>CM060931.1:803301162-804551162 GCA_030765085.1 Allium cepa
TCTTGTTCTTGAGATACATTCATAATCCAGTCTATATCCATCTCGTCTATACTTGGCGCTGAAAGGACTTCTACAGGGACCAATCCCAATAGTTGAGCTTCACCAGAACTTGAATACTTTGCGAGGGAATCTGCCTTCATATTCTCTTCCCGAGGAATGTGGCTTATTGAATAGTGATCGAGTTCACATAGGAGTTCCCAAGCCTTTGACAAGTAGGAAGGCAGGTTTCCACCTTTTGCTTGAAATTCCTTATTGACTTGGCATACAATAAGCTGAGAATCACTGAAGATTTGTAATGCTCGAATGTTTAGCTCTTTAGCGATTTTCAGACCTGCAATAAGAGCTTCATATTCTGCTTCATTGTTTGTTGAAGGAAATTCCAATCTTAGTGCATAACATAATGATCGACCCTCAGGAGTTTCAAGTACCACTCCGGCTCCAGAACAGTAGTCATTTCTTGCGCCATCAACATGCATCTTCCACTGGATTGGGGAATCATTGATCGCTTCTTCCTCACCATTATCTTTCTCTGTGAATTCTGCGATGAAATCAGTTAAAGCTTGTCCGTTGATTGCTTTTCGGGGGTGATAGGTGATGTCATATTGACTGAGTTCAATGTTCCATTTTAGAAGGCGACCCGAAGTTTCAGGGCGGAATAGGACTTGCTTTAGAGGTTGATCAGTGAGTACTTTGATAGGATGAGCTTGGAAATATTGCCTCAGTTTCCTTGATGCAACTAGTAGGCAATAGGCGAGTTTTTCCAACTTGGAGTAATTCAGCTCTGCCCCAGTGAGTCTTTTGCTGATATAGTAAACCGGATGTTGAATCCTTTTGTCTTCCCGTATCAGCACTGCACTTAGAGCATGAGATGATACTGCCAAGTATATAAGAAGATCCTCACCATTGCCTGGCCTAGAAAGTATTGGAGGCGTTTCCATATGACGGATCAACTCATCGAAGTCCTTTTGGCATTCGGAAGTCCATTCAAAATTCTTCTTTCCTTTCTTCAGGGCGTCAAAGAATGGGATGCATTTATCAGTGGCTTTGGAAATGAACCGACTCAGGGCGGCGACCTTTCCGTTGAGACTCTGCAATTCCTTCTTTGTTCTAGGAGCTTTAACTTCTTTCAAGGCAGTAATTTGAGCTGGACTAGCCTCAATGCCCCTAGCACTGACGATGAAACCTAAGAACTTTCCGGACTCGACCCCAAATGTACATTTCAGAGGGTTAAGTTTCATTCTGTATTTCCGGAGGACTGCGAACATTTCTGCTAAGTGTTCAATGTGATCCGCTGCTTTCCTGGACTTCACTAACATGTCGTCAACGTGGACTTCCATAGTTTTGCCCAATTGCGGTTTGAACATAGCATTAACAAGTCTTTGGTAGGTTGCCCCTGCATTTTTCAATCCGAAGGGCATAACTCTGTAGCAATAAAGTCCAACATCTGTGATAAAGCTTGTATCCTCCTGATCCGGTTCGTGCATCATGATTTGGTTATAACCGGAGTAGGCATCCATGAAAGATAACAATTCATGTCCCGCAGTTCCGTCTACCAGTTGATCGATCCTGGGTAATGGGAAGCAATCTTTGGGGCAAGCCTTGTTTAGATCAGAAAAATCAATGCACACTCTCCATTTTCCATTAGCTTTCTTGACCAACACAGGATTTGAAACCCAATTCGGGTATGTAGATTCTTTGATGAAGTTATTTTCCATGAGTCGATCAACTTCTTCTTTTAATTCTGCTGACCTTTCTGGACCTTGGGTTCTTCTTTTCTGTTTAACTGGCGTAAACTTTGGGTCAATATTCAGAGCGTGTACTGCAACTTCTGGGGATATTCCACACATATCGGCATGAGTCCAAGCAAAGACATCCAGATTTGCTTTCAGGAAAGATATCAAGATATTCTGAATTGACACATTAAGCTGAGAACCCACATTTAACACCTTATTTGGGTCCTTCGGGTCAACACGTACCGGAACTGCCGTTTCCACCGGTACCACTCTATTCTCCCCTGCACTGGCCTTTCTGGGATCCATTTCTTTCCGTGCCCCGCTGTGCTCACCAGTGCAGGGTCCGCCTCGTAATTGCTACAAGGCTGGTTCTTTGATGCGGACTGGGGTTGCCGCATCCTTCCCCATTTCTCTTTTTCTTGACTCTCGCAGCTCTGTCAAATAGCACTCTCGCGCAGCATTTTGATCCCCTTTTATAACTCCTACTCCATTGTCAGTAGGGAATTTAATAGTGAGGCACCACGGGGCTAGGATAGCTTTGAATGCTGCGAGTGTTGGACGGCCAAGAAAAGCATTGTAAGCAGAAAACTCATCGACAATCACAAATGTTTGCTTGCGGACCACTTTCCTTTCTGCTTCTCCGAGTTCTACAAGCAGATCGATGGTCCCAATTGGTTGTTTTGGCTCCCCAGTGAAGCCAGCGATCTTTTGTGATGAGGCTTGTACATCAATCATAGGGATTTTCATCTGGTCAAATGTCTTCTTGAAGAGGATATTGCATGATGCTCCGCAGTCAATGAGGACTCTTCTGACAATGGCCGGTCCAATACCAGCCGAGATGACCAAGGGGTCTAGGGTAGGAGCTTCTATACCTGTGGAATCTCTGGTTCTGAAAACAATATCATCGCTGAAAGTTTTCTGTTGTTTCAGGGGCGTAGTGTCTTTTAAAACAAAGACGTCTTCTTCGGCTGGAGCATATTTCAAAGCCCTGGAATATCTCTCCATCTCACCCCAGCTCTTGCCAGCTGGGTGAGGCCCCCCTGTAATGACATTGATAACGGGCCTTCCAGATTCATGTCCCGTAGCTTTCTCACTTGTCCTAGGCTGATGAACAGGAACCTGTTGCCCCTGACTTGACGATGCAGGATTGTTGCTATTTTTCTTCACGAATTGCTGCAGTTTGTTTTCTCTCAGCAACTCTTCAATCAGATTTTTCAACTGGCGGCATTCATCAGTCTCATGACCGGGTTGATTGTGGAAGCGGCAGAATTTCCCACTCTGTATGGCTTTTTTCCCGGTTCTCAAAGGGATAGGTTTAGGGAAATCGACGGAATCTTTAGCGGCCAGGTAGATGTGTTCCGGTGTATGTGATAATGGAGTATATTCTGATGGCTTGAAGGATCGGGGCTTCTTCAGATTACCCTGTTTCTTCCCATTACTATTCTCCCTTTTTTGCCCCACCGATTCACTCTTGCGTGGAGCGAAAGTGTTGTCTTCTGCTTTTTCCAACACTGTCTTTACTGGTAAAGGGCGGCTTTCCAAGCGAATGAATTCATCTGCTTTTTTGTAGAACTTTTCGAGAGAGGTTGGCTCCTTCATATTTAACCATTTCCCAAATTCGCTTGACTTATCAATAGCCCTCATCAGATAAGTCAATATCATTCGTGGTTCAGCATTGTCCACCTCAGCCAGTGCTATATTGAAGCGGTTCAAGAAGGATCTGATAGACTCACCAGGATTCTGCTCTAAACTCGATAGTGACATAATGTCCTTGGCCTTCGAAGCATATAGTCTAAACTGCTCCTTGAATTTTCTGGTCAAGTCTGAAAACTGATCGATAGATCGGACTGGCAACTTGGTGAACCACAGTAAAGCCACGCCTTCCAGGTATACGGGGAAATATCGGCACTTTATTTCGTCGGAGGCCCTGGCACCCGTCATGTGCCAATCATATTTATACAAGAACTCATTCGGATCACTTGTCCCTTTGTAAGCTGGAATAGTCGGAGGGACAAACTTCCTTGGAAATTCCGCCTTCAAGATTTTTTCAGTAAACGGAGTTTTGCTTGGGGCGAAACCCCATTCCTTCTCATCTTCAACTCTTTGCATACTTTCTTTCATGATCTGCCGAACCATTCCAGAAAGATATTCCTCATCATGCCGAGTTCTAGATCCACCGGCCTCAGGTACTGCCTGCTCAAAGGGACTAGTAGGCCTTTCAGGAGCATTCCTTTCATTAACATCATGAATGTTGCCAGCATAGTTCCTTTCATTACCAGCCGGTTGATTGTTTGCCCCAAGTAAGTCGTTCAACTTATTCAGAATCAGAGCATTCTGGGCACTTTGAGCCTCTAGTTGTGCATTTTGGGCGTTTATCTGCTGGTTTAGCCCTAGAATCACAGCATCCAATTCCGCTTTCGTAACTCCAACAGACGGAGTGGGTTGATTAGGTACAGGGGAAGCGGAGGTTCCCTCTTGAATGTTTCCAGATCTGATAGATCTACTTTTCCTTTCGGGAGCCATAATTTCAGATAGACTTCTGGTTTTTAAGGAAATTCTTTCTTCAAATCTCTGTGAAGCAATGATGACAGTTGTCCTGAGTTCAATTCTCAGTGAAAGCACCAAAAATGTTAACGCTTAAATTTGAACGCTAACACCCCGGTGTGTGAAGTGTAGTTGTGAAAGCACCACCCGATAGATCGGGAAAGAATTACAAGCAAGTAATAACGGAAAAGCAGTAAACAACAGCAATTTTATAGTGGTTCGGCTTATGGGTATAGCCTACGTCCACTTTAAGTACTTTTATTGATGATCACGTTACAAGTTGATACAAATCTTCTCAAGTACAATACACTTTGAATTACAAAAGACTTAGAACAAGTAGCTTAAACTTCAATGGAAATGAGAGTCTTCAAATCCATGTTGGATGTTTACGATCTCTTTTTGAAGTTGTATGTAGTGTTCCTAGTGTCTCAAGAGCTTCAAGTGTTGAATTGGTTTGGAATGCAGCAGAGTATCAGTGCTTGAAGAGAATGTGCAAAAGTCCTTTGAATGTTGGAGGTGGCTGCCTATTTATAGAAATTCTCGGAGTTGAGTCGCCCCCCCCCCCCTATGAGTCGTACGCGACTCATATTGCTCAATAGGTCGTTCGCGAGTCACGAATCATCGAGTCATGAGATAAGTATCACCCCTTAACTCCTCTTTGCTTACGAGTACCGGCTCACACCTTATGAGAAGCGGCATCACTTTTTCTCTAAGTGTTAGGTCGCACGCGACTCATCGCGATGAGGCATGAGTCGGCAACGACTCATAATAAGTCGTAGATCATGTCTTTGGGTTGTAGTTGAAGCATTTGTCAGTACTTCATTGATGTCTCGCCAAGTGCTTCATACGATGAGTCGCTAAGCCGGTGTGCCATGAGTCGGTGGGCCACTGAGTCGTTGAACCACTTCACTCATGAGTCGCTAGAAGTATTGAGTCGCTAAGTTGCTTTACTGGTAAGTCGCTGAGTACTATGTCGCTTCATTCCTAAGTCGCTAGCTTATGATAACCCAATGAGTCGCATATCCCATGAGTCGTTCGCATCTTAACACACTAGGTCGCAAAGCATTTTAAGTCGCTAAAGCCACTGAGTCGCTCCTTTACATGAGTCGGTAACTATCATGAGTCGTAAGCTCCTTGAGTCGCTCGGCGTTAACAAACTCCAAACCTTTACAGGTTTCCTTCAGAGATCAATGAAGTTCTTCATCACTACAGAACTTACTCGAGACGGTATTAGGTCTACAGTCTTGACAGATAGACTTCCAACTTCAAACATCAGACTCCAACCAATGGTAGTAATCGTGTTACACACACTACTACTCCATCTACCTTTGTAACTTATATTGGAAAACCTGAACAGGTAACCCAACAGATAGGTAGAAGTAAATATATATATATATATATATATATATATATATATATATATTAAAAATTACAAATACGCTCTCTCAAGAAAGACACCACTACAGAGCCTAGGTATTCACTCAACCTAATGCTCTGATACCAACTGTCACGACCCGACTTTCCACTCCCGGAAAATCGCATCATCTTGAAGAAAGAAAGGAATAGAAAAGAGAATAGAAAGAAGAGAAGAAAGAAACAACACATCAGAATCTAACAGCGGAACGAATAAATTATATTAATAACATAATACATTACATAGTTTACAACCATTATCAGAGTACACAGATATACAACACATACTAGACAGTTATAAACACCTGTCTAGTTATACATCTCAATACATCACAAAGACAACAACTCAGAGAACACACAACGGAAAACTATATATGTTTACACGCAGAAGCCTACTGCTCCATTGCTCCTCCATAATTCGTCAAAGCAAACCTGAATCCTAACCTGAATTCCCTTGACTACTCATAAAAATTTGAGTACCCAAGAGTTTATGAAAAAAAAAAAACTCCGGGTCAGACATGGGTCTGGTGTGAGTAACAGGTTAAAGTTGCTTAACTTTCAAAAACCTTTTGAAAAGAAAGGTACCACGTAAGACTTACCACACATAAACATGGAAAAAATTTTACCTTACGCTAACCAAAACATTTGATAGAAAATCCGATGATATTATAATAGTGTCTACGGTTTTCAAATAAATAAGAAATAGCCGTAATTGTTACATGATTAAATTCCAACTACTAGCCACAAAAGTGGGTAATACAATCAAAACCGTTGACACTTATTGGATTTTAGATTCCATACAATGGCAGGGCTACTGGGGTACCGCCCGTCACAGTACGTGGCCTAGATCAACGTACCGAGGATTACTCCCGACCCCCTGCAACACAAAGCCGGACCCATTCCTTACTGAATAGTTTCGAACAAGACAACCCCGTGGTTGTAGCTAGCAACTACCCACACAGCCGAATATAAAGGGACTTCTGGACAGGGATCAATCTTGCTCTCCAGTGGGTGCGACCCACGAAGCCTTGCTGCACCTCCCCTGTTTTAGCCATTCCCGGTTGATGAGGCTTGAGGCTACGATTACCTTTATAGGACATATCACTTAGAATGCTCATCGTCCACCTGACGATGTTCTGAAAGCATTCAATCCATACAAGTTCGTTCCGGGTTCGAACGAAACTGAAGGCATTATCTCGTTACACTCATTTTGGAACCACCCTTAGAGTTAACGACAATAACCTTGCACTCTAATTCACCATCTCAAATCTATAAGACCTGATTCCGTCAACTCATTACGGAATCACCCACAGAGTTATACCGACTCATAGTCCTTACACCTCGAGTCTTCACAAACCGCCACCTAGATTCACGACCTAACGTTATTTGGAATCGATGTGGGTTTCGGATATTCAAATATGGAAACCCGATCCCGGTCTCATCGAAATCCAAAGCGTGTCTTTTAAGGTCCAAGTTGTTTTAAAGGTTTAAAACAATTACAGTATCTATATACACACAGATTGATAACTTATAAATCATAACTGATAATCAATCATTATCACATAACAGGTAATTCACATCATCAATATCATATAGATATACCATATATCACTATCACAATAGATAACTTAAGTTATCATCACAATACAACCAAGCGTCTATACCACACAATATCTTTTATCTCTTTACTAAATCACAAAACATCCAAGTCAATCAATGACATCCATTCATACATAAGCAATGATTTATTCATCACCATATAATTAATTTAAAATAAATTAAATTAATTATTTCTATCTCTAATTAATTTAAAATGAATTAAATTAATTACCCCACCTTTAATTAATTTAAAATAAATTAAATTAATTACTTCATCAAATTATAACTTGCTTACTCAACCATTTAATTGATTACAATCAATTAATCATTCAAAATAAATCATCCTAATTAATCACTCTTGACTAATTACTCTTAATTACATTCATGTAATTATTCTTAATTAATTTCACAAAATTAATTATTCCCATCCAAATAGTAATTAACCTTTAATTACTTCAATTAATTAATTAATCATAATTAATTATCCTAATCCTTAATTAATTACATTAATTAATTACTTTTAATTACCTATTATTGGTTAATTAATCATCTTTAATTACATCATTAATTAAAATAATTAATGATCCTATATTATTCCTTAAATTAATTACTCTAAGTAATTAACTAATTTAATTACTATATCAAACCAAATTAATTATACTTAAATTTATTTTGTTAATTAATACCTTGATTAATTATTAAATAATTAACCCAAATTTCTTCATACTTAAACATCTCCATTCAATTACAATCCTGTAATTATTAACTAATTACTTAACAAAGTAATTTCCAAATCATTAATTACATAAAGTAATTATTTATAAAACCCAAGTTTTAAAATTAATTAAACTTAATTAATTAAAATAAACAATCTCATTAAGTTAAATTAATTACATTAAGTAATTAATTTCTTAATTACTTTATCAAGTAATTACTCTCTAACCATTTATAATTGATTATTATTAAATTAATTAATTATAAAAATTAACTACATTAATTAATTGTTAAATAATCCTTGTTAATGACCTTCATTAACCATCCTCAAATTATTTTATAAGGTAATTAACTTAAATTAATTACCAATTAAGCTATCTTTAATCATTCATTAATTAAAGTTAATTATTAAACTAATTAACCTTAAATTAAAACTTAATTACATGATTAATATTCATTCATCATTAATTAATAATTAATTCATGATCTTAATTCCAAATTGATTAATCATTAATCAATTCTTAATTCCAAATTTAATTAATTAATTAAATTAATTAATTAATCTTAATTACCTTATTAATTAATTCTAAAACATAATTCTTAATCAAATTTCCAAAATAAAACATACTTAATTATGTTTAAAACAATTTGATTTAAAATAAAGTACTTAAGAAATTCCCTTTTAAATTTCAATTTAAATTCAAGCTTAAAATAGAAAAAATTTAAAACCTATCAAAGTTTTAAATAATTTAAAACTTATTTAAAGTTACAAGTCAAAACAAAAGTTTGACTTAAAAACGAAGTCATAAGAATTTGAAGTTAGATTCATTTTAAAATTTTAGAAATTCAATTCATTCTTAGTTTCAACTTCAAATTTAAATCTTCTTTTAAATTTAAACTGATCTTCATTTTTAAACTTAGAATTTTCAGATTTTAAATTTTATCTGTAAATCATATTCACATTTTAAAAGAAAACTTCATTATTTAAAATTTCAACTATTTACCAATTTGAAATAGTTAATTAAGTTAAGAATTTAAACTTTTATTTCAAAACCTGAGATTTAAATTTGAATCTAAAATTCAAACTTGTATTTAAATTTTCACTTAATCCTTACTTTAAATAAATCTACAGAATTTACAATATTTAAAACCCAGATTTTAAATTTCAAAACCCAAATTTTATACAGGCTTTCAAACCTGGAAATAACAGAGTTCAACCCGAGAGAACCTAAACATTACTTCGGGTTTTATGCTTCACCACTTCGAGTTTTTCTACAACCTACTTCGAGTCATTCACAGACCATCCCCTAAAAACCCCCAAACCAAAACAGTTCATCAAAGTTTTCATCGCCGTGCATATGCACGGCGGTTCCAGCCTACGTTGATCACCATGGACGATCTATACACATCAGACTTCCATCTTACAACCCATCACAAACATCCATATTAGGCTATCACCCACGCAGACAAATTCCAAACCCCCAATCCAAACTTGGAAAAAATATTACAGGTTTCTGCTCAAACCTGTCAACGGCCAATTCTCCTCGCTCCGATCACTTGCAAATCCACCTCTCCGGCCATGAACTACTCTACACACCAACTACCCAATCCCTAAATATCAGTACACTCGATCGCTCCTATGTCCTGAAATGATCGATCCTTTATCCCAAATAAAAACTAGGGTTAAATTCTAAAAGTCCAAAACTGCAATCAATCTAGCAAATTTTATTTACTTCACACATTTTTCCAAGGATCTATATTCCTTTTACTATAACTCAAAAGAATTTTATGATTCCTCAAGTATCAGATTTCAAATATTACTCAAATTCATATTTTTGGTTCAAGAACCAACTGTAAATGAAACATGCACCTAAAAATATCAATACTTGATTTCAAAATCAAGTTTCAGTTTATATTTTTGATTTGCATTACTAGATTATCATAATAATTAGATTGTGTTTGAATAAAATTGAACATGCATGAGGTTTTTAAAAAAAATTACAGAGTCAAGAAAAACAAGTTTATTATCCTGAATAAAATCTAACACTTTATTTAGGATATACTACTAGTTCTGTTTGATAATTTGCATCTAAACATAGATTAGATCTTGAGTTCATAAATTTTAAATTAATCTTTAAGTCTGAAATGAAGATCAGGAAAGAATTCATCACTAGCAATACAGGCATTCAAATCTCGTACATATGCACAGACATATCCATCATACTTATCAGGCAATAATTTTAGCAACTAAGTTAATTTAAATCAGTTTTGAAAATAAATTGTTACTCACCAATTAAAAATGCAGACCACTGTTTAGCTCCTTTGAATTTTGCAGAAATAAAATATGCAGAGCTTGCTCCTCTCTATTGCTCATTTATGCAGAAACAAGCATATGCAGGTAGAAGATGCTATTTCCAATTTCCCAAACACATGCATGCAGATGCACTTTCAACCCAGGTTTAAATAGAATGCAGATAAACAAAAGTGTGCAGGCTCATCTTGAATTTGGGGAAATGCAGTATTCTGATCTTTGATGAGGGGTGGAGTATGCAGGTTTTTGCTTTGATTGTAAATGCAGATTTACTTGATTTTTAGATATGCAGATTTGAATATGTTTATGATTATGCATATTCGATCTTTGATTGTAAATGCAGATTTCTTTGGTTCAGGAAAATGTAAATGCAATATGGAAATGAAAATGTAATATGAATGAAGATTGTAAATGTATTCTCCGATTTATGAAATAAAAGAAATGTTAAAACTAATTTTAACACTTGTCATAAATTAGACACTTGTCTATTTAAATGCATATGAATCCAACACATGTATTTCTTTTAAAAGTAATTAGTATTTATTTACAAAATAATGCATGTATTAGCTTAAATTAAATTTGTTAGTTTATATTTAACATGTGTACAAATTTATAAATGAAATAAGAACAAATCATGTTTATAAACTTATACAAATAAAAAATTAAAACAATTTAAGACTTTATACTTTTGAATTTAAATTCAAACTATATTCAAAATCAAACAATTTCAAATCAAGTTATAAATAAAAATTCAATTTGAAATAAAAATTACAAATCTTATTCAAAACTTATTTATAAAGACAATACAATATTAATGTTGTTTTTATAACTTTCTTATTATTAAATTAAAATCATTTTTCAAGATATTCATTTTATTAAGCCATAAAACCAATTTGTTGAATTTATTCTAAATTTAAAACTCAAGCTAATTTAATTTAAAACATTTAAATATTTTTTTCCTATCAATTTTGAAATCATATTTTTATTTATGAAATTAAAATGTCTATATTAGAATTTTAAAACATGATTCAATTATTAAATTTCAACCAAAATCATTTATTAAATTTTGAAAAGCTTAAATATTAAATAAACCAAATTTTCCAGATTACTACAAATATTTAAAACTAGCAAATATGCTTTACTTATTAAAATTAAAACAATACCAATCTATTTAAAAATATAAACCATATATTTATATAAATAGAAATCATTTTATTATTTTTAAAAGATAAAATGACCAATTTAAATAATTACTGAAGAAGATTATTAAATTTATCTGAATAATTATTAACAGAACATCAATACCAATTTAATTTTAACTACAGATTACTAAATTGATATTGTTAAAAATTCCGGGATATTACATGGTGCATCCCATTCTTTTATATAAAGGAACTTGTCGACACTTTCTCTCTAAATGTTGATGCTTTAACGACTTCCTTGAGAATTGCGAATCCTGTTGGTGGATCCGTAACTCTTAGTTTGCCTTGTAAAATTGTGGAGATTATTTTATGTGATTTTCGATTCCTAGCCGATTTGCATGTTATGCGTTACCTAGGCTTTGGAATGATTTTGGGAATGGATTGGCTTAATCGTTATGAAGCTCATATCATATGTCATGAGCGGACTATTCATCTCCGACATCCACTATCTGTTAATCAGATTTCTGTTAATCTTAAAGATTCAGAATCCTGTTTGGTGGCATCTTTATATTTTTTAAATCCTCGTGATAACGATGATGATGATGAAGATGATATTATTTCTCGTATTCACGTTGTCCGTGAATTTTCCGACATATTCGAGCCCGTTTTAGGTTTACCACCTAAACGAGCAATTGAGTTCAGAATTAATCTTGTTTCTAGAGCTCAACCTATTACTCGTCCTCCTTATCGCATGTCCAATAAGGAAAATGAGGAGATGCGCAAACAGTTGTCCGAATTGGAGACGAAGCAATTTTTCTCTAGTTCCTCGCCTTGGGGAGCTTCGGCTATTTTCGTGAAGAAATCCGACGGTACGCTTAGGCTTTGCGTTGACTATCGCAAGCTTAATGATCTGACTATTAAAAATAAATATCCTTTACCTCGGATTGACGATCTGTTTGATCAGCTTAGCGGAGCTATGGTCTTTTCACAGTTGGACTTGGCTACCGATTTTCATCAGCTTCGTATTTCTAAGGATAGTTTTCCTTTGACGTCATTCCGTACTCGTTATGGATCTTATGAATGGCTTCTTATGCCATTTGGTTTAACGAATGCTCCGGCTTACTTCGTTGACCTCATGAATCGAGTTTTCAAGGCTTTCCTCGATCAGTTTGTTTTCATCTTCATTGATGATATCCTTGTGTATTCTAAAATCGGGGAGGAGCATGAAAAGCATCTTCGGATTGTATTAGAAACTCTTAGGAGTAATCAATTAAAGGCGAAATTTTCTAGATTCCAATTTTGGCAATCTCGTGTGAAGTTTCTCGGTCATATTATTTTCGAATCCGGAATTTCCGTGTATCCTTCAAAGATTGAAGCGATTCAAGGTTGCAAGAGACCGAAGAGTGTGACAGAGATTCGTAGTTTTCTCGGATTGGCGGGTTATTACCGTCGTTTCGTTAAAGACTTTTCTAAGATTGTCGTGCCTCTTACTGACTTGACTAAGAAGGAAGTTAAATACATTTGGTCGGACAAATGTGAAGCCTCTTTTCAGAAATTGAAAGAACTCCTTTCCGATGCTCCTATTCTTGTTATTCCCGAGGGGAATCAAGATTTTGTTGTTTATACTGATGCTAGTCGCGTTTGTTTGGTTCCCGTTCTTATGCAAAAAGAACGTGTTATTGCTTATGCTTCTAGGCAATTGAAGCCGGCCGAGACTAGATATGCCACACATGATTTAGAACTCGCCGCTATTGTTTTCGCGTTTCGAATTTGGCGTCATTATCTATTGGTAGAGAAATTTATTCTTTACACGGATCATAAGTCTTTGAAATATTTATTTTCTCAAAAGGAACTTAATTTGCGTCAACAGCGTTGGCTCGAGTTCCTTGCACCTTATGATCTTGATATTCTTTATACCCCCGGTAAGGGTAATCGTTTCGCCGATGCTCTTAGCCGTAAAAAACAAGCAGTTGTTTCTATGATGATATCTGAATGGAACAATCTCGAGATTTTATCTACTTGTGAGATTCGAGAGCGCGTATCCGATTTGTGCTCGTCACTTGTTTTGTGTAGCCTTGAGGCTCATCCTTCTCTTTTAGACCGCATTCTTGAAGCTCAAGGGCAGATCCTGAATTGGCTCTTCTTGGCCAAAATGTTAAGGATAAAATTGATATTAAAGGTTTGAAAGACTTTGATATTGATTCTCATGGCAGCATTCGAAAATTTGGTAGACTTATCGTGCCAAATATTGGTGATCTTCGTAAAGATATTTTAGGAGATTCTCATCGTTCTAGATTCACCATTCATCCCGGTAGTAGTAAAATGTACGCTGATATGAAAAGACTTTATTATTGGGAGGGAATGAAATCTGATATTGCTAACTTTGTTAAGTGTTGCATGACTTGCCAACTTGTCAAGGCCGAACATCAAAGGCCTGGTGGGTTATTGCGACCTTTAGAAATTCCAATTTGGAAGTGGGACCAAATTTCCATGGATTTTATAGATGGCCTTCCCCGTTCTCGTTAGGGTCATGATAGCTTATGGGTGAGCGTTGATAGACTTACTAAATCCGCCCATTTTATTCCTGTTCGGTCTAACCGGACCGTTCCTCTTTTGGCCAAACTCTTTATCAAAGAAATTGTTAAATTGCATGGAGTTCCTACTTCTATTGTTAGCGATCGAGATCCATTGTTTACTAGTGGATTTTGGAAGAGTCTTCAAAAAGCTTTAGGAACAAAGCTTAATTTTAGCACTGCTTATCACCCCCAGTCCGATGGACAAACCGAGCGTGTGAATCAAACTCTTGAAGATCTTCTTCGTGCTTGTGTGCTCGATTTTGGTGGAAGTTGGGAAGATCATATTTCACTTGTTGAATTTTCCTATAATAATAGCTTCCAATCTAGTATTGGTATGGCACCTTTCGAGGCACTCTATGGAAGGCCATGCCGATCTCCTTCTTATTGGCTTGAGGCCGGTGAGAAGCTGGTTTTAGGTCCAGACTTTATTCGTGATTCCACAGAGAAGATTGAACTTATTCGACATAGGATGAAAGAAGCCCAGAGTAGACAAAAATCCTATGCCGATAATCGAAGAAGGAAGTTAGAATTTTCTGCGGGAGATTCTATTTTTATTCGCGTTTCACCTATGAAAGGTGTTGTACGTTTCAGTCGATCGGGAAAGTTAGCGCCTCGATATATTGGGCCATTCCCTATCACTAAACGTCTTAGTTTCATGGCTTATCGCCTTTCATTACCAGTTCAGTTTTCTGCCATGCATGACGTGTTTCACGTTTCTCAATTACGGAAATGCCTTCGAGATTCAGATTCTATTCTTGAGCCTGGTATTGTGGAAGAAATTGAAGTTTCTCCAAATTTGACTTATGAGCAGCAACCTATTCAAATTATTGCTTCGGAGTTCAAACGACTTCGAAATAAAGATGTTCCGCTTGTGAAGGTTCAATGGTCCTCAAACCCTAAAGATTGCTCTTGGGAATCTAGAGAATTCATCGAGCGAACACATCCGGACTTACTTTCTACTGCTCAATGAGGTGAACTTATTATTTCAAATTTCTTTTGTGATAAAATGCTCTTATGGTTGTTACATTTTATTTCCATCTTATATATTGCGAGGACGCAATTTCTTTAAGGAGGGGAGTCTGTAACAACCCGCATATTTATCGATTATATATTTAAATATTTTGTTTAAATATTTTATCGTCATTCGGATATTTTTCCGAAAAGCTACTTTTTGCAAACGGTCGAATTAGGACTCGAGACCACTTCCATTGAATTCGAAATGTTGTTTACAATTTTTTTAATTATAAACATTGATAGGTTTGGAGTTAGTGAAACTTCACTAACTTTTCCCGCTTTGGACTTTGGGTTAGTCTAGCCATTATAACTCAAACCCCCTTCTCTCCTTTTCCTCACTCTTCATAAATTCCTACCAAACACAAATTTTAACATTAATGGTGAGTGGAAAGGGAAATTAGAAACTCCAAGCCTAGGTTTCAACTCCAACTCCACCATTCAACTCCAAATTCAAGGAAAAGCATTGGATTCAAGCTTGTAGTTGCTTCTCCATTCACCTTCAAGCTTTACCTTCATAATTTGGTGAAAAGGTGAGATTTTTATCTCACAAATTTAGCCTATAACTATCTTGGACTATTGGGAATCCCTATCATGTTTGCATGTACATTTGCATTTGGTTTGGATTGGATTGGCGAAAAACCCCAAATTTTAGTGTTTTTGGTGAAAAACTGCATTTAGGTCGTTCTGCCTATGCTAGGTCGTTCGCGTGGAAAAGTCTCGGCCTCAAAATAGCTCGTTTTCGACCTTAAAATGGCCTACAACGTTAGGTCGCTCGGCATTCGGAATTAGGTCGTAGGTCGTTTTATTTTAGGTCGCTAGGCCGTTGGGCTTTAGGTCGAATGGACCTTAGGTCGTAGGTCGTATGGACCTTAGGTCGTAGGTCATTCTGGTCATTTCTAACGTCTTCGGAGTTAGGTCGTACGGACCTTAGGTCGATAGGTCGTATGGCTTTAGGTCGCCAGGTCGTATGACCTTAGGTCGTTAGGTCGTATGGCTTTAGTTCGCTAGGTCGTATGACCTTAGGTCGTTAGGTCCTATGACATTTTAGGTAGTGTGATCTTCTTACCTGTTAGGTCGTTGGACCTACATCCTGTTAGGTCGTTGAACCTTTAGCTCGTAGGTCGCTAGGCCTTATCTCCTTAGGCCGCGTGACCCATTTTCTTTAAACCACTAGGTCGCTAGACCACATTTCCAGTTAGGTCACAAGACCTTGTAAATCGTTAGGTCGCGAGACCTATATTCCGTAGGTCGTTGACCTACTTAAGTCGCTTGTCCCTCATAGGTCACGTTTCCCGCTTAGGTCGCTAGGTCGCGTGCCTTTAGATCGCATGCCTTTATTAGGTCGCGTGTCTCTGTTAGGTCGTTGACCTCCTTAACTCGCATGACCTAACCAGTAGGTCATTGGACCTCGATTCTATTTAACTCGATGCTTCTTATAGGTCGCTCGGCCCCTTATTTTCTTTAGGTTGTTTGAGTGTTAGGTGGCGAACCTATTTTAGGTCGCATGACCTTTACCCTTTAGGTCGCTGGACCACTAGGTCGTGCCCCTTTAATCACTAGGTCGTACCGTTTTGGACGGGGCGCTGCCCCCTGGACCCCCGCGACCTGACCGGGCAGGTCGAACCCCGTAGGAGGGGCGTTGCCCCCGCACCCCCACCTTGGGGGGTTGCCACCCCCCTGGATCCCCCCTCTGTAGGGGATCTTATCTGAAAAACATTCAATAGAACTTGCTTTGTTGAGATGCTGAGTTGACCATTCTTCGAGACAAACTATCTTTGGTTCTCGGTCGATTTTATGGATTTTTGAATATCTATTTCGATGGATTCTTTATCGATTTCTTTGGATTTTATTCACGTCTTTGAATGTGAATTTTTATGATTGATTGTTTCTACAATCACTTCTATGATTTGTCACTTTAAAATATAAAGGTTTTTTATACTAGTAGTAAATATCAAAACTCTTTCAACAAAATGATTTCAACTCCATTTTCAATAACAAAGCTCTTTTCTTAAACCGTTTTCCAATCTACTAGTATATACAAACCTTTACCTCACTCGGATGAGAAATCTGATTAAACGGCTTAGTAAAACAAGTGGTATGAAACGCTTGCATTCACTTCGTCGGTTAATTCTTGGACTTGTTCGATTGAACCACTTGTGACAATTTTCTAGTGAAGATCTATAGTTTGTTCGTAAATATTTGAGTTAAGCAAGTGGTTATGGGACATGAAGCTAAACTTTTATATTTACTAACTTAGTGTAATTGACACTTCTTGATGATCATGACGATCATTTTTGTGTTTTAGACTAGCAACTGTGCGATGTCTCTTTGTCTGCGAGGGAGACTAGACCCCGCTCTTGTGATGTTTCACCATCGCATTTGTGTGATGTTTCGCCATCACATATGTGGGGTAGCGCCCCACGGTCTTCGTGCCATTCGTGTGTCAAAATTAATGGCTTGCAACCATGAGATAGCGTCTCGTTTTGTGTTACACGTGTAGGTGAGTTTTCATGCTCCCATTTTGTGAGTTTTCATGCTCCTATATTGTGATTTCTGGATTTCTTGTGTAGTCTTCTGGAATTTGTGCTTCACCTAATTTCATGACTTTCACTGTTATGATTTTCCAGCTTTTATGTTTAGTGAATTTGGATCTTTTAGAAGATTCTTTTGATATTGTTTGATCTCTTGATGATCTTCATTTACATGCTTATCATAGTATGTCTTTATGGTTACTATATGTTCTTGCCATATCTATTGCTTATATCATGTTATCTGATATTTATATCTAGACTGATCCGTTTATTATTTTCTTATAAATAATACTCGGGTCAGACTGAGATGTCACAGGTGCTTCTGCTTGACTTCTCCCCCAGGGATTTACTACTCTGACTTTTGGCTGACCATTTAGATTACAGTTTTTGTCGTTTACACTTGATATATAGACTCATAGTTGTATCTTTTGTATAGCAAGTGTTGCTATTCTTTTGTATTATTGTGGATCTTTTTGACCACTACTCCGATGTTCACTTTCATGTGTTAGTTATATATTCATATCTTCTTCCGCCTTTGTGATATGGATGTCTGTGACTGGTTTGTGTTATGCTTATTTCTATGTTTATTTCCGAAGATTATTTATAGCCACCATGTGATAAGAAATCACATGGATGGTCGCTCCTCAACAGCCTTATTCACCGTGCTAGTTGACAGCACTACACCGTAGTGTTCTTGGCTAGCGTGGGTATAGAGGTAGGGCGTCACATCAAATTTAATGAATAAAAGAATGTTAGTCATGAGTGATTGCTCACCTTTCGAGGTTAGAGAGATAGACAATGAAGTTGAGTTACAAAATGCAAGCACGACTTCCAAAGCAAAGTTAGATGGTACGATTTCGACGGAAAAGCTGATAGGTAGAAATTAATGGGAACATATCAAATTAGCTTGATAAAATTGAAACGAAGAATATATGATTAATTTATTACTTTCTTTCAAAATGAACGTTAAATCAAAACACGCATTTTAAAAAATGAAATATATATATATGCACACCCATGAAAACCATATAACTTTAAAACGCTTCCATTTCATATTAATGTTAAATAACAAATATATAATTATTCAAAATGTCACATATATAGTATATTCATTTTATGGTTGTCTTTCCATGTAATAAACATTCATTTTAAACCAACATTAAAATAATATATATGTATAGTTAAGAATCAATTTTCTAACATAAAACACATATATTAAAGATCAACACACACATATAATATCTTTTGAAATGAATACTTATGCATATATATAATTATTATAGTTTATTTCTTTCCTTTTCAAAATATCCAGCAGGAAATCAAACAAACTTATGCACATATATATGCAGATAAACAATATTCTTTATAATACATTGTTAACTTATTCCCTTTTTTCCCTTTTTTTTAAAGAGTATATATGCAGTACAATTTATAAGAATTTTTTTTATAAAACCTTCATATATAACAAAATATATGTATAAAGTAAAATATTTGTATATATAAAAATAAAAACGTTTCAAACATATATTCAAAAACTGGATCATATAAATAACAATGTATTTAGTTAACACATAGTATAAAATTCATTTATATAACTCTCTTATATATTCTTTATAACTATAATCGAAATGGTTATATATACTTTTATACAAATTAACCAAATATACACGTTACTTAACATATCTGTACCCGATCAATAGCTTTATTATTAAAGCACGCACATCATAATAGTATGACGATATACAATGCTTTAGGCTTATTAACCAATATATTGCAACTTATGTATACTAATATGTGAATATAAATAAGCTTACATACTTATTATTTAAAAATGAAAATTAAAAAAAAAACAATATAACAAAATATATATAAACTCAGAAATTGATATATAAGCTTATACTGTTATATAGAGAATTTTTTTTATTAAGTACAGCCATACATATATATATCTTTGGGTACTACAATTTGTATTATCTGCCTTTTATAAAGAAAATTGCTGTTGCACTGAGTTTGTACATATAGCTTACTTTATGTATATAAATAACGTAAGCTGTCATACATATATACACTAAAATATGTAAATTTAAGGCAGTATACTACTAGCAAATATATATAATATAATACAATGTATAGACATACCATGTGTGAACTCGAGTCGCTGATGGGTGGGCAAAAGGAATAAATAAGAAACTACAGACAATGGAGAAAATGTTGATGCCACCTATGTGCTGTCAGAAGTTATTACCTCTAGGCTATACACTCGGCTATGATGAGGCTGCCGATGTGGATAGGGAAGATGTTGGGTTTGGCTGGAAGGCAGGGTGTTTCTTAAGAGAAGAGGAGGGAAGAAGGAGGGGACATGCGCTTGGTGGAAAGAAAATTTGCAGAGAGAGGATGAAAAGAATGCAGATGTACTAGGTAAAAGAAAGGAGGAGCAGGCTAGAATAAATAAAATGTACGAAGAGAACAAGGAAGGTTATAAATCAGATTGGCATGAAAACGTAAAGAAATAAAGAAATAAAAGAAATCAATGAATGCGAAATAACGTATAGTATTTTATACGTTTCAAACTTTGATATGGCAACGACCAAGAGTTGATTTAGCTACATTTAAAGCAATAACTTTTTTGTTTGTTTGGATAGTACGTAATAAGTTTGGAAAGGCAATGATTTTTAAAATGGAACAAGGAAGGTTATATATAAGATTGGAATGAAAACGTAAAGAAAGAAAGAAAGAAATATATAAAAGAAATCAATGAATGCGAAATAACGTATAGTATTTTATACGTTTCAAACTTTGAAATGGCAATGGTCATGAGTTGATTTAGCTACATTTAAAGCAATAACTTTTTAGTTTGTTTGGATAGTACGTAATAAGTTTGGAAAGTCAATGATATTTAAAATGGAACAAGGAATGGACAGAGAAATTAAAGCAAAGATAAAACGTACAGAATAAATATAGAGTAAGGGGACAGTCACGATAATTCAGTGGATAATTAAAGCAACTTTTAATGCCACCAGCTGCACGTTCAAATCTGAAAAGGCAGAGTAACGGACCATATAATAAATTGAAACGATGGATTGATAACAGCTGTATGTATATATTTAATAGAAAAGAACGGACAGAGAAAATTTTGTGAAACGTACTGAAAATAAATATGAAGTACTTATTATATTATATGTTTCTTTTTGAATGCAGAGTCCAAAATTTGAAAGCCAAGTAACGGTCAACCCTTGATTTGGTGAAAATAATTGTAGCAATTAATAAAAGAAATAAATAGCAACGGTCTCGTTGCTTTGATTTAGCTGACCCATCAAAGCAAATTATTTATAATTTAACTGGTAGGAAACGTAAAGGAACGTACCACCATAAAATGAAATTGATAACATCTGTGCATTGATTCTGCAATATTTATTAAAGAAATTGATTCTGCAATATTTATTAAAACAATTTATTAGCTAGCTTGAATTAAATAGAATTTCACAATGGAATAAACTTTGATAAAATAAATTGAAAATTTAAAATCTGCCATGTTTAATTGGATGTAATCCAAATATAAATTTTTTATTTCAAAATATTATTATATAAAATTTCTCAAAAGATTCAATTAATTACGTTAAATAAAACCATTTAAAACTATTAAAATCTACGGGTCATTACACTCTCCCCCACTCAAAACTTTTCGTCCCCGAAAAGGTAGGAGGTAGGAGAATAGAACAACCAGAAATAAAATAGATTGAAAGATAAGATAAACAATTAATTTAAAACTATATAAATTTTATTTGAAATATTTATTTTATAACTTCATTTGAAATTTAATTTTCTTTAATACTTTATTACTTTTCAATCTCCTATGAAAACAATCATTTACATTATTACTTATATTACAAAGAAGCTACTGAAATATTAAATCCAAAATTCATAAATTTTTATTTTGTTTCAAGATACCTTCCAAATATTATTATTAGATCACAAATCATTTTTTTAAAATATGTTTTATTTTAGATAAATAACTTCTAAAATATTTACAACACTAAAATTTCTATTAAACCATGTAGCATATAATTAAACAATATTTTAAAGGATATATCCAACTAGGAAGGAAGGTAGATTTGGAAAATAGAATCAAGGTGAATAACTAAACTGAGCAGATAAGGTAGATGCGAGGAATAGTATCGAGCACGAATAATTAATCTAGAACCAGAAGAATTTAAATTTCAAATATCAATTCAAAATTTTTTTGTTGGGAAAAATACTTATATAACAAATACCTTTTTAATAATACTTTTATAATAAATTACTATTATATCGAAATAAATTTTCCTTTCGAAAATACCTTTATAACTCGATGTTTCAATAAGTTTATCCTCGTTCTTGCAGACTATGGCCATGCGTTGATCAGGCGCAAAGCTAGATTTCTTCAAGTACTTAGTAGACTTGTTTCAACACCCAGTGAAAATACTTGAAAAACCTTTAAAACAAATATGGAAAGTACAATCCAAACAAAACAACCAAACCAAAACCTTTGCCCGACCATGGTTCGCAGATACACAATGGTTACGCCTAGATCCCCAAGGAAACAATCCGTATCCGTAAGCTTTCTCAGCCTTGCGAGTTACGCCATGATGATTACTAGAGTGCAGGATACACAATGGTTACGCCTGGGTCCCCCAGGAAACAATCCGTACCCCTAGGCTGTCTCAGCCAGGCAGTTTTGCTACTATTCGCGACCTACACAGATTGCAGGATACACAATGGTTACGCCTGGATCCCCCGGGAAACAATCCGTACCCCTAGGCCAGACTCAGCCAGGCAATTGCGCCATGCAATCGCGAGAGAAAAAAACCATGGGTTACGCCACGGTGGGAACACTCGAGTATTACAGCCGGAAAACAAAAAATCAGAGAGAATAATATCGATAGAATGAATCCACGATGTGGCCACAAAGCGGATATCAAGCAGAAGGCACTTTCCATATCTTTACTTCGAAAATATATATCATATAGTACCTTTTCAAATCACTTTCAAGTATCGTACTTATATAAAGTCCATATATATAGGATTCCATTTTTCCCAAATCGAATACTTTCCAAAATCAATAGTAGATCAAATCATACTTATATAGGCTGTGATTATATAAAATCTCTTTCCAAATTAAGTACCTTTCAAATCAATAGATTTCAAATCAATAGATATCAAATCAACTTCATACTTATACAATCCATTTTATATAAGTTCGACCACTCCCAAATCAAGTGCTTAGTAATCTAGGGTTCTCAATTTCAAATCATTTCAATATCAATTCAGTTTCAAAATCATATATGATTTCACAAAATTTTCTTCCAAATTAAATATCTAAATTTCAAAGTTCCAAAAATAATAGGTTTAGAAAATTATCCCAGTTTCCAAATTAAAATAATGCAAGTCAAACAAATTCATTTCCAAAATCACCATATAAGTACTGGTTTTTAATTTCAATTTAATTTTCAAAACCAAATATTTTCTCAAAATCAATTATACTTAAAATGGTTTCCAAATTTATAATTATCCCTTTAAACTTTTAAACTATCTATTTCTATTTGAAATATCCAATTTACCTTTCTGAAAACCATTATTCAAAACTATTTTTTTTTCAAAACTAAATTTATATTCTTTATCAAATATTTTATACTCTTCGAAATTTCTTAGCTTTGAAAATTTAATCTCGATTTGGAAGTGTTCGAACATTCAAAATAGTTAGGGAAATCAAATTTTCAATTCAAGAGTTGAAAATCAAAAATAATTCGATAAATCAATTATTAAATCCGAAACTCGAGGACTGAACACCGGTCTCATTTTAAATTGTTTCAAATATATACTTATATCTTTCTAAAATATCAAATTATACTTCGGAATTTGAAATCAAAAACGGTTTTACAAAATCACTTGCATAAGGAAGCTATTAAAGTGGCCTCTCCCCCACTCTGAAACTCGAAAATCAATGTCGATAATGCGTGCACTCATCACCGAAATTATTTTCCAACGACATTAGTGAGTTCTGGACTTTTATTTTCTTGAAAACTTCTTCGAAATTTCTTCAAAATTATTGGAATTCATTTGAACTCATTTGAAACATTTCTTATTCGAAAAAATAATTTTAAATCGTATTATTTTTATATATTTTCCAAAATCTTAAAACCAATTTCAAAATACCGGAATTGCATTCTCGAATTTCAAATTTAACTTTACAGTTATAAATCATTTTTATATAAATCAATTTCTTATAATTTTTCAAAATTTCAAATCCTTTCAAAACCTTTTTAGAATAACATTTCTTATTTGCTTTATATATATAGGTATATAATCCCTATCGAAAACATTTTCACTTTTATATATAAAAAAAAAATCATAGTTATCAAAATAAAATTTCGGTATAAACAATTTCAAAAATACAAATAAAACCCGATTTTCAAAGGATGATTCAAGAATGGATTTCAAAACAAAGATAGCAATTTAATTTAGAGGAACTCCAATCAATAGAATCCTGATTCGAAGATAGACTCGATCGAAGATGAGATAATTAAATTACAAAATAGAAGATGGATATACTTCTATAAATCGCGGGCGACCTTTACAGGTCAACCGTGATTCCAAAATTAGATCGGTGTAGAATTCTGAGGCGATTCGACATTCGATCACCAGAGATATAGAATTCGGCATAACAAGATATAGCAGCATCGTAAACCGAGGATACCGAAATCTTCGGTGAGTCAATGCCAATTGAAAAGGAGTTTTCACTTCTTTACAAATCATTCAGTGGAGTTATGGGATACTCCAGAAGCAAACGAATATAACTAGGGAGAGACAGAATGAATTTCGAAACCGAGGGACATTCGAAAACTCAAAGGAAATCGAGTCAAAAGGAAGAGATTCAACTTGAGCGAAAGTGATTATGTAAATAAATTTACCATATATGCTAAGTTTTGCCCAGAGCCAAAGCTCTGATACCAACTGTAACGACCCGCTATTTTGGACCATTCAAATCGACAATAAAACCATACATATCTGACTTGAATAATTCAAAATACCGAATTGTTAATTAAAATTTGGCAAAACTTAAAATATACAACAAATAAATCAATCACAGATCACAGAGTAATATAATGCAGCGGAATAGATAAAGAATAGTAGTTCATGAAGCTACTATATACATCAGAGTTAGAAAAATACAACCGAATAGTTCAAACGCAGTGAAGTCTCCAATGCAACAGATGACTTCTTTGAACCAATCAACTAGAAAGGCTTGAATCTGAATCGACAGTTGGATTTCCAAATGAAGCTCCGAACTCCAAAGGTGAGCCTCAAATGCTGTATCACTCAGTCTGACCCGAGCATAAAGCAAAACACAAAACACTCAAGTCAGGATTAACATTCTTATATCAATAAATCCAATTCAAGTGAAATATCAACTGAAATACAAATAACTTAAAGTATGTCTGGGATAACCATCCTCTAAAGGTCCATGGAACTTTCTACAAGGTAGAAATGTACACTATAACACCGTGGTCATTTCAGCTTAATTTATACTTCAAAACCAAATCTCATTTTTACTTCAAATATCTCTATATTTCCTAAAATAGTATTTATATATATATTAAATAATTTATACAGTAAAGTATTTTCAATTCATCAACTTAACAAATTGTTCCAACGTCAACCCGACCTTCCCATTCAAATTAAATTCAATCTCAATTTATCAATTTAAATTCAACTCTATTTCCAAAATAACCACTTAAATTTTATTGATCTCAAATTCGAATTTATAATCACAAATACCCCTTTATATTTCCATATATTTCAAAACTTTAAGTGTTCAACGTTTCATCTAAATTTTCATTCAATTTAGTTTTCTAAATAATAAATTCAAATTTAATTCAACCAAAATTTTCATTTTAATTCAATTTTGTTGCTAAATAACAAATTCAACTACGTTGATTTCAAATACAGATCTCAACATAAACCAATTAAATTCCAATATAGTTCAAGGCTTTAATATTTAAATGTTCTATATAACAGTTTCGTATAGATCTCGATTTAACCTCGTTATTATTTAGCCTTGAAATACTCCCTTATTAGATTCAATATCATTTAAGTAACCTTAAATTACATTTTACTCAATATTTTATTTAATTTATTTAAACGTGAAATATTCATTAAATCACTTAAATCATAAATCCAGTTATAAAATCATACCCTTTAAATTTCCCATTCAAAAATTTCAAATCGATTTAACTAAATAAATCCTTATTTAAATACCATTTTTATAAACCCAAATTTATCTCCCAATCTTAATTATTCAATTTATTTACAAGAGAATCTATTTGAAATATAGATTTACATAAATACTTAACCATATTATATGTATTAAATCAATCTAATTTAAATTAAATATTACTACTAAATCTATATATACAATTTTCATTTATATAATATCTTAAGAATCAAATTTATTAAACCATATATTTCTTTCAAAAATTTTAGAAATTTTTTTCAAAATATTTATATGGACCAACGGTGTCTGTATATATTTACTATCATATAGTCAAGTGCTACGGATATTTATCATTTCAATCTGTATACTAAATATATATGGGTGGATATCATTTCAACCCGTAATCCCAAATTCAATTAAATGAAAATTGCTTGGGTTTATCATTTCAACCCATAACGATTTTCTCCTATTCTAAAGTCTGTCTGTATCATTTCAGCCCATAGTGATTTCTAAACTACAGGGAACTTGCCGAGTGATAACAGAAAATACAATAAAATAACAGGCATATGTCATCAATAACAATATAATATAAACAACAGGATATGGTGTCATATCCCGCAGGTGAACTGGTACAGATAATAGCATATATTACAAATTTAAATAACTACAACAACATATTTCAATTGTCATTTCAAATTGAAATCAAATGTAACAACCCGCATATTTATCGATTATATATTTAAATATTTTGTTTAAATATTTTATCGTCAATTAGATATTTGTCCGAAAAGCTACTTTTTGCAAATGGTCGAATTAGGACTCGAGACCACTTCCATTAAGTTCGAAATGCCGTTTACAATTTTTTGAAGTATAAACATTGATAGGTTTGGATTTAGTGAAACTTCACTAACTTTTCCCGCTTTGGACATTGGTTTACTCTAACCATTATAACTCAAACCCCCTTCTCTCCTTCTCCTCACTCTTCATAAATTCCTACCAAACACAAATTTTAACATTAATGGTGAGTGGAAAGGGAAAGTAGAAACTCCAAGCCTAGGTTTCAACTCCAACTCCATCATTCAACTCCAAATTCAGGGAAAAGCATTGGATTCAAGCTTGGAGTTGCTTCTCCATTCACCTTCAAGCTTTACCTTCATAATTTGGTGAAAAGGTGAGATTTTTATCTCACAAATTTAGCCTATAACTAGCTTGGACTGTTGGGAATGAATCCCTATCATGTTTGCATGTACATTTGCATTTGGTTTGGATTGGATAGGCCAAAAACCCCAAATTTTAGTGTTTTTGGTGAAAAACTGCACTTAGGTCGTTCGCGTGGAAAAGTCTCGGCCTCAAAATAGCTCGTTTCCGACCTTAAAATGGCCTACAACTTTAGGTCGCTCGGCACTCGGAATTAGGTCGTAGGTCGTTTGGTTTTAGGTCGCTAGGCCGTTAGGCTTTAGGTCGAATGGACCCCAGGCCGTAGGTCGTATGGACCTTAGGTCGTAGGTCATTCTGGCCATTTCTAACGTCTTCGGAGTTAAGGTCGTACGGACCTTAGGTCGCTAGGTCGTATGGCTTTAGGTCGCTAGGTCGTATGACCTTAGGTCGTCAGGTCGTATGGCTTTAGGTCGCTAGGTCGTATGACCTTAGGTCGTTAGGTCGTATGGCTTTAGGTCGCTAGGTCGTATGACCTTAGGTCGTTAGGTCCTAAGGCATTTTAGGTCATGTGATCTTCTTACCTATTAGGTCGTTGGACCTACATCCTGTTAGGTCATTGAACCTTTAGCTCGTAGGTCGCTAGGCCTTATCTCCTTAGGTCGCGTGACCCATTTACTTTAAACCACTAGGTCGCTAGTCCACGTTTCCAGTTAGGTCGCAAGACCTTGTAAACCGTTAGGTCGCGAGACCTATATTCCGTAGGTCGTTGACCCACTTAAGTCGCTTGTCCCTCATAAGTCGCGTTTCCTGCTTAGGTCGCTAGGTCGCGTACCTTTAGGCGCATTCCTTTATTAGGTCTCGTGTCTCTGTTAGGTCGTTGACCTCCTTAACTCGCATGACCTAACCCGTAGGTCATTGGACCTCGATTCTATTTAAGTCGCTGCTTCTTATTGGTCGCTCGGCCCTTTATTTTCTTTAGGTCATTTGAGTGTTAGGTCGCGAACCTATTTTAGGTCGCATGACCTTTACCCTTTAGGTCCCTGGACCACTAGGTCGTGCCCCTTAGCAGGGTCGAACCCCGTAGCAGGGGAGTTGCCCCAGCACCCCCACCTTGGGGGGTTGCCACCCCCCTGGACCCCCCGTCCGTGGGGGACCTTATCTGAAAAACATTCAATAGAACTTGCTTTGTTGAGATGCTGAGTTGACCATTCTTCGAGACAAACTATCTTTGGCTTCTCGGTCGATTTTATGGATTTTTGAATACCTATTTCGATGGATTCTTTATCGGTTTCTTTGGATTTTTTCACGTCTTTGAATGTGAATTTTTATGGTTGATTGTTTCTACAATCACTTCTATGATTTGTCACTTTAAAATATAAAGGTTTTCTATACTAGTAGTAAATATCAAAACTCTTTCAACAAAATGATTTCAACTCTATTTTCAATAACAAAGCTCTTTTCTTAAACCGTTTTCCAATCTACTAGTATATACAAACCTTTACCTCACTCGGATGAGAAATCTAATTAAATGGCTTAGTAAAACAAGTGGTATGAAACACTTGCGTTCACTTCGTCGGTTAATTCTTGGATTTGTTCGATTGAACCTCTTGTGACAATTTTCTATTGAAGGTCTACAGTTTGTTCGTAAATATTTGAGTTAAGCAAGTGGTTATGGGACATGAAGCTAAACTTTTATATTTACTAACTTTGTGTAATTGACACTTCTTGATGATCATGACGATCATTTTTGTGTTTTAGACTAGCAACTGTGCGATGTCTCTTTGTCTGCGAGGGAGACTAGACCCCGCTCTTGTGATGTTTCGCCATCACATTCGTGTGATGTTTCGCCATCACATATGTGGGGTAGCGCCCCACAGTCTTCGGGCCATTCGTGTGTCAAAATTAATGGCTTGCAACCATGAGATAGCGTCTTGCTTTGTGTTACACGTGTAGGTGAGTTTTCATGCTCCCATTTTGTGAGTTTTCATGCTCCTATATTGTGATTTCTAGATTTCTTGTGTAGTCTTTTGGAATTTGTGCTTTACCTATTTTCATGACTTTCATTGTTATGATTTTCCAGCTTTTATGTTTAGGTGAATTTGGATCTTTTAGAAGATTCTTTTGATATTGTTTGATCTCTTGATGATCTTCATTTACATGCTTGTCATAGTATGTCTTTATGGTTACTATATGCTCTTGCCATATCTATTGTTTATATCATGTTATCTGATATTTATAGCTAGACTGATCCGTTTATTATTTTCTTATAAATAATACTCGGGTCAGACCGAGATGTCACAGGTGCTTCTGCTTGACTTCTCCCAAAGGGATTTACTACTATGACTTTTGGTTGACCATTTAGATTAGCAGTTTTTGTGGTTTACACTTGAGATATAGACTTATAGTTGTATTCTTTTGTATAGCACGTGTTGCTATTCTTTTGTATGATTGTGGATCTTTTTGACCACTACTCTAATGTTCACTTTCATGTGTTAGTTATATATTCATATCTTCTTCCGCCTTTGTGATATGGATGTCTGTGACTGATTTGTGTAATGCTTATTTCTATGTTTATTTCCAAAGATTATTTATAGCCACCGTGTGATAAGAAATCACATGGATGGTCGCTCCTCAACAACCTTATTCTCCGTGCTAGTTGACAGCACTACACCTTAGTGTTCTTGGCTAGCGTGGGTCTAGAGGTGGGGCGTCACAGCTTGGTATCGGAGCCAAACTTCGAAACAATGTAAAATAACTTAACAAGGTTCATCGTCCTAAGTCCAGCTTAGGAGTCGTACCGATTCATCCTATTTTTATTATGATTCCTTGTTTCACTTATCAAGATTGCTTGATATATCTTTTAGTGAATAACCTTTTTCTTCTCCTTCTTTCTAAAGGAAGAAAAATGGTTAGACCTGGACGTCCCCGTGTCGGTCAATCTACTGCAACTCCCCAAGATGGAGTTTTTATGACCACCCAGCAACTTCTTGACCTTATCACGAATGCTCAAGCCGCTGGTTCTAATCTGAAACCTACTCACCCTAAATCTGGGTTTGCACGTTTGTGCAATGATTACACCAACTTGGGTGAGAAGCAATTTAAAGGCACTGAAACTATCATCGAGGTCCAAGCTTGGCTCAGAACGTGCAATAGAATCTTCTCTCACATGAACCTCACTGACCTCCAACGAGTCCAGGTGGCTTCCAGTATGCTCCAAGGAAGAGCATTGGATTGGTATGAGCTGTTAATCTCAGAAATTGATGAAGCGGATCTCTCCTGGGAGCACTTCCGCGAACGCTTCGAATCGAAATTCGTGCCTGAGGCTGAAAAAGTAACTTTGGCTCGGAGATTTATTGACCTTGTTCAAGGTCAGTCTTCTGTGGTGGATTACGTTGCATCATTCGAATCCCTTTCCAAATATGGGGTCGAATATATAAATACTCCACTGAAGAAGAACCAGAGGTTTGTTTATGGCTTAAATAAGAATCTTAAGAAGCCACTACTATTGAAACTAGAAGTTACATTTGATCAACTCGTCGATATCGCCCTTCGTCTTGAAGAGGCCGATAGAGAGAGTGATGTTGAAGTGGTTGGCGCTAAACCAAACTTCAACAACAAAAAGAGGCCTAACAAATTTAAAGGTTCTTATCCCAACAAAAATGGTAAGCAAGCAACTTCGGCTGCAAAGACACCTTCCTCTAGTAGTGGGCAATGCTATAACTGTGCTTCTAAGGACCATTTTGCGAACAAGTGTTCGAAGCCCAAAAGTTGTCTCTATTGCAAGAGCTCGAAACATTATATACATATGTGCCCCACACTAAAAGGCAGGAAAAAGGGAAGGTTAAACGTGGCTCAAGCCCCTGGCAACACATCTCGTGGCCAAGGTATTTCTCATTCCATTCTTGATGGTATTATTTTACTTCATGATCAACCTATTAGAGTTCTCTTTGATACGGGTGTGTGACGACCCGACTTTCCACTCCCGGGAAATCGCATCATCTTCAGGAAAGAAAGGGATAGAAAAGAGAATAGAAAGAAGAGAAGAAAGAAACAACACATCAGAATCTAACAGCGGAACGAATAAATTATATTAATAACATAATACATTACATAGTTTACAACCATTATCAGAGTACACAGATATACAACACATACTAGACAGTTATAAACACTTGTCTAGTTATACATCTCAATGCATCACAAAGACAACAACTCAGAGAACACACAACGGAAAACTATATATGTTTACACGCAGAAGCCTCCTGCTCCATTGCTCCTCCACAATTCGTCAAAGCAAACCTGAATTCTAACCTTAATTCCCTGACTACTCATAAAAATTTGAGTACTCAAGAGTTTATGAAAAACAAAAATAAACTCCGGGTCAGACATGGGTCTGGTGTGAGTAACAGGTTAATGTTGCTTAACTTTCAAAAACCTTTTGAAAAGAAAGGTATCACGTAAGACTTCCCACACATAAACATGGAAAAGTTTTTACCTTACGCTAACCAAAACATTTGATAGGAAATCCGATGATATTATAATAGTGTCTAGGGTTTTCAAATAAATAAGAAATAGCCGAAATTGTTACATGATTAAATTCCAGCTACTAGCCACAAAAGTGGGTAATACAATCAAAACCGTTGGCACTTATTGGATTTTGGATTCCATACAATGGCAGGGCTAATGGGGTACAGCCCGTCACAGTACGTGGCCTAGATCAACGTACCGAGGATCACTCCTGACCCCCTACAACACAAAGCCGGACCCATTGCTTACTGAATAGTTCCGAACAAGACAACCCCGTGGTTGTAGCTAGCAACCACCCACACAGCCGAATATAAAGGGACTTCTAGACAGGGATCAATCTTGCTCTCCAGTGGGTGCGACCCACGAAGCCTTGCTGCACCTCCCCTGTTTTAGCCATTCCCGGTTGATGAGGCTTGAGGCTACGATTACCTTTATAGGACATTTCACTTAGAATGCTCATCGTCCACCTGACGATGTTCTGAAAGCATTCAATCCATACAAGTTCGTTCCGGGTACGAACGAAATCGAAGGCATTATCTCGTTACACTCATTTTGGAACCACCCTCAGAGTTAACGACAATAACCCTTGCACTCTAATTCCCCATCTCGAGTCTATAAGAATTAATTCCGTGAACTCATTACGGAATCACCCATAGAGTTATACTGACTCATAGTCCTTACACCTCGAGTCTTCACAAAGCTCCACTTAGATTCACGACCTAACGTTATTTGGAATCGATGTGGTTTTCGGATATCCAAATATGGAAACCCGATCCCGGTCTCATCGAAATCCAAAGCGTGTCTTTTAAGGTCCAAGTTGTTTTAAAGGTTTAAAACAATTACAGTATCTATATACACACAGATAGATAACTTATAAATCATAACTGATAATCAATCATTATCACATAACAGGTAATTCACATCATCAATATCATATAGATATACCATATATCACTATCATAATAGATAACCTAAGTTATCATCACAATACAGCCAAGCATCCATACCACACAATATCTTTTATCTCATTACTGAGATCACAAAACATCCAAGTCAATCAATGACATCCATTCATACATAAGCAATGATTTATTCATCACCATATAATTAATTTAAAATGAATTAAATTAATTATTTCTATCTCTAATTAATTTAAAATGAATTAAATTAATTACCCCATCTTTAATTAATTTAAAATAAATTAAATTAATTACTTCATCAAATTATAACTTGCTTACTCAACTATTTAATTGATTACAATCAATTAATCATTCAAAATAAATCATCCTAATTAATCACTCTTGATTAATTACTCTAAATTACATTCATGTAATTATTCTTAATTAATTTCACAAAATTAATTAGTCCCATCCAAACAGTAAGTAACCTTTAATTACTTCAATTAATTAATTAATCATAATTAATTATCCTAATCCTTAATTAATTACATTAATTAATTACTTTTAATTACCTATTATTGATTAATTAATCATAATTAATCATCTTTAATTACATCATTAATTAAATAATTAATGATCCTATATTATTCCTTAAATTAATTACTCTAAGTAATTAACTAATTTAATTACTATATTAAACCAAATTAGTTATCCTTAAATTAATTTCTTAATTAATACCTTGATTAATTATAAAATAATTAACCCATATTTCTTCATACTTAAACATATCCATTCAATTACAATCCTGTAATTATGAACTAATTAATTTCCAAATCATTAATTATATAAAGTAATTATTTATAAAACCCAAGTTTTAAAATTAATTAAACTTAATTAATTAAAATAAAAAATCTCATTAAATTAAATTAAACTAATTACATTAAGTAATTAATTTCTTAATTACTTTATCAAGTAATTACTCTCTAACCATTTATAATTGATTGTTATTAAAATAATTAATTATAAAAATTAACCACATTAATTAATTGTTAAATAATCCTGGTTAATGACCTTCATTAACCATCCTTTAATAATTTTATAAGGTAATTAAATTAAATTAATTACCAATTAAGTTACTTTAATCATTCATTAATTAAAGTTAATTATTAAACTAATTAACCTTAAATTAAAACTTAATTAAATAATTAATATTCATTCATCATTAATTAATAATTAATTAATGATCTTAATTCCAAATTGATTAATCATTAATCAATTATTAATTCCAAATTAAATTAATTAACTAAATCAATTAATTAATCTTAATTACCTTATTAATTAATTCTAAAACATAATTCTTACTCAAATTTCCAAAATAAAACATACTTAATTATGTTTAAAACAATTTGATTTAAAACAAAGTACTTAAGAAATTCCCTTTTAAATTTCAATTTAAATTCAAGCTTAAAATAGAAAAAATTTAAAACCTATCAAAATTTTAAATAATTTAAAACTTATTTAAAATTACAAGTCAAAACAAAAGTTTGACTTAAAAATTAAATCATAAGAATTTGAAGTTAGATTCATTTTAAAATTTTAGAAATTCAATTCATTCTTAGTTTCAACTTCAAATTTAAATCTTCTTTTAAATTTAAACAGATCTTCATTTTTAAACTTAAAATTTTTAGATTTTAAATTTAATCTGTAAAACTTACTCACATTTTAAAAAAAACTTCATTATTTAAAATTTCAACTATTTACCAATTTGAAATAGTTAATTAAGTTAAGAATTTAAACTTTTATTTCAAAACCTGGGATTTAAATTTTAATCTAAAATTCAAACTTGCATTTAAATTTTCACTTAATCCTTACTTTAAATAAATCTACAGAATTTACAATATTTAAAACCCAGATTTTAAATTTCAAAACCCAAATTTTATACAGGCTTTCAAACCTGGAAATAACAGAGTTCAAACCGAGAGAACCTAAACTTTACTTCGGGTTTTATGCTTCACCACTTCGAGTTTTTCTACAACCTACTTCGAGTCATTCACAGACCATCCCCTGAAAACCCCCAAACCAAAACAGTTCATCAAAGTTAGCATCGCCGTGCATATGCACGGCGATTCCAGCCCACGTTGATCGCCATGGACGATCTCTACACATCAGACTTCCATCTTACAACCCATCACAAACATCCATATCAAGCTATCACCCACGTAGACAAATTCCAAACCCCCAATCCAAACCTGGAAAAAATATTACAGGTTTCTGCTAAACCTGTCAACGGCCAATTCGCCTCGCTCCGATCACTTGCAAATCCACCTCTCCGGCCATGAACTACTCTACACACCAACTACCCAATCCCTAAGTATCAGTACACTCGATCGCTCCTATGTCCTGAAATTATCGATCCTTTATCCCAAATAAAAACTAGGGTTAAATTCTAAAAATCCAAAACTGCAATCAATCTAGCAAATTTTATTTACTTCACAGATTTTTCCAAGGATCTATATTCCTTTTACTATAACTCAGAAGAATTTTATGATTCCTTAAGTATCAGATTTCAAATATTACTCAAATTCATATTTTTGGTTCAAGAACCAACTGTAAATGAAACATGCACCTAAAAATATCAATACTTAATTTAAAAATCAAGTTTCAATTTATATTTTTGATTTTCATTACTGGATTATCATAATAATTAGATTGGGTTTGAATAAAATTGAACATGCATGAGGTTTTTTAAAAAAATTACAGAGTCAAGAAAAACAAGTTTATTATCCTGAATAAAATCTAACACTTTATTTAGGATATACTACTAGTTCTGTTTGATAATTTGCATCTAAACATAGATTAGATCTTGAGTTCATAAATTTTAAATTACATCTTTAAGTCTGAAATCAAGATCAGAAAAGAATTCATCACTAGCAATACAGGCATTCAAATCTCATACATATGCACAGACATATCCATCATACTTATCAGGCAATAATTTTAGCAACTAAGTTAATTTAAATCAGTTTTGAAAATAAATTGTTACTCACCAATTAAAAATGCAGACCACTGTTTAGCTCCTTTGAATTTTGCAGAAATAAAATATGCAGAGCTTGCTCCTCTCTATTGCTCATTTATGCAGAAACAAGCATATGCAGGTAGAAGATGGTATTTCCAATTTCCCAAACACATGCATGCAGATGCACTTTCAACCCAGGTTTAAACAGAATGCAGATAAACAAAAGTGTGTAGGCTCATCTTGAATTTGAGGAAATGCAGTATTCTGATCTTTGATGAGGGGTGGAGTATGCAGTTTTTTGCTTTGATTGTAAATGTAGATTTACTTGATTTTGAGATATGCAGATTTGAATATGTTTATGAATATGCAGATTTGATCTTTGATTGTAAATGCAGATTTCTTTGGTTCTGGAAAATGTAAATGCAATATGCAAATGAAAATGTAATACGAATGAAGATTGTAGATGTATTCTCAGATTTATGAAATAAAAGAAAGATTAAAACTAATTTTAACACTTGTCATAAATTAGACACTTGTCTATTTAAATGCATATGAATCCAACACATGTATTTCTTTTAAAAGTAATTAGTATTTATTTACAAAATAATGCATGTATTAGCTTAAATTAAATTTGTTAGTTTATATTTAACATGTGTATAAATTTATAAATGAAATAAGAACAAATCATGCTTATAAACTTATACAAATAAAAAATTAAAACAATTTAAGACTTTATACTTTTGAATTTAAATTCAAACTAAATTCAAAATCAAACAATTTCAATTCAAGTTATAAATAAAAATTCAATTTGAAATAAAAATTACAAATCTTATTCAAAACTTATGTATAAAGACAATACAATATTAATGTTGTTTTTATAACTTTCTTATTATTAAATTAAAATCATTTTTCAAGATATTCATTTTATTAAGCCATAAAACCAATTTGTTGAATTTATTCTAAATTTAAAACTCAAGCTAATTTAATTTAAAACATTTAAATATTTTTTTCCTATCAATTTTGAAATCATATTTTTATTTATGAAATTAAAATGTCTATATTAGAATTTTAAAACATGATTCAATTATTAAATTTCAACCAAAATCATTTATTAAATTTTGAAAAGCTTAAATATTAAATAAAACAAATTTTCCAAATTACTACAAATATTTAAAACTAGCAAATATGCTTTACTTATTAAAATTAAAACAATACCAATCTATTTAAAAATATAAACCATATATTTATATAAATAGAAATCATTTTATTATTTTTAAAAGATAAAATGACCAATTTAAATAATTACTGAAGAAGATTATTAAATTTATCTGAATAATTATTAACAGAACATCAATATAAATTTAATTTTAACTACAGATTATTAAATTGATATTGTTAAAAATTCCGGGATATTACAATCCTTCCCCCTTAAAAGAATTTCGTCCTCGAAATTTAAAACAAAGGTAATTTAATAATCTTATTAAATTTTAATTTAAAAACACAAGCATATATCAAACATATGCTAACAACCAAATAACCAATTCAACCAATCAAACAAATCTAATTATCCAGACAAATCCTGGATAGTATTTTATCGAGTTTCTCCAGGTATATATATATACCGGGATACTCGCTCTAGAAAATCCAAACGATCAATACTATGAAGCTACAAAACTCCTATTCAACTATATCTATAACACTAGACAAGATATCAGACTACAAACGAGTCTGACTCAACAACCAAAACTCCAGAACTGCTGGTTCCACAATCAGAGATAGATCATAAACGTACTTCCTCAGAGATACGTGAAACTCATCGAATCCCAGTTATCCAAACTGGCAATCCAATCCTAGAGATCAATCACTTAATCTCCTAGATCACAGCAAAGTTCCAAAACAATACAGAGCTAACTTCTCAAACTTACCCAAACTTATAGCTCACTAACGATTGGAGAAAACTTATCCAAAATTAAATCTCCGACTTCAATGTCCAAATCCCTCCGACTCTTATCCACAAAATTCTTCAGACAATCCTGGACTGTCCACAACCTTACTGATCAGCTCAACCTTCGCTGATGCTTCTAGAAACAACTAGACCAATCAACTCAACAAAAAGATCTCCTCAAGATCAACCAAAACCAAGAACTCAAACTCAACTCCTCAACATCAGAAGACAACAACTTCTTCTGTCCGGAAAAAGAAAAACAGATATACTTCCAAACTGCTTCCGCGGCACAACTCTGATCTGAAGTAGAAGAAAATACCGAAGAAGAACACAAGCACAAAATGGACAACACACCCCAGAGATATGATTCAACAAATCCATAAGAAAAATTTAGAAGTTCCTCCAAAACTCCGAGGTGCTACACCAACTCAATCTCTAGGAACCATTCTTCTATAAAGCTGAACCACCCGAACCACTTCTGGAATTCCAGTCGATAAAAAAGCTCAATCTCCAGATACGAACCAAACTCTGACTTCCTGAAGACATCCAGAAAAACTCAGATAACTCAAGAGAAACTCAAATAATCGCAAGTCACTTTTGCGATCAACCCAAACCAAATCCAAGTAAAACTGTTCTTCTCTCTTAACCAAATAGAGCAGCTTAAACTTAACAGGCCAACCCATCGAAGAAACGAGTCCACTCAACTGCTTCTGAACTCCAGGCCAGAAAACTGCTAAGCTAGAAGATCTCTTGCCAACACCGAGAACATTCCCAACTACACTGCTGCCACAGATGCCAAAGAATTTCAAAACAAAGCTCTCTGAGAAACTCGAACCTTAAGCAAACAGAAACTCCAGCTGAACACAGCCACAACACCTAAGCAGACTCACTTCTTAACTTGTTCCAACGAAAACATCTTCGGGAACATCCATAGTCACTGCATCTCATCATGCAGCTACTGTTTCCTGAGGTATTCAAAATACCATCACTCACTTCTGCCCAACCGACAGATCCAAATTCTACTCATCCAACTTCAGATATGAACTCCGAACCTTTACAGGTTTCCTTCAGAGATCAATGAAGTTCTTCATCACCACAGAACTTACTCGAGACGGTATTAGGTCTACAGTCTCGACAGATAAACTTCCAACTTCAAACATCAGACTCCAACCAATGGTAGTAATCGTGTTACACACACTACTACTCCATCTACCTTTATAACTTATACTGGAAAACCTGAACAGGTAACCCAACAGATAGGTAGAAGTAAATATATATATATATATATATATATATATATATTAAAAATTACAAATACGCTCTCTCAAGAAAGACACCACTACAGAGCCTAGGTATTCACTCAACCAAATGCTCTGATACCAACTGTCACGACCCGACTATCCACTCCCGGAAAATCGCATCATCATGAAGAAAGAAAGGGATAGAAAAGAGAATAGAAAGAAGAGAAGAAAGAAACAACACATCAGAATCTAACAGCGGAACGAATAAATTATATTAATAACATAATACATTACATAGCTTACAACCATTATCAGAGTACACAGATATACAACACATACTAGACAGTTATAAACACCCGTCTAGTTATACATCTCAATACATCACAAAGATAACAACTCAGAGAACACACAATGGAAAACTATATATGTTTACACGCAGAAGCCTCTTGCTCCATTGCTCCTCCACAATTCGTCAAAGCAAACCTGAATCCTAACCTGAATTCCCTTGACTACTCATAAAAATTTGAGTACCCAAGAGTTTATGAAAAACAAAAATAAACTCCGGGTCAGACATGGGTCTGGTGTGAGTAACAGGTTAAAGTTGCTTAACTTTCAAAAACCTTTTGAAAAGAAAGGTATCACGTAAGACTTACCACACATAAACATGGAAAAGTTTTTACCTTACGCTAACCAAAACATTTGATAGGAAATTCGATGATATTATAATAGTGTCTAGGGTTTTCAAATAAATAAGAAATAGCCGAAATTGTTACATGATTAAATTCCAACTACTAGCCACAAAAGTGGGTAATACAATCAAAACCGTTAGCACTTATTGGATTTTGGATTCTATACAATGGCAGGGCTACTGGGGTACCGCCCGTCACAGTACGTGGCCTAGATCAACGTACCGAGGATCACTCCCGACCCTCTGCAACACAAAGCCGGACCCATTCCAAACTGAATAGTTCCGAACAAGACAACCCCGTGGTTGTAGCTAGCAACCACCCACACAGTCGAATATAAAGGGACTTTTAGACAGGGATCAATCTTGCTTTCCAGTGGGTGCGACCCACGAAGCCTTGCTGCACCTCCCCTGTTTTAGCCATTCCCGGTTGATGAGGCTTGAGGCTACGATTACCTTTATAGGACATATCACTTAGAATGCTCATCGTCCACCTGACGATGTTCTGAAAGCATTCAATCCATACAAGTTCGTTCCGGGTTCGAACGAAACCGAAGGCATTATCTCGTTACACTCATTTTGGAACCACCCTCAGAGTTAACGACAATAACCCTTGCACTCTAATTCACCATCTCGAATCTATAAGAACTAATTTCGTCAACTCATTACGGAATCACCCACAGAGTTATACTGACTCATAGTCCTTACACCTCGAGTCTTTACAAAGCTCCACCTAGATTCACGACCTAACGTTATTTGGAATCGATGTGGTTTTTGGATATCCAAATATGGAAACCCGATCCCGGTCTCATCGAAATACAAAGCGTGTCTTTTAAGGTCCAAGTTGTTTTAAAGGTTTAAAACAATTACAGTATCTATATACACACAGATTGATAACATATAAATCATAACTGATAATCAATCATTATCACATAACAGGTAATTCACATCATCAATATCATATAGATATACCATATATCACTATCCCAATAGATAACCTAAGTTATCATCACAATACAACCAAGCATCCATACCACACAATATCTTTTATCTCATTACTGAGATCACAAAACATCCAAGTCAATCAATGACATCCATTCATACATAAGCAATGATTTATTCATCGCCATATAATTAATTTAAAATGAATTAAATTAATTATTTCTATCTCTAATTAATTTAAAATGAATTAAATTAATTACCCCATCTTTAATTAATTTAAAATAAATTAAATTAATTACTTCATCAAATTATAACTTGCTTACTCAACCATTTAATTGATTACAATCAATTAATCATTCAAAATAAATCATCCTAATTAATCACTCTTGATTAATTACTCTTAATTACATTCATGTAATTATTCTTAATTAATTTCACAAAATTAATTATTCCCATCCAAATAGTAATTAACCTTTAATTACTTCAATTAATTAATTAATCATAATTAATTATCCTAATCCTTAATTAATTACATTAATTAATTACTTTTAATTACCTATTATTGATTAATTAATCATAATTTATCATCTTTAATTACATCATTAATTAAAATAATTAATGATCCTATATTATTCCTTAAATTAATTACTCTAAGTAATTAACTAATTTAATTACTATATTAAACCAAATTAATTATACTTAAATTAATTTCTTAATTAATACCTTGATTAATTATTAAATAATTAACCCAAATTTCTTCATACTTAAACATCTCCATTCAATTACAATCCTGTAATTATTAACTAATTACTTAACTAAGTAATTTCCATATCATTAATTACATAAAGTAATTATTTATAAAACCTAAGTTTTAAAATTAATTAAACTTAATTAATTAAAATAAACAATCTCGTTATATTAAATTAATTACATTAAGTAATTAATTTCTTAATTACTTTATCAAGTAATTACTCTCTAACCATTTATAATTGATTATTATTAAATTAATTAATTATAAAAATTAACTACATTAATTAATTGTTAAATAATCCTGGTTAATGAGCTTCATTAACCATCCTCAAATTATTTTATAAGGTAATTAACTTAAATTAATTACCAATTAAGTTATCTTTAATCATTCATTAATTAAAGTTAATTATTAAACTAATTAACCTTAAATTAAAACTTAATTACATAATTAATATTCATTCATCATTAATTAATAATTAATTCATGATCTTAATTCCAAATTGATTAATCATTAATCAATTATTAATTCCAAATTTAATTAATTAATTAAATTAATTAATTAATCTTAATTACCTTATTAATTAATTCTAAAACATAATTCTTAATCAAATTTCCAAAATAAAACATACTTAATTATGTTTAAAACAATTTGATTTAAAACAAAGTACTTAAGAAATTCCCTTTTAAATTTCAATTTAAATTCAAGCTTAAAATAGAAAAAATTTAAAACCTATCAAAGTTTTAAATAATTTAAAACTTATTTAAAATTACAAGTCAAAACAAAAGTTTGACTTAAAAATGAAATCATAAGAATTTGAAGTTAGATTCATTTTAAAATTTTAGAAATTCAATTCATTCTTAGTTTCAACTTCAAATTTAAATCTTCTTTTAAATTTAAACTGATCTTCATTTTTAAACTTAGAATTTTCAGATTTTAAATTTAATCTGTATATCTTACTCACATTTTAAAAAAACCTTCATTATTTAAAATTTCAACTATTTACCAATTTGAAATAGTTAATTAAGTTAAGAATTTAAACTTTTATTTCAAAACCTGAGATTTAAATTTGAATCTAAAATTCAAACTTGCATTTAAATTTTCACTTAATCCTTACTTTAAATAAATCTACATAATTTACAATATTTAAAACCCATATTTTAAATTTCAAAACCCAAATTTTATACAGGCTTTCAAACCTGGAAATAACAGAGTTCAACCCGAGAGAACCTAAACTTTACTCCGGATTTTATGCTTCACCACTTCGAGTTTTTCTACAACCTACTTCGAGTCATTTCACAGACCATCCCCTGAAAACCCCCAAACCAAAACAGTTCATCAAAGTTTTCATCGCCGTGCATATGCACGGCGATTCCAGCCCACGTTAATCGCCATGGACGATCTCTACACATCAGACTTCCATCTTACAACCCATCACAAACATCCATATTAAGCTATCACCCACGCAGACTAATTCCAAACCCCCAATCCAAACTTGGAAAAAATATTACAGGTTTCTGCTCAAACCTGTCAACGACCAATTCGCCTCGCTCCGATCACATGCAAATCCACCTCTCCGGCCATGAACTACTCTACACACCAACTACACAATCCCTAAATATCAGTACGCTCGATCGCTCCTATGTCCTGAAATGATCGATCCTTTATCCCAAATAAAAACTAGGGTTAAATTCTAAAAATCCAAAACTGCAATCAATCTAGCAAATTTTATTTACTTCACAGATTTTTCCAAGGATCTATATTCCTTTTACTATAACTCAGAAGAATTTTATGATTCCTCAAGTATCAGATTTCAAATATTACTCAAATTCATATTTTTGGTTCAAGAACCAACTGTAAATGAAACATGCACCTAAAAATATCAATACTTGATTTAAAAATCAAGTTTCAGTTTATATTTTTGATTTGCATTACTGGATTATCATAATAATTAGATTGGGTTTGAATAAAATTGAACATGCATGAGGTTTTTTTAAAAAATTACAGAGTCAAGAAAAACAAGTTTATTATCCTGAATAAAATCTAACACTTTATTTAGGATATACTACTAGTTCTGTTTGATAATTTGCATCTAAACATAGATTAGATCTTGAGTTCATAAATTTTAAATTACATCTTTAAGTCTGAAATCAAGATCAGGAAAGAATTCATCACTAGTAATACAGGCATTCAAATCTCATACATATGCACAGACATATCCATCATACTTATCAGGCAATAATTTTAGCAACTAAGTTAATTTAAATCAGTTTTGAAAATAAATTGTTACTCACCAATTAAAAATGCAGACCACTGTTTAGCTCCTTTGAATTTTGCAGAAATAAAATATGCAGAGCTTGCTCCTCTCTATTGCTCATTTATGCAGAAACAAGCATATGCAGGTAGAAGATGCTATTTCCAATTTCCCAAACACATGCATGCAGATGCACTTTCAACCCAGGTTTAAACAGAATGCAGATAAACAAAAGTGTGCAGGCTCATCTTGAATTTGAGGAAATGCAGTATTCTGGTCTTTGATGAGGGGTGGAGTATGCAGGTTTTTGCTTTGATTGTAAATGTAGATTTACTTGATTTTGAGATATGCGGATTTGAATATGTTTATGATTATGCATATTTGATCTTTGATTGTAAATGCAAATTTCTTTGGTTCAGGAAAATGTAAATGCAATATGGAAATGAAAATGTAATATGAATGAAGATTGTAAATGTATTCTCAGATTTATGAAATAAAAGAAAGATTAAAACTAATTTTAACACTTGTCATAAATTAGACACTTGTCTATTTAAATGCATATGAATCCAACACATGTATTTCTTTTAAAAGTAATTAGTATTTATTTACAAAATAATGCATGTATTAGCTTAAATTAAATTTGTTAGTTTATATTTAACATGTGTATAAATTTATAAATGAAATAAGAACAAATCATGCTTATAAACTTATACAAATAAAAAATTAAAACAATTTAAGACTTTATACTTTTGAATTTAAATTCAAACTAAATTCAAAATCAAACAATTTCAATTCAAGTTATAAATAAAAATTCAATTTGAAATAAAAATTACAAATCATATTCAAAACTTATTTATAAAGACAATACAATATTAATGTTGTTTTTATAACTTTCTTATTATTAAATTAAAATAATTTTTCAAGATATTCATTTTATTAAGCCATAAAACCAATTTGTTGAATTTATTATAAATTTAAAACTCAAGCTAATTTAATTTAAAACATTTAAATATTTTTTTCCTATTAATTTTGAAATCATATTTTTATTTATGAAATTAAAATGTCTATATTAGAATTTTAAAACATGATTCAATTATTAAATTTCAACCAAAATCATTTATTAAATTTTGAAAAGCTTAAATATTAAATAAAATAAATTTTCCAAATTACTACAAATATTTAAAACTAGAAAATATGCTTTACTTATTAAAATTAAAACAATACCAATCTATTTAAAAATATAAACCATATATTTATATAAATAGAAATCATTTTATTATTTTTAAAAGATAAAATAACCAATTTAAATAATTACTGAAGAAGATTATTAAATTTATCTGAATAATTATTAACAGAACATCAACACCAATTTAATTTTAACTACAGATTATTAAATTGATATTGTTAAAAATTCCGGGATATTACAGGGTGCATCCCATTCTTTTATATAAAGGAACTTGTCGGTACTTTCTCTCTAAATGTTGATGCTTTAATGACTTCCTTGAGAATTGCGAATCCTGTTGGTGGATCCGCAACTCTTAGTTTGCCTTGTAAAAATGTGGAGATTATTTTATGTGATTTTCGATTCCTAGCCGATTTGCATGTTTTGCGTTACCTAGGCTTTGGAATGATTTTGGGAATGGATTGGCTTAATCGTTATGAAGCTCATATCCTATGTCCTGAGCGGACTATTCATCTCCGACATCCACTATCTGTTAATCAGCTTTCTGTTAATCTTAAAGATTCAGAATCCTGTTTGGTGGCATCTTTATGTTCTTTAAATCCTCGTGATAACGATGATGATGATGAAGATGATATTATTTCTCGTATTCACGTTGTCCGTGAATTTTCCGACATATTCGAGCCCGTTTTAGGTTTACCACCTAAACGAGCAATCGAGTTCAGAATTAATCTTGTTTCTGGAGCTCAACCTATTACTCGTCCTCCTTATCGCATGTCCAATAAGGAAAATGAGGAGATGCGCAAATAGTTGTCCGAATTGGAGACGAAGCAATTTTTCTCTAGTTAATCGTCCTTAGGGAGCTTCGGCTATTTTCGTGAAGAAATCCGATGGTACGCTTAGGCTTTGCGTTGACTATCGCAAGCTTAACGATCTGACTATTAAAAATAAATATCCTTTACCTCAGATTGACGATCTGTTTGATCGGCTTAGCGGAGCTAGGGTCTTTTCACAGTTGGACTTGGCTACCGGTTTTCATCAGCTTCGTATTTCTAAGGATAGTATTCCTTTCACGTCATTCCGTACTCGTTATGGATCTTATGAATGGCTTGTTATGCCATTTGGTTTAACGAATGCTCCGGCTTACTTCGTTGACCTTATGAATCGAGTTTTCAAGGCTTTCCTCGATCGGTTTGTTTTCATCTTCATTGACGATATCCTTGTGTATTCTAAAACCGGGGAGGAGCATGAAAAGCATCATCGGATTGTATTGGAAACTCTTAGGAGTAATCAATTAAAGGCGAAATTTTCTAAATGCCACTTTTGGCAATCTCGTGTGAAGTTTCTCGGTCATATTATTTCCGAATCCGGAATTTCCGCGGATCCTTCAAAGATTGAAGCGATTCAAGATTGGAAGAGACCGAAGAGTGTGACAGAGATTCGTAGTTTTCTCGGATTGGCGGGTTATTACCGTCGTTTCATTAAAGACTTTTCTAAGATTGTCGTGCCTCTTACTGACTTGACTAAGAGGGAAGTTAAATACATTTGGTCGGACAAATGTGAAGCCTCTTTTCAGAAATTGAAAGAACTCCTTTCCGATGCTCCTATTCTTGTTATTCCCGAGGGGAATCAAGATTTTGTTGTTTATACTGATGCTATTCACGTTGGTTTGGTTCCCGTTCTTATGCAAAAAGAACGTGTTATTGCTTATGCTTCTAGGCAATTGAAGCCGGCCGAGACTATATATGCCACACATGATTTAGAACTCGCCGCTATTGTTTTCGCCCTTCGAATTTGGCGTTATTATCTATTGGGAGAGAAGTTTATTCTTTACACGGATCATAAGTCTTTGAAATATTTATTTTCTCAAAAGGAACTTAATTTGCGTCAACAGCGTTGGCTCGAGTTCCATGCACCTTATGATCTTGATATTCTTTATACCCCCGGTAAGGGTAATCGTTTCGCCGATGCTCTTAGCCGTAAACAACAAGCAGTTGTTTCTATGATGATATCTGAATGGAACGATCTCGAGATTTTATCTACTTCTGAGATTCGAGAGCGCGTATCAGATTTGTGCTCATCACTTGTTTTATTTAGCCTTGAGGCTCATCCTTCTCTTTTAGACCGCATTCTTGAAGCTCAAGGGCTAGATCCTGAATTGGCTCTTCTTGGCCAAAATGTTAAGGATAAAATTGATAAAGGTTTGAAAGACTTTGATATTGATTCTCATGGCAGCATTCGAAAAGTTGGTAGACTTATCGTGCCAAATATTGGTGATCTTCGTAAAGATATTTTAGGAGATTCCCATCATTCTAGATTCACCATTTATCCCGGTAGTTGTAAAATGTACGCTGATATGAAGCGACTTTATTATTGGGAGGGAATGAAATCTTATATTGCTAACTTTGTTAAGTATTGCATGACTTGCCAACTTGTCAAGGCTGAACATCAAAGGCCTGGTGGGTTATTGCGACCTTTAGAAATTCCAATTTGGAAGTGGGACCAAATTTCCATGGATTTTATGGATGGCCTTCCCCGTTCTCGTTAGGGTCATGATAGCTTATGGGTGAGCGTTGATAGACTTACTAAATCCGCCCATTTTATTCCCATTCGGTCTAACCGGACCGTTCCTCTTTTGGCCAAACTCTTTATCAAAGAAATTGTTAAATTGCATGGAGTTCCTACTTCTATTATTAGCGATCGAGATCCATTGTTTACTAGTGGATTTTGGAAGAGTCTTCAAAAAGCTTTAGGAACGAAGCTTAATTTTAGCACTGCTTATCACCCCCAGTCCGATGGACAAACCGAGCGTGTGAATCAAACTCTTGAAGATCTTCTTCGTGCTTGTGTGCTCGATTTTGGTGGAAGTTGGGAAGATCATATTTCACTTCTTGAATTTTTCTATAATAATAGCTTCCAATCTAGTATTGGTATTGCACCTTTCGAGGCACTCTATGGAAGGCCATGCCGATCTTCTTCTTGTTGGCTTGAGGCCGGTGAGAAGCTGGTTTTAGGGCCAGACTTTATTCGTGATTCCACAGAGAAGATTGAACTTATTCGACATAGGGTGAAAGAAGCCCAGAGTATACAAAAATCCTATGCCGATAATCGAAGAAGAAAGTTAGAATTTTCTGTGGGAGATTCTATTTTTATTCGCGTTTCACTTATGAAAGGTGTTGTACGTTTCAGTCGATCGGGAAAGTTAGCGCCTCGATATATTGGGCCATTTCCTATCACTGAAAGTCTTAGTTTCATGGCTTATCGCCTTTCATTACCAGTTCAGTTTTCTGCCATGCATGACGTGTTTCACGTTTCTCAATTACGGAAATGCCTTCGAGATTCAGATTCTATTCTTGAGCCTGGTATTGTGGAAGAAATTGAAGTTCCTCCAAATTTGACTTATGAGCAGCAACCTATTCGAATTATTGCTTCGGAGTTCAAACGACTTCGAAATAAAGATGTTCCGCTTGTGAAGGTTCAATGGTCCTCAAACCCTAAAGATTGCTCTTGGGAATCTAGAGAATTCATCGAGCGAACACATCTGGACTTACTTTCTACTGCTCAATGAGGTGAACTTATTATTTCAATTTTCTTTTGTGATAATATGCTCTTATGGTTGTTACATTTTATTTCCATCTTATATATTGCGAGGATGCAATTTCTTTAAGGAGGGGAGTCTGTAACAACCCGCATATTTATCGATTATATATTTAAATATTTTGTTTAAATATTTTATCGTCATTCGGATATTTTTCCGAAAAGCTACTTTTTGCAAACGGTCGAATTAGGACTCGAGACCACTTCCATTGAGTTCGAAATGTCGTTTACAATTTTTTTAAGTATAAACATTGATAGGTTTGGAGTTAGTGAAACTTCACTAACTTTTCCCGCTTTGGACTTTGGGTTAGTCTAGCCATTATAACTCAAACCCCCTTCTCTCCTTTTCCTCACTCTTCATAAATTCCTACCAAACACAAATTTTAACATTAATGGTGAGTGGAAAGGGAAATTAGAAACTCCAAGCCTAGGTTTCAACTCCAACTCCACTATTCAACTCCAAATTCAAGGAAAAGCATTGGATTCAAGCTTGTAGTTGCTTCTCCATTCACCTTCAAGCTTTACCTTCATAATTTGGTGAAAAGGTGAGATTTTTATCTCACAAATTTAGCCTATAACTATCTTGGACTATTGGGAATCCCTATCATGTTTGCATGTACATTTGCATTTGGTTTGGATTGGATTGGCGAAAAACCCCAAATTTTAGTGTTTTTGGTGAAAAACTACATTTAGGTCGTTCTGCCTATGCTAGGTCGTTCGCGTGGAAAAGTCTCGGCCTCAAAATAGCTCGTTTCCGACCTTAAAATGGCCTACAACGTTAGGTCGCTCGGCACTTGGAATTGGGTTATAGGTCGCTCGGCCCCTTATTTTCTTTAGGTTGTTTGAGTGTTAGGTCGCGAACCTATTTTAGGTCGCATGACCTTTACCCTTTAGGTCGCTGGACCACTAGGTCGTGCCCCTTTAATCACTAGGTCGTACCGTTTTGGACGGGGAGCTGCCCCCTGGACCCCCCGCGACCTGACCGGGCAGGTCGAACCCCGTAGCAGGGGCGTTGCCCCCGCACCCCCACCTTGGGGGGTTGCCACCCCCTGGATCCCCCCTCCGTAGCGGATCTTATCTGAAAAACATTCAATAGAACTTGCTTTGTTGAGATGCTGAGTTGACCATTCTTCGATGATATATTGTTTGAATTGAAAGATATTTTACGATGATATATTGAAATGGTTTTGGAAATGATTTAATCTTTATTTTGATAAAGATTTGGATTGAAAAGGATATTTTATTTTGAAGTATAAAATATTGTTTTAAAGTTATAACTACGGGTTATAATAACGATTGGTTGTTAAAGAGACCGGGATCGGATATTGTCTTATAGCCGGCCAATACCGAAAACCACTTTAACAACTGTGTACGCGGTGGAGATTCCAGAATGAAGTAGGATGGTGGCGACGTTCTCGAGGTGTATATTACGTGGACCCAACTCCCGTGAGTTGGCATATATGACTAAAACAGGAGCTATGCCGGGCTACACAAAGGGTCGCACCCTTTCATCGAGCATGCTCCATCGGAAACCATTCTATTACTGTTGTGATTCGATTCGGTGGCGCCACTTTGATTCGGGGGTATTGTTCGAGGTGGGCGGAAGCTGCAGGCTTGCCGTCACCACTAGTCCGGGAGTGCAAACGGTGTATCCACCCTGGCATTGCCTCGCGTGCCGTGTCATATCCTTATATCGATCCCACTACGATTTTGGTTTTAAAGATCCGACCGCGTTAAGGTTCACCATCCCCTTAACGCTATTTTCTATTTGATTATACTTTACTGATTAGACACTACCGTATATAGCGTATATTACTACATAGTAAATAGTTTAACAGATCCTTAGAGGATGGGCGGTCCCAAGCATCCTTTAAGTTACTGATGCATTTTGTTACTGTTCACTTGAGTTGATTTACTGTTTATAAGTATTTATGTCCTGACTCGAGGGTTCTGTGTTTTGCTGTACGCTCGGGTCAGATTGATTGAGTTAGCATTCAAGATTCACCTTCGGCGTTGGAGCTTTCCTTGAAGATCCAGCCATCTATTTTGTTTCAGTATCTAGTGGTTCAGTGATGTATCTGATTTGTACCTGATGTATCCAGTTACTCTTCTGTTGTTTCTTATTTAACTCTGATGTATCTCATATTTATATAGTAGCTTCATGAACTACTATCTCTTTTTCTTCCGCTGCATTTTTATATACTCTGTGTCTGTGATCTATGATTTTTATTTACTGTATATTCTGAGGTTTACCAAAATTTTATTTACAACATGGTATTTTGAGCAATTCAATTCCGGCATGAGTGTCTGCCTATGCACTTATAATGGATGCAAATGGTTGAAAATACCGAGTCGTTACATAAATGTAGTATTGAAAAGATATGATATTGTGACATTTTTGAAATGGATTTTTGAATGATATTGAATTTTTGAAATGATAATTGAATTCGAAATATAAATTATTATTTTGAAATTTTAACCACGGATATATTTAAATTTTTGGTTTAACTGATCCTTAGAAGATAGGCGGTCCCAAGCATCCTTTAAGTTATTATGCATTACTGCTAAAGTTCACTTGAGTTGGTTTACATTATATAAGTATATGTTGTCCTGACTCGAGTATTTTGTGTTTTACTTTATGCTCGGGTCAGCCTGAGTATTTACAGCTTAGCTTTGGATTTTTTTCTGGAGCTAGGAATCGCTGGAGATTCCACATGTCTAGTTATCTATTCCTTATCAGTTCCAGTTGTTCTATTTCAGTTCTGATATTTTTAAACTTCTATGTATTGGAGATTTCCATGTATTATGTTTGAGAGTTTATTATAGTACCTTCATGAACTACTATGGTATTTTAATTTCCGCTGCGAGTAATTCTGATATTTCTATGTCCGCGATTCTGTGATTGTGTTTCATTTGCTCCAAATATATTTACAATGCGGCATTTTAAGCAATTCAAGTCCGACATGTGCGGATGCAAATGGCTGAAAATATCGGGTTGTTACAAAAATCTAAATGCATGTTTGGATTGAACATAAGTAAATTAAATTAGTAGTATGAAAATATATGCCAAAATTGATTTTTGTAATAAAAGCTTATGTATGTGACAAAAAGGTAACGGAAATGTTTATGGTAGGTTGCCTATTCATTTATTTAGATTGTTAGTTGAAATTTGAAATAAGTTGGTAATAAATGTAAATAAATGATACATTTATGTGAAATGTAACCAATGTTAATTTTATTTATATTATAACAAGGGGTGGATTTAAGAAGTGAAATTATAAAATTTGAAGTTAATTAATAATGGACATAGTAAAGATGGCAATCCAATCAAATACTTAGGAATCAAATTTTATTTGGAAGGTAATCTAATTTATGAATAAAAGGGTAAGTAATTAGGATTTAATTCTATATTAATTGAAACTGAATGTAGATATAATGTAATAACGTTAAGGCTAACTAAATTTGCATTATAGATGGAATTATAATCGGGATTGATAAATTACGAACTTAAAAATATAATTTAAGAGCTAATAAGTTTAATGGTAGAATGAAGAGTCAATTAAATGTTAAGTTAATATAAAATAAGGTAATAGTGGGGAATAACGTGAATTTTCTTCATAATATGATAATTAGTAGAATACAACATAAACTTAAGTATAACCTTTGGTTTGAAAACAATTATTAAAGGTTACCTGTTAATTTGTCGATGGAATAGGAAATAAAATATTTATAAAATAAATGTTACACTTACGGGAAAGGAAATAAAATGTTTAGAAGTTATGATATTTGAGTATATTAAGAAATGAGGATTGAATTGGAATCAATTGCAACGGATCTAATAAATGTTACATTAATGTGAAATTAAGGTAATATTTGGAAAATATGATAATGAGTTTCATAATTGAACAAGTTGTGGAATTAAAAAGGATGGAAGAATCAAGATCTATTTAGTTATTGGAATGGAAATTTATAATTTAATTTATTGCGAATAAATGAAATTTAATAAGGTAATTTGCGAAATAATTTATGATTGAATTAACATAGAATTGGTTGTTAGTTATTAAAATTGTTAACAAATCAAAAGTGATAAATTTTATAAATTATAAATTTTTTTGAAATTGGATTGGAATAGTGATTTAATTCAGTTAATATTAACTTATTTAATTTATGGAAAAATAGCCATTTTGGCCATTGACTCGGATTTCGGCGAAACCAGTTTCATCGGATCCGTTAGGGTGAATTATAATAGTGTTTCAAGTTTCGTAGCGATCGGACTTGTCGTTTGATCGTACGGACTTGAAACGCCTTGAAACAAACACAATTGAATTCAATTTGAAATATTGTTTTTAGCATAACTTCCCCCTACGATGAAATTTGAACCTGAAACTTTTTCCATTGCGTTTAAAATATTTTAAAACACCTATTTTGATATATGGGTTTACCCAATTTCGTTCCGGAGTCGAAACGGGCTTTTTGGGCCACGTTGTCGTTAGCGCGTACATCTATCTTATCTGATCCATCCTATTTTCAACTCTGCCTATAAAACCCTGCTAAACCCTAGCCTCCGCCTATTCTCATTTATCTGCGTCTAAAATTTCATCAGCTCCTTCTCCTCCTCAATGGCAGACAAAATTTCAGATCCAGATCCATTTCAAAATCAAAGTCAAAAATTCGAAGTCCTCAAAAAAATCTCAAAATAATATATGTTGATGCTCTCGACGAGCGAAATTCAAAGGTGTAATTCGTTTTTCAATTCGACGCATCGTTTAACCACAAATCACGGTCAAAATTGAATTGGGCGTTTTTGACTAGTGCGTCTGATCGAAAAATCCCTTCTGGGTTTTGTAGAGGGGCTAGGACGTTTTTCATTGGCGAAGTTTGGAGGCGAATTGACGGTCGGATTGGCAGCAAATCGCGAATTAGGGTTTGGTATAAAAGGTGGCGGCGTGCGTGTTCTGGAATGGAGGTGTGCGCGCGCGTGAGGGAGATGGTACAGGAAATATTTTGATGACGTGGCAAGATTTAGTAATGCGTTCTCTTTTTCATTTTATTTTAAATTGAAATTCAAGTGCAATTTTCGCAATAACTTTCACATACGAACTCCGTTCCACACGCGGTTTTTTTGTTAGGATTGTATTGAAATTCTGGACCTGATGACGCTGGACTGGATGAATTCTGAGAAGGTTGAATTTTTGGGTTTAAATTGGATTTAAATTCAATTTAAATTCAAAAGGTCAGTGTTTTAACCCACTCACAACTTCTAAGATTTCTTATGTTGGTTAAATTGATTTATGATGTGTTTAAAATTTTATTTATAGCTGTTTGGCATATATTTCATCGTTTTCTCAGTTAAATTGCATTCATTTAATTTACGCGTTATTTAATTCATTAGTGCATTTTTAAACTGCCAGTTAATTGTTAATTAATTTATTCATTGCATTTAAAACTGCCAGTAAACAGTTAAAATTTATTTTTGAATATAAACTCATAGTTGATACCTGTTACTATCACATGTTATATATTGATGTATTGTTTGAATTTGGATGATGATTGTGATAAATGGTTGATGGTTGATATTGGATGAATGGATGATATATTTTATATTGCATAAACTGCAAGTTATTACGCATTTTCATTTCATTCGGGATTGCGGTTTGAAATGATATACAACCGCAATTTTTATTTTTAAATTGTGGATTGAAATGATAAATATCCATTTCACTTGACCATAGGATAGAAAATCATATACAGGGACCGCGGTATATATATAAAATTGTTTTTGAAATGATTTTTATGGTTTGGATATGGTACGGTTTAAAAAATATTAAATTTGGATATTATATAAACATATTTTATATATACGTATATAGTTAAATTTTTGAATTTAAGCTATGTATAAATCGGTTAAATAAAAATAAATAAGTTGAACAATGGAGTTTGATTATTTATGTTAACGGTTAAGTACATGTTTTAGATATCGTATGTATATATAGAGTTTTAATGATTTAAATCAGTTAAGATTGGGAGGTAGTACAATATTTATAACTGGATTTTTATTCAAAATAAATTAAATGAATATTTCTAGTATAAATAAATTGAAGGAAATATTTATTTGTTATAAATTTTAGTTTCATTTTATGGATTTATTTGGTGAATATTTCAAACCTAAATAATAGGAAAATAAATTGTTGAATAGAATTTACAACCTGAGTTTTGAAATTGTTAAATACTCAAAGTTTGAATATATTGAAATCGTAGTGTTTTATTGAAACTAAAAGAAATCTAAATTTATGGGGTTTAGACATAAATTTTAAATGAATAAAAGTTGTGAAGTCGCGGAAATTATTTTATAAAGTAATTTTAAATTCAAAGCATTTTATTTTATATACTATTGAATATCCAAACAATTCAAGTTTTAGAAGTTATGGTTTTAAAGCTATGAATTTCGCAGTATTATGTTTTGAAAGTATAATTCAAATCTTTGGTTTCCAGATATTATAAATTTTAAAGAAATATGATTTTGAAAGAGAAATATATTTGAAATAAATGATATTATTGATTTGGGTTTTATAAAAATAATATCAAAGTGAGTTGTTTTGGAAATTGAAATGATATCGTATTTATGGGTTTTGAAATGGATAAATATTTTCTGGTTTTATAGTATAAACTATTTTAAAGAACGCGGTGTTATAATGACGTTTGGTTGTTAAAGAGACCGGGACCAAAAGTTGAAATTGTTAAATACTCAAAGTTTGAATATATTGAAATCGAAGTGTTTTATTGAAACTAAAAGAAATGTAAATTTATGGGGTTTAGACCTAAATTTGAAATTGTTAAATACTCAAAGTTTGAATATATTGAAATCGAAGTGTTTTATTGAAACTAAAAGAAACTAAATTTATGGGGTTTAGACCTAAATTTGAAATTGTTAAATACTCAAAGTTTGAATATATTGAAATCGAAGTGTTTTGTTGAAACTAAAAGTAATCTAAATTTATGGAGACCTAAATTTTAAATGAATAAAAATTGTGAAGTCGTGGAAATTATTTTATAAAGTAATTTTAGATTCAAAGCATTTTATTTTATACACTGTTGAATATCCAAACCATTCAAGTTTTAAAGTTATGGTTTTAAAGCTATGAATTTCGCAGTATTATGTTTTGAAAGCTATAATTCAAATGTTTGGTTTCCAGATATTATAAATTTTAAAGCAGTATGATTTTGGAAGAGAAATATATTTGAAATAAATGATATTATTGATTTGGGTGTTATAAAAATAATATCAAAGTGAGTTGTTTTGGAAACGGAAATGATATCGTATTTATGGGTTTTGAAATGGATAAATTATTTTCTGGTTTTAAAGTATAAACTATTTTAAAGACCGCGGTGTTATAATAACGTTTGGTTATTGAAGAGACCGGGATCGGAAGTTGTCATACTCTCTGCCAACTCCGAAAACCACTTTAACAACCGTGTACGCGGTGGAGGTTCCAGAATGAAGTAGGTTGGTGGCGGCGTTTCCTGTAAGGTAAATACGTGGACCCAACTCCCGTTGTTGGCATAAGGCGGCTAAAAAAGGAGCGATCGACGGGTTAATAAGGTAACACCTTTGATCGGACACATCCCTTCGATATTATACTTTGACTTTTGGATTTATTCGGTGGCCACTTTTGATTTTTATTTGGGGGTGTGGCTCAAAGTGGGCGGTAGCTGCGCGCTACGCGTTACCACCGACCCGGAAGCGTAATTGGTATATCCACCCTCGAATTGCCTAGTTGTGCCGTGTCACCTACCCGATCGCGCCTTGTACGAGTTTCTATTTGTGCCGTACCTATGGAGTGTCTTCTCGTAGTCTCCCGATCAGAAGATATGCAGGCACTATATAGATTATTGGCATTATTTGTGTTAAGAGGAATATTGGGTCACTCCTTAACGCTATTTCAAAGTAAGTTCATTTTACAATTAGACACTATTATAATAGCGAAGTATACTATATAGTTAATAGTTTAACGGATCCTTAAGAGATGTAAATCCCGAGCATCCTTGAGTTACTACACTCATATTTACTTCTGTTAATTTAACTTACATAAGATCTTTTAGTTCTGACTCGAGTGTTTTGTCTTTTCAATTCGCTCGGGTCAGTCCGAGCGTTTCAGGATCGAAGACTTTAGTTCTGAAGGACGAAGACGAAGATTTGTAGTATTGCTATCTACTATATTATTCCACCACTATTTAATTCCGCTGCATTGATATTTATGGGTATGTGAACTCTGATATTTATTGTATAAAAAGAATCAAATGTTTGTAAACAGCTTTATGAACTGTATATTTATTATTATATTTATCCTTCCGCGATGAGATTCTGTTTAGTTTTTTCTCTTCTCTATTTTTCTTATTTACTGTAACAGCCCAATTTTTTTAACAAGTATTTTTCACTTGTATTTTTCTAAAAAAAAAAAAAAACTTTGGGGTTTATTTAAAGTGATTAAAAATATAAAAAAAAACAATTGACCAAACTTTTAATTAAATAATAAGATCTCTGAAATTTTGACATGGTTAAGAATCAACTTTAATTTGGAAATTTGGGGTTTTGTCGAAGATGGTAAATAACTTAACGTCTAGCAAAATCAAGTTTTAATTAAGAAAACATTAATAGCTTAGGTGGTTAAGACATTTGGGCTATTCACGACAGGTCATGAGTTCGAGTCTCAGCATGGTTAGAATTTTGAATTTTTTTTGTGTATAAATGAACTGGGAAATTACGCGTTAAAAAGGGCACGTAAATTTAGGGAATAAATACTATATATATATAAGATTATATATAAGAAAACGTATAGAATTTTAATCCGTCATTTTTCTCTTTCCAGTAAAATTTACTTCCCAATTTATATACATATATAATTTGATTTAATCATTTCCTTGAAATACTAAATATGGAAATTTAAAGTTGTGAAACGGTTAATTTTGTTAAAAGACAACTCCATTTGAATTTTAATAAAAGGAATTTTGTATATATATATATATAATATGTGAAAACCAATTAAGTTTGTTAAGTAATAATTTTGAAGGATTTAGTGTATTAATGAACTGTTAAATTTCGTGTTTAAAGGACGCGTAAAAATTTATGGTATAAGTAACAAAATAAACGTATAAATTAAAAACGTTATTTTTATATAACTTTGGGTGTTTTATATTACGTCGGTTGGCGTATTTTAAAAATCATATTTCAACATCGATATGTATTTAAAATATCGTATCAATGGTCTGTATACAAAATCAACGCTTGCTTTAATCACGCATATAAAGTATAGAATCCAAGGCTTTGTATAACTGGCAGTTAATATTTTCGCAAGCCTTATCTCAAATCCAGAGGAATAACGTGCATATCCAGGCATCAAAAAAGCACGCAAATCTGAATTTAAAAGAGAAACGTTCAAATCTGTTTGTAACTGTTCTTTAAAATATAATGATAGTAATCAACTCTTCCATTTTTTGATTTAAACATACCATATATTTCTTCTTAAATCATGCATATATCATTTGAGAGAAAATCAATTTTGCATTCCTTTGCGCGTGACACAAAATTTTATTCTTTTAACATTTTTGGCATTTGCCTCTTACCTTTTTGTTTCTTGAGCATGTCACTGTATTCATTTATTCACGCAACCTAAATGGACCAATATATTTGATTGCCTAAAATCAACTCATGCATTCAAATTTAACCTTGCCTATCTTTTCAAATTCTCACATTCCTATTTATATCTCTCTGTTTCCACTGCCTTTATTTTGCAAGATAAAATTTTTCGTTCCTATAATCACGCATATAAAGTAAAAATCATATTTAAATATACTTATCGATTAAAATATCAGTTAGTGATTTTTATAACAAACGTTACTTTTGTTTTAACTGTCAAAATTTATTTTAAACTTTTGTATATACCTTTTCATCCAAATATCTTTTGCCTAAAATCAATCTCTTGCCTAATATCAGTTCTTCCAAATGCCGTTTCTTCAATCTACAATCACGCAACTATCAAATAAAAAAAAATGTTGAAATCAAAACTCATAAACTGGCAATGAATATCATGCATATAAAATCAAATCTAATTGCTAACCGTGGTCCCTAAAATCACACGAGCCTTATCCATTCAAAGAAGATAAAAACTGGAAATAAATCACTGAGCTCTGCTTGCTTTTTCTTTTTCCATTGATTTCGCCTCAAATCAATTCTTTATCTACAAAACGTTCAATCTTCTATCAATGCTGCCGTTTTTTTTCAATCTCTTGCCAAGGTATTCACATTCAAACTTTTTGAACGTACGAAGTTTTGCTTTATCAATCAATTGTTTAGGCATGCCAAGATATGTTGCCATTTTTGTACCGAGCCCTTTTGATTTTCTTCACGTATATATGTTTTCTTGCATCTAAAGCAAACTCTCCCCTCTATAAATATATTAGCCTGGTTCGTATTTTATCTCCTCATCTTGCATAACATCATCCACAAGGAGAAAAGCTTCTATCAGGTAATATTACTATTCCTCTTCTTCTTTTGCATCCTCTCCGTTTTCCTTCTTCAGTTTTTTCCTTTGCTTTCCCATCTTTTGGCTCGGCCACTCCAACCCTGACTACCACTCTAGTGCTCAGCCAAGTTTCCTACGAGACATATATTTTGAAAAAAAAAACCTTGTTTCTAGTAGCAGTGGATATGTGTGTTGATGATGAGGTCTTAAGAGAAATGCATTACCTTGCAAATTCATTCAAGTCAGTCAATAACCTGTAGGAAGCTAGGTTATGGAATTAGTGTAGTTATGATGTAGTAAGTGTTATTCTGGATGTACTTATCACTAATGATCTGTGCATATTTTACCATCTTGTAACAGTAGATAGCAGAGAGACGCAAGTTGTAGGCAGAGAGTTGCGTGAGTTTTGTTTTGCATAGGATGTTAGACATGTTTAAAAATAAAAAAAAATAAAAAAATAAAATAAATATAAAACGAGAGTAAAGAAGAATATAACAGAGGGAGAGAAAGAGAGTTTTCAGGGTTCATCAGAATATAACATGTTGACATAGTGAGTGAGCCTTCAGTTGCATATAGGCATATCATATAAGCAGGCTTTTAGTGAAATCTTGACCGTGTTTTAGGTAACTGACTTGGGTAGTTATTCGTTGATGATAGTAAAAATTTTAAAGAAGAAATGATGTATCCGTGCATGTTTCATAATATATATATATATATATATATATATATAAGATTCGGTTGGAAAAAAGGGAGAAAGCCTGTAATACTTCAGATAACAGAGAAGATGTTAGGTGGAAATGTTTAGTTGCATATAAAAGCATATAACTGCAATATGCTTTATAGTTGTGTGGGACAGTGCATAAGCCTGTAGGTAGTAGAGTATTGGATGCACTTGTACATGCATATATCACGGCCTATAGGAGAAAAACTTCACCATTTTGTTTTAGATGGCCTTTAGGTAAATTTTACCTTGATTTTTGAAATGGCATGGTTCAGTAATGGGTAGGAAAAGTTTCGTTATGTTTTGATAGTATACCCAGTGGAGTGGTCGAGCAAGTCAAACTAATTCTCGTCCTATTTTTAATTTTTGCTTTGACCGTAAATTTCTAAAGTCACGTATCCGGTATTTGGATCTTGTTATAGATTTGAATCTAGGCGTGACATCCGGGATATTTGATCGTTACTCTCTGTTCGTTTCTTTTCCGGTGGATTTTCGTTTTGAATCAAAAAAAAATTCTGCAGCCTTCAAGTGAGTTTTTCTCACCAGACAAACATGCCTATATTTCTGTGAATTATCGCAAGTGTATGTGTAAATTATTATTTAACTGTTATCTGTCTGTAATATAACGTAGGATGTTAAACTCCATTTAAATTGACACCTCATCAGTTATTTATCTGTTGTAATATTTCTGCAGTCATATTGTTAAATGTTTATTTACTGTTTTAAATCATTGCTGCAAGTTCCCTATAAATTTAAATCGTTAAGGCTGAAATGATAGGCCTAAAACGATGATTATTATGCATTTATTCAGTTACCTGTTTAATTTTAACTTGGGATTGCGGGTTTGAAATGATAGAACCCGGGGTTTGTAAAAATTGCGGATTGAAATGATATAAATCCGTATCACTTGACCTAGGCTAGAAAATTTTATATGGACCCGTGGTTGCTATAATATTTTTCTGAAATATTTTAAAATTATTTTTAAATGGAAGTTTATAATATTGTGGTTTAATGTATTTAAAGGATTTATATAAAGATTTAAAAATGATTTTTGAATGAGTTAAGATTTTAAATAAATAAATATAACTTATTTGGAAAAATTCTGGATTTTTGTTAAGATGAGAAGAAATAATTGATAATAAGTTGTATTTGGAATTTAAACTAAATTGATAAGTTAATAACCTATTACAGCATTTAAATGCTGTCTTTTAAAATTGGACTGTTTAACCCATAAACTTTAGGTAGCATTTCATAAGTGCTGCAGAAACTGGAATTTGATTGTTTTAAAAATGTATGGAAATTAATTTTGGGAAAAAGGTGTAAATTTTGGAATTTAATATGTAATTAGAAAAATTTTAAGAAATTGATTTTTTGATGGATTTAAAGGAAGAATTTAACTTTAAAATTTGGTAAAGGCAATAAATTCCAAATAAATTGAATAAATTTAAAAAGTATGTATAAAGTGGAAAGTTTAAATCAATATTTGATATTGAAGGAATTTGAGATATATTTTGATTTTAAAGTACGAATACCATTTTAAACTGTAACCACGGGTTATAATAACGCTTGGTTGGCAAAGAGATCGGGATCGGATATGGACATACTCTCTGTCGATACCGAAAACCACATTGACTAACCGTGTACGCGGTAGAGATCCCAGAATGAAGTAGGATGGTGGTGACGGTTCCTTTAAGGTAAATACGTGGACCCGACTCCCGTGAGTTGGCATAAGGTGGCTAAAACAGGAGCGATTCTCGGATTAATGAGGTAGCACCTCTGATCGAACGCACTTCTTCGTATGCCATTATATTACTCCTGTGATTGTTTTGGTGCGCACCTTTGATTTGGGAGTGTTGTTCGAGGTGGGCGGTAACTGCGGCTACGCGTTTCCACCGGTCCGGATAGCAATTGGTATATCTACCCTGGCATTGCCTAGTTGTGCCGTGTCACCTACCATAGCGAGCCTCCTACGAGTTTCTATTTGTGTCGTACCTATGGAGTATCCTCTGGTAGCTTCCCGATCAGGAGGTATTACGGTACTGTATAGACTATTGGCATTATTTGTGTTAAGGGCTATATGGGTAACCCCTTAACGCTATTAAAAAGTAAGTTTATTTTACAATTAGACACTATTATAATAGCGCAATATACTACATAGTAAATAGTTTAACGGATCCTTAGAGGATGGGCGGTCCCAAGCATCCTTTAAGTTACTTGCTCTATATTACAGTACACTTGAATTAGCTTACACTATATAAGTATGTATGTCCTGACTCGAGTGTTTATGTTTTATGTTACTCTCGGGTCAGCCTGAGTTGCAGTTCAGTTTTCATCCCGGAGCTAGGATTTCTGTAGATCACTTTCAAGCTGCTGGCAAACTTCCTTTCCAGTTCTTTATCTAAAATTTTGAAATCAAGACTAGTGGACATTTGGACTGTTTACTGATAAGTTAAAATTATATTTGGATTTAAGACTATGTAAATTTTACTTGAGTAAGAATATTTATAGTGGCTTCATGAACCTCTAAGTATTTTTAAATTCCGCTGCGAGTATTCTGATTCTGTGTCTGTGATTCTGTGATTAATTATTTACTGCATATTCTGAGTTCTGCCAAATTTATTTTTACAACGCGGTATTTTGAACAATTCAAGTCCGACATGTGCGGATGCGAATGGTTGAAAACACCGGGTCGTTACATCTGGTATCAGAGCTTTGGCTCTAGGCAAAACTTAGAATGTATGGTAAATTTGATTTACAGAATCACTTTCATGCGAGCTTGAATCTCTTCCTTTTTGAATTTTGGAATGTTCCCTGCGGTTCCGAAGTTCATTCGTGTCCCTCACTATTTATTTTTCTTTCGATTCGGGAGTATCCCATAACTCCACTTAGGATGATCTTTATAGTGAATTGGCGGTTTCGCCAATATTCTAATATAGCGGTGAAACTCCTTTACAACTAGCATTGATTCACTGGAGATTTATATTTGTCCTCGGTTTAGATACTAGTATCTTTGGTTATTCTGAACTCTATCTCTTCAGATCGAATGTAGATTTACCCCAGAAAATCCACATCGATCTGACTCTTTAAGTCACGGTTGACCAGGTTAAGGTTGCCCGCGATTTATATAAACTTATCTGGTTTCTTATTCTGTTATTTAACCATCGGATTTTCTGATTCCAACTTATCTTTAAATCAAAATTCTCTTTAATTTGAGTCCTTCAAAATTTGAATCTCTATCCTTGTTTTGAAAAAATTTATCCCTATATTTGGGAAAAATCTAATATTATATATATAAGTATAATTATCAGAATTTAACTAGTTGTTTAGAGATAATAATGTTTGATTTTATTTATAGTTTTGTAAACCATTGGTTTTGTCTTAATAAATAATTGGACTATAAAACATGGTTATAAATTTATTTGGAAACAGAAATGGATTTAAAACAAGAATTTAAGAATTTAATATCTGATAGTTTCAAACCTTGTGTTTAAAGTCTTAAAAGGATATATTACTATTTAAATTATTTTCGAATATAAATTTGTTTCCAAAGAATTTTAAAGTTTTAAAAATTAGTGCTCTTCTCTTTGTTGCTAGAAAATAATTTCGGTGATGACTACAACTGTAACGCTCCGAAAATTTTCGACTTTCGAAAATTCAACATCTATACTCACTATATCGACTGCCGAGAAATCGAAGGCCGAAAAACCGAAATGTTATGGGTTTTAAGAAAGAAGAAAAAGGGGTAGAAGAAGAGAGAAAGAAAACAGAACAGAAAGGAACAACAGAAACAACATCAGAATCTCACAATTCGCAGCGGAACAACATATAATAATAAATGAATAATCTTTAAACAAAGAACTATATCAGTTATTACATTACATCACATTACAATTCATTACATCAGAGTGTACAACAACAAAAAATTTTAAACAGCGGAAAGGAAATACTATATACTAGTAATACGCCATGCCATCCAGCTTGCCTCCAGTAACTCCAGAATATCCTGATAAACCTAACTCTTAACTGCCCGTGTGGAAATTGGTGGGCACCCAGAGTTTAGGAAGGAAAACAATAAACTCCGAGTCAGTCATGTGACTAGTGTGAGAACTCAAAACAGTTTATTTATCTTTAAAATCAAAATGGAAGAATATTTTTAAATTCAATTCGCAATGCTTTTAAAAATGAGACTACCATAAGGCCTCCCGCACACACACACATGCAAACGCAGAATCGGAGGAGATTTCTCCTTATGATAGTCAAAGATGCTTGATACGCATTTAAAATAACATTTGATATTATTATTAGTGCATAGTGTAGAGGAAATATTTCGAAAGTAGAATATAAATCTTAGCCAACATACGACCATTATCGTATGCCTACTATAGCTACTATCCAAACAGTGGTGACCACCATAAGTGAATAGCAGGTCCTACAACTAATACCGTACAAGTTTCGTATTGGGAATTGGATTTCCAACAAATGGTCAGGCCAAGGAACTTCCCATTGCCACATGAGAATGCCTCTGGATGGACATCCCCGAGAACCAAACCGGATCTCTACCAACACAAGGCCGGGTTACCCCTAACTGAGTAACAACTGACCGAATATGCCATCCCCCGGTCCTTTGGGACCTTTTTCCGAGAGCTCTCTAATCAATTCACACAATCATAATAATAAAGTGTTTCAACATGAGTAAGTATCTGGGCTCCATACCATGATACCACCCTTTTCCAGAAGGAAATGCACATATCCTAAAGGGCGCTACCCCTCATAACCTTGCTGCATCTTTCCTGTTTTGACCATTTCCGGGATGTGAGGCTCGACGAATTCACGTCCACAAAAACATACTTTATACAAAAGCCATGCTTTGGGTCAACAAATGATCAACACAATGATCACCAAGATAGACGATCAAACAAATGATCCTATCACAAATAATCAACACAATGATCGTTTCAGCAACACTCAGCATGTCACATTACCAAATTGGGAATATATCGCTGATAACTTCAACTATATAACCTCTGAGCTCGTACGTCTCAGAGAAGGGTGTTAAGCTAAAAGAATAAATTCTCCGCCACCAACAGAAATATATTTGAAAGAATCGGCTTTATATCTCAAATTGTAATGTCAGACATACAATCCATACAAGTCTGTTCCGGGCTCGAACAGAACCGAAGGCACTTACAAAGAAGTCCTTGCAATCCGGATATTCACTAATCACGTTCGGACTTCCCATCACATATGGAGTCTCTATACCGGGGACCAGTCGATGCAATGACATTCGACAAGAAACCCTTTCGTTTTCGAAAATATCTGGGTCTTCAACACCGGTCTTCGAATGCAATTCATAACGTCGTATCACCTATTCGGAATGGGTTATACGACCCCAAGGTCATTTCCCGGTTAACCCGAATAGCGAGCGCTTATTTTAAAAAAAAAAAAAATAAGTGTGCATTCAAATTCAAACAAATCACAACCAATACCCATTCAAAGGTAAATATTGATAGTCGGTTATTGAACTATCAATAGATATGCACAACATCAACAGAATCCAAATAATTTTCCAAATTATTTAATTTCCAAAAATATCTTTAGAAGATATAAACATAATTTACATTCTTTAAAAATAAATCAACATTTATTTTTAAACCCATTTTCCAATTTCATTTATAAATTCCATATTGAATTTATATTCTAAAATATTTATGAATATACGATTTCAAATATTCATTTTCAATTTGTCTTCAAAAAGATAAATTCCCAACATATTCTCTTTATATTGGAAAATATTTCCATACTTATTTATTTATAAGTAATTCACAGATTTTATTTATTTTCTATACTTGGAAAATATTCCATATACTCTAATCGAAATTAAGTATATAATTCATTCGTTAAGGAAATCATTCACTTAAACATATTTATTTGGGCCAAAACGAATGTTGTGTAAAACATCGTTACGACAACCCAAAATCACTAGTATAGGGATTCGAAATTAAAATAGATATATAAATCCCAATACTATACAAAACATTTCCTTTCGGAAATCATCTATTATAACAACGGTGTTATAATCAACCATTTCCTTTTATTTCTCGAAAACATCTATTTCAACAATAAACGTTGAAATCTATGGTTTCGAATCTCAACACCTTTTAAAACATCTTTAGATCGTTTTAATTCTATTTCAAACATCACATCCAAAATAATTTCTTTAACATATCATTCACTATTCAAAAACGTGAATATACTACGTTAACAAATTTCATCATTTCTATTCATTCTATTTTAAGGATTATTCACTGTGTAAAACGTGAATATAACTCCATTAATAAATTACAACAATTCACTTATCAAAATAAGTCGTTGCGGATTTATAAAACAATGTTTATAAATTATATTTCTATTTATTTTATAACAACTTCCCTTTATAAATTTCCTTTATTAACCTATCTCAATTCATATCACAATGATATATTAAAATTCATATTATAAGTCAAATACTTATAATTTATTTGTTTATAAAATCGTTCCTCTAAACTTTATAAATTTTATAAATCTTATAACTTATAAGATTCATTTATTTATCTAAATCCATTCCTTTAATAACTTTATGAATTTTATTTTATTTTTCCTTTACAAATTTTATAAACCTACTGTTTATAAAATTCCATTTATAACCTCATCGTTATAATTCTATAATTCCATTTTTATTTATGAAATTCATTCACAATTTATTCTAACACTTATAAGAGTTCGTTTTATAATTCCCATATTTTTAATTTATAAATATCCATTTGTAAATCCTTTAATATAAATCAATTTATATTACTATTTTAAAACTTCTTTAAACTCCTTTATAATTTTACTATTTTTGATTTATAAAATAATCAAATTTCATAAACCCTATTTTTAAGCTTTTTATAATAAGTTCAAAAATCCCAGTTTAAACTATTTTATAAAATCATCAATCTCATATTTTCCAAAAATCAACTTTTAATTATATTTCTCAAAAACCATAATTTTTACAACATCAAAATTATAACTTTTATTTATTTATAATGGATCAATTCCAAAAATTATTTTATAAACGTATATTTTCAAAGATCACTTTAGAAATCCCTTAAAAATAAAAATCATTATTTTAAACTTCCAAAAATTGGATCCGACGATGCTACACATCAAATAGTCAATCACGACTTTCAAACATCATATATCATCCATGATAAACAATCAACAATCACAATATATGAAATCAAATAAATATTTGTGAGGAATCCAGTTGGATCCCTCCAACCTGTTTCCCTGCATCCACGGACATTAGCACAATACCAATTCCGTTTCAAGACGGAATATCGCGGTATATGGGATTTTATAAAATATATCCGCTTACTAACGGCGCAATAGGGTCTCATCCGCTAAAAGAAAATGCGGGAAATCAATCAACTGCAATATATACATATGCCAATATATATATATTGCTATATATATAATATAATACCAATTCCACTTCGAGGTGGAATATCGCGGTATATGTGTGTAATAAATAACCTCCGCTTACTAACGGCGTATAGGGTCTATTCACAACCAATATATATATATAACAATCATCATTCAATCATCCAATCATTCAATCAACAAATTTTAAATTTAACTATTTAAAATCCAAATAAATCCTTTAGAGTGAGAAGTTCTCACCTTTATTCCCGTTTGCCATCCACTTCCAATTCAACTTGTTTTCTTCATTTATACCTTGTATAAATATTTACACAATTTATTAATATTCGAAATAATCGAATAATAAATTTTCATTAGATAATTTCTATTCATCGGCGATTTCATTTTTATAGTTAAATTAACTGATAGTTTTATTTAAACCAGTTTCTTCTTTAATAATTTTATTTCAACTAAAAATTAAATTTAATTAACCAAACTCTCTTTCAAATAATTTAATTAACTATAGATTTAAATTTTTACTAAAGATTTTCTTTTTAGTAAATATAATAGATAAAACAAATTTATTATTGTAAACTATTTATTTTATAACAACTTTCTTTTATAATTTTATTTATTAATCTATTCTTTTACAATTTATTTTTTTAGTTATCAAAATAAATTTCTAAATAAGCTAATACTTCTAATTTTTAACAAATTTCCTTTTATATAAATTATTCTTAGTAACACAAAAATAATTTAGATTTAATTAACTTACCTTATAATTAAATTTATTCAACTAATTTTTCTTAAGAAAATATTATTTTCCTTTCAACTGCATATAGGATATTCAATTTACTGTTTTAAATTTAAATACTTATTTCTAAATAATTAAAGAGTTTAAATTGTTTAGACTTACTGTCTGTATTTTTCTATACTTATATATATACTTATATATTTATAAATTCTTATAGTTTTTAAAATCTTATATATTTATTAAATTTATTCTTAATTTTAAATAAATTAACAAACTGTTTCATTTTATTTATTTATTTATTTATTTTTTTAAACTTTGTATATTTTCATTTGCTGTATGTAAACATTATACGATTTATAAATATTTGAACTAGACGAAAAATTTAATTCCTTATTTAAATTATTTCACCTAGCAAATTAAATTTCTAACAAATTTTCTTTTTATAATTTTATTTTTCATTTGAAACTAAATTTATATTAACTGATAATTTTTCTTTTAAACAGATTCTTTTTTTTTCATAAATTTATTTAGCTAAAAATTAAATTTAAACTAAATTTACTTTAATAAATTATCTCACCAAAATAATTGATTTACCGGTTAAACAAATTCCTTTACAATAACTATTCTTTTTCTGTATATATATATATATAAATTAAAAATCTGCATGTATACCTTACTGTATATCTATACCTTACTGCATGTATACTTTACTCGTATATACATAATTTAATTTAGAAATCGAATAAAATAAAATAAAATAAAATTACCTCACTGCAAAAATCAAACTCAGGCGACCACCGAGATCTCATCATCTCGCGCACGCCTTCGAATCGCCTTCATCCACGAACAATCGCGACGCCTTGTGCTCGCGCGAGCGCTCCTCTGCTTGAATCGCCACCGACTTGCCACTGCTGCTCCCCCCCCATTTCGATGCCGCTCCTCAAATCGCGCGCCGCGTACGAGTGTTGCCGCTTCCATTGCCGCGCGCACCCCAAAATCGCTCGCGTTTGCCGTCGCTGCCACCGTGCCACTCCACGAATCGTGTCGCCGTTGTCACGAATCACCACGCGACATTGATTTGTGTTTTCATTTTTTTTTTTATAACTAAGGAGGGTTTGAACGAGATTTAGGAGGCTTCGGCCATTAATTCTATTTCGTGAATTCGAATGAAAGAGGGAGAAAAAATGATTCTGATTTTTTTTCTCGGCTGTTCGTTATTTTTAAAACAAATTAGGGCATGCTCTGCACGATTTCTATCGTGATTCTTGGGCGTGATGTTAGGCGCAAACTTAGGGAAGATGATGTTGACAAATTAAAATTTTAAATTTAAATTGAACACGATTAATTTCAACGCGTTTATTTACCGTGTGCTCACATATCATCTCCGAAAAATACGAAATTTCAAATCCGGCAATAATTCAATATTACGGACCCAATGGAACTGGTTTCGTCGAATTCCGAGACTGTGCCTCGGACGACTATTTTAAATATCGACTCAAACGATTAAATTTTAAAACTGAACAAAGCAGTTTCAAATTCCATTCTGAAGCTTCTATTACCTTCAGTATTATCAATATGAATTTTACAAGCCTTTGAAATATTTTTAATTGGTTTAAAATTGAAGATTCAAAATTTTTATTCAACTTTCAATAGATTAAATTCTATAATTTAATCGCCAAATTCAAAGTTATATTGAAAATTCAATCCAAACCATCATTCAAATATTTAAAATAAATTAAATATTTTCAAATTAAACTATTCAAAATTCTGGGTCGTTACAATCTTTCCCCCTTAAAAGAATTTCGTCCCGAAATTGCAAGTTAAGAAGAATGCCCTTATTCCGTTTATTATTTTTCACAATCTAAATAGTTTTATCAACTTTCTAACCTAAATCTTTTTACTAGTGATTCACTATCATTTCAACTAGCTTTCTAATTTCAATTATAGGTTTCAAACCAATATTGTTCTCCTTAACAATTCAAGTTTAAATTCAAATTCAAATTTCAAACTTTCAAATTTTTCTCAAAATTTTTCTAACACCCTAAATTTTCGAAAAATTTCGCCAGCGTTTCCTTTGCGCGGCTAGCTCGGTACGACTACAAAATGGCACCACGGTCCCTCAGAATCAAAAAGAAAAGAGAAAAGCCAAGTGGCTAGAGAAGAAAGTCATCAAATCCCATACTGAAATTGAAATACGTACCTTTTTGTCGAGCAATTCAATTTTATCTTTGAAATCAAAATCTCAATTCCTTTACACACCTGTATATCCTGACTATCATAATATCTAATCCAACATTCAAACCAATTGGCACATTTCTATTACAAAATTTTCCACATATGCTTCTTATATATTTTAACTTCACTATTGAAGTTACATATTCATTTCATTCAATTTCACATTTCAATTCAATTCATCTCGAATTTACTTAATTACTAACAAAGAGAATTTCAATTTATTCTTTTTACTTACTTGAATTTATATACAAATTCAAATCTATCTTCAAATTTAGTTCACGACTAAACTTTAATTTAACTAATTCAAATTCCAATTCATTTGTTCATGAATTAATAATTTATCAAGTTAGTTTACTTGAATTCAATCCATCTTATTTTATTTAATTACTAATGATAATAATTCTATATTATCACTTCTTAACAATCATGCAACCATATACTATAATTCATAGAAAATCATTTCTTTTCTATACAAAATAGTTTTGGGCAAAATTATCTTATTTACCCGATTCAAAAACAATTTTATATTCACTAATAAATACGCTCTCATATCTATTATTACACTCAAACTCATTCTAGAGTACTGCTGACTCTATCTCTAATGAGTAATACCTAACAGAACCATGGTTGTCGCTTAACCATACGCTCTGATACCAAATGTAACGCTCCGAAAATTTTCGACTTTCGAAAATTCAACATCTATACTCACTATATCGACTGCCGAGAAATCGAAGGCCGAAAAACCGAAATGTTATGGGTTTTAAGAAAGAAGAAAAAGGGGTAGAAGAAGAGAGAAAGAAAACAGAACAGAAAGGAACAACAGAAACAACATCAGAATCTCACAATTCGCAGCGGAACAACATATAATAATAAATGAATAATCTTTAAACAAAGAACTATATCAGTTATTACATTACATCACATTACAATTCATTACATCAGAGTGTACAACAACAAACAATTTTAAACAGCGGAAAGGAAATACTATATACTAGTAATACGCCATGCCATCCAGCTTGCCTCCAGTAACTCCAGAATATCCTGATAAACCTAACTCTTAACTGCCCGTGTGGAAATTGGTGGGCACCCAGAGTTTAGGAAGGAAAACAATAAACTCCGAGTCAGTCATGTGACTGGTGTGAGAACTCAAAACAGTTTATTTATCTTTAAAATCAAAATGGAAGAATATTTTTAAATTCAATTCGCAATGCTTTTAAAAATGAGACTACCATAAGGCCTCCCGCACACACACACATGCAAACGCAGAATCGGAGGAGATTTCTCCTTATGATAGTCAAAGATGCTTGATACGCATTTAAAATAACATTTGATATTATTATTAGTGCATAGTGTAGAGGAAATATTTCGAAAGTAGAATATAAATCTTAGCCAACATACGACCATTATCGTATGCCTACTATAGCTACTATCCAAACAGTGGTGACCACCATAAGTGAATAGCAGGTCCTACAACTAATACCGTACAAGTTTCGTATTGGGAATTGGATTTCCAACAAATGGTCAGGCCAAGGAACTTCCCATTGCCACATGAGAATGCCTCTGGATGGACATCCCCGAGAACCAAACCGGATCTCTACCAACACAAGGCCGGGTTACCCCTAACTGAGTAACAACTGACCGAATATGCCATCCCCCGGTCCTTTGGGACCTTTTTCCGAGAGCTCTCTAATCAATTCACACAATCATAATAATAAAGTGTTTCAACATGAGTAAGTATCTGGGCTCCATACCATGATACCACCCTTTTCCAGAAGGAAATGCACATATCCTAAAGGGCGCTACCCCTCATAACCTTGCTGCATCTTTCCTGTTTTGACCATTTCCGGGGTGTGAGGCTCGACGAATTCACGTCCACAAAAACATACTTTATACAAAAGCCATGCTTTGGGTCAACAAATGATCAACACAATGATCACCAAGATAGACGATCAAACAAATGATCCTATCACAAATAATCAACACAATGATCGTTTCAGCAACACTCAGCATGTCACATTACCAAATTGGGAATATATCGCTGATAACTTCAACTATATAACCTCTGAGCTTGTACGTCTCAGAGAAGGGTGTTAAGCTAAAAGAATAAATTCGCCGCCACCAACAGAAATATATTTGAAAGAATCGGCTTTATATCTCAAATTGTAATGTCAGACATACAATCCATACAAGTCTGTTCCGGGCTCGAACAGAACCGAAGGCACTTACAAAGAAGTCCTTGCAATCCGGATATTCACTAATCACGTTCGGACTTCCCATCACATATGGAGTCTCTATACCGGGGACCAGTCGATGCAAAGACATTCGACAAGAAACCCTTTCGTTTTCGAAAATATCCGGGTCTTCAACACCGGTCTTCGAATGCAATTCATAACGTCGTATCACCTATTCGGAATGGGTTATACGACCCCAAGGTCCTTTCCCGGTTAACCCAATAGTGAGCGCTTATTTTAAAAAAATAAATAAATAAGTGTGCATTCAAATTCAAACAAATCACAACCAATACCCATTCAAAGGTAAATATTGATAGTCGGTTATTGAACTATCACTAGATATGCACAACATCAACAGAATCCAAATAATTTTCCAAATTATTTAATTTCCAAAAATATCTTTAGAAGATATAAACATAATTTACATTCTTTAAAAATAAATCAACATTTATTTTTAAACCCATTTTCCAATTTCATTTATAAATTCCATATTGAATTTATATTCTAAAATATTTATGAATATACGATTTCAAATATTCATTTTCAATTTATCTTCAAAAAGATAAATTCCCAACATATTCTCTTTATATTGGAAAATATTTCCATACTTATTTATTTATAAGTAATTCACAGATTTTATTTATTTTCTATACTTGGAAAATATTCCATATACTCTAATCGAAATTAAGTATATATTTCATTCGTTAAGGAAATCGTTCACTTAAACATATTTATTTGGGCCAAAACGAATGTTGTGTAAAACATCGTTACGACAACCCAAAATCACTAGTATAGGGATTCGAAATTAAAATAGATATATAAATCCCAATACTATACAAAACATTTCCTTTCGGAAATCATCTATTATAACAACGGTGTTATAATCAACCATTTCCTTTTATTTCTCGAAAACATCTATTTCAACAATAAACGTTGAAATCTATGGTTTCGAATCTCAACACCTTTTAAAACATCTTTAGATCGTTTTAATTCTATTTCAAACATCACATCCAAAATAATTTCTTTAACATATCATTCACTATTCAAAAACGTGAATATACTACGTTAACAAATTTCATCATTTCTATTCATTCTATTTTAAGGATTATTCACTGTGTAAAACGTGAATATAACTCCATTAATAAATTACAACAATTCACTTATCAAAATAAGTCGTTGCGGATTTATAAAACAATGTTTATTAATTATATTTCTATTTATTTTATAACAACTTCCCTTTATAAATTTCCTTTATTAACCTATCTCAATTCATATCACAATGATATATTAAAATTCATATTATAAGTCAAATACTTATAATTTATTTGTTTATAAAATCGTTCCTCTAAACTTTATAAATTTTATAAATCTTATAACTTATAAGATTCATTTATTTATCTAAATCCATTCCTTTAATAACTTTATGAATTTTATTTTATTTTTCTTTTACAAATTTTATAAACCTACTGTTTATAAAATTCCATTTATAACCTCATCGTTATAATTCTATAATTCCATTTTTATTTATGAAATTCATTCACAATTTATTCTAACACTTATAAGAGTTCGTTTTATAATTCCCATATTTTTAATTTACAAATATCCATTTGTAAATCCTTTAATATAAATCAATTTATATTACTATTTTAAAACTTCTTTAAACTCCTTTATAATTTTACTATTTTTGATTTATAAAATAATCAAATTTCATAAACCCTATTTTTAAACTTTTTATAATAAGTTCAAAAATCCCAGTTTAAACTATTTTATAAAATCATCAATCTCATATTTTCCAAAAATCAACTTTTAATTATATTTCTCAAAAACCATAATTTTTACAACATCAAAATTATAACTTTTATTTATTTATAATGGATCAATTCCAAAAATTATTTTATAAACGTATATTTTCAAAGATCACTTTAGAAATCCCTTAAAAATAAAAATCATTATTTTAAACTTCCAAAAATTGGATCCGACGATGCTACACATCAAATAGTCAATCACGACTTTCAAACATCATATATCATCCATGATAAACAATCAACTATCACAATATATGAAATCAAATAAATATTTGTGAGGAATCCAGTTGGATCCCTCCAACCTGCTTCCCTACATCCACAGACATTAGCACAATACCAATTCCGTTTCAAGACGGAATATCGCGGTATATGGGATTTTATAAAATATATCCGCTTATTAACGGCGCAATAGGGTCTCATCCGCTAAAAGAAAATGCGGGAAATCAATCAACTGCAATATATACATATGCCAATATATATATATTGCTATATATATAATATAATAGCAATTCCACTTCGAGGTGGAATATCGCGGTATATGTGTGTAATAAATAACCTCCGCTTACTAACGGCGTATAGGGTCTATTCACAACCAATATATATATATATAACAATCATCATTCAATCATCCAATCATTCAATCAACAAATTTTAAATTTAACTATTTAAAATCCAAATAAATCCTTTAGAGTGAGAAGTTCTCACCTTTATTCCCGTTTGCCATCCACTTCCAATTCAACTTGTTTTCTTCATTTATACCTTGTATAAATATTTACACAATTTATTAATATTCGAAATAATCGAATAATAAATTTTCATTAGATAATTTCTATTCATCGGCGATTTCATTTTTATAGTTAAATTAACTGATAGTTTTATTTAAACCAGTTTCTTCTTTAATAATTTTATTTCAACTAAAAATTAAATTTAATTAACCAAACTCTCTTTCAAATAATTTAATTAACTATAGATTTAAATTTTTACTAAAGATTTTCTTTTTAGTAACTATAATAGATAAAACAAATTTATTATTGTAAACTATTTATTTTATAACAACTTTCTTTTATAATTTTCTTTATTAATCTATTCTTTTACAATTTATTTTTTTAGTTATCAAAATAGATTTCTAAATAAGCTAATACTTCTAATTTTTAACAAATTTCCTTTTATATAAATTATTCTTAGTAACACAAAAATAATTTAGATTTAATTAACTTACCTTATAATTAAATTTATTCAACTAATTTTTCTTAAGAAAATATTATTTTCCTTTCAACTGCATATAGGATATTCAATTTACTGTTTTAAATTTAAATACTTATTTCTAAATAATTAAAGAGTTTAAATTGTTTAAACTTACTGTCTGTATTTTTCTATACTTATATATATACTTATATATTTATAAATTCTTATAGTTTTTAAAATCTTATATATTTATTAAATTTATTCTTAATTTTAAATAAATTAACAAACTGTTTCATTTTATTTATTTATTTATTTATTTTTTTAAACTTTGTATATTTTCATTTGCTGTATGTAAACATTATACGATTTATAAATATTTGAACTAGACGAAAAATTTAATTCCTTATTTAAATTATTTCACCTAGCAAATTAAATTTCTAACAAATTTTCTTTTTATAATTTTATTTTTCATTTGAAACTAAATTTATATTAACTGATAATTTTGCTTTTAAACAAATTCTTTTTTTTTTCATAAATTTATTTAGCTAAAAATTAAATTTAAACTAAATTTGCTTTAATAAATTATCTCACCAAAATAATTGATTTACCGGTTAAACAAGTTCCTTTACTATAACTATTCTTTTTCTGTATATATATATATAAATTAAAAATCTGCATGTATACCTTACTGCATGTATACTTTACTCGTATATACATAATTTAATTTAGAAATCGAATAAAATAAAATAAAATAAAATTACCTCACTGCAAAACTCAAACTCAGGCGACCACCGAGATCTCATCATCTCGCGCACGCCTTCGAATCGCCTTCATCCACGAACAATCGCGACGCCTTGTGCTCGCGCGAGCGCTCCTCTGCTTGAATCGCCGCCGACTTGCCACTGCTGCCCCCCCCCCCATTTCGATGCCGCTCCTCAAATCGCGCGCCCCGTACGAGTGTTGCCGCTTCCATTGCCGCGCGCACCCCAAAATCGCTCGCGTTTGCCGTCGCTGCCGCCGTGCCACTCCATGAATCGCGTCGTCGTTGTCACGAATCACCACGCGACATTGATTTGTGTTTTCATTTTTTTTTTTTATAACTGAGGAGGGTTTGAACGAGATTTAGGAGGCTTCGGCCATTAATTCTATTTCGTGAATTCGAATGAAAGAGGAAGAAAAAATGATTCTGATTTTTTTTCTCGGCTGTTCGTTATTTTTAAAACAAACTAGGGCATGCTCTGCACGATTTCTATCGTGATTCTTGGGCGTGATGTTAGGCGCAAACTTAGGGAAGATGATGTTGACAAATTAAAATTTTAAATTTAAATTGAACACGATTAATTTCAACGCGTTTATTTACCGTGTGCTCACATATCATCTCCGAAAAATACGAAATTTGAAATCCGGCAATAGTTCAATATTACGGACCCAATGGAACTGGTTTCGTCGAATTCCGAGACTGTGCCTCAGACGACTATTTTAAATATCGACTCAAACGATTAAATTTCAAAGCTGAACAAAGCAGTTTCAAATTCCATTCTGAAGCTTCTATTACCTTCAGTATTATCAATATGAATTTTACAAGCCTTTGAAATATTTTTAATTGGTTTAAAGTTGAAGATTCAAAATTTTTATTCAACTTTCAATAGATTAAATTCTATAATTTAATCGTCAAATTCAAAGTTATATTGAAAATTCAATCCAAACCATCATTCAAATATTTAAAATAAATTAAATATTTTCAAATTAAACTATTCAAAATTCTGGGTCGTTACAACAACATCATCGACATTCATTTTCGAGTATCGAAGTAAAGAGACCACGATGTAGTTTTGCTTCAAAAATTTAATTAATTTGAATTTGTAAAATATGACTTAATTTATAATATATATAGATATATGATTTAAATTTGATTTGACATATACTATATGTATGTATTTATTTATCTCTAAAGGGTTTGAAGTTAATTGGAAATTTAATTCATAAATTTATGTTAAAAGGTGATTCTAATGATAAAATAAAGTCAAATTTGGAATGAATATTTAAACTTGAATAATATAGTTGGAAAATTTTACTTGTATAAATTGCATGCCAATATAACTTACCTAAATCATTCAGAAATTAACTATGTAATTGGATAATGTATAATATAAAAGGATTTTATAAAAAAAAAATTTGAGTGGTTATAATAAATGTTATACACTTAAAGTTTCAGTTACAACAAGACAAATAGAGGTAAATAGAAATAAAATAATAATTGAATAATATACAATATCAAATGGTGTTAAAGGAAATTTAGAAATATATTGGAATAGTTATATTAAATATAATCTACTTAATATGTGCGATAAGATATATTAAGTAGAATATATTTAATAATAATCTGGAATAAAGAAGAATTAAATTTGTTGAATAAAGATGATTATGATAAATGACTATACAAATTTCAGATTTTAGAAAATAATTGGATAATGTATAATATAAAAGGATTTTATAAATTTGAGTGGTTATAATAAATGTTATACATTTAAAGTTTCAGTTACAACAAGACAAATAGAGGTAAATAGAAATAAAATAATAATTGAATCATATACAATATCAAATGGTGTTAAAGGAAATTTAAAAATATATTGGAATAGTTATATTAAATATAATCTACTTAATATGTGCGATAAGATATATTAAGTAGAATATATTTAATAATAATCTGGAATAAAGAAGAATTAAATTTGTTGAATAAAGATGATTATGACAAATGGCTACACAAATTTCAGATTTTAGAAAATAATTGGATAATGTATAATATAAAAGGATTTTATAAATTTGAGTGGTTATAATAAATGTTATACATTTAAAGTTTCAGTTACAACAAGACAAATAGAGGTAAATAGAAATAAAATAATAATTGAATAATATACAATATCAAATGGTGTCAAAGGAAATTTAGAAATATATTGGAATAGTTATATTAAATATAATCTACTTAATATGTGCGATAAGATATATTAAGCAGAATATATTTAATAATAATCTGGAATAAAGAAAATTAAATTTGTTGAATAAAAGATGATTATTATAAAAGACTATACAAATTTCTGATTTTAGAAAATAATTGGATAATAAGATAATTAATTTGGAAATAGTTAAGATTGATTTAACTTCTGTAAAAATCAGATGAATTAAATCAATTATTGAATATTAATTTAAATTGAATTTATATAGTTTAGATATTGAGAAAAATATTTTACATAGATGAGAAAAATATTGAGAAAAATAAATTTAATTATAGTTTGGAATAAAGAAGAAACTAAATGGGGAATTTGGTTTATTTTGGGAAATGGTAAATTTACTTTAACAATTAAGTTAAATTACCATTTCAAATTTGGATTAAAATTAAACATTTTAAATTAGAATGTTATAATACCTTGGGTAAAATTTGGATAAAAAAAAAAATTGAATGATTTTTTTTTAAGTGTAGGGATATTATACAAGTAAATATGTAAATAAATAAATGTTAAAATTTTAAGTATAAATAGATGAAATCAATGATTAACTTAAAATTGAATTTTTATTGTTTAGATTAATGATTCTAATTTAAGTTTCAATTTAGTTTTCTTTCAGGTTGTTTCTATTCACCTACCTTCTTCCTTTTCGAGGACGAAAAGTTCTGAGTGGGGGAGAGTGTAACAGCCCAATTTTTTTAACAAGTATTTTTCACTTGTATTTTTCTAAAAAAAAAAACTTTGGGGTTTATTTAAAGTGATTAAAAATATAAAAAAAAACAATTGACCAAATTTTTAATTAAATAATAAGATCTCTGAAATTTTGACATGGTTAAGAATCAACTTTAATTTGGAAATTTGGGGTTTTGTCGAAGATGGTAAATAACTTAATGTCTAGCAAAATCAAGTTTTAATTAAGAAAACATTAATAGCTTAGGTGGTTAAGACATCTGGGCTATTCACGACAGGTCATGAGTTCGAGTCTCAGCATGGTCAGAATTTTGAATTTTTTTTGTGTATAAATGAACTGGGAAATTACGCGTTAAAAAGGGCACGTAAATTTAGGGAATAAATATAATATATATATAAGATTATATATAAGAAAACGTATAGAATTTTAATCCGTTATTTTTCTCTTTCCAGTAAAATTTACTTCCCAATTTATATACATATATAATTTGATTTAAATCATTTCCTTAAAATACTAAATACGGAAATTTAAAGTTGTGAAACGGTTAATTTTGTGAAAAGACAACTCCATTTGAATTTTAATAAAAGGAATTTTGTATATATATATATAATATGTGAAAACCAATTAAGTTTGTTAAGTAATAATTTTGAAGGATTTAGTGTATTAATGAACTGTTAAATTTCGCGTTTAAAGGACGCGTAAAAATTTATGGTATAAGTAACAAAATAAACGTATAAATTAAAAACGTTATTTTTATATAACTTTGGGTGTTTTATATTACGTCGGTTGGCGTATTTTAAAAATCATATTTCAACATCGATATGTATTTAAAATATCGTATCAATGGTCTGTATACAAAATCAACGCTTGCTTTAATCACGCATATAAAGTATAGAATCCAAGGCTTTGTATAACTGGCAATTAATATTTTCGCAAGCCTTATCTCAAATCCAGAGGAATAACGTGCATATCCAGGCATCAAAAAAGCACGCAAATCTGAATTTAAAAGAGAAACGTTCAAATCTGTTTGTAACTGTTCTTTAAAATATAATGATAATAATCAACTCTTCCATTTTTTGATTTAAACATACCATATATTTCTTCTTAAATCACGCATATATCATTTGAGAGAAAATCAATTTTGCATTCCTTTGCGCGTGACACAAAATTTTATTCTTTTAACATTTTTGGCATTTGCCTCTTACCTTTTTGTTTCTTGAGCATGTCACTGTATTCATTTATTCACGCAACCTAAATGGACCAATATATTTGATTGCCTAAAATCAACTCATGCATTCAAATTTAACCTTGCCTATCTTTTCAAATTCTCACATTCCTATTTATATCTCTCTGTTTCCACTGCCTTTATTTTGCAAGATAAAATTTTTCGTTCCTATAATCACGCATATAAAGTAAAAATCATATTTAAATATACTTATCGATTAAAATATCAGTTAGTGATTTTTATAACAAACGTTACTTTTGTTTTAACTGTCAAAATTTATTTTAAACTTTTGTATATACCTTTTCATCCAAATATCTTTTGCCTAAAATCAATCTCTTGCCTAATATCAGTTCTTCCAAATGCCGTTTCTTCAATCTACAATCACGCAACTATCAAATAAAAAAAAATGTTGAAATCAAAACTCATAAACTGGCAATGAATATCACGCATATAAAATCAAATCTAATTGCTAACCGTGGTCCCTAAAATCACACGAGCCTTATCCATTCAAACAAGATAAAAAGTGGAAATAAATCACTGAGCTCTGCTTGCTTTTCCTTTTTCCATTGATTTCGCCTCAAATCAATTCTTTATCTGCAAAATGTTCAATCTTCTATCAATGCTGCCGTTTTTTTTTCAATCTCTTGCCAAGGTATTCACATTCAAACTTTTTGAACGTACGAAGTTGTAACGACCCAGAATTTTATTAAATTAAAATTTGAATATTTAATTAATTTTAAATATTTATAAGTGAATTTTTAAGTCGAATAAATTTTTATTTGAATTATTGGATTTAATTGAATAATTTAATCGATAATTTAATACGTTAAATTATGGAAATAATTGAAAATAGAGTTAAATATGATTGAAAATAATTTGGAAAATTTTATTTAATCATACTGGAGTTATAGAAATATTTTAGAACTTTTAAAATCGAATTAAAAGTTAATCTGTGAAAATTGAATATTTTAATATTTAATAATCGATTGTAAAATAGCCAATTTTTGAACAGTCTCAGAATTGAACGAGACCAGTTTCATTGGATCCGTAATAGTTAGTTATTACCGGATTTCAAATTTCGTGTCAATCGGAGTTATCGTTTGATCGTGGCAGCTCGAAACGCATCGAATCGTTTTTAATTTAAATTTGGCGAGTCAAAATAGCCATTTTTCAAAAAGTCTCGGATTTCGACGAAACCAGTTTCATCGGATCCGTAATGTGATATTATTGTAAGGTTTCAAATTTCAAGTCAATTGGATTTACCGTTTGTCCGGTACAAATTAAAACGCCTAGAAATCGATTTAAATCGGTTTAATTCAAATTGAACGTTTTCAGCCATAACTCGCACATACTTCCGAATTAGCTTCCGAAACCTGTTCCGTTGTGTCCGGAACGCGGGGTAAACCCTGGGTACGCTGGTTACGGCGTCTAAATCGGAGTTCGGAATTTCCGGGTGAATAGTGTCGTTCGATTTCCTTATAAATAGACCCCTTGTCTTCATAAATTGATAAAAAAAACAAAACCCTAACCCTAAAAACTAGTAGCCGCCAGTTTCATAACCTAAGGCCAGTAATGCTCCAACTTCATCCCTCTAGATCTTCCAATCCATCAAGAATTGGCCAAAGTGATCAACTACAAACTTGTAGAGAGCGTCGAGTACTAGAGATTCAACGGTTATGATCGGAAACGGAGTTGTGTGGAGCGAGATATGTGGGGCCGTGTGCTTCAGTTTTGCACGCACTTCGAGAGTGGGGGGTGGGGCCGAGTTGGCCAGGCTTGGGGCCGAAGGTAGAGGATGTCGGGAGCTTCAAAATGCATGTGGTGTGATGAAGTATCGTCGTGTGATTTGGGAGTAATTTGAAACCCTAGGAATCAAGTATGGGTTCATATTTCGTTCCTATTATCTGTAGAAACGTGAAAGAGAGGAGGAAGATGGAATAGAGGGTGCGGCCTGGATATTCTGGCTTGTGATGGATGGCTTAGATTGAAAGTTAGGTTATAATATATAGGTTTATGTTGAGATTGTTTATTTAAATCGTGTACAAACTTCATAAATGCATAACTTTTTCATACGAGGTCGAAAAAATGCAAACTCAGTTGCGTTGGAATCGTATGGACGAGCACTACGCGATGGAGTTGGTTTGGAGTCGTTTGGAGTTAGTGAGAATTTCGGGTAAAATTAAACGCGCGTTTAATTTTATTCGAAATAAAAGGCTAAAACGGAATTTAAAACCAAGGTGAGAATTTCTCACTCAATCGAATTAGTTTCGATTTTATTTTAAATAGTTAGATTTAAAATATTTGAATGCATGTTTGAATGATGACTGTAAATTATTGATTGTTAAAATAGACATTATGCGCCGTTAGTAAGCGGATGTTATTTAATATAAACATATACCGCGAATATTTCATAAACAGTGAAATTGGTATTATATATAATATCAATATATATATATTGGCATATGTATATATTGCAGTTGTTGATTTCCCGCATTTTTTGTTTAGCGGATGAGACCCTATTACGCCGTTATTAAGCGGATAATATTTATTAAAAACATGTACCGCGATAATTTCGTACTGGAGCGAAATTGGTATTGTGCTAATGTTTTTGGATGCAGGAAACAGGTTGGAGGGATCCAACTGGATTCCTCAACAGTATTTATTTTATTTCAGATATTTTGATATTTGATGGATTATCATATCGATATATGATATCGTTGTTAGTCGTGATTGACTATTTGGTGTGTAGCATCATTGGACCCAGATTTTGGGATTTTAAAATGGTTTTAAAGTGATTTTTTGAAAATATACGTTTATAAAATATTTTTGGAATCGATCCATTTCAAATAAATAAACGTTATAATTTTTTAAGTTATAAAAATTATGGTTTTTGTGAAATATAGTTAAAAAGCTGATTTTTAGAAATACGATTAAAAGTCGATTTTGAGAAATATGAACTAATGATTTTATAAAATAATTTATATTGGATTTTTGAATATATGATAAAAAGTTTAAATATAGGATTTATAAAATTTGATTATTTTATAAATCAAAATGGTGAAATTATAAAGGAAACTAAAGACGTTTTAGAATAATAATATAAACTGATTTATATTAAGAGATTTATAAATGGATATTTATAAATTGAATTATGGACATTATAAAACGAGTTTTTATAAGTGTTTGAATGTAGTGAAAATGAATTTCCTAAATGAATGAAATTTATGAAATTATAAACTGTGAAGTTATAAATGAAATTTTATAAGCAATAGGTTTATAAAATTTATAAAGTTATCGAAAGAATGAATTTTGGATAAATAAACAATCTTATAAGTTAAGATTAATAATTTGGGAAGTTAAATGAACGATTTTGTAAAATAATCGTTTTATAAGTAATTAACTTATAATATGAACTTGTAGTTTATAATTGAGTTATAAACTGGAATAGGTTAACAAAGGAATTTATAAAAAGGGAAGTTTTTATAAATAAATAGAAACGGAATTTATAAACGTTGTTTTATAAATCCGCAAATGACTTATTTTGATAAGTTAATTGTTATAACTTAGAGATAGAGTTATATTCACATTTTTAACAGTGAATAATCCTTTAAGTTAAAGTGAATAGAAATGATGAAATTTGTTAAGGTAGTATATTCACGGTTTTGAATAGTGAATAATACGTTAAAAAAATTGTTTTAGATATGATGTTTTAAATAGAATTAAAACGATCTAACGATGTTTTAAAAGGTGTTGAGATTCGAAACCATAGATTTCAACATTTATTGTTGAAATAGACGTTTTCGAGAAATAAAAGGAAATGGTAGATTATAACACTGTTGTTATACTAGATGATTTCCGAAAGGAAATGTTTTGTATAGTATTGGGATTTATATATCTATTTTAATTTCGAATCCCTATACTAGTGATTTTGGGTTGTCGTAACGATGTTTTACGCAACATTCGTTTTGGCCCAAATAAATATGTTAAGTGAATGATTTCCTTAAAGAATGAAATATATACTTAATTCGATTTAAGTATATTGAATATTTTCTAAGTGTTGAAAATAAATAAAAGGATTTGTGAATTACTTATGAATAAATAAGTATGGAAATGTTTTCCAATATGAAGTGAATAATTAGAATTTATCTTTTTGAAGATAAATTGAGATGGATAGTTGAAATTGTATATGCATAGATATTTTGAAATATAAATTCATTATGGAATTTATATGTGAAAAGTAGAATTTGGTTAAAAATAAATATTGATTTATTTTTGAAGTGTTGGAATTTTATATCTTGTAAAGATATTTTGGAAATGTAAATAATTTGGAAAATTATTTGGAATCTGGTGATGTGTGCATATCCATTGATAGTTCAATAACCGACTATCAATATTTCCCTTTGAATGGGTAATTGATGTGATTTGTTTGAATTTGAATGCACACTTATTTTTGAATAAGCACTCACTATTCGGGTTAACCGGGAAAGGACCATGGGGTCGTATAACCCATTCTGAATATGTGATACGTCGTTATGAATTGCATTTGAAGATCGGTGTTGAAGACCGAGTATTTGTGAAAGCGATAGGATGACCTATCGATTGTCCCTGCACTGGGTAGCTCCTGGTATTGAGATCTCCTAAGTGATGGGAAATTCGATCGGGATTGTGAATACCCGTATTGCAAGGGCTTCGTAAGAAGTGCCTTCGGTTTTGTTCGAGCCTGGAACAAACTTGTATGGATTGTATGCCTGACATTACAATTTGAGATATAAAGCCGATTTCTTTCAAATATATTTCTGTTGGTGGCGGAGAATTTATTCTTTGCTTAACACCCTTCTTTGAGACGTACGAGCTCAAAGGTTATATAGTTGAAGTTATCAGCGATATATCCCATTTTGGTAATGTGACATGCTGAGTGATGCTGAAATGATCATTGTGTTGATTATTGTGATAGGATCATTTATTTGATCGTCTATCTTAGTGATCATTGTGTTGATCACTTGTTGACCCAAAGCATGGCTTTTGTATAAAGTATGTTTTTGTGGACGTGACTTCGTCGAGCCTCACATCCCGGAAATGGTCAAAACAGGAAAGATGCGGCAAGGTTATTAGGGGTTGCTGTAGCTCCCCTTAGGGTATGTGCATTTCCTTCTGGAAAAGGGTGGTATCATGGTATGGAGCCCAGATACTTACTCATGTTGAAAACACTTTATGATTGTGTGAATTGATTACGAGCGCTCGGTGATAAAGGTCCCAAAGGACCGGGGGATGGCATATTCGGTCAGTTGTTACTCAGTTAGGAGTAACCCGGCCTTGTGTTGGTAGAGATCCGGTTTGGTTCTCGGGGATGTCCATCCAGAGGCATTCTCATGTGGCAATGGGAAGTTCCTTGGCCTGACCATTTGTTGGAAATCCAAAGAAACAATACGTGACTTGTACGGTTTTAGTTGTAGAACCTGCTTCCTCAGGAGGTAGCTATAGTAGGCATAATATAATGGTACCTATGCTGGCTAAGATTTATATCTTTACTTTCGAAAGGATTTGTTCTACACTATGCACTAGTAATAATATCAAATGTTATTTTAAATGCGTATCAAGCATCTTTGACTCACATAAGAAGAAATCTCCTCCGATTCTGCGTTTGCATTGTGTGTGTGGTGGGAGGTCTTATGGTAGTCTCATTTTTAAAAGCATTGCGAATTGAATTAAAAATATTCCTCTATTTTGATTTTAAAGTTAAATAAACTGTTTTGAGTTCTCACACCAGTCACATGACTGACTTGGAGTTTATTGTTTTCCTTCCTAAACTCTGGGTGCCCACCAATTTCCACACGGGCAGTTAAGAGTTAGGTTTATCAGGATATTCTGGATATTCTGGAGTTGCTGGAGGCAAGCTGGATGGCATGGCGTATTACTAGTTTATATAATATTTCTTTTTCCGCTGCATTGTTTGTTGTTGTATGATGTTGTTGTACACTCTGATGTGATGATATGATGTAATGAAATATGATGAAATGTAATAACTGTAGTTCTTTGTTTAAAGATTATTCATTTATTATTATATGTTGTTCCGCTGCGAATTGAGAGATTCTGTTGTTGTTCTATTGTTTTCTTTTCCCTCTATTTTTCTTTTTCTTTCTTCTTTTCCTCTCTTCTTTCTTTTCTTTTCTTTTTAAAACCCATAACTATTCGGTTTTTCGGCAACGAAAATCCGCCAGTCGTTACATTTGGTATCAGAGCTTATGGTTAAGCGACAACCATGGTTCTGTTGGGTATAATTCATTAGAGATAGAGTCAGCAGTACTCTAGAATGAGTTTTAGTGTAATAATAGCTATGAGAGCGTATTTGTTAGTGAATATAAAAATTGTTTTATATTGTGATGATTGGTTTATTGAGTGGTATATGAACTTTCGTCAGCGTGGTCCGCAAGACTATGCCGAAGGGGTTTCTAAACACTTGAATAGAACAATTCGACACAGTATTGTTTTAATTGGGTAAATGAAATAATTTTTGCCTTGATTATATTTTATATATAAAGAAATAATTTTTCAAAATTATTAAATTGTATGTAAGTTGATTGTTAGGTTGTTTGAATAATCTAAATAAAAGAATAATTGTATAAGCAAATGAATTATAAGAATTGAATTATAATTAATGTGATTTACAAATGCGAAATAAACTTATATATATAAGAAGTGAAACTATATGAATATATTTATGAATATGAGTTGTAAATAAAGGATGTATAAATGGAATATAACTTAAGTGTTGTTGAATGGAATTGATTTTGATATCAAACTAAATTAATAAAGCTAAGTGATAAATGGGAACTTAAGTTATGTAAATGAAATTCAACTTTGTAATTGAATTGAATGAATGGATTGAATGTTAATCAATTGAATGTAATTAAAATTGATATGAAATAATGAATGAAAGTATAAAATTCATTAAGAGTTAATGAAATTGAAAACTATGAAATTGAATTCAAATTAGAAGTAAATAAATTTGAATAGAACTGAATGTGAATGGGATTTAATTAGTGAATGTTAACAAATTGAAACTAATTAGAATTGAGAATGAATGTTAGTAAATCCAATGTAAACAAATCAAATGTGATTTAAAGTGAAAACCAATTCATTGTATATGAATGAAAATATGAATGAATATATTGGTTATGAATTTGTTGAATGGTAATTGGATGATGGTTGAATATATATTGCTATTGTTGCATTTGCTATGTGATATATATAGTTGATATGTTACTATATGTTGTATATTGAGATTATTTGCATATGTGCATATTCTCATGTTGTTGTTGAGTGTTTAGTAGGTGCGGATCGCGTTGCTTCGCATTTGGAGTTCGCTTTTGCGCTATATTAGCCGTATATGCTTGCTAATAAAGTATAAGGTACATATCTCGGATTAAATATCGTACTTTTACACTTTTTTTTCCCTTCGGGATGCCTCATTACTTGATGAGATGTATATTTGTGATATATATACTGTCATTTTTTTTTCGGATCGAGCCGCGCAAAGGAGACTATGGCGAATTTTTCCGAAAATTTAAAGCGTTAGAAAAAATTTGAGAAAATTTGAAAAATTTTGAAAACTTTAACTTTGTTTTAGAGTTGAAAGTTAAATGATATAATTATTTTTGAAAAGATAACTAAGTATGATTTGGAAAACTTAGTAAAGATTTGAAAGAAGTTTAACTATGAATTTTGGAAAAATTAATAAATTCTGTAACTTTTCTTACTTGTAATTTCGAGGACGAAATTCTTTTAAGGGGGAAAGATTGTAACGACCCAGAATTTTATTAAATTAAAATTTGAATATTTAATTAATTTTAAATATTTATAAGTGAATTTTTAAGTCGAATAAATTTTATTTGAATTATTGGATTTAATTGAATAATTTAATCGATAATTTAATACGTTAAATTATGGAAATAATTGAAAATAGAGTTAAATATGATTGAAAATAATTTGGAAAATTTTATTTAATCATACTGGAGTTATAGAAATATTTTAGAACTTTTAAAATCGAATTAAAAGTTAATCTGTGAAAATTGAATATTTTAATATTTAATAATCGACTGTAAAATAGCCAATTTTTGAACAGTCTCAGAATTGAACGAGACCAGTTTCATTGGATCCGTAATAGTTAGTTATTACCGGATTTCAAATTTCGTGTCAATCGGAGTTATCGTTTGATCGTGGCAGCTCGAAACGCATCGAATCGTTTTTAATTTAAATTTGGCGAGTCAAAATAGCCATTTTTCAAAAAGTCTCGGATTTCGACGAAACTAGTTTCATCGGATCCGTAATATGATATTATTGTAAGGTTTCAAATTTCAAGTCAATTGGATTTACCGTTTGTCCGGTACAAATTAAAACGCCTAGAAATCGATTTAAATCGGTTTAATTCAAATTGAACGTTTTCAGCCATAACTCGCACATACTTCCGAATTAGCTTCCGAAACCTATTCCATTGTGTCCGGAACGCGGGGTAAACCCTAGGTACGCTGGTTACGGCGTCTAAATCGGAGTTCGGAATTTCCGGGTGAATAGTGTCGTTCGATTTCCTTATAAATAGACCCCTTGTCTTCATAAATTGATAAAAAAAACAAAACCCTAACCCTAAAAACTAGTAGCCGCCAGTTTCATAACCTAAGGCCAGTAATGCTCCAACTTCATCCCTCTAGATCTTCCAATCCATCAAGAATTGGCCAAAGTGATCAACTACAAACTTGTAGAGAGCGTCGAGTACTAGAGATTCAACGGTTATGATCGGAAACGGAGTTGTGTGGAGCGAGATATGTGGGGCCGTGTGCTTCAGTTTTGCATGCACTTCGAGAGTGGGGGTGGGGCCGAGTTGGCCAGGCTTGGGGCCGAAGGTAGAGGATGTCGGGAGCTTCAAAATGCATGTGGTGTGATGAAGTATCGTCGTGTGATTTGGGAGTAATTTGAAACCCTAGGAATCAAGTATGGGTTCATATTTCGTTCCTATTATCTGTAGAAACGTGAAAGAGAGGAGGAAGATGGAATAGAGGGTGCGGCCTGGATATTCTGGCTTGTGATGGATGGCTTAGATTGAAAGTTAGGTTATAATATATAGGTTTATGTTGAGATTGTTTATTTAAATCGTGTACAAACTTCATAAATGCATAACTTTTTCATACGAGGTCGAAAAAATGCAAACTCAGTTGCGTTAGAATCGTATGGACGAGCACTACGCGATGGAGTTGGTTTGGAGTCGTTTGGAGTTAGTGAGAATTTCGGGTAAAATTAAACGCGCGTTTAATTTTATTCGAAATAAAAAGCTAAAACGGAATTTAAAACCAAGGTGAGAATTTCTCACTCAATCGAATTAGTTTCGATTTTATTTTAAATAGTTAGATTTAAAATATTTGAATGCATGTTTGAATGATGACTGTAAATTATTGATTGTTAAAATAGACATTATGCGCCGTTAGTAAGCGGATGTTATTTAATATAAACATATACCGCGAATATTTCATAAACAGTGAAATTGGTATTATATATAATATCAATATATATATATTGGCATATGTATATATTGCAGTTGTTGATTTCCAGCATTTTTTGTTTAGCGGATGAGACCCTATTACGCCGTTATTAAGCGGATAATATTTATTAAAAACATGTACCGCGATAATTTCGTACTGGAGCGAAATTGGTATTGTGCTAATGTTTTTGGATGCAGGAAACAGGTTGGAGGGATCCAACTGGATTCCTCAACAGTATTTATTTTATTTCAGATATTTTGATATTTGATGGATTATCATATCGATATATGATATCGTTGTTAGTCGTGATTGACTATTTGGTGTGTAGCATCATTGGACCCAGATTTTGGGATTTTAAAATGGTTTTAAAGTGATTTTTTGAAAATATACGTTTATAAAATATTTTTGGAATTGATCCATTTCAAATAAATAAACGTTATAATTTTTTAAGTTATAAAAATTATGGTTTTTGTGAAATATTGTTAAAAAGCTGATTTTTAGAAATACGATTAAAAGTCGATTTTGAGAAATATGAACTAATGATTTTATAAAATAATTTAGATTGGATTTTTGAATATATGATAAAAAGTTTAAATATAGGATTTATAAAATTTGATTATTTTATAAATCAAAATGGTGAAATTATAAAGGAAATTAAAGACGTTTTAGAATAATAATATAAACTGATTTATATTAAGAGATTTATAAATGGATATTTATAAATTGAATTATGGACATTATAAAACGAGTTTTTATAAGTGTTTGAATGTAGTGAAAATGAATTTCCTAAATGAATGAAATTTATGAAATTATAAACTGTGAAGTTATAAATGAAATTTTATAAGCAATAGGTTTATAAAATTTATAAAGTTATCGAAAGAATGAATTTTGGATAAATAAACAATCTTATAAGTTAAGATTAATAATTTGGGAAGTTAAATGAACGATTTTGTAAAATAATCGTTTTATAAGTAATTAACTTATAATATGAACTTGTAGTTTATAATTGAGTTATAAACTGGAATAGGTTAATAAAGGAATTTATAAAAAGGGAAGTTTTTATAAATAAATAGAAACGGAATTTATAAACGTTGTTTTATAAATCCGCAAATGACTTATTTTGATAAGTTAATTGTTATAACTTAGAGATAGAGTTATATTCACATTTTTAACAGTGAATAATCCTTTAAGTTAAAGTGAATAGAAATGATGAAATTTGTTAAGGTAGTATATTCACGGTTTTGAATAGTGAATAATACGTTAAAGAAATTGTTTTAGATATGATGTTTTAAATAGAATTAAAACGATCTAACGATGTTTTAAAAGGTGTTGAGATTCGAAACCATAGATTTCAACATTTATTGTTGAAATAGACGTTTTCGAGAAATAAAAGGAAATGGTAGATTATAACACTGTTGTTATACTAGATGATTTCCGAAAGGAAATGTTTTGTATAGTATTGGGATTTATATATCTATTTTAATTTCGAATCCCTATACTAGTGATTTTGGGTTGTCGTAACGATGTTTTACGCAACATTCGTTTTGGCCCAAATAAATATGTTAAGTGAATGATTTCCTTAAAGAATGAAATATATACTTAATTCGATTTAAGTATATTGAATATTTTCTAAGTGTTGAAAATAAATAAAAGGATTTGTGAATTACTTATGAATAAATAAGTATGGAAATGTTTTCCAATATGAAGTGAATAATTAGAATTTATCTTTTTGAAGATAAATTGAGATGGATAGTTGAAATTGTATATGCATAGATATTTTGAAATATAAATTCATTATGGAATTTATATGTGAAAAGTAGAATTTGGTTAAAAATAAATATTGATTTATTTTTGAAGTGTTGGAATTTTATATCTTGTAAAGATAATTTGGAAATGTAAATAATTTGGAAAATTATTTGGAATCTGGTGATGTGTGCATATCCATTGATAGTTCAATAACCGACTATCAATATTTCCCTTTGAATGGGTAATTGATGTGATTTGTTTGAATTTGAATGCACACTTATTTTTGAATAAGCGCTCACTATTCGGGTTAACCGGGAAAGGACCATGGGGTCGTATAACCCATTCCGAATATGTGATACGTCGTTATGAATTGCATTTGAAGATCGGTGTTGAAGACCGAGTATTTGTGAAAGCGATAGGATGACCTATCGATTGTCTCTGCACTGGGTAGCTCCTGGTATTGAGATCTCCTAAGTGATGGGAAATTCGATTGGGATTGTGAATACCCGTATTGCAAGGGCTTCGTAAGAAGTGCCTTCGGTTTTGTTCGAGCCTGGAACAAACTTGTATGGATTGTATGCCTGACATTACAATTTGAGATATAAAGCCGATTTCTTTCAAATATATTTCTGTTGGTGGCGGAGAATTTATTCTTTGCTTAACACCCTTCTTTGAGACGTACGAGCTCAAAGGTTATATAGTTGAAGTTATCAGCGATATATCCCATTTTGGTAATGTGACATGCTGAGTGATGCTGAAATGATCATTGTGTTGATTATTGTGATAGGATCATTTATTTGATCGTCTATCTTAGTGATCATTGTGTTGATCATTTGTTGACCCAAAGCATGGCTTTTGTATAAAGTATGTTTTTGTGGACGTGACTTCGTCGAGCCTCACATCCCGGAAATGGTCAAAACAGGAAAGATGCGGCAAGGTTATTAGGGGTTGCTGTAGCTCCCCTTAGGGTATGTGCATTTCCTTCTGGAAAAGGGTGGTATCATGGTATGGAGCCCAGATACTTACTCATGTTGAAAACACTTTATGATTGTGTGAATTGATTACGAGGGCTCGGTGATAAAGGTCCCAAAGGACCGGGGGATGGCATATTCGGTCAGTTGTTACTCAGTTAGGAGTAACCCGGCCTTGTGTTGGTAGAGATCCGGTTTGGTTCTCGGGGATGTCCATCCAGAGGCATTCTCATGTGGCAATGGGAAGTTCCTTGGCCTGACCATTTGTTGGAAATCCAAAGAAACAATACGTGACTTGTACGGTTTTAGTTGTAGAACCTGCTTCCTCAGGAGGTAGCTATAGTAGGCATAATATAATGGTACCTATGCTGGCTAAGATTTATATCTTTACTTTCGAAAGGATTTGTTCTACACTATGCACTAGTAATAATATCAAATGTTATTTTAAATGCGTATCAAGCATCTTTGACTCACATAAGAAGAAATCTCCTCCGATTCTGCGTTTGCATTGTGTGTGTGGTGGGAGGTCTTATGGTAGTCTCATTTTTAAAAGCATTGCGAATTGAATTAAAAATATTCCTCTATTTTGATTTTAAAGTTAAATAAACTGTTTTGAGTTCTCACACCAGTCACATGACTGACTTGGAGTTTATTGTTTTCCTTCCTAAACTCTGGGTGCCCACCAATTTCCACACGGGCAGTTAAGAGTTAGGTTTATCAGGATATTCTGGATATTCTGGAGTTGCTGGAGGCAAGCTGGATGGCATGGCGTATTACTAGTTTATATAATATTTCTTTTTCCGCTGCATTGTTTGTTGTTGTATGATGTTGTTGTACACTCTGATGTGATGATATGATGTAATGAAATATGATGAAATGTAATAACTGTAGTTCTTTTTTTAAAGATTATTCATTTATTATTATATGTTGTTCCGCTGCGAATTGAGAGATTCTGTTGTTGTTCTGTTGTTTTCTTTTCCCTCTATTTTTCTTTTTCTTTCTTCTTTTCCTCTCTTCTTTCTTTTCTTTTCTTTTTAAAACCCATAACATCTCGGTTTTCGGCCTTTGATTTCTCGGCAGTCGATAAAGTGAGTATCGATGTTGAATTTTCGGAGAACGAAAATCCGGGACTGTTACAGAAGTTTTGCTTTATCAATCAATTGTTTAGGCATGCCAAGATATGTTGCCATTTTTGTACCGAGCCCTTTTGATTTTCTTCACGTATATATGTTTTCTTGCATCTAAAGCAAACTCTCCCCTCTATAAATTTAGTAGCCTGGTTCGTATTTTATCTCCTCATCTTGCATAACATCATCCACAAGGAGAAAAGCTTCTATCAGGTAATATTACTATTCCTCTTCTTCTATTGCATCCTCTCCGTTTTCCTTCTTCAGTTTTTTCCTTTGCTTTCCCATCTTTTGGCTCGGCCACTCCAACCCTGACTACCACTCTAGTGCTCAGCCAAGTTTCCTACGAGACATATATTTTGAAAAAAAAAAACCTCGTTTCTAGTAGCAGTGGATATGTGTGTTGATGATGAGGTCTTAAGAGAAATGCATTACCTTGCAAATTCATTCAAGTTAGGTCAATAACCTGTAGGAAGCTAGGTTATGGAATTAGTGTAGTTATGATGTAGTAAGTGTTATTCTGGATGTACTTATCACTAATGATCTGTGCATGTTTTACCATCTTGTAACAGTAGGTAGCAGAGAGACGCAAGTTGTAGGCAGAGAGTTGCGTGAGTTTTGTTTTGCATAGGATGTTAGACATGTTTAAAAAAAAAAAAAATAAATAAATAAATAAATAAATATAAAACGAGAGTAAAGAAGAATATAACAGAGGGAGAGAAAGACAGTTTTCAGGGTTCATCAGAATATAACATGTTGACATAGTGAGTGAGCCTTCAGTTGCATATAGGCATATCATATAGGCAGGCTTTTAGTGAAATCTTGACCGTGTTTTAGGTAACTGACTTGGGTAGTTATTCGTTGATGATAGTAAAATTTTTAAAGAAGAAATGATGTATCCGTGCATGTTTTATAATATATATATATATATATATACACACACACAAGATTCGGTTGAAAAAAAGGGAGAAAGCCTGTAATACTTCAGATAACAGAGAAGATGTTAGGTGGAAATGTTTAGTTGCATATAAAAGCATATAACTGCAATATGCTTTATAGTTGTGTGGGACAGTGCATAAGCCTGTAGGTAGTAGAGTATTGGATGCACTTGTACATGCATATATCACGGCCTATAGGAGAAAAACTTCACCATTTTGTTTTAGATGGCCTTTAGGTAAATTTTACCTTGATTTTTGAAATGGCATGGTTCAGTAATGGGTAGGAAAAGTTTCGTTATGTTTTGATAGTTTACCCAGTGGAGTGGTCGAGCAAGTCGAACTAATTCTCGTCCTATTTTTAATTTTTGCTTTGACCGTAAATTTCTAAAGTCACGTATCCGGTATTTGGATCTTGTTATAGATTTGAATCTAGGCATGACATCCGGGATATTTGATCGTTACTCTCTGTTCGTTTCTTTTCCGGTGGATTTTCGTTTTGAATCAAAAAAAAAAATTCTGCGGCCTTCAGGTGAGTTTTTCTCACCAGACAAACATGCCTATATTTCTGTGAATTATCGCAAGTGTATGTGTAAATTATTATTTAACTGTTATCTGTCTGTAATATAACGTAGGATGTTAAACTCCATTTAAATTGACACCTCATCAGTTATTTATCTGTTGTAATATTTCTGCAGTTATATTGTTAAATGTTTATTTACTGATTTAAATCATCACTGCAAGTTCCCTATAAATTTAAATCGTTAAGGCTGAAATGATAGGCCTAAAACGATGATTATTATGCATTTATTCAGTTAACTGTTTAATTTTAACTTGGGATTGCGGGTTTGAAATGATAGAACCCGGGGTTTGTAAAAATTGCGGATTGAAATGATATAAATCCGTATCACTTGACCTAGGCTAGAAAATTTTATACAGACCCGTGGTTCCTACAATATTTTTCTGAAATATTTTAAAATTATTTTTAAATGGAAGTTTATAATATTGTGGTTTAATGTATTTAAAGGATTTGTATAAAGATTTAAAAATGATTTTTGAATGAGTTAAGATTTTAAATAAATAAATATAACTTATTTGGAAAAATTCTGGATTTTTGTTAAGATGAGAAGAAATAATTGATAATAAGTTGTATTTGGAATTTAAACTAAATTGATAAGTTAATAACTTATTACAGCATTTAAATGCTGTCTTTTAAAATTGGACTGTTTAACCCATAAACTTTAGGTAGCATTTCATAAGTGCTGCAGAAACTGGAATTTGATTGTTTTAAAAATGTATGGAAATTAATTTTGGGAAAAAGGTGTAAATTTTGGAATTTAATATGTAATTAGAAAAATTTTAAGAAATTGATTTTTTGATGGATTTAAAGGAAGAATTTAACTTTAAAATTTGGTAAAGGCAATAAATTCCAAATAAATTTAAAAAGTATGTATAAAGTGGAAAGTTTAAATCAATATTTGATATTGAAGGAATTTGAGATATATTTTGATTTTAAAGTACGAATACCATTTTAAACTGTAACCACGGGTTATAATAACGCTTGGTTGGCAAAGAGACCGGGATCGGATATGGACATACTCTCTGTCGATACCGAAAACCACTTTGACTAACCGTGTACGCGGTGGAGATCCCAGAATGAAGTAGGATGGTGGTGACGGTTCCTTTAAGGTAAATACGTGGACCCAACTCCCGTGAGTTGGCATAAGGTGGCTAAAACAAGAGCGATTCTCGGATTAATGAGGTAGCACCTCTGATCGAACGCACTTCTTCGTATGCCATTCTATTACTCCTGTGATTGTTTTGGTGCGCACCTTTGATTTGGGAGTGTTGTTCGAGGTGGGCGGTAACTGCGGCTACGCGTTTCCACCGGTCCGGATAGCAATTGGTATATCTACCCTGGCATTGCCTAGTTGTGCCGTGTCACCTACCATAGCGAGCCTCCTACGAGTTTCTATTTGTGTCGTACCTATGGAGTATCCTCTGGTAGCTTCCCGATCAGGAGGTATTACGGTACTGTATAGACTATTGGCATTATTTGTGTTAAGGGCTATATGGGTAACCCCTTAACGCTATTAAAAAGTAAGTTTATTTTACAATTAGACACTATTATAATAGCGCAATATACTACATAGTAAATAGTTTAACGGATCCTTAGAGGATGGGCGGTCCCAAGCATCCTTTAAGTTACTTGCTCTATATTACAGTACACTTGAATTAGCTTACACTATATAAGTATGTATGTCCTGACTCGAGTGTTTATGTTTTATGTTACTCTCGGGTCAGCCTGAGTTGCAGTTCAGTTTTCATCCCGGAGCTAGGATTTCTGTAGATCACTTTCAAGCTGCTGGCAAACTTCCTTTCCAGTTCTTTGTCTAAAATTTTGAAATCAAGACTAGTGGACATTTGGACTGTTTACTGATAAGTTAAAACTATATTTTGATTTAAGACTATGTAAATTTTACTTGAGTAAGAATATTTATAGTGGCTTCATGAACCTCTAAGTGTTTTTAAATTCCGCTGCGAGTATTATGATTCTGTGTCTGTGATTCTGTGATTAATTATTTACTGCATATTCTGAGTTCTGCCAAATTTATTTTTACAACGCGGTATTTTGAACAATTCAAGTCCGACATGTGCGGATGCGAATGGTTGAAAACACCGGGTCGTTACATTTACCACAAAACAATTCGCCCTTCCGTATGGTTTGAATTGGCGCATGTGTCGAATTTAAAGCGTGTGAAAAGGCGGGATGTTACATAAGCGATTTTCATTTAATTGAATTTGGGATTACGGGTTAAAATTATATCCACCCGTATATATTTAGTGGACGGATTGAAATGATAAATATCCATAGCACTTGACCATATGATAGAAAACATATACAAACACCTTTGGTCCATATACAAATATTTTGAAATAATTTCTATGATTTTGGAAAGAAATATATGGTTAAATAAATATTGATTCTTAAGATGGAAATTTTAATATAGATTTAGTAGTAATATTTGATTTAAATTAGAATTGATTTAATACACATAATATGGTTAAGTATTTATGTAAACCTATATTTCAAAAAGATTTTCTTGTAATAAATTGAATAATTAAGATTGGGAGATAAATTTGGATTTATTAAAAATGGTATTTAAATAAGGATTTATTTAATTAAATCGATTTGAAATTATTAAATGGGAAATCTAAAGGTATGATTTTTATAACTGGATTTTTGATTTAAGTGATTTAATGAATATTTCACGTTTAAATAAATTAAAATAAAATATTAAGTAAAATGTAATTTAAGATTACTTAAATGATATTGAATCAAATGAGGGAGCATTTCAAGACTAAATAATAATGAGGTTAATCAAGATCTTTATGGAACTATTAAATTGAACATTTAAATATTAAAGCTTTGAACTATATTGGTATTTAAATGGGTTATTTTGAGATTCGAATCTGTACATGAAATCAATAAAGTTGAATTGTTATTTAAAAACTAAATTGAATAAAAATGAGAATTTAGGTTGAACCAAAATTTGAAATTATTATTTAGAAAACGAAATTGAATAAAATTTAGTTTGAAACGTTGAATACTTAAAGTTTGAAATATTTGAAATATAATGGGGATATTTTGTGATTACAAATCCGAATTTTGAGATCGATAAAATTGAAGTGCTTATTTAGGAATTGAGTTGAATTTTGAATTTGATAAATTGAGATTTGACTAGATTTGAATTTTTGACTGGAGTAGATTTGAATTGTAAATGTGAAAGTGATCAAATTTGAATACAAATATATTTGAAGTGAAATGATATTTTGTTTCTGAATAATAAATAAAATTGAGATGACCACGGTGACATAGTGTATATTTCTACCCTATAGATAGTTCCAGGGATCCTTAGAGGATGGTTATCTAAAACATCCTCTAAGTTAATTTTATTTCATTTGATATTTCACTTGAGTTGGATTTATAGATATAAGAATGTTAATCCTCACTTGAGTGTTTTGTGTTTTGCTTTACGCTCGGGTTAGACTGAGTCATACAGCATTGAGATTCACCTTTGGAGTTTGGAGCTTCGCTTGGAGATCCAACTATTGCTTAGCTTTTAGCACTTGCAGTTGACTCGTTAAGAGAAGTCATCTGTTGCATTGGAGACTTCACTGTATCTGCGATATTCTGATGTATTTTATTTCTAACTTTGTTATATAGTAGCTTCATGAACTACTATTCATTTATTCCGCTGCGTATTATTGTACTACTCTGCATCTGTGATTCTGTGATTGATTTATTTACTGTATATGTTTTTGCCAAATTTAAATTAACAATTTGGTATTTTGAATTGTTCAAGTCGTACATGTATAATATTATTGTCGATTTGAATGGTCCAAAATAGCGGGTCGTTACAGTTGGTATCAGAGCTTTGGCTCTAGGAGAAACTTAGCATATATGGTGTAACAACCCGCATATTTAAAGATTTTATATTTAAATGTTTTATTTATAAATATAACGTCGTTAGTCGGATTTTTGGGTCCGAAATGTTACTTTTTGCAAACGGCCGAATTGGAGCTCGAAACCACCTCCATTGGGTCCAAAATGGCGTTTGCGATCTTTTTGAGTATAATCTTTGATATGTTTGGAGTTTGTGAAATTTTTACCCTTTTTCTATTGGGTTTTGGGTTTGGGTTCAGCCCACTAGCTTAACTAGTACTCTAACTCAACCCCTTCTCTTCATTCATCTTCATTTCATTTTCATTTCTTAAGCAAAACTGAAAATGGTGGGAGGGAAGAGGAAATAGAAATTGAAGCCCTAGTTCCATTTGCAAACTCCAAATTCTTGCTCCAAAATCAAAGAGAAGCCATTGTAAGCCTTCTCTTCATCTTCTCCAACTCTTTCTTCTTCAATTTCAGAAAATTTCCTAAACCTAATTTAGGAAATACTTGTTTTGATCTTAGATTGAAGCTTGTTGGATTGAAGTAGAGTTTGGTTGGTCTTCTCCTTGTTATTGAGCTTCTTCTTCTTTGTTTTGGGTTAAAGGTGAGTTTTGAACTCACATCTGCTTCTCTTGATTTCATGGGTGTTGGGTATGAATTCCTAACAAGTATGCATGTGCCATTGTTTTGGATTTGGAAAGAATTTTCATTTCATTGAAAATAGGGCAGGAAGAGAAAATCATCAGGTTCGGCCGACCGACCCAGGGGGTCCGGTCGACCGACCTGCTACCTGGCACTTCCCTGCCTCTGTTTTGGAAGTGCAGGAATTTGGGCTCCGGTCAACCGACCCAGAGGTCCGGTTGACCGACCTGATGCCCCGAGCACTTCTCTGTTTCTGGTCCGGTCAACCAAGCCAGGGGGTCCGGTCGACCGACCTGCTCCTGTTTTGCCTGTTTTGCCTATTTTTGCATATTTTGATTGGTTTTCCAAATTTTATCGATTCAAGTTGGTTTTTTTAGTGCTTGTTATTGCATCTTTGGTTTTGATAACTTATTCATTACTTCATCCACAGGTTTTTATAAAATAATCTCTCGAATCACATTTAAAAGCTCGTTTCTCCAATTTATAAATTCTATTTAAAACACACACTGTTTCGCACTTCGAGCGAAGTAGAAGGGTGATTAAATGGTTGGGCAAAACACGGACCATGAATCTGTGCGTTTATCTTTTCGATTAGTCCTCGACCTATTCGATTGATTGTTTTTACCTTTGTGTTTGGTTTACCGATGATATGAGGTGAACTTTGTACTGCTTTGAGTGTGAAATTAACTAACGGATAGTAAACCGTTTAGTGCGAACGAGTGGTTATGGGACTCACGTTACCACTTTTCGGATTCCTTTTTGAGAGTTATGACACATTCCGCCAGTTAGTGGTGTCCAGTACTGGGCCTCCGGACCTTCACCACTATGGTTTGTTGCCTTCGGGTATGTGCCTTCGGGTTTGTGCCTTCGGGTTTGTTGCCCTTTAGTATCGCTTTCGATGTTGGTCGTTATGAGCCGCATGGGTGATATTGGGTTGCCCTTTAGTATCGCTTCCGATGTTGGTCGTTATGAGCCGCATGGGTGATATTGGGTTTGGAGTCTTCGGGCTCATGGATCCTTGTTTATACAGTACTGAGCTCGAGCAAATCTTATGTTTCATTCATATGTATATTCCCTAGGTATGACCCTTCGGTGTTGGTCTTTTTGAGCCGCATGATATATAGCGATTACCTTGTGGAACTTGTATACCTTATTGGTATTTGTTATTGCCTTATGGCTTGTTTTGGGATATTCTTATCCTTTGTTTCTATGAGTTGTCGATGATATGAGGCTTGTTATGTTATCATATGATTCATCTTTTGTTAGATGATTGTGTTATCTCCTTTAGAGATATTTGTTATGCCTTGTAACCTTGCAAGTTTATTGTTGTTCAGTTTATCTAACTGATTTGTTTAGCTAGACTGGCCCGTGTATTTTATACTCGGGTCAGACCGAGATGTTTCAGGTTAGGTGCTTTTGGACTTAGCCTATTTTGCTTTCGCATGGACTACTCCGCTAGCTTCTTTTTGTCATAGTTTTTGTGTAGTCCCATTTTGTAGTAACTCTGATATGTATTCATCTAGAATCGTTTGTATATAGTGGATTGATATACCACTTGACATGTATTATTTTGTGTACTCTGTTATGTATCAATATATGTGTATATGATGATTTACTGTTCTGTGATGTATATTACATTTGAGTTGTCATATTCTATTTTGATAGATCCTTCAACCACCTATGGTTTTGTTTTAAGTATTCATTGGGTATGTCGACCTGCTTGGTATGTTTATTGTCGATGTATTCAATAGATAGTTAGAGCAAAGCTATAGATGGTCGCTCCCAACTAGCCTTATTCTCCGTGTTAGTTGACGGCATTACCTTGTAGTGTCCTTGGCTAGCGTGGGTATAGAGGTGAGGCGTCACAGCGTGGTATCAGAGCTGAGTTCAGGACAAAATATGATAAACACAAAATAGATGCTGTAACGACCCAGAATTTATATTTGTTGAAAATTGAATATTTAATTAATTTTAATTATTAATAAGTGAAATTTATAAGTCGAATAATTTATTTATCGAATATTGGATTTAATTTGACAATTAAATCGAAAATTTAATAAATGAAATTCCAGAAATAATCGGAAATTGGGTTTAATATGATTGAAAATGATTTGGAAAATTTATTTTATCATGTTGGAGTTGAACGATGTTATAGAACTTTTAAGATCAAATTAAAAGTTTATTTGTGAAAATTGAATGTTTTAATATTTATCGACTGAAAAATAGCCAATTTTTGAACAGTCTCAGAATTGAACGAAACCAGTTCCATTGGATCCGTAATAGTTTGTTATTACAGGATTTCAATTTTCTTAGCAATCGGAGTTGTCGTTTGATCGTGGCAGCTCGAAACGCATCGAAATTGTTTTAATATTTAATTGACGAGTTAAAATAGGCATTTTTCAAAAAGTCTCGGATTTCGACGAAACCAGTTTCATCGGATCCGTAATGTGATATTATTGTAAGATTTTGAAATTTCGTGTCAATCAGATTTACCGTTTGTCCGGTGCAAGCTAAAACGCCTAGAAATTTGATTTACCGATTTAATTTTAAATCGAACGTTTATTGCCATAACTCGCACAGATGATCGAGTTGGCTTCCGAAACCTGTTCCATTGTGTCCGAAACGCGGGGTAAACCATAGTAACATCGGTCGCCACGCGTAAATCGGAGTTTGAAAATTCAAAAGTGAATAGTGTTTTCGTTCGATTCTCTATATAAGGACCCTTATTCACCATTTTGCAAAAAATTAAAAACCCTAACCCTAATTTGAACTAGCCGCCTCCATAGAAACGACGACCAGAAATGCACGATCCTTTCCCTCTCAATCTCTCTTAATCCCTTCATCATTTCGAAAATCCTCCAACACGAAGATTGTAGTGCTCGATGAGACGAGTAAATCCATACGGCTGAGATGTTATATAGGTGAGTGAATCGATGGGAATTCGTGCTCAAAGCAAACCGTTCGTTTGCATTTCGCACTCAAGGGGGGATGGCCGAGCTTCATGGCTTTGCAGCCGAAGGTTGAGGAAGGTGAGGCGTTTCAAATGGTGTATCCTGATCGAAGTATAGATGAGCGAGGAGGCTGCAATATTTAACCCTAGAATCGAGCCTATGGGTTTCTTACGTGATGTTTTACCTGGGAAGTTTTTTTCGTGCGTTGGGGACGAAACGCAGGGCAACGGCCCAGATGCAAAGAATAGAACATGTGGCAGATGATGGACGTAGGTTATAATTAAAATATAAGTTGTAATTTATATATATTTAAAATTCGTGAATGTTTAAAATGCAATAACTTTTTGCTATGAGGTCGGATTGAGATGAAACAACTTGCGTTGGAATCGTATGGACGAGCACTACGCTATGGAATTGGATTGGAGTCGTTTGGAGCTAGTGTGATAAATATACTACAATTACACTTGTTATTAATTTACAGATCTATAAGTACATTTGTCTGGTGAGAATACTCACCTCTATGCTGCTGAAGTTTAGATTAAAAACTACGATAACCACAACGAAACAGCGTACAAAGCACGATCAAATATTGGAAGGTGAGACAAACTGATTTCGATCTTGAAACAAGATAAATAAATAAAACTGAGTACGCGAATTCCAATTACAGACAAAGCAAATTTTTAAATAAAAAAATTGGAACGAGCTAAAATAAAATGAAAATTGACTCAAATTGCTCGATCACTCCACCGCACGACTTGACCCATTAAAACAAAAGCTCAGCCTGTCCATTTATTTTTCCCAAATCAAAATTCACAAAATAAATTTATACTCTATTTTTTATACCCATTTTACAAAATATTATGACGTGTTAATAAAAAGGTGGCAAATCTTATGTGGCAACATGCAATTCACGGCAGTGATACATAAAGGTGGCGCATGTAATATTTATTTATGATACGTTTTTCTTTTTCTTTTTTCTTTTTTTTTCTTTTTCTTTTTTTCTCTGTTAGGAAACAAGTAAAATATCAAAATCTCCAAATCAAAACAACTTTATATTGTTCTTACATATATCATATATCCTCATACGTAATGTTTCTCAATTTTAAAACACAGGTGACCAAAAACACACGTACGGTCTGGAAATACTTCTTCCCTGAACACTCGCTTAACAAAGCAGTGGAATTATCTGAAAATTTTTAGGCTGGGCTAACCTTAGGTGGCGTATGCCTTTTATATTATATTTTTTTCTTTAAATTGAAGTGCGCCTATACTCAACAAGTATGCAGTTAATCCTTAATTACATAATTAATTAACCTTGAATATAACTTATTGCTTAATTAATAAATCTTTAGTCATTAATTAATAATCATTAATTATCTAGTTAACGATCTTAAATTTCAAATTTGTTAACCCTTAATCAATTATTTATTAATCCCTAATCATTAATTAATTAAATTAACAACTATTCCTTAATTACCTCATTAATTTAATTAATTTCAAATCCTTAAATCTTAATTTAACTTTAAGATAAATACATTTCTTAATTATGACTAAATTGTTATTAACAAAAAACATTTGAAAATAATTTACTTTTGAATTTACGTTAAAAATTTCATTTAAAAATGAGATGTAAAATGAACACAATTTCACTTAAACAAAGTTTAAAAAATTTAAAAACCCTTTTAAATTACATGGTAAAGAAATGTTTATCTTATAAAAGGATAACAATATACAGGTGGCGATAAAATAAAAATTGAAGTGCTAGGCTAAAACTGCATCAGAGATGCTCGGCAATACACGACCAGATCGGAGAGGAGGGGAAGGAAGTTAGGCGTTTGTCATGCGGTGGAGCAGTTTGAACATAACAATGGAAAAAAACAAAAGAAGGACATAAAGTTGTAGCCATTACCTATTGCTACTGATTCTCACGCACGCAAGGAAGAAGAAGAGAAACCAAATGTAGTGAATGATAGAATTTTTCGTGCATTCGATTTATATATATAACATAGGGTGCACAAATCAAGGGAGGAAAATAATTTTTTTATTGTTAAACATTAATACGTGTTAAATTAAGGAAGAAAATGCGTTGATTTTATTGGAGCAATATTTGCAATGGTCATAAATTATAATTAGTGGAGATTGCGTGAATTAAGGGGAAAGAAACAACAAGCATAATATGTTTAAACGGTAAGGAACATGAAATTTTGAACGTGTATAATTTAAGGATTGATTGCGTTGATTGAAAATAAGAAACGACAAAAATTTATTTGGCAAGCATTTTTACTCGTTTGAAATTATTAAGAAGAGAATGCGTTGATTAATAAAAAGAAACGACAAGAATTCATTGGAGCAAATAATTGCAGTGAATATGAATTAATCAGCGAAAGAATACGGTAAGCAATTATATTTTCTTTGAAACGGATAAGGAAATTGGGAAAAATTTTGCACGTTTAATAATTTAGCAGAAAATTATGTGTTTGATATCGGTGGGAGAGGGAAAACGGCAAGTAATAACTTTTATTTCGGTAGGCTTTGCAATTTCAAATATTTTATATGTGAACTTCAGGTTGCTAAAATAGGAAAGCACAAATTAATGCGTGCGTAATTTAAGGAAAACATGGATTTAAATATTTTGAATGCTAGAGGAAAAATGATTTCTTTCATTATCAAAGGGGTGCGCGTAATATTTAAATAGGGAAGTTTTGCATATGTTTGCGGGAATTTAGGTAAAATAAAATAGCAAAGAATAATTTATAAATCGTCAGAGGAAATTTAAAAGATTTTATTCCATAATTACATGCGAATCAAAGGAAATTACATGATTTTTTTTTGAACGCGTTTTACAAATAAAAACTTCCGTTGATTTGGGAACAATGGCAAGGAAAATAAGTTGATTTTCTGAACGTTAAAGTAAGTAAATGATCTCTTTATTATCAACGGGTGTGTGGTTTTATTCAAAGAAGTAATTTTGCATTGCAAGAAATATTTGTTAAAGTGTAATGCGAAAATGAAGAAGGAAGTAAATTTGCATTTACACGAAAATTTGCCTTGATTGAATGAGCCACGGCCAGCAGTAATTAATTTTGAATGATTGAATTTGGAAGGCTGTTGCTAAAACAAAGATTCCATACCACATTTAAATGATTTATGAAAAAGAAATGGGTTATATATAAAAAAAATCTTATTAAAGAAACTTGCGTTGATTTATACAAAGAAATGGCTAGGACTACTAGGCAAACATTTGTACTTGTTTAAAAATTTAGAAGTAAATGCGTTGATAAACTTTTCTTTCCTTTTTGAAAACACAAAAATAAGATAAAGAGCGAAGGCGTTCATAAAGGAGGCAAGAATTTGATTGAAACAAAATGGGATGCAATATAATTTTGAACGTGAGTTTTGAATTCTAGAGAAGTTGCGTGATTTAAGCCAAAGAAAATATGGCTAGAAACAATATTCATTTACCACTTAGAATTTTACGTCTACTGTTTAATTTATCCATTTATAGCTAAGGTAAAAATTAAGAATGCGTACTACAGACGCAACATTTTATGCCCAAATTTAAAACGAAAATAACGTTTTTTACATTTATACGTTTAAAGAGTATCCATTAAATACATACTATTTATACCACTAAAATAATCAAAACGGGTATAAATGTGCAAATTAAAACGTGCCCTTTTATAAAGCTTATTATACACTATTTTTTTCCAAGTTTTATTGCTTAAATAAAATATATTTTGCTTAAAATTCAGTTATTTACCATTTCAACAAAATAAACCAAATTTCCAATTAAAGTAAATCCTTAACCAAAGCCAAAATTTCAGAAATCATATCCTTTAATTAAAAATTTGGTCAATGTTTTAATCAATTTAAAAAAAAAACAGATTTTTATATAATAAACCCCAAAGTTTTATAATTAAATGAATGAAATATTTTTTAAAATTTTGGGCTGTTACACTCTTCCCCACTCAAAACTTTTCGTCCTCGAAAAGGAAGAAGGTAGGGGAATAGAAACAACCTGAAAGAAAACTAAATTGAAACTTAAAATAGAATCATTAATCTTAAACATACAAATTCAATTTTAAATTAATAATTGATTTCATCTATTCAAATTCACTCAAGTTAAATTTAACTATTTCAAATTTCATTACTTCATCTTCCAATTATCTTAAAATAAAAATTTCTAAAATCATTTGTTATACTCAAAAATGTGTTCAATAAATTAATATCTCTTTTTTTATTCCTAATTATAACTAAATTTATTTCTCTCAATATATTTTTATCATCTATGTTCAATATGTTTACACTTATTACAATTGCTTAAATTTATTCTTCGTTCCTTTAACATCATTTTATATTGTAAATTATTCCATTACCTTTGTTAATCTTTTTATAACTAGAATTTAAGTGTATAACATTTACTATAACCACTTAAATTTTATTTATAAAATCTTTTTATATTGTATATTATCCAATTACATTGTTAACTTCTGAAAATCAAGGTAAGTTATATTGAAATGAAATTGAGTATTATACAAATAAAACTTTCAAATTCAATTATCTCAAGTTGGAATCATTTATTCAAAAATTTGATTTTCTTTTTTTATAGTTGAAATTATTCCTTATAATAAAATTTAAGAATTAAATTTCTGATTCCCTTCAAACCATTTAGAGATAAATAAATATATGTACATAATATGTCAAGTCAAATTTAAATCATATATCTAATATTATAAATCAAGTCATATTTTAGAGATTCAAATCAATTAAATTCTCAAGGTAACACTGTAGCCATACTGTAGAATAGTCTCTTCACTTCGAAACTCGAAAATGAATGTCGATGATGTTGCAGTCATCACCGAAATTATTTCCTAGCGACAAAGAGAAGAGCACTGATTTTTAAACCTTTAAAATTCTTTGGAAACAAATTTCTATTCGAAAATTATTTAAATAATATATCCTTTTAAAACTTTATACATAAGGTTTGAAACCATCAGGAATTGAATTCTCAAGTTCTAGTTTTAAATTCATTTCTGTTTCCAAATTAATTTATAACCATTGTTTATAGTTCAATTATTTATATGAGACAAAACCCATGGTTTACAAAACCATAAATAAAATCAAAGACTATTATCTCTTGACAACTAGTTAAATTAATTATAAAAATTCTGAAAAGTATACTTATATATAAAATATTATATTTTATTCCAAATATGGGAATAAATTTTTCAAAACAAGGATGGAGATTCAAATTTGATGGACTCAAATCAAAGAGAATTTTGATTTAAAGATAAGTTGGAATCAGAAGATCCGATGATTAAATAACATAAAAAGGAAATGGATGAGTTTATATAAATCGTGGGCAACCTTAACCGGGTCAACCGTGACTTAAAGAATATGATCGATGTGGATTTATTGAGGTAAATCTACATTTGATCTGAAGAGAAAAGTTTGGAATAACCAAAGATACTAGCATTTATGCCGAGGATAAATATAAATCTCTGTTGAATCAATGCTAATTGTAAAGGAGTTTCACCCCTTTATTAGAATATTGGCGAGACCGCCAATTCACTATAAAGATCATCCGAAGTAGGGTTATGGAATACTCCAAAATCGAAAGAAGATGAATAGTGAGGGACACGAATGAACTTTGGAACCGCAGGGGACGTTTCAAAATTCAAAGGAAATCGAATCAAAAGGAAGAGATTGAATGAAAGTGATTCTGTAAATCAAATTTACCATACATTCTAAATTTTTTCCTAGAGCCAAAGCTCTAATACTAAATGTAATGACCCGATATTTTCAACCATTCGCATCCGCACATGTCAAACTTGAATAGTTCGAAATACTGCGTTGTAAATAAAATTTGGCAAATCTCAGAATATACAGTAAATAAATAATCACAAAATCACAGACACAGAATCAGAATACTCGCAGCGGAATTTAAAAATAACGGTTCATGAAGCTACTATCAATAGTCTCAAAATAAGTATTAAGTACATGGTCTATGACGTCCCACCTCTATACCCATGCTAGCCAAGAACACTACGGTGTAAATACGTCAACTAGCACGGAGAATAAGGCTGGATAGGAGTGGCCATCCATAGTTAGGCCTTACACTAGTATTGGTTACCTCGATAGGAGTGGTGTGTGTGTGTGTGTGTGTGTGTGTATATATATCTTATTTATTTACACCCATCGACGTATCCAATTCTAGTACAAAACGAACTACGATGATTCTTAATAGTTTAGGACAATATATATAATAATAACATGGATAAACTAAATGCAGAACACAGATAACAAAAGTCTCTTATATATATATATATATATAACTGATGTCAATTACTATACATGTGATACAGTACATATGATACAGCTACAACTGTCGACTTTGGAAGTTACATATACAAGTACATTAACGTATATAATATACGAATACATACCTTCCAATACAACAACACTGACTACTACACAATGACGACGACTACTCCAAAAGGTATGAAAAGACTTCATTGCTCAAGCAGCAACCCAAAGCAAGATATCTACAACCTGTAATTACTCGGTCTGACCCGAGTATTAAATTCAAAGAAAATAATACACGGGTCAGTCTAATTCAAACTCAATTATTAACGCACAGAAGCAATAATAATTAAGTAACAAATAGACGACAGTCACAATAAATCTCGTCTATCCGATCCTTAAATAAAGAAATTGAATAACGATAAATATAACACGTAACAGTGTTAAACAACAAATCAGCAAATCCAAATTATCAACGAAGATAAATTAAAATGATTATCAATGAAGATAATTTAGAAAACACAGAATTGCCTAAACGGCAATTAACGACAAAATATAATTATTGAATAAATAATTAGAAGCTCATAATCTAATTATCAAAAAGATAATTAGATATCAACAAAACCACCAAATGAAACCAAATTAAAATACGACACAAAATATTGAATTGAACACACGAAACAATTCAAACAATTGAAATATCAATTTAAACGTCAATTCGGGTAGGGCAGCAGTCCACGCACGCGTGCACTGCCTCGCCACCACAGCATATGGGATACACAAAAGATCAATAAATCAAAACAAAATAGAATATCAATAATAGCCACACCGTGTGGCTGCAGTACACGCTTGCGTGCACTGCCTTGCCACTACAGTGGTGATGTACCCAAAAGATCAACGAACCAAAATCAATGAAGAATCAAATATCAATGCCGTAGCCTCAATGGTCAAAGCAGTCAGACATGGACAATGTGCACGTATATACACAATGAAAATTCACGAACAAACACAAGGTCAAATCCGAATTACCGGATTCAACTCAAGTGCAATTAGAAAAACAAATCCAATTGCATGGAGACTGCATCAAGTACACAGTTCAAAGGTGAGCATACATATATACAGCAGCTCGAATAAACAATGCGAGCTCAAATCGAAGTGTGTACGAGTTGCAGCAATATGCAACTTGGTATAGCATATACACAATGATACTAAGCAGTGGTTATCCAACATCAAGTCATGAATGTACTCAAAATGATATAAGTGCACAGTGCAGTGAAACCAGGTCATGAATGTAGACAACAACTACACATGTAGTTCAAATGTGAAGACTGTATGATGTAATATGATGATACTACATCATGAAAGCAACTTTAAACTGTCTCGAAGACAAACTCAAGTAGAACAGACAATTACTGGAGCAATTGCAACAACAACACAACTAAAAACTGCAAATGTATGAAGGAAGCAAAGCCAACAGACAAAGTCATTATGAAACTAAAATATAAGGACTACAGTATACTCAATTAAACATGACTCAAAACATCATTGTTGAAGATGAGAAGAATCGAGAGCAGACAGCACATACCAAATGAAATATCACTGGAGCATATATATGTATGCATATAAATGACGCTCAACAAATTACAAACTGCTCATAACACAACAGTTCGAATAACAATGCAAGCCCCAGAAAGTCCCAATGAAACTAACATTCAAGTGCAAGCCTCGAGTAAACACAAAATGGTGATATAGCTATTTAAAGTGGATATGCAAGACATACAAACAACAAAACTGCACATGATCATAGATAGGAGCTCAAGACCAGGCTACACAAGGATCAACTCGATGAAACAACCAAGGCAGTGCACCAGTACTAAGCTTGACTAGAGATGCAACATGGTCATACAGAAAGGCAACTGCACTATGCAAATGAACATGAATCATGCCAGTGAACTAAAGTGAAGGCATGGACTGCCACAAAAAACAGATATTGTTCGACCCAAAACACACTACAATGGGCACATGACAAAGGCAGAGGTTGAATAATAAGCAATCCAGTGCCAACATGCTCAGAGATGCAGACCCCAGTACAAGTGACTCGACAAACAACAACAAAGACCACAAATCTAGACTCGAGGAAAATTGAACTAGTGAACATTACAGTTCCATAATCAAGTGAAGATACCAAATACAACATGAATGAACTAGCTTGGCAACATGGAGTCGAACAAGTCAGTAAAGACTCATCAAAGCTAAAAACAATTGAATTACCCAACTCGAAGTCAGTGATAAAAAGAATCAAGTTAAAATCTGGTAATGTCAAAACAAGTTGAAGCCGAGAATGAGCAAATCAGTGCCAAAGTCAAAGATTATCACTGTCAACAAGCACAACGAGAATTCACGGAGCTGCCAAATTAAGTCACACGTCAATAACCAGGGAAATCGCAAGTTTGAAATCAATATAGTGTTTTAGCAAAATCGAACAAGTCAAAAAATCGAAGCCATGACCAACAAATGACCGAAGTCCATAGAGTACGGTTCAATATCAAAACAATGATGATGACTGAAGCCAACAAAACCTAAATCGAAATAGTAGTACTCAAGAAATACGAACAAGGTCAAACTCAAAAAGTCGAACAACATCAACATTGTATAATCAAGCAGCAAAAGCCAATCAACTATTCAAAACCGAGCGAATTGAAAGCATCAAAATCATCACAAAATTAAACTGTCGAAGTGCGAGTTGAAGGAGATGTGAGTGAAAAAGTCCACTCACCTTAATCGAAGCAACGGCGAGCTCAAACAATTGATCAGCAAGCACCAAGTCGAATCGAGCATTAAAAAATCGCCATCTACAAAGCTCTGAAAACCCTAATTTGAAGAAAAGGGGAACGAGCCACCAATATTTTTATTTATTTATTTTTTTTTGATTTTTTAGGGTTGCGAACGAAAATAATGAGGGTGGAACCAGGTATGAACTCGAAAACTTTTCACAACACCAAACAAAATAAATATAGACCAAGATTATTTTAAAGCCCGTTTAACCCTTTAACAACTTTTATAAAAGAATTTCAACCCGATTCTAAAAACTCCAAACTGCAATTAACAAACAATATTAATCGTCTAATGACGATAATAAAATAACTGCAAAATCCCGGGTTGTTACATGGTCTTAAACCAAATATAGTCTGAAATCTCCACAGAAAATCTCAATATTAGATTGTCTTGATTATCAAAGCCTAATAAGAATTGAATTGAAACTTGACGGCAACTTGACAAGAGATGATCAACAGAAGTCCAAGCTCCGGAGGTGAAACCTGAACTGAAATTCAGGGTGGCCCGAGCGTAAAATAAAACATAAACACTCGAGTCAGGAATACATACTTATATAGTGTAGGCTAATTCAAGTGTACTGTAATATAAAGCAGGTAACTTAGAGGATGCTTGGGACTGCCCATCCTCTAAGGATCCGTTAAACTATTTACTATGTAGTAATAATTTCGCTAGTATAATAGTGTCTATATTAAAATAAAATTACTTTTAAATAGCGTTAAGTGGTTACCCATATAGCCCTTAACACGTAATAGTCCTCGTAGTCCATCCAATATCATAGTCCCTTCTGATCGGGAAGCCATCAGAGGATACCACACAGCCAACGGGAGAAAAACAAACTCGTAAAGGCTCGCTATGGTAGGTGACACGGCACAACTAGGCAATGCCAGGGTTGATATACTAATTACGCTTCCGGACCGGTGGTAACGCGTAGCTGCTACTACCGCCCACCTTGAACAACACTCCCGAATCAAAGGTGCGCACCAAACAATCACAAAAGTAATAGAATGGCATACAAAGAAGTGCGTCCGATAAGAGGTGCTACCTCCTTAGCCCATCAATCGCTCCTGTTTTAGCCACCTTATGCCAACTCACGGGAGTCGGGTCCACGTGCATACCTCAATAGAACGTCACCACCATCCTACTTCATTCTGGAATCTCCCCCACGTACACGGTTGTCAAAGTTGTTTTCGGTATCGACAGAGAGTATGCCCATATCCGATCCCGATCTTTTTGCCAACCAATCGTTATTATTACCCATGGTTATAAATTTCAAAAATAGTTTATATTTAAATCAAAATACTTCATTTTAACTTTCAAAATGGAAGTTATTATATTTTCAAATCAAATATTCAAAAATCTCATTTCAACCAACGGCAACACTTATCAAGTGCTACTGTAGCCTTTTTATTTATTCGGGTTTAGCTTTAAATTTCACAACCACAACACTTACCAAGTACTGCAGTAGCCTTTAATTAATTTTATCCTTTAGTTCATTTGCATCAACTATGACACTTACAAAGTGCGGTAATATCCCTTACAACAGTATTTAAGTAAATTAAATTATTTACTTAAATATAAATTTATCAATAATTAAACTTAAATTTAACCAATTTAACTTAAAAAAAATATTTCCACTTTTAAAATAGTCATTTAAATTTCTCAAAATTTATGATTTATATAAGGTAAATTTCATAAATAAATATCAACTTCTTAAGGCTTCACTTATTGAAGTCATATCAAATTATCTATTCTTTGTATTCAAAATTTACTTAATAATTAAACTTGATTTATTATTCCAAAATATAACTATTTTTCACTTTATTCCCTAACTTACCCATTTTCTTAAAATAAACTCCACTTCTTCTAAGTTAGTTATATTCAAATTTTTATCTTATGTATTTATTTTATTAGCCGTTAATATTAAAAAAATAACAACACCTTATTTATTCATTTAAATTTAATTACATCAAATGTATTATACTTTATTTGCTTGACTTGAATTTCATTCCTTTACAAAAATCAATTTCCAAAACAAATTTATATTCCACATTCCAACTTACCCTTTTATTTCTTTATATATATATATATATATATATATATATACAACTTGTATAAATCACTAAAAATCATTTTAATTCAATTTAAATCAAAAAAATACTATACCAATTTAAATTACTTAAATTTTTCCAGAAAAATATATATATATATATATACATAACCACAGGTCTGTATAATGTTTTCTACCTAGGTCAAGTGGTACGGATAATATATCATTTCAATCCGTAATTTACAAAGAAAAATCCGGGTTCTATCATTTCAGACCTGCAATCCCAAGTTAAATAAATAACTAAATAAATAAATAGATATCGTTCAGGCCAATCATTTCAGCTCGTAACGATTTAATTCTACAGGGAACTTGCAGTGATAAACAGTAAATAAATAAATAGTATAACAGCTTAAATATAACAGTATAAAATATGACTGATGATGTGTCAAATTAATAGCAGGGTTTTTAACATCATAAATTTATATCGCAGGCAAGAAATATATATATTCTACAATTACACTTGTTATTAATTTACAGATCTATAAGTATGTTTGCCTACTAAGAATACTCACCTCTATGCTGTTGAAGATTAGTTTCAAAACTATGATAACCACACCAAAACAGCGTAGAAAGCACGATCAAATATTGGAGATGAGACAAACTGATTTCGATCTTGAAACAAGATAAACAAATAAAACTGAGTACGCGAATTCCAATTACGGAAAAAGCAAATTTTTAAATAAAACACAAAATTGGAACGAGCTAAAATAAAATGAAAATAGACTCAAATTGCTCGACCACTCCACCGCACGACTTGACCCATTAAAACAAAAGCTCAGCCTGCCCATTTATTTTTTTCAAATCAAAATTTACAAAATAAATTTATACTCGATTTTTTTTTACCCTTTTTACAAAATATTATGATGTGTTAATAAAAAGGTGGAAAATCTTATGTGGGCAACATGCAATTCACGGGAGTGATACATAAAGGTGACGCATGCAATATTTATTTATTATATTTTTCCTTTTTCTTTTTTCCTTTTTTTTTCTGTTTTCTCTTTTTCTTTTTTTTCTCTGTTAGGAAACTAGTAAAATATCAAAATCTTCAAATCAAAAAACTTTATACTATTCTTACATATATCATATATCCTCATACGTAATGTTTCTAAATTTTAAAACACAGGTGACCAAAAAAAGCGTACGGTCTGGAAATACTTCTTCCCTGAACACTCGCGTAACAAAGTAGTGGAATTATCAGAAAAATTTTAGGCTGGGCTAACCTTAGGTGGCGTATGCCTTTTATATTATATTTTTTTCTTCAAACTGAAGTGCGCCTATACTCAACAAGTATGATGTTAATCCATAATTACATGATTAAATAACCTTGATTCTTACTTATTGCGTAATTAATAAATCTTTAATCATTAATTAATAATCTTTAATTATCTAATTAATAATCTTAAATTTCAAATTGATTAACCCTTAATCAATTATTTATTAATCCCTAATCATTAATTAATTAAATTAACTAATTATTCCTTAATTACCTCATTAATTTAATTGATTTCAAATTATTAAATCTTAATTTAACTTTAAGATACAAACATTTCTTAATTATGACTAAATTGTTATTAACAAAAACATTTGAAAACAATTTACTTTTGAATTACTTTAAAATTTTCATTTCAAAAATGAGATGTAAAATGGACACAATTTAACTTAAACAAAGTTTAAACAATTTAAAAACCCTTTTAAATTACATGGTAAAGAAATGTTTGTCTTATAAAAGAATAACAATATACAGGTGGCGATAAAATAAATATTCAAGTGCTAGGCTAAAACTGCATCTGAGATGCTAGGCAATGCACGACCAGATCGGAGAGGAGGGGAAGGATGTTAGGCGTTTGTCATGCGGTGGACCAGTTTGAACAGAGTAATGGAAAAAAAGAAAAGAAGGAAATAAAGTAGTAGCCATTACTTGATGCTACTGATTCTCACGAACGCAAGGAAGAAAAAGAGGAACCAAATGCAGTGAATGATGGAATTTTTTGTGCACTCGATTTTTATATATAACATAAGGTGAGCAAATCGAGGGAGGAAAATATGTTTTTATTGGTAAACATTCATATGTGTTAAACTAAGGAAGAAAATGCGTTGATTTGATTGGAGCAATATTTGCAGTGGACATAAATTTTAATTAGCGGAGATTGCGTGAATTAAGGGGAAAGAAACGGCAAGCACAATATGTTTAAACGGTAAGGAACAAGAAATTTTGAACGTGTATAATTTAAAAGATGGAAACTTGCGGTGATTGAGGTAAAACAATAGGCAAGCAAGGATTGATTGCGTTGATTGAAAATAAGAAACGATAAGAATTTATTGGGCAAGCATTTGTACTCGTTTGAAATTATTAAGAAGAGAATGTGTTGATTAATAAAAAGAAACGACAAGAATTTATTGGAGCAAATAATTGCAGCGGGTATGACTTAATCAGCGAAAGAATACGGCAAGCAATTATATTTTCTTTGAAACGGATAAGGAAATTTGGAAAAATTTTGCACGTTTAATAATTTAGCAGAAAATTATGCGTTTGATATCGGTGGGAGAGGGAAAACGGCAAGTGATAAATTTTATTTCGGTAGGCTTTGCAATTTCAAATATTTTATATATGAACTTCAGGTTGCTAAAGTGGGAAAGCACAAATTAATGCGTGCGTAATTTAAGGCAAACACGGATTTAAAAATTTTGAACGCAAATGGAAAAATGATTTCTTTCATTATCAAAGGGGTGCGTGGGTTAATATTTAAATAGGGAAGTTTTGCATATGTTTGCGGGAATTTAGGTGAAATAAAATAGCAAAGAATAATTTATAAATCATCAGAGGAAATTTCAAAGATTTTATTCCCTAATTACATGCGAATCAAAGGAAATTACGTGAATTTTTTTTGAACGCGTTTTATAAATAAAAACTTCCATTGATTTGGGAACAATGACTAGGAAAATAAGTTGATTTTCAGAATGTTAAAATAAGTAAATGATCTCTTTATTATCAATGGGTGTGTGGTTTTATTCAAAGAAGTAATTTTGCATTGCAAGAAATATTTGATAAAGTGTAATGCGAAAATAAAGGAGGACGTAAATTTGTGTTTACACGAAAATTTGCCTAGTTGAATGAGGCACGGCCAGCAGTAATTAATTTTGAATGATTGAATTTGGAAGGCTATTGCTAAAACAAAGATTCCATACCACATTTAAATGATTTATGAAAAAGAAATGAGTTATATAAAAAAATTCTTATTAAAGAAACTTGCGTTGATTTATACAAAGAAATGGCTAGGACTACTAGGCAAACATTTGTACTTGTTTAGAAATTTGGAAGTAAATGTGTTGATAAACTTTTCTTCCCTTTTTGAAAACGCAAAAATAAGATAAAGAGGGAAGGCGTTCATAAAGGAGGCAAGAATTTGATTGAAACAAAATGGGATGCAATATAATTTTGAACGTGAGTTTTGAATTGTAGAGAAGTTGCATGATTTAAGCCAAAGAAAATATGGCTAGAAATAATATTCATTTACCACTTCGAATTTTACGTCTGTTGTTTAATTTATCCATTTAAGCTAAGGTAAAAATTTAGAATGCATACTACAGACGCAATATTTTATGCCCAAATTTAAAACGAAAATAACATTTTTTACATTTATATGTTTAAAGAGTATCCATCAAATAAATACTATTTACACCACCAAATTAATCAAAACGGGTGTAAATGTGCAAATTAAAACGCTCCTTTTTATAAAGCTTATTTATACACTATTTTTTTTCCAAGTTTTATTGCTTAAATAAAACATAATTTTGCTTAAAATTTAGTTATTTACCGTTTCAACAAAATAAACCAAATTTCCAATTAAAGTAAATCCTTAACCAAAGTCAAAATTTCAGAAATCTTATCCTTTAATTAAAAATTTGGGCAATGTTTTAATCAATTTTAAAAAAAATTATATTTTATGTAATAAACCCCAAAGTTTTATAATTAAAATAATGAAATATTTGTTATAATTTTAGGTTGTTACACAATTGGTATAAATCCATAGCATCCATCGCTCGTTCGATCGCATTTCGGTTTGGATTTGCCCTTTTTGGGATAGGCTGAATTTTGTCTAGCAGGAAAATTCAGATGTCTGGTTAAAAAATCCAAACGTCTGAAAGGATTTTGGAAATAAATAAAAAAGGGTAGAGCTGGATTCCAAACGTCTGGAACAAAATCCAGACATTTGGAACAAAAATCCAGACGTCTGGTTGAAAATCCAGAAGTATGAAATGCCCTGGAATTAAAAAGAGAAAGGAGAAAAATAATATATTTCTCCAGAACCCAAATGCAGACATCTGATTAGTAATTTCAGATGTCTGGAATTGCCAATTTTTCCTATTTTGGCTGTGTTAAGTGGATTTCCAATTTTTATCGATTTTTGTTGATCCAATTGGCCGTTGTCATTTATTATCGACTTTGACGACTTCTTTTTGGGATTTTTGTGAACACCCACTTGATGATTTTGATATCAATTTCTATGGATTTGATTCATGTTTTCGTATGTGAATTTTTGGTGATTGATTGTTTCTACAATCATTTCTGTGATTTGTCACTTTTAAATGCAAAGGTCTCTATACTAGTAGTAAATATCAAAATTCTTTCACAAAAATGTTTTCAACGTTACTTATAATACAAAGCTCGTTTTTGAAACCATTTTTCAATCTATTAGCATATGCAAATCCTTTACCTCTTTCGTTCGAGAAATCCAATTAAATGACTTAATAAAATAAGTGGTATGAAATGCTTGCTTTTACTTCGTCGGTTAATTCCTAGACTTGTTCGATTGAAACCATGTTACAATTTTCGAGTGGAAATCTGCAATATGTTCGTAAATATTAAAGTTAAGCCAGTGGTTATGGGACATGAGGCTAAACTCATTTATTTACTAGCTTAGTGTAATTCACACATCTTACTGATTAATGGTGATCATTTTATGGTTTAGACTAGGATATGCGATGTCTCTTTGTCCACGTGGGGGACTATACCTCGTTTTATTGAGCTTCGCCTCATTTCTTTTGTAGGCTGACGACCTATGGGTTCTTTGGAGTTTCGACTCATTTTTGTGGGGTAGTGACTCGTGTTCTTTTATGGAGTTCGGTTCATCGGACGTAACGTTGTTGTACTACATCAATGTTCAGGCTTATCAGGTTCATCTGGCGTACCGTTATTGTACAACGTCACTATTCCAAATTATTCGAGTTCAAGTTCCTTGGGCATACCGTTATTTTACTACATCGTTGCACCGGCTCTATGGTTAGCGACTACGGAATAGTGTTCCGTTTGTCATGTACGTGTTGGTGAGTTTTCATGCTCCCGTTTGTGATAGGCCTCCCTTTCATGATTTCTGGATTTCTAATTGATGATTTCTAGAATTTGTGTTTCACCAATTTTTTCAATTGGCATTGATATGTTTTGTCAATATTCGTGGTTTGGTGAATAAAATAAAGAATATGACATACTTTTTGGTGTTTAAGAATATTTGAGATATTGTATGATTTTTGTTGTTATCTAATGTATACTTGTCACATTACGGCATTATTGTTATCATACATTTTTGTCATATCTTTTATCCTATCTCATTTTATATGATATTTATAACTAGACAGATTCGTTTATTATTTTATTCTTAATAATACTCGGGTCAGACCGAGGTATTTTAGGTGCTTCTACTTAACTTCTTATCAGGGTCCGTCATCTGACTTTTGGCTAACTACTTAGCTTGGTAGTTTTTTTTATACATACGATATAGAGACTCCTTGATGTATACATACACTTTTTTCTTGTACTTGTACCTATTCTTTTGTGATGTTCTTACATGACCACTACTTTGACGTATACTTTTATGTGTTACATTCATATCTGTTTTCGCCTTAGTGATATGAATATCTATGGTTGTTTAATGTTATGCTTATTTTATATTTGTTTCTGAAGATCACATAGCCACTATGTAGTTTTGAGTTTGTAATTAATGTGTCCGATTTCTTCTTGACACGAAATGTATGTAATACTATCTGTCATATCGGTACTGGCATAAAGCAATTACATAGATAGTCGCTCCACAACTGCCTTATTCTCATGCTAGTTGATGGCATTACTCCGTAATGTCCTTGGCTAGTGTGAGTATAGACGTGAGGCATCATAGCATGGTATCAAAGCCAGACTTCGGAACAATATAGAATTTTATAGCAAGGATCATCGTCCTAAGTCTCTCTTATGAATCGTGCCTTAGGAATTAATTTGATTCATTGGACCCGTTCTATCCTATTTACTTTTATGATGCCTTGTTTTACCAATCATGATTGTTTGATATTTATTCTGAGAATAACATTTTTCCTCTTCTTTCTTTCTTTCTTAAAGAAGAGAAATGGATAGACTTGACCATCCCATTGCCGGTCAATCCAGTGCTACTCCTCAGGATGGAGTATTTATGTTTTCCCAGACGTTTTTAGATCTTGTAAAGATTGCTCAAGCTGTTGAACCCAGTCCAGATCCTACTCATCCTAAATTCAAGTTTGGATGCTTGTGCAATGATTATACCAATTTGAGTAGAAGGCCGTTCAAAGGTTTCGAAAGTGTTTATAAGTCCAAGCTTGGCTTAGAACATGCGATCGCATCTTTTCTCGCGTGAATCTTGTCGATCTTTATCGAGTCCAATTGGCTTCTAGCATGCTCCAAGAAGGAGCATTAGATTGGTATGAGCTTTTGATTTCGAAAATTATTGAAGCGGATCTTACTTGGGAGTAATTCTGGGAAATATTCAAGTTGAAGTTTTTGCCGGAAGCTGAAAAGGTAACTTTAGCCCGATGCTTTATTGACCTTGTTCAAGGTGACTCTTCTGTGACAGACTATGTCGCATCTTTTGAATCTCTCTCTAAATATGGGGTCGAGTATATTAATACCTCATTGAAGAAAAATCAGAGGTTTGTCTATGGGTTGATCAAGAACCTCAAAAAGCCTTTATTTCTGAAACTAGAAGTTTCTTTTGATCAGCTTGTTGATATCGCTCGTCGACTTGTATAGGCCAACACAGAAAGTGATGTTGAAGTTATGGGTGCCAAACAGAACTTTAACATCAACAAGAAGAGGCCTATTATGTTCAAGCCAAATCCCAACAAGAAAGGGAAACTGTAATGACCCTGACTCGACCTTCAAAAATCGACACCGAATACTTCACCAGTATTCAAATGTCACAGAATCAAACACCGAATCTGGTTCTTCGGAGCTTATAACTCATTAAGTATAACAACACAACGGAAGAAAATGAATAATATCATTGATATAATAATGAATACAATATCTGATACAATATGATCCAACAATATCGGAGACAAAAATACAATAGCGGAATACGATAACAACGGAAGAGATAACACAAATATGATCTTCGATGAATAGTGAATCCAAAATCTGCGACTCCATCACAAATCTCTAATACAAAGATTGCTCGAACTCCCTATCAAGTTGGACTTAAGCAAGTCCGGTCCAAGTGAACAATTGCTATCGCCAAATCCAAAGGTTGGATGATATCGAATTCTACACCTACCATTTGATTATTTGAAAAAATCAACTCTAGACTGCCCGTGTGGAAAATTATGGGCAACTAGAGTTTAGGAAGGGAACAATTAACTCCAGGTCAGTTATGGGATTGGTATGAGCAAACAAAAACAGTTTAGCTTTATCAAAAGCAAAACAAAATATTTTAAAGAAATTCGCAATGCTTTTTAGTAAATGAAATTGCCATAAGGCCTCCCGCCACACACACAATGCAAGCGCAAAGTTGGAGGAGATTTCTCCTTATGACAGTTAAAATGCTTACTATACAAAATCTTTTTGATATTATTATTATTAGTGCATAGTGCAGAAAACCTTTCGAAAGTATAATATTAATATTGGCTAGCATAGACATTTCAAACTACGCCTACTATAGCTACCATCTAAATAGTGGGGCTCCACCATAAGTAGATGGCAGGTTATACAACTAAACCGTACAGGGCGCGTATTTGATGATTAGATTTTCAACAAATGGTCAGGCAAAGGAAGTTCCCACAAAAAATGGAGCGCCTTTGAAGGGACGTCCCCGAGAAACTAACCGGATCTCTGCTACATAAGGCCGGGTTACCCCTGCCCGGAAGTAACTACAAACAGAAGTATGCCATCCTTCGGTCGTTAACGACGTTTATTCGAGGGCCCTCAACCAACAACCACAAAGCAAAGTATCTGGGATCCATACCATGATACCGCTTTCAAAATCAACATAAGTAAATATCTGAGCTTTATACCATGATATCACTTTTTGTCCAGAAGGGAATGGACATAACCTTAGGGGGCGCTACCCCCAAATAAACTTGTTGCAACGATCATGTTTTGACAATTACCTGGTTGTGAGGTTTGACGAAGTCACGTCCACAAAGTTATTCTTTTCACAAAAGCCATGCTTCGATCAACAAATGATCAGCAACACTTCATATGCCACATTACCAAATTGGGAATGTACTACAAGTAACCCTCAACTACATAACCTATGAGCTCGTACGTCTTAGAGAAGGGTGTTAAGCTAAGAGAATAAATTCTCCCCCACCAACAGAAATGTATTTGAAAGAAATCTGTTTTATATCTCAAAATGTAATGTCAAACGTACAATCATACTAGTTTGTTCCGGGTTTTGAAAAGAACCGAAGGCACTTTTGAAGAAGCCCTTACAATTCGAGTATTCACGATCCCGATCGAACTCCCCATCAAATATGGAGATCTCCATACCAGCGCGACACAGTGCAGAGACATTCGACAGGTTATCCTTTCGTTTTCGAAAATACCCGGTCTTTACCACCGGTCTTCAAATTCTGTCCACAACGTCGTATTATTATTCGGAATGGGTTATATGACATAAGGTCCTCTCCCGGCTAAACCAAATAATGACCAACATATTTAAAAACAAATGGATATTGGGATTTCAGTTAAGTCACAACTTGTGTGGCGCCCCACCTCTATACCTACGCTAGCCAAGAACACTACGGTGTAGTGCTGTCAACTAGCACGGAGAATAAGGCTGTTGAGGAGCGACCATCCATGTGATTGCTTATCACTCGGTGGCTATAAATAATCTTCGGAAACAAACATAGAAATAAGCATAACATAAATCAGTCATAGACATCCTTATCACAAAGGCGGAAAAAGATATGAATATATAACTAACACATGAAAGTGTACATCAGAGTAGTGGTCAAAAAGATCCATAATATTACAAAAGAATAGCAACACGTGCTATACAAAAGAATACAACTTGAGCTTCCCATTCGTTGTTTTTGGGTTTATAGGTGAGTTCTTGAACTCACATCTATGTCTATACATTTCATTGTTGTTAGGTATGAATTCCTAACATTTATTCCATGTTCAATTGCTTTTGATTCGAATTGATTTGGTGAATTTTTCAATTTTGGTGTTTTTTAGTCAAAATCATTAAAGATTCTACCTTGGATGTTTGGACATGTTTTTGATGGTGTATCGAAAAGCCTATAGTGTAGGGTTGTCGATTGGCAAAAATCCCTAGCATTCATCGCTTGTTTGATCGCATCTCGGTTTGAATTAGCCCTTTTTGGGCTAGGCTGATTTTTTCCTAATAGGAAAATTCAGACGTCTTGTTGAAAAATCCAGATGTCTGAAAGGGTTCCGGAAAAAGATAAAAAAAAATGGCAAAGCTGAAATCCAAATGTCTAGAACAAAATCCAAATATCTGGAACAAAAATCTGAACGTCTGGTTGAAAATCCAAATGTTTGAAATGGCCTTGGAATTAAAAGGAGAAAGGAGAAAAATCGTATATTTTCCAGAATCCAAATCCATGCGTCTGGTTGGTAATTTCAAACATTTGGAACTGCCAATTTTTCCTATTTTGGCTGCTTTTGAGTGGATTTCCAATTTTTATCGATTTTTGTTAATCCGATTGGTCGTTGTCATTTACTATCGACTTTGAAGACTTCTTTTCAGGATTTTTAGGAATATCCATTTAATGGATTTGATATCAATTTCTCTGGATTTGATTCCTATTTTCGTATGTGAATTTTTGGTGATTGATTGTTTCTATAATCATTTCAGTGATTTATCACTTTTAAATACAGAGGTTTCTATACTAGTAGTAAATATCCAAATTCTTTCGCAAAAATGATTTCAGTGTTATTTTTAATACAAAGCTCATTTTTAAAATGGTTTCCAATCTATTAGTATATGCAAACCTTTACCTCATTCGTTCAATAAATCCAATTAAATGACTTAGCAAGACAAGTGGTATGAATCGCTTGCGTTTACTTCGTCGGTTAATTCTTTGACTTATTCGATTGAAACCCTTTTTATTTATTAGCTTAGTGTAATTCACACTTCTTATTGATCAATGTTGATCATTTTACGGTTTAGACTAGCGATATGCGATGTCTCTTTGTCCATGTAGGGGACTGTACCTCGTATTATTGAGCTTCATCTCATTTCTTTTATAGTCAAACAACTTATGGGTTCTTTGGAGTTTCGACTCATTTTTATGGGCTAGCGACCCATGTTCTTTTGTGGAGTTCAGTTCATCGGACGTACCGTTGTTGTACTAAGTCGTTGTTCCAGCTTATCAGGTTCATCGGGCATACCGTTATTGTACTATGTTGTTGTTCCAAATTATTCGAGTTTCAGATTCATTGGGCATACCATTATTGTACTACATCGTTGCACCGGCTCTATGGTAAGCGATCATGGAATAGCGTTCCATTGTGATGCTTGCGTTGGTGAATTTCATGCTTCAGTTTGTGATAGGCCTCCCCCTTTGTGATTTCTGGATTTCTAATTGATGATTTCTGGAATTTGTGTTTCACCAATTTTTACGTTTGGCATTGATATGTTTTGTCAATATTTGTGGTTTGGTGAATAAAATAAAGAATATGACACTCTTTTTGGTGTTTGAGAAAATTTGAGATATTGTATGATTTTTGTTGTTGTCAAATGTATACTTGTCATAGTATGGCATTATTGCTATCATACATTTTTGTCATATCTCTTATCCTATCTCATTTTATATGACATTTATAGCTAGACTGGACCGTTTATTATTTTCTTCTCAAATAATTTTCGGGTCAGACCGAGGTATTTTAGGCGTTTCTACTTGACTTCTTATCAGGGTCCATCATCTGACTTTTGGCTAACTACTTAGCTTCGTAGTTTTTGTTTTATACATTCGAGATAGTGACTCCTTGATGTATATATATTCTTTTGTATAACACTTGTACCTATTCTTTTGTGATGTAACTGGATTCCTCAACAGTATTGATTTATTTACAGATATTTGTGATATATTCTGTTATCATATTGATATATGATGTTTGGATGCCGTCATTGTTATATTGGTGTTGTTGCAGCATTGGGCTTATTTTTGAAGTTTTAAAAATGTTAAAGTAACGATTTCGAATTTAAAAAGGATTTTCAAGTGATTTTTGAAACTATACATTTTTTTGAATTTTGGAATCGATTCATTTTAAATAAATAAACGTATAATTTTTATGTTATAAAAATTATGATTTTTGTGAAATATAACCGAAATGTGATTTTTGAGATAAGCAGTTGATTAATTTGTAAAATGGTTTAAATTGGGATTTCTGAATTATTATAAATAGTTTATATAAAAAATTTATAAAATTGATATTTATAAATTAAAATACTGGGATTATAAAATGAGTTTTTATAAGTGTTAAAATGAAGTATAAATGGATTTCATAAGTGAATGAAATTTATAGATTTATAAATTGTGAAGTTATAAAATGAATAGATTTTGTAAAATAAAAGATTTATAAGTAATTAACTAATAAATTGGATTTTGGCATATAAATAGAATTTTTTGACTAAGGGATTTTATAAGTTGAAGTTTCTATAAAATATATATATAAATGTGAATTTATAAACGCTTGTTTATAAATCCAAAACCAATTGAATTTGACAAGTGAATATGAAAGCTTATTAAAGGAGATATATCCACGATTTTTGGACAATGGATAATCCTTTAAATTAAATATGTATAAGTGTTGAATTTAGTAAACGATTTATATTCACGATTTTGGACAGTGAATAATATATTAAAGAAATATTTTGGGGAAGTGATATTTTAAATAGAATTAAAATGATTTAAAGGTGTTTTAAAATGTATTAAGTATCGAAACCATAGATTTCAACATTCATTGTTGAAATAGACGTTCTCGAGAAATAAGGAAAAGATGGACTATAACACTGTTGTTATAGTAAATGATTTTCGAAAGGAAATCTTTTTGTATAGTATTGGGATTTATATATCTATCGTATTTTCGAATCCCTATACTATTGATTTTGGGTTGCCGCAACGATGTTTTACGCAACATTCATTTTGACTCAAATGAATGTGTTTAAGAGAATGTTTTCCTTAAAGAATAAAATATATACTTAATTGTGATTTAAGTATATTGAATATTTTCAAAATGTTGAAAATAAATAGATTTGTGAATTACTTATTATTAAATAAGTATGGAAATGTTTTCCAACACTACGCCATAAATGGCTTTCTGCAACACAAAAAAATGTTGGGTCAGGCCCAAAAAATGTTGCCATAGGTCTATGGCAACACTTTTCGAGTGATGCAATTTTTGCCGTTGCCTTAGACCTCAAAGGCAACATTTTGACTATCTAAGGCAACATAAGTAATATTGTTGCAATAGAACCCTATTTGGGTCTATAGCAACATCCATATGTGTCTGTAGCAACATTCCAAAATGTTGCTATAGATATTAACTTTCTGAATTTATGGGGCCCACAATGTAGAGCATATTTGATTTTTTAATAGAAATAAATATTTATTTAATAAAATGCTATTGCACAGAATTTGATATTCAAAAAGTAATTTATTTAAATAAATATTTTATTTCAACTTTTGAAATAGTACAAATTCCTGACTCCACTATTTTACAATTCAATGATATATAACACTGATATTCACATATACAGATATTCCTCACTACATCACTCAGTTCACTCATTACATACGCAGTTTCAATTTATACAGACACCGACACTGACAAATATATGACGAGCCGAGTACCGAGCCGAAGGCGAGCCGAGTAGCGGGTCCAGTTTTCAAGCTCAAGCACATTTGATTTGACTCTGTCTTCAAGCTTGTATCCAGCTATCCAGTCTTCAATACCTGTCACGTATAATTTAAAAACAGTAATCTGGAAAATAATATTTAACTCGAACAGAAAATGAAAATATTTTTGTTATATTATTTGCCTCAGGTATTTGGGTTGTTTTTTTTGATACTTTTTTCTGACAGGGACCAAATATTTGCACGGACAACCTGTGAATGCACAAGTCAGCTGTTCACAAGTGCATAAGCCTAACATGAATGCAACACATGGATACAAGACAGTATGGAAGACAACAAGCAACAGTTCAGGCAAAAATGCACAAAGGAGAAGCCAAGTGCACAAAGTAGTACTTAACACAGCAAGCAACATAACATGACCAAGAAATGCATGTACATGGATGAAGATACATGCATCATAAGGCTTGGTACAAGAAACTACTCAAGTGAAAGTTCATACTCAAGTGCAGCCAGATATGTAGACAAGCCAAAAAAAATGGACACGGCACAAGGTCAAACCCGAGTCATCGACTAGATTCAACTCAGGGCCAAGCAACCAACAAAATAAACAAGAACCAGGTTTAGCAAAATGTAGACAAGCTAGTGCAAGAAACACAGCAGTACACATAGGCAGCCCATCAAGCAAAAACAGTGAATGCATCAGGCATGTACAAGAGAAACATAGGCAGTAATATGATATACAGAGGACTTGGAGCATTAGTTCATGTTAAAGAACAAGGTTAGCATGGTACTAGTTCAGTCCAGACCAAGCAAAACCAACAAAGCTCAACACACATATGTTTGTATATATCGTGGAAACCAAAACTCAATGTTCAGATTAGTCAACAGTTTAATAAAACCAAAGATCACTTTCAAGGTTCTGATTTTCAAAAATGCAGAAGTTTTCAAGTGAAGCAGTTTTCAAGAGGACAGCAGAATACAAATACTTCAAGTTCTGGTTTAACAAATGCAGCAAGGTACAAAGGTATGTGAACAAGTTTAACAATGGTTCAAGTTCTGGTTTAACAAATGCAGCAGAAGGAGCTAACAAGCTCAGATCAGAAATCAAAAACAAGCTAGTGAACCAAAATCCAACATACCAAATAATATCACATCGCAATTCATATCGGCAAAGCAAAATCAAGCCAGTGGACCAAAATCCAACATACCAATACATCATCGCAATCCAACATACCAGATTTCTCAAAGTCCAACAGAAAGATTAAACTTGAGATTATAGGAAATAAAGCCTATAAATAAATCCCAATTCATCATCGGCAAAAGCGTGCGAGTGTAACCAAAATTGAGAATAATCAAGTAAACCAGAAGGCAGAAAACATACCAAATAATATCACATCGCACCCGACGACGAAGTCAAAGCAATTCGAGCAATCAATCAAGGAGAATGAAGGAGCAAGCCACCAGGAACATTTCTTACACTAGATTCGATCAATCAGAGCATCAAAGCAACTAGAATCGCGTGCCCTAGTTTTCACAGAGAGAAACGAGAAAGAAAAATCGCGTGCCCTAATTTTCACAGAGAGAGGAATGAGAAAGAAAAGTAAAGCGGGAAATGGAAATTGGTAAGGTGTGGATCGATGGTGTGAATCGACGGTTGAGATTTTGTTTTAAATGGTGGTGTGGAGGCGTAAAAAAATTTTAAATTTTTTTAATCAGAATATATCTATGGCAACACTATATAAAAATGTTGCATCGTGTTACACTTGTTTAGCTAGAGCAACACATTTTTATGGCTAAGGTAACACCAAAAATACAACGTTGCAGTAGGACCAAAATTTTATAGCTGTCGCAACATTTTAGTTAGCAACACCTTGCAAAAATGTTGCCGAAGGTCATCTATGGCGTAGTGCAATATGAAGTGAAATGTTTTGAGATTATATTTTTAAAGATAAATTGAAAATGAATAAATATTTGGAAGTGTTTCCGCATAAGGAAAAATGATTTGAAATTTGTTTTCAAATGGTTGAAGTGTGAAAAAATATATCTTGTAAAGCTATTTTTGGAAAATAGATATTTGGGAAATTATTTGGAATCCGGTGATGTTGTGCATATCTATTGACAGTTAAATAATCGACTATCAATATTTACCTTTAAACGAGTATTTGTTGTGATTTGCTTGAATTTGAATGCTACACTTATTTTAAAATAAGCGCTCGTTGTTCGGTTTAGCCGAAAGAGGACCTTTGGGTCATAAATCCCATTCCGAATAGCGATACATCGTAATGGATAGCATTCGAAGACCGGTGTTGAAGACTGGATATTTTTGAAAACGGAAGGATTACCATCGAATGTCTCTGCATCGGTTGATCTCTGATATAGAGATTTTATCGCCCTTTGTGATGGGAATTCCGGACGTAATTAGTGAATATCTGGATTGCAAGGGCTTCTTTGGAAGTCTCTTCGGTTGTGTTCGTTCCCGGAACGGATTTGTATGGATGTGTGTCTGACGTTATAGTTTGAGATGTAAAGCTGGTTTCTATCAAATACATTTCTGTTGGTGGCGGAGAATTTATTCTCTTAGCTTAACACCCTTCTTTGAGACGTACGAGCTCAGAGGTTATGTAGTTGATGGTTGCTAGTGATATATTCCCATTTGGTAACGTGGCATGCTGAGTGCTGCTGATCGTTTATTGATCAAAGCATGGCTTTTATGAAAAGCGTAGCTTTATGGACGAGACTTCGTTGAACCTCACACCCTTGAAATGGTCAAAACAGGAAGAATGCAGCAAGGTTATTTTGGGATAGCGCCCCCATAGGGTATGTTCATTTCCTTCTGGATAGTGGTGGTATTATGGTATGGAGCCCTGATACTTAACCTATGTGGTTGCTGCAAATTTATTTCTTTGTGGTTGTTGGTGAATCCCGGGATTTAGGTCGGTTACGACGGGGGATGGCATACTCGTGTCAGTAGTTGCCTAGCTAGAGGTAACCCGGCCTTGTTTAGCAGAGATCCGTCAGGTTCTCGGGGCGTCCTTCCAGAGGCGTACCCATGTGGCAATGGGAAGTTCATTGGCCTAACCATTTGTTGGAAATCAAAATAAACAATACAAGCCCTGTACGGTTTTAGTTGTAGAACCTGCCATCTAATATGGTTGCTATAGTAGGCATACTACAATGACCTATGTTGGCTAAGATTAATATTGTACTTTCGAAATGTTTTCCTGCACTTTGCACTTATAGTAATAATATCAAAGAAATTTGCGTATCAAGCATGTTTGACTATCATAAGGAGAAATCTCCTCCAATTATGCGTCTGCATTGTGTGTGTGGCAGGAGGCCTTATGGTAGTTACATTTTCTAAAAGCATTGCGGATCTATTTGAAAAGTATTTCTTTGTTTGTTTTTAAAGATACAACTGTTTTAAGTTCTCACACCAGTCCCATGACTGACCTGGAGTTTATTGTTCCCTTTCTAAACTCCGGGTGCCCATCATTTTCCACATGGGCAGCCTAGAGTCAGGTTATCAGGGTATTGTGGAATTCAGGAGTTGCTGTAGAGATCTGGAGGCGAGCTGGACAGCGTAGCGTATCACTTGTATATAGTATTTCTTTTCCGCTGTTTGTTGTTGTAAAATCATATAATGTAATGTAATGTGATGTGATGTAATAATTGATATAGTGATTCTGTTTTTAAAAACATTCATTTATCTATTATATGTTGTTCCGCTGCGATTGTGAGATTCTTATATTGTTTCTGTCTTTCTTTCTTTCTTTCTCCTTCTATCTTCTTTTTCTTCTTCTTAAACCTTAAGGGTACGGTTTTCCGGCATTCGATTGCTCGGTAGTTGATACAGTGGACGTATTAATGTTGACTTTCGGGAGTCGAAAATTCCGTTCTTAACAACTGATCGCTACGAAACTTGAAATCCTATAATAATTCACTATTACGGATCCGATGAAACTGGTATCGTCAAAATTCGAGACATTGCCCAAAAGACTATTTTCACACGTTAATTAAAATAATTTTCCAAAATCAATTTAATCACTTTAATTTCATTTTTGAAAGTTAACATTATTCAATTTTGTTTAAATAAAATTAAATCAACTTTCGATATCATTTTCATTCATATTAAATTCCGGATTCGATTATTCAAGTAATTTCCAATATTAGAATTTCAAATGAATTTTAGTTATCAAACAATTATTTTATTTTCATCTAAATAATTCAACATTTATTATTCATTTCCAGTTATTGATTACAAGACCTTAAGTATATTGAACTTTATTCTAATATAAATGGTTTCATTAAATCCTATCGAAATTGTTATTTCAAAATTTTATGCAAGTCCATATTCAATAACTACATTAATAAATCAATTAATTTTTATTTCTAACCAATTTGGTTCAATAATTATATCGAATTTAATAATTTAAAATAGTTAAAATACGGAGTCATTACAATCTTCGCCATTCAAAACTTTTCGTCCTCAAAAAGGGATTAAGTAAGGAAATTAACATTTGATATATTTTACTCAAAACAATCAACTTATAAAATATTAAAATCTTATTAGAAAACCTTTACCATGTTTCCACTATGCCACTCTAATCAGCTTATGGAAATTACAATTTGTTTATAAAAACAAGTTATAAAATTTTAAAATCTCAAAATTTTCTAACATCCGGATTTAAGGAAAATTTTGGCAGCGTCTCATTTGCCTGGCTCGATCGTAAAAAATTTACAATACAAATATATGTCACAAATATACCAAATATACATCTCATCTCAATGATGAGGCATCCCGTAAGGAAAAATATAAAAGTACACTACGTAATCCGAGGCATGTACCTTATTATTATTAATACGAGCGAGTTAGCTCATATTAAGCAAGCAAAAGCAAAACATCTCTAAATAGCCATTGTATGTACCTATCTCAACTCAAATTAGATTATTAGTTGCTTGTAATAAAATATAGAAACATGTATGAGTTTAATAGAATTAGATAACATGTATTCTAAATCCAAATCATAAGCACAAGCACCAATACACAACATATAACATGCAATCAAAAGCAATAGTAACAATAATTAACAATATAAGAAACAATCCAATAATTAATATATATCTAATTAACTCATAGCTATCACAATTTACACTTGCGAATGTCAATTTTAATTTATACGCTATCATTCTTGTTAACTTTCGTTCTTTATTAACATCCAAAATTGTTTTATTAACATCTAATTGGTTTATTTTCAATTTATTCACATCCATTTCATTTATATTTATTTTATTCAATTTAATTTGTTAAATTTCCATTATTTCATTTTATGTTTAACAGCATTCATGCTAAATTCATTTGTAGACAATTTTATACAAGGGTGATGTGAGGACCCGCAAATCCTTACTCCTTGAATAGACACTAATCTCCATTGATTAACTCAAGATGAACGGAAATATCAATTCTCAGGGTTTTAAGAAAAAGAAAAAGAAAAAGATAGAAGAAAACAGAAAGAATACAACAGCAGAACATTATCATAATCTCATAATCGCAGCGGAACAACATATAATAGATAAATGAATAATCTTTAAACAAAGAACTATTAGTTATTATATTACATCACATTGCATTACATTATATTACCAGAGTGTACAACTATCAAACGACAACAAATAGCGGAAAAGAAATACTATATACTAGTGAATACGCCATGCCATTCATCTTGCCTCCAGCAACTTCTGAATTCCAGAGTATCCTGATAAACCTTAACTCTTGACTGCCCGTGTGGAATTTGGTGGGCACCCAGAGTTTAGGAAGGAAAACAATAAACTCCGAGTCAGTCGTGTGACTGGTGTGAGAACTCAAAACAGTTTATCTATAAAACAAAGAATAGGATAATTTTAAAATAGATTTGCAATGCTTTTAAAAATGAGACTACCATAAGGCCTCCCGCATACACACACAATGCAAACGCAGAATTAGAGGAGATTTCTCCTTATGACAGTCAAAGATGCTTGATACGCATTAAAAAGAACATTTGATATTATTACTAGTGCATAGTGTAGGAAAAAATCATTTCGAAAATAAAGATATAGATCTTAGCCAGCATAGGCATTTCGCACTTATGCCTACTATAGCTACCATCCAAATAGTGGTGACCACCATAAGTGAATGGTAGGTTCTACAACTAAAACCGTACAAGATCGTATTGTTTCTTTGGATTTTCAACAAATGGTCAGGCCAAGGAACTTCCCATCGCCACATGGAAACTACTCTGGAATGACGTCCCGAGAACCAAACCGGATCTCTACCAACACAAGGCCGGGTTACCCCTAACTAGGTAACTACTGACACGAATATGCGATCCTCCGATCGTAACCGATCTACATCCGAGGATCCTCGATTTCCGACAACCACGAAGTAATAAGTTTGCAGCAACAACATAGGTTAAGTATCTGGGCTCCATAACATGATACCACCTCTATCCAGAAGGAATGACATACACTAAAGGGCGCTACCCCTAATAACCTTGCTGCATCCTTCCTGTTTTGACCATTACAGGGGTGTGAGGTCCGACGAAGTCTCGTCCACAAAGCCACGCTTTGATACAAAGCCATGCTTTGGGTCAACAAATGATCAAAGTAATGATCACAAAGATAAATGATCAAACAAATGATCATATCACAAATGATCAACAATGATCATTTCACAGCAACACTCAGCATGTCACATTACCAAATTAGGAATATATCGCTGATAACCATCAACTACATAACCTCTGAGCTCGTATGTATCAGAGAAGGGTGTAAAGCTAAAAGAATAAATTCTCCGCCACCAACAAAAATATATTTGAAAGAAATCAGCTTTATATCTCAATTTGTAATGTCAGACATACAATCCATACAAGTCTGTTCCGGGATCGAACAGAACCGAAGGCACTTACAAAGAAGTCCTTGCAATCCGGATATTCACTAATCACGACCGGACTTCCCATCACATATGGAGTCTCTATACCGGGGACCAGTCGATGCAAAGACATTCGACGAGTTGTCCTTTCGCTTTTGAAAATATCCGGTCTTCAACACCGGTCTTCAAATGCAATTCATAGCGACGTATCACATATTCAGAATGGATTATACAACCCCAAGGTCCTTCCCGGCTAACCCGAATAGTGAGCGCTTATTTAATAAATAAGTGTGGCATTCAAATTCAAACAAATCACAACAAATACCTATTTGAAGGTATATAATGATAGTCGGTTATTGAACTATCAATGGATATGCACAACATCACCAGATTCCAAATAATTTCCAAATTATTTATTTTTCAAAAATTTCTTTACAAGATATATAATTTTCACACTTCAACCATTTGAAAATGATTTTCAAATCAGTTTTCACCTTTACCACTTTTGAAAACAAATTTCAAACATTTTCCTTACGCGGAAATACTTTCATTTCAACGTGGTTCTTTTAAACCCATTAAATAAATCCTTAACGATTTACTTTATATTTACGTTCCAAATTCGTAAATTAATTCTCACACTTCAAAAATAAATCAACGTTTATTTTTAAACAAATTCCCCTTTTCATTTATAAATTCCATAGTGAATTTACATTCCAAAACATTTCCATACTTACTTATTAATAAGTAATTCACAAATCTATTTATTTTCAACATTTGGAAAATATTCAATATACTTAAATCGAAATTAAGTATATATTTCATTCTTTAAGGAAATCATTCTCTTAAACATATTTATTTAGGTCAAAACGAATGTTGCGTAAAACATCATTACGACAACCCAAAATCACTAGTATAGGGATTCGAAATTAAGATAGATATATAAATCCCAATACTAAATAAAACATTTCCTTTCGGAAATCATTTACTATAACAACAGTGTTATAGTCCACCATTTCCTTCTATTTCTCGAAAACGTCTATTTCAACAATGAATGTTGAAATCTATGGTTTCGAATCTTAACACATTTTAAAAACATCGTTAGATCGTTTTAATTCTATTTAAAACATCACATCCAAAACATTTTCTTTAACATATTATTTACTATTCAAAAAAAACGTGAATATACCTCGTTAACCAATTTCATCATTTTCTATACATTTTATTTTAAAGGATTATTCACTGCCTAAAACGTGAATATAACACCATTAATAAGTTATAACTATTTACTTATCAAAATAAGCCGTTTGCGGATTTATAAAACAATGTTTATAAATTCCATTTCTATTTTTTTATAACAACTTCCTTTTATAAATCTCCTTTATTAACCTATTTCAATTTATAAGTCAATTATATACTAAAAGTTCATATTATAAGTTAAATACTTATAATTTATTTGATTACAAAATCGTTCATTTAAACTTCCCAAATTATAAATCTTATAACTTATAAGATTCATTTATTTACCCAAAACTATTCTTTTAATAACTTTACAAATTTTATAAACCTACTGCTAATAAAATTCCATTTATAACTTCACCGTTTATAATTCTATAAATTTCATTCATTTATGAAATTCATTTACAATTCACACTAACACTTATAAAAACTCATTTTATAATTCAAATATTTTAATTTATAAATATCGATTTATAAATCTTTTATATAAATCAATTTATATTATTATTTTAAAACGTCTTTAAACTCCTTTATAATTTCATCATTTTCTTTGATTTATAAAATAATCAAATTTCATAAATCCTATACTTTAAACTTTTTACAATAAATTCAAAAATCCCTATTTAAACTATTTTATAAAATCATTAACCCTATATTTTCAAAAATCAACTTTTAACTATATTTCTCAAAAATCATAATTTTTATAACATTAACATTATAACGTTTATTTATTTAAAATGAATCAATTCAAAAAATATTTTATAAACGTATACTTTCAAAAATCATTTTTAAATCCTTTTAAAATTCCAAAATTGGCCCAATGATGCTACACACCAAATAGTCAATCACGACAACAACGACATCATATATCTGTATATGATAATCAATGAATATCAAAATATCCATAATCCAATAAATACTGTTGAGGAATCCAGTTGGATCCCTCCAACCTGTTTTCCTGCATCCAAAGATGTTAGCACAATACCAATTCCGTTCCAGTACGGAATTATCGCGGTATATGGGATTTAAAATATTATCTGCTTAATAGATGGCGCAATAGGGTCTCATCCGCTATATAATTCGGCAAATCAATTCCAAATACATAAATAATACCAATTTCACTATACTGTGAAATATTCGCGGTATATGTTTTTAATAAATAACCTCCGTTTACTAACGGCGTATAATGTCTATTCTAACAATCAATAGATAACAATCAACATTCAAACATACATTCAAGAATTTTAAATCTAATTATTTAAAATTAAAATCGAAACCGATTCGATTGAGTGAGACGTTCTCACCTTGATTTCAATTTCGTTTTCAGCTTTTATTTCAACTAAAATTAAATGTGCGTTTAATTTTACCCGAAATTTTTGCTAACTCCAAACGACACCAATCCAATTACATAGTGTAGTACTCGTCCATACGAACCCAACGCAACTGGTTTCGTGCGTTTTCGACCTCGTATGAAAAAGTTATTGCATTACAAAGATTACACGATTTAAATTATAATTATATTTACACTTTTTATTAATTTTAAACCTCAGATGGATCCTGGCCGTCCATCCATCATCACGCAATCACAGCCGCACCCCCCCTCTTCTCCTCCAACGTTCACGTACAGGTTTCATACGTGAAACCGAACCCACCATGCCCTAACTAGGGATAAAGATTTCGGCCACCACGACAACTTCCAGAACAATCAGGACCCATCATCTCGAAGGGATTCGCGAGCTCCATCTTCACCGTGAGTGCGGTCAAACTCGACCCCACTATGGCCTAGAAACGCGTGCACGACCGGCCACGGTTCTAGCTCGATTTGTCATCAATTCCTTGCTCCATTCCCGATCTTAACCGTTCACATTATAGATCTCGATGCCCTCTACCATTCTCTAGTTGAAAACTTTGGCTAATAACTGATGGATTGAAAGAATTTTGAGGAAGAAGGTGATTAAATTTCGGCCATTATTATACATGGAGGCGGCTGAAGCAAATTTAGGGTTAGGTTTTAGTAGTGCTGCAACTTAGAAAATCTAGGTCCTTTTATAGAAAAATTCCAATTTACTATTCATCCCGGATTTTTCGAACTCCAAACGAAGCGTGCCGGTTAGTGTTCCTAAGGTTTACCCCGCGTTTCGAACACAATGAAACGTGTTTCGGGAGCTCATTCGATCATCTGTGCGAGTTATGGTAATAAACGTTCGATTTAAAATTAAATCGGTAAATCAAATTTCTAGGCGTTTTAGCTTGCTCCGGACAAATGGTAATTCCGATTGACACGAAATTTGAAACCATACAATAATTTCAGATTACGGATCCGATGAAACTGGTTTCGTCGAAATCCGAGACTGTTTGAAAAATGGCTATTTTAACTCGCCAAATTAATATTAAAACAATTTCGATGCATTTCGAGCTGCTACGGTCAAACGAAAGCTCCGATTGACATGAAAATTGAAATCTGATAATAACAAACTATTATGGATCCAATGGAACTAGTTTCGTCCAATTCTGAGACCGTTCGAAAAATGACTAATTTCACTAGTCGATTTAAGTATTAAAATATTCAATTTTCACAAATTAACTTTTAATTCGATTTTAAAAGTTCTATAACATCGTTCTAACTCCAATATGATAAAATAAAATTTTACAAACCAATTTCAGTCATATTTAACTCGATTTTCAATTATTTCTGTATTTTCAACTATTAAATTATCAATTTAATTATTCAGTTAAATCCAATTATTCGAAATAAAATTTATTCGACTTATAAATCTCACTTATTAATATTCAAAATTAATTAAATATTCAAATTTTAATTAACAAAAATTCTGGGTCGTTACATACTTCCCCCCTTAAAAGAATTTCGTCCTCGAAATTACCAAGTAAGAAAAGTTACAGAATCTATTAATTTTCATAAATCCATAGTTAAACTTCTTACAATAACTTTACTAAGTTTTCAAATCATACCTAGTTATCTTTTCAAAAACAACTACTATCGTTTAACTTTCAACTCCAAATCAAAGTTATAGTTTTCAAAATTTTCCAATTTTTCTCAAATTTTTTCTAACGCCTTAAATTTTCGGAAAAATTCACATAGTCTCCTTTGCGCGGCACGATCCGGAAAAAAAATGACAGTATATATATCACAAATATACATCTCATCAAGTGATGAGGATCCCGCAGGGGAAAAAAGTGTAAAAGTACGATATTTAATCCGAGATATGTACCTTATATTTTATTAGCGAGCATATACGGCTAATGTAGCGCGAAAGTGAGCTCCAAATGCAAAGCAAATGCAATCCGCACCTACTAATCACTGAACAAACAGATGAGAAACATGTATATAGACAATAGTATCGATATACAACATATAGCAACATAGCAGATGCAGTAAAAGCAATATATTCAACCATCAACCAACTATCATCCAACTAACATCCATAACCAATAAATATTCATTCATGTTCTCATTAATATTCAATGAAATGGGTTCTCAATTTAATCACATTTGATTCATTAATAGTGGATGTTTTCACTAACATTCATTTTCAATTAGTTTATATTCACTAATTCATATTCAAGTTGGTTCACTTCCAAATCAAATTCAATTCTATTTAAGATTCACTTAACTTCCAATTGGGTTCCAATTACTTTGGCTTTCAATTTCATTAACTCAAATCCATATCGGTTTTTTATACAATCAACTAATTATCACATAACAACCAATGTATATTAATTACAACCAAATCCTTTGCTTTCAATTGGTTTAATTAAATTGATTTTCATTCAATTATTCAACTTCCAATAACATTAGATTTTAATGAATTACACTTACATTCATTGTTTCATATCAATTATTTACATTTAATTAATTAACGTTCAATCCATTCACTCAATTCAATTACAAAAGTTGAATTTCATTTATATAACTCAAGATCACATCCATCACTTAACTTTATTAATTAACTTTGATACCAAAATCAACTTCATTCAACATCAGTTAAGTTATATTCCATTTAAACATTATTTGGTTTTACTTAACTTAAATTCCAGCTTATAAATCCAATTCAGATTCCCAATTCTATGTAAATTTTTATTTAACCTTTACCAAAGTCAAATTTCATCACTTATTCAAACTCATTTTTTATTTACAATTCATATTCATAAATAAATTCATATAGTTTCACTTCTTATATATATAAGTTTATTTCACAATTGTAAATCACTTTAATTATAATTTCATACTTATAATTCTTTTGCTTATACAATTATTCTTTTATTTAGATTATTCAAACATCTTTTAATTTTACTTATATATATTCTTACATTTTCGATAACCAAACAATCAACTTATATACACTTTAATAATTCTGAAAAATTATCCCTTTATATATAAAATATACTCAAGGTAAAATGTAACGATCCCAGTTTTAAAGACGAATTTAAATTTATAATTTAATTGAATTTTTGGATTAAATTATGGATTTGTTTAAATTTTTCAAATTTTAATAAGAAAAGTATACTTATTGGCTTTTGAAATTGGATTGAAACTCAAAGCGAATGAATTGAATTGAATTATAAATTAAATGTTTAAAATAAAACTATAGAGTAATAACAAAAGAAATACAAATGAAAAACCTAAGTTCATATGAAATATAAAGTAAGTAAAAAATCAAAAAAAACATAAAACAACAAATAGAAGAATTTAAACAAGAAAACAAAAAGAAAATAAAATAAAACATAAATACAGGCTTTGAACTTAAAAGGAAATCAACAAGTCAACATGCAAAAGTATATAAAAACAAAACAAAGGAGATAATAATGTACAAAAGCATATCAAAGAAAGATGCATCAGCCGAGACAAGCAAGAGGAAAGCAAAGGAAGTATGCTTGTAAATGAAAACTGCAAACAAACAAAAATATAAAATCAAATGAATTTTTATATATAAATACAAGTACATAAAAGCAAAACACAAACAAGACATGCATTTAATACCAATATCTCTAGTACACTATAACATTTCATCTCAGCCGAAGTATAAACTTCATTTCAGTTATAAAATAAACAGCCTTAGTCAACAAAAGAAGTCAGCTAGCCTAGTATTGTACAAAATATATTATTGCCTCTACAAACCATCTTCTTCTATATCTAGGTATGTAATGCATCCTATTCTAGTTCATTCCAGGCAAAAGAAAATGTAAACATTATCACCAACAACTCAAAATCATTCAAAGGAAAATCAAAGCTCAGTTTCAAAAGCAAGTAGGATCAAGATTTCCAGTTCCGGGCCTCTGTTTTGTCCTCTATTCTTCAAATTTTTGGTGAGCAAACCTATATACCTCTTCATTTAATTCTGGTTTGCATGATTGGATCTATGTTGTTAAATATGTTGTATGAATGAAATTTGTCTGCGTGTGTATATATGGATGTGATTGTGTATATGCATCTTTGTTAAGGTTCCAGGTTTTGAAAACAAATGAAAATAAATAAATAAATAAATCATATCACTTAAACCAATCAATACTAGGCTATAACCTTAAGATGAAAAGTGATTGTAATGTTGTAATACCAGTTTTCAAAATAATTACAATTATAATTATTGAATAAATATTTTGAAAATTGGGAATTACAGTAATGAGAATTGTAAAATAGAAAATCCAAGTATTAAAATTTCAGATTTCGTTTATGTTATCGGATTTGAATAAAAAAACTATTATTTTTAAGATTAACATCATGATTTTTAACAATGTAAATCACGAGATATGTCAAGATGATTGGATTTTGGGTTTCGTTCATTTCCTGATTATCGGCTAGATTTCAAAAATCGAATGTTTGCAGAGTAATACTAGGGTGATCATAGATTGTTGGAAAAATGCAAGAAGATTTTTAAATTCACCATAGTTGAGATTTGAATTAAACTAGGGTTTAAGGGTCCATTTTTGGTCGAGGGGAAGATGAGATCGCCACGACGTCGTCGTGGCATCGAGTGGGATCGCACCGGGGGGAATTGGTTTAGGGGTCATCGAAGTAACTGTGGTCGAAGTGGCTGGGGTTCTGGTGGCATCAGGCGGCGGAGCGAGGTGATTGTCGATCGAGGTATTTCGTTCCAGTTCGATCGAATTGCCTCGATTTCAATCGTTAATGAAATGATGGGTTCTGGGGGGTCGCTGAGCTCGAGTCGATCATCGGTGAGTTGTGTGTAATGACCCGATATTTTCAACCATTCGCATCCGTTATAAGTGTATAGGTAGACACTCATGCCGGAATTGAATTGCTCAAAATACCGCGTTGTTAATAAAATTTTGGCAAATCTCAGAATATGCAGTAAATAAAAATCACAGATCACAGACACAGAGTAATAATAATGCAGCGGAAGTAAATGAGATAGTAGTTCATGAATCTACTAAAAAAATATAAGATACATCAGAGTTAAATGAGATACAACAGAAGAGTAACAAGATACATCACTAAAACACTGGATACTGAAACAAAATAGAAGGCTGGATCTGCAAGGAAAGCTCCAACTCCGAAGGTGAATCTTGAATGCTAACTCAATCAATCTGACCCGAGCGTAAAGCAAAACACAAAACCCTCGAGTTAGGACATAAATACTTATAAACTGTAAATCAACTCAAGTGAACAGTAACAAAATGCATCAGTAACTTAAAGGATGCTTGGGACCGCCCATCCTCTAAGGATCCGTTAAACTATTTACTATATAGTAACATACGCTATATACGGTAGTGTCTAATCAGTAAAGTATAATCATATAGAAAATAGCGTTAAGGGGATGGTGAACCTTAACGCGGTCGGATCTTTAAAACCAAAATCGTAGTGGGCTCGATATAAGGATATGACACGGCACGCGAGGCAATGCCAGAGTGGATACACCGTTTGCACTCCCGGACCGGTGGTGACGGCAAGCCAGCAGCTTCCGCCCACCTCGAACAATAACCCCGAATCAAAGTGGCGCCACCGAATCGAATCACAACAGTAATAGAATAGTTTCCGATGGAGCATGCTCGATGAAAGGGTGCGACCCTTTGTGTAGCCCGATATAGCTCCTGTTTTAGTCATATATGCCAACTCACGGGAGTTGGGTCCACGTAATATACCTCGAGAACGTCGCCACCATCCTACTTCATTCTGGAATCTCCACCGCGTACATAGTTGTTAAAGTGGTTTTCGGTATTGTCCGGCTATAAGACAATATCCGATCCCGGTCTCTTTAACAACCAATCATTATTATAACCCATGGATATTTATTTCAAATAATTTATACTTTCAAGATCAAATTATCATACTCATTTCAAAACAATATCACAATTGTATCATTTCCATTTCAAAAAAAAAAATTCAATATTATATCATTCAAATAAAACCCAAATTTTCAAATCATTGAATATTTCTTTAAATTTATTAAACTTGAAATATTCCTTTAAATTATCATAGCATTTTGGAAATGTTACCTTAAGGAATCATAGCATTTTTAGAATGTACTACTTTCCACTTTACATTGTATATAATCAAAGTATTGATAAGATTAAAATTTTAACATGTCAATTTATCATAGCCTTATAGTTAAATAAATTTTCTTACTGTAATATACAATTTAAACCGAAATTCTTATGTTAAGTTAAAAGCACCTTTTTAACTTACATTATTATTACAATAAAGAAACTTTATTATTTTAGTCATTTAAAGTATGCCATTCACATAAATTAAAACTTGCTTATCAAATGTACGTTTTAAATTTTATATTCCTATTACAATAATGAACATTTGTTAATTAAATCAATACCACACTACTTAAAACTTTACATGTTTCTTTCTTAATTAAAACTTTACATGTTCTCTCATTAATTAGGACTTTACACGTTTCTTTCATTAATTAAAAACTTATACGTTTCTTTCATTAATTAAAACTTATACCTTTCTCTCATTAATTAGGAATTTACATGTTCCTATCATTAATTAGAACACCGTACGTTCTTTCATTAGTTAAAACCTATACGTTTCTTTCATAAATTAAAACCTATACGTTTCTTTCATAAATTAAAACCTATACGTTTCTTTCATAAATTAAAACCTATACGTTTCAGAATTATATTACCATTTCAAAAATTTAACTAAACTTCCAGTTTATTTAATTGATTTAACATCTTTAGTTAAAACTCAAATTTCACATTTCAAGTCAAGTTATATTTTAAAATTTCATTTTTCAACACTCATTTATTCAACCACTTTAATTTATAGAAAAATCAATAATTCTTTAATAAATCACTTAAATTCAAATATAAATCAATTTATCATATTTACCATTTTCCAAATAAAATTAAAGTCCATTTTATTCATGTAACTTAAATATCATTTTTAGTCTAAATTCCAAATTTCAAACATAAGTTATATTTCAAAATCCAATTAATCCATTCATAAATTACATTTTTAACACATAGAAAAATCATAATTTATTTATTTTAAAACCTTTCAAAATCTATTTAAATCAAATTTCATAATTTTATATTTTTAAAATACTTAAAATATTCAAAGCACTTTATAGAATAACCACGGGTCTGTATATAGTTTTCTAACCTAGGTCAAGTGATACGGATATGTATCATTTCAATCCGCAGTTTTAAAAGGTAAAAATCCGGGTTCTATCATTTCAAACCCGCAATCCCAAGTTTAGATAAATAAATAAAATAACTCAGGCTTATCATTTCAGCCCATAATGATTTTTATCCTAACAGGGAACTTGCAGTGTGATCATATACAGAAATAATATAAACAATGTCAATATCACAATATACAGTCATGTATCAGATGTCCGGTGAAAATTAACAGTTTTAACATGGTAATAACATGGTAATAACACGGCATAGCATATCATATGATCAGCATTAACTTGCATAAACATTTTACATTACTAAACACTTGTCATCAATCCACTTTTCACAAGCATATATGTCAGAGTGAGAAAGACTCACCTTTTTCAAAGCTAGAGACCAAAACAACATACAAGCACGACTCCAAAGACACGACAAGCACAATTTCACGACTTTTGAGTTGAGTTGAAAGATAGCCAAGATATGATTTTGTATCAACAACCCAAAGCAAAACAATGAAAGGAGAACAAATGAAATAAAACAAGAGTGAAAGAAGAAAGAAAGGAAAAAAAAAAGAGAAAAAAAAATGAAAGTAAAAGCATGCGTCGGTTCATACCTTCAGGAGATGCTTACGCAAATTTTGATGGAAGCAAAATGAATAATTTATGGTATGGAACTTTTGAACGTGAAATATATATTAACATTTGCTCACAAATTTATGTAGAGGGCAGGCAAGAGAAAAATGCTTAAACGATAGAGGCAATTAAGGCATTCAATTCTATCCAATAGGTGGAAACGTATGGGAGGTAAGAGGGAAAGAAATAATTCACACACGGAAATGATTTAAGGCAAGATTTGAGCAAGATTTTGGATTCTCAAAAGAGAATATACGGCTGAAAACTTTGCATTGTTAACGCAAGAAAAAATAAAATCAAATAGATAACGAAAAGGCAAGAGCAACAATTAAATATATGCTCAAAGTAACGTACAAATTATTTTGTTTCTCTTATTAGATAACGTACAAATTATTTTGTTTGTCTTATTAAATAAATTAAAAAGACTAACGTTTCTATTAGGAAAATAAACCATCACTTTAAACCAAAATTTAATAGCTATTGTACCATAATTAATAAAATTTGATTTAGCTTCATCCAATTGATTGTTAAATATAAAGTTAAGAAACAGATGTAAACATATGTAAAAGAAATGTAAAGTTTATTTCCCGTTTCACACTAATTATTACTAACTTTTTTTGTTAAAAGTATACAACAAATCTTACCAAAACAAAAGTGAAACAAATGTTACACAATTGTATACAGTTCAAGATGAAAAATTTTCCTTTAGAATTATAAAATTTAGAATTTCTATTAAAGTTACACTTTTTATCCAAATCAAATTTTCAGACATTGTTTATTTTTATTTGGACAAATGATCAGAAATCATTTCAAGAAAATTTTCAAAATTAGATTTTTAAGAAAACAAAAGCCAAAGTCTTTAAATAAATGAAATTTTTTAAAATTTAGGGAAAACAAGTAGAAAAGTAAGAAAAAGAAAGGGAAGCCATTACCAGATCTTGGAAGCCGTGAGAAACAAATGAAAATGATCTTTTTTTTTTCACGTGAAAACCTAATGAGATGACGGCTACATTAGGGTTTTACACGGCTAAGGCAATTAATTGAGGAGTTTAAGGAAATGAAGGGTTTGGGCAAATAAAAGGGCTTACGTTTCAAAGTGATTTACAATCTTCCATATTCTTTTCCTTTTAAAACTTTACATAAACAAAATTTTAGGGGAAAATACTTTACAAACCGAAATCAATTAGAAATATGAGGTAACAAATAGTATAATTTGAAAAAATATAAAATAATGAAGAAAATGCCTTAAAAATACCAAACAGTGTTCTAAAATTGTGCATAAATCACTGTTAGTCTTGGAAAATTATACATTTCATTACAAAATTATTATGAAGTGGAAAGGAATGTTTTCATGTGAAAATAAGGTAAGAAATGCACAGCTACAATAAAGAAAGGAACGGTCAAAGGAAATTAAATCTATTAATTGGAAAATAAACGGAAGAAGAAACGTTAAAACGGTTTTACGTTTCTTTGCTTTCAAACCTTTTAAACTTCCTATATATATATTCATATACATCTAAATAACTGAAAATAATTAAAATCTCAGTTAAAATTCAAAAATATAACAGATAAACAAAATATTAATAATTAAATATTAATTAGATATGATTAAAATAAGAAAAATAGCACAGAAAATGAAAACTTGACTTAAGAATTAGAAATAACTTCAATACACTTTGGAAAAATTTACTTTAATTTAAATATATGTAAAATGAATAAAATAAAGTAAAAAACAGCAAATAAAAGTGAGTGCATAAAATAAATAAATAAATTTTAATTATATATAATTAAATTAAGAAAATGGCTTAAAATTGTAGACTAGGCTTTTAAAATTAGAAATAAATTCAAATAAACTTTAGAAAAATTATATTATCATTTTAAAAATACTTAAAAGTCAAAATATACATTATATAACATATTATCACATATCAAAATAAAATAAAACAAAGAAGAAGTAATTTATACAATTTAAAATAGTCATTGTTAAATAACCCTATATACGCACAATATTGTAAAGGGTATAACTTTCACAATTTACATCCAATTTCAACGAAACGAAAAGTGGTATTCTTATAATTTTATGTGCTTTCATAATAAAAGAAAAATATAAATTTTTAAAATTTTAAAATTTTAAGTTGAAAGTCACAGTTTGACTATTTTGACCAAAATCAGCATTTCAGGCAAATATTTCAACTTACACATGTTTGGGATTATAACTCATAAAAATCAAGATTATATTTAAATAATAAATTTAATCATTTCAAATAAGTAAAAATAAAAGTTTTTTTAAAACCAAAATTTTACATTAAAATAATTAAAATATACAATAAAATAATTACAAAATACAGGGTTGTTACACTCTCCCCCACTCAAAACTTTTCGTCCCTGAAAAGGAATGAGCTATGGAAGGGCATAGAAAAGATAGAGTGAAATAGGATTAAGATAAGATGACAAGAAGATTGAAGTTATACCTGATAACTATTGTTATAGGTAAGTTTTACAAGGTGGAGATTATCAAAGATTATAGAAAGATTTCTAAACAGAAAGATCATAGAAAGATGCATATACCAGTCTATAGCAAGATGAGGACGATAAGAACAACCAAAAGATAGTTTGAAAAACAAAATAAGAAAATGAATTTGAAAGCATGGTGATTTCAACTTAAATAGAAAATAAACTTTTACACAAGTTACATAAATCTTAACTATCTCACATTTCATTATCTTATTATCCAATCATCTTAAATTAACAATTTTTTTTAAAACCATGGGTTAGAAAATTAATCATTTATTACACTCACAATGTATTTAATAAATTTATTCCTCTCAATGTAGTTATCACTTATGTTAAACATACTTACACTTATTATAACTGCTTTCTTTTATTCTAAGTTCTTTCAATATTATTTTGTTATAGGTTATTCAATTACCTTTATTATATTTACCTCTGTTAATCATTTTATAATTAAAATTTAAGTGTATAACATTTATTATAACCGCTCAAATTTCATTTATGAAATCTTTTTATAGTGTATATTATCCAATTACATATTCAACTTCTGAAATTAAGGTAAGTTATATTTGAATGCAATTGTGTTATACAAATAAAACTTTCCAATTCAATTATCTCAAATTTTAATCATTTATCCAAAATTTTGATTTTCTTTTTATAATTGAAATTATTCTTTAAGATAGAGTTTAAGAATTAAATTTCCGATTCCATTCAAACCATTTAGAGATAAATAAATGTATGTACATAGTTTATCAAATAAAATTTAAGTCATATGTCTATATTTATTATAAATCGATTCATATTTTAGAATTTCAAATCAATTTAATTCCCAAAACAAAGCTGTAGCAAGACTACAGAATAGTCTCTTCACTTCAAAACTCGAAAACGGACGTCGATGATGCTGCAGTCATCACCGAAGTTATTTTCCAGCGACAAAGAGAAGAGTACTAATTTTAAACTTAAAAATTCTTTGGAAACAAATTTCTATTTGAAAATATTTTAAATAATATATCCCTTTTAAAACTTTTTAAACAAAAGGTTCGAAACCATCGGCAATTAAATTCACAAATTTCTTTTTCTAAATTCATTTAAGTTCCCAAATAAATTTATAAACAATTATTTATAAATTCATTTATAGAACAATAAATGATAAATCAAGTATTATCATTTCAAATTATCAATTTGAATCATTTTATTAAGTTCCATAAATATATATATCAAAATTTTATTTCATTAACCAAAACAAAATTTAAAATAATATCGTGTTAGTTTGTCCTGTCAAAGTGTTTTAGAAATCCTATCGATAGCGTTGATCAGACGAATCGATCGGAAACCCAAATCAACATCAACAACTCCAACAACACAATATATAAAAAAAAATATAGATTGACAAATACAATTCAAAATGTTTGAAAATATGTTGGAAACAAAAGACAAGATGATTAAATACAGAGTAGGGAGGTGGATAAGCTAAAATAAATCACGGGCAACCTTAATCGGGTCAACCGTGACTTAAAGTACAAGATCGAAGTGGATTTTCTGGGGTAAATCTACGTTTGATCTCAAGAGTTAGATTTTGGGATAATAGGAGATACTAGCATCTAAACCGAGGATATAAAATCTTTGGTGAATCGATGCTTTTGTAATGGAGTTTCACCCCTCTTACAAGAAATTTTTTTGAGATTGGCGGGATCGCTAATTCACTATAAAGATCATTCGAAGTGGAGTTGTGGGATACTCCAGAATCGAATGAAGATGAATAGCGGGGAATAAGAATGGACTTTGGAACCGCAGGGAACGTTCCAAAATTCAAAGGAATCGAGTCAAAAGGAAAGAGATTCAAACTCGAATGAAAGTGATTCTGTAAATACATTCACTCTATATGCTGAGTTTTGCCTAGAGCTACCAAAGCTCTGATACCAACTGTAACGACCCGATATTTTCAACCATTCGCATCCATTATAAGTGTATAGGTAGACATTCATGCCGGAATTGAATTGCTCAAAATACCGCGTTGTTAATAAAATTTTGGCAAATCTCAGAATATGCAGTAAATAAAAATCACAGATCACAGAAACAGAGTAATAATAATGCAGCGGAAGTAAAAGAGATAGTAGTTCATGAAGCTACTAAAAAAATATAAGATACATCAGAGTTAAATGAGATACAACAGAAGAGTAACAAGATACATCACCGAAACACTGGATACTGAAACAAAATAGAAGGTTGGATCTTCAAGGAATGCTCCAACTCCGAAGGTGAATCTTGAATGCTAACTCAATCAATCTGACCCGAGCGTAAAGCAAAACACAAAACGCTCGAGTCAGGACATAAATACTTATAAACTATAAATCAACTCAAGTGAACAGTAACAAAATGCATCAGTAACTTAAAGGATGCTTGGGACCGCCCATCCTCTAAGGATTCGTTAAACTATTTACTATATAGTAACATACGCTATATACGGTAGTGTCTAATCAGTAAAGTATAATCATATAGAAAATAGCGTTAAGGGGATGGTGAACCTTAACGCGGTCGGATCTTTAAAACCAAAATCGTAGTGGGCTCGATATAAGGATATGACACGGCACGCGAGGCAATGCCAGAGTGGATACACCGTTTGCACTCCCGGACCGGTGGTGACGGCAAGCCAGCAGCTTCCGCCCACCTCGAACAATACCCCCGAATCAAAGTGGCGCCACCGAATCGAATCACAACAGTAATAGAATAGTTTCCAATGGAACATGCTCGATGAAAGGGTGCGACCCTTTGTGTAGCCCGATATAGCTCCTGTGTTAGTCATATATGCCAACTCACGGGAGTTGGGTCAACGTAACATACCTCGAGAACGTCGCCACCATCCTACTTCATTCTGGAATCTCCACCGCATACACAGTTGTTAAAGTGGTTTTCGGTATTGTCCGGCTATAAGACAATATCCGATCCCGGTCTCTTTAACAACCAATCGTTATTACAACCCATGGATATTTATTTCAAATAATTTATACTTTCAAGATCAAAATATCATACTCATTTCAACACAATATCACAATTGTATCATTTCCATTTAAAAAAAAAATTCAATATTATATCATTCAAATAAAACCCAAATTTTCAAATCATTGAATATTTCTTTAAATTTATTAAACTTGAAATATTCCTTTAAATTATCATAGCATTTTGGAAATGTTACCTTAAGGAATCATAGCATTTTTAGAATGTACTACTTTCCACTTTACATTGTATATAATCAAAGTGTTGCTAAGCTTAAAATTTTAACATGTCAATTTATCATAGCCTTATAGTTAAATAAACTTTCTTACTGTAATATACAATTTAAACCGAAATTCTTATGTTAAGTTAAAAGCACCTTTTTAACTTACATTATTATTACAATAAAGAAACTTTATTATTTTAGTCATTTAAAGTATGCCATTCACATAAATTAAAACTTGCTTATCAAATGTACGTTTTAAATTTTATATTCCTATTACAATAATGAACATTTATTAATTAAATCAATACCACACTACTTAAAACTTTACATGTTTCTTTCTTAATTAAAACTTTACATGTTGTCTCATTAATTAGGACTTTACACGTTTCTTTCATTAATTAAAAACTTATACGTTTCTTTCATTAATTAAAACTTATACCTTTCTTTCATTAATTAGGAATTTACATGTTCCTATCATTAATTAGAACACCGTACGTTCTTTCATTAGTTAAAACCTATACGTTTCTTTCATAAATTAAAACCTATACGTTTCTTTCATAAATTAAAACCTATACGTTTCTTTCATAAATTAAAACCTATACATTTCAGAATTATATTACCATTTCAAAAATTTAACTAAACTTCCAGTTTATTTAATTGATTTAACATCTTTAGTTAAAACTCAAATTTCACATTTCAAGTCAAGTTATATTTTAAAATTTCATTTTTCAACAGTCATTTATTCAACCACTTTAATTTATAGAAAAATCAATAATTCTTTAATAAATCACTTAAATTCAAATATAAATCAATTTATCATATTTACCATTTTCCAAATAAAATTAAAGTCCATTTTATTCATGTAACTTAAATATCATTTTTAGTCAAAATTCCAAATTTCAAACATAAGTTATATTTCAAAATCCAGTTAATCCATTCATAAATTACATTTTTAACACATAGAAAAATCATAATTTATTTATTTTAAAACCTTTCAAAATCTATTTAAATCAAATTTCATAATTTTATATTTTTAAAATACTTAAAATATTCAAAGCACTTTATAGAATAACCACGGGTCTGTATAAAGTTTTCTAACCTAGGTCAAGTGATACAGATATGTATCATTTCAATCCGCAGTTTTAAAAGGTAAAAATCCGGGTTCTATCATTTCAAACCCGCAATCCCAAGTTTAGATAAATAAATAAAATAACTCAGGCTTATCATTTCAGCCCATAATGATTTTTATCCTAACGGGGAACTTGCAGTGTGATCATATACAGAAATAATATAAACAATGTCAATATCACAATATACAGTCATGTATCAGATGTCCGGTGAAAATTAACAGTTTTAACATGGTAATAACATGGTAATAACACGGCATAACATATCATATGATCATCATTAACTTGCATAAACATTTTACATTACTAAACACTTGTCATCAATCCACTTTTCATAAGCATATTTGTCAGAGTGAGAAAGACTCACCTTTTTCAAAGCTAGAGACCAAAACAACATACAAGCACGTCTCCAAAGGCACGACAAGCACAATTTCACGACTTTTGATTTGAGTTGAAAGATAGCCAAGATATGATTTTGTATCAACAACCCAAAGCAAAACAATGAAAGGAGAAAAAAATGAAATAAAACAAGAGTGAAAGAAGAAAGAAAGGAAAAAAAAATGAAAGTAAAAGCATGCGCCGGTTCATATCTTCAGGAGATGCTTACGCAATTTTTGATGGAAGCAAAATGAATAATTTATGGTATGGAACTTTTGAACGTGAAATATATATTAACATTTGCTCACAAATTTATGTAGAGGGCAGCAAGAGAAAAATGCTTAAACGGTAGAGGCAATTAAGGCATTCAATTCTATCCAATAGGTGGAAACGTATGGGAGGTAAGAGGGAAAGAAATAATTCACACACGGAAATGATTTAAGGCAAGATTTGAGCAAGATTTTAGATTCTCAAAAGAGAATATATGGCTGAAAACTTTGCATTGTTAACGCAAGAAAAAAAAGTCAAATAGATAATGAAAAGGCAAGAGCAACAATTAAATATATGCCCAAAGTAACGTACAAATTATTTTGTTTCTCTTATTAGATAACGTACAAATTATTTTGTTTCTCTTATTAAATAAATTTAAAATACTAACGTTTCTATTAGGAAAATAAACCATCACTTTAAACCAAAATTTAATAGCTATTGTACCATAATTAATAACATTTGATTTAGCTTCATCCAATTGATTGTTAAAATAAAGTTAAGAAATAGATGTAAACATATGTAAAAGAAATGTAAAGTTTATTTCCCGTTTCACACTAATTATTACTAACTTTTTTTTTAAAAAAGTATACAACAAATCTGACCAAAAAAAAAAGTGAAATAAATGTTACACAATTGTATACAGTTCAAGATGAAAAAATTTCCTTTAGAATTAAAATATTTAGAATTTCTATTAAAGTTACACTTTTTATCCAAATCAAATTTTCAGACATTGTTTATTTTTATTTGGACAAATGATCAGAAATCATTTCAAGAAAATTTTCAAAATTAGATTTTTAAGAAAACAAAAGCCAAAGTCTTTAAATAAATGAAAAAATTTAAAATTTAGGGAAAACAAGTAGAAAAGTAAGAAAAAGAAAGGGAAGCCATTACCAGATCTTTGAAGCCATGAGAAACAAATGAAAATGATCTTTTTTTTTTCACGTGAAAACCTAATGAGTTGATGGCTACATTAGGGTTTTACACGGCTAAGGCAATTAATTGAGGAGTTTAAGGAAATGAAGGGTTTGGGCAAATAAAAGGGCTTACGTTTCAAAGTGATTTACAATCTTCCATATTCTTTTCCTTTTAAAACTTTACATAAACAAAATTTCAGAAGAAAATACTTTACAAACCGAAATCAATTAGAAATATGAGGTAGCAAATAGTATAATTTGAAAAAAATATAAAATATTGAAGAAAATGCCTTAAAAATACCAAACAGTGTTCTAAAATTGTGCACAAATCACTGTTAGTCTTGGAAAATTATACATTTCATTATAAAATTATTATGAAGTGGAAAGGAATGTTTTCATGTGAAAATAAGGTAAGAAATGCACAGCTGCAATAAAGAAAGGAACGGTCAAAGGAAATTAAATCTATTAATTGGAAAAGAAACGGAAGAAGAAACGTTAAAACGGTTTTACGTTTCTTTGCTTTCAAACCTTTTAAACTTCCTATATATATATTCATATACATCTAAATAACTGAAAATAATTAAAATCTCAGTTAAAATTCAAAAATATAACAGATAAACAAAATATTAATAATTAAATATTAATTAGATATGATTAAAATAAGAAAAATAGCACAGAAGATGAAAACTTGACTTAAGAATTAGAAATAACTTCAATACACTTTGGAAAAATTTACTTTAATTTAAATATATGTAAAATGAATAAAATAAAGTAAAACACAGCAAATAAAAGTGAGTGCATAAAATAAATAAATAAATTTTAATTATATATAATTAAATTAAGAAAATGGCTTAAAATTGTAGACTAGGCTTTTAAAATTAGAAATAAATTCAAATGAACTTTAAAAAAATTATATTATCATTTTAAAAATACTTAAAAGTCAAAATATACATTATATAACATATTATCACATATCAAAATAAAATAAAACAAAGAAGAAGTAATTTATACAATTTAAAGTAGTCATTGTTAAATAACCCTATATACGCACAATATTGTAAAGGGTATAACTTTCACAATTTACATCCAATTTCAACGAAACGAAAAGTGGTGTTCTTATAATTTTATGTACTTTCATAATAACAGAAAATTTTAAAATTTTAAACTTTTAAAATTTTAAGTTGAAAGTCACAGTTTGACTATTTTGACCAAAATCAGCATTTCAGGCAAATATTTCAACTTACACAAGTTTGGGATTATAACTCATAAAAATCAAGATTATATTTAAATAATAAATTTAATCATTTCAAATAAGTAAAAATAATTTTTTTTTAAACCAAAATTTTACATTAAAATAATTAAAATATACAATAAAATAATTACAAAATATAGGGTTGTTGCATTGTGGGTGACGGCCAAGTTGATCGGAGGTGGCGAGGGACCGTGTGCACGTGCACCGTGCATTTTGGTGTACTGGGGAGATTGGGTGATGGAATTGTGTGATGGGGAAGAAAGGGTTGACTTCGGGTTCGTTTGCTTGGGAGGGGAATTAAATTTGGCTTGAAGCAATGTTTTATTGGGCTCAGTTAATTGAAAAGGGATAGTAGCAATTGAGGTTAAACCAATAATGTTCAAGAGAAAAAGTGAAGAGGAGAACTGTATTTTTGTAACAACCCAGAATTTTAGCCAATATAAATTTAATAATGTGTGTAAATAATTTAATTGGTTTGATAATTTTCATTATAATTTTAATTTAAAATAGGTAAATTTAATCTTTTAAAGGTTAATGAATTTTTAATCTGGCAAGTATTGATAAGAATTATTTTCCAAAACTAATAAATTTTTATTCTATTTATAATATATACATTTGATATATATTGTGAATAGGAATATCTTTTGTTTAAATAAAAATTGAATTTTCAAATTGTAATATATATGTATGTATATGTTATAATTTGGAGTTGTTTGGAATTTAATTTTAATCTATTGATAATTTATATATGAATGAATAGTAATTTTAAAGCATTGTTTTAAAAATAAATATTTTCAAAAGTTAATTTAAAGATTAATTCAAGATTTGTTTTCAAAAAATAAATAGTTGTTTGTTTTTAAAATATGATAGTTTAAAAAGATTAAACATTTTGTTTTGCTTTCTTTTAAAATGCTAATAAGATACATGAACAAAGATTTCATATTTGTATATTTCTTTAAAATTCAAAGCTTATTATCATAAAAACATTACACTAATGCATATAAACATTTCATGAGTACATATATAATATAAATAACTTAATAAAATGGAGTAACACTTGTAAGCTTTTAAAAATAGCTTAGTGACATTTGTTTGAATTAACAACATGTGGCAGCTTATAATTTTAATTTTTAATAAATGTCTTTAGAAGAAAACAAACTTCTTTCAAAAACATTTTCTTTCTTTCAAACTTCAATGGCAACCAGAAGTTTATTTTCTCAAATCTGAAATTTAAGTTCTGCAAAGTAAAAGTGAATCAGCAACTTCAAAACCACAAAAGAAAATCTGCAAACTGGAAACCTGCATATGAAAATGAAGTTCAACCTGCAAATAAAATAAAGAATCAAGTTCAACATCAGTTCAATCTTTTAAAAAAAACATCAAATTGAATCATGCAAGGATCAATTTCAACAGCAGTCAAAGCATTATCCAGATTTAATTATTCAGGGAATTGGAAAATATTGAACTACTCTGCATATTTTAATAAGGTGAGTAAACTTTCTTTAAAAACAGTTTGACTTGGTTTTAACTATCATGCATGTGATGATCTGAGATCTTTGATTGATATTGCCTGAAAACCCCATTCAGATTATTGTTAAATTTGTATAAAAGTATGAACTCTGCTTTCTGTTAAAACCAGTTTTCATTCCAAAGTTTCAAAACCTCCAGTAACTTTCTTATTTGATCTTGATGATTTAATAAAGTTGTATGATAAAGTTTGATGAGAATTATAAATGATTGATGTAAATTTTAAATTTAATTTCAATGTTTAAATCAGAGATATACAGTAAAACTTAAATTTTGGTTAAAAATTTATTATCTTAAATTCAAAATTTAACCACATGCATGAAATCTGGATGTAAAATCATGAATGTAGAGACGAAGTTTGAAATTTATAGTTTAGTAATTCATTCAAAATATGGGTTTGTATGCATTGGGAATTTTTATGAACTGCAGATGAATTACTTAATAAATTGATTTGATACCTTGGTCAAAGCTTGTTTACAGATTGACGATGATGGGAAAAATGGGTATGAATTTTTCTAATGGCAGAATTTTGTGAATTAGATTAAATTAGGGTTTAGTGGTTTTTGTTTTCGACTTGACTGCCGTGTATTTTGCGTCATGGCTATTGGATCAGAGACGTTCGCAGTTGGGGGAAATTGTAGCTCGTGGTCGCGGCAAGGTTAATCGGTGACGAGATGGTCGACGATGGGGTGGTTTTGGGGTCAGTGCTTCCTGCAGTTTCGAGTCAATGGGTCATATTTTGGTTCGCATATAAATTGATGGATCTGGGAACGTTTTCGAGCTCACATGCGATCGTGTGGTGGATGTAGATGGTCGCGATGACCGTCATTGGCTGAAGGAGGTGTGCTAGGTGCACGCGTGCACGATTTGGGGTACTGAGTTTAGGAAGTTTGGGGAAGACGAGATTTTCTCGGGGTAGCTGTCGTGTTATTCACGAGGACTACTCGAAGAGAATGGAGCTGGAAAATCTTCGGGGTAGACATGAGATTGTAATGTGTTCGACTCGAAGAAAATATCGCGTATGCTCGCGTGTGACTCGATGACGAGGTGCAGGGGGGAGTTTTCTGGGCAGGCTCGGGTCGCTACAGTTGGTATCAGAGCATTAGGCTGAGCGAATACCTATGCTTGAAGTGTATTTTCTTTAGGGAGCGTTAGGTTGAGTGAATACCTAGGCTTTGTAGTGGTGTCTTTCGTGAGAAAGCGTATTTGTAATTTTTATATAACTATATATATATATATATATATATATATATATATATATATATATATATATATATATATTTATCTACCTGATCTGTTGGGTTATCTGTTCGCAATTTTCCAGCATAAGTTTTAGAGGTTGATGGAGTAGTGGTTTGTGTGTGTAACACGATTACCACTAATGGATGAGGTCCATATGTTGAGGTTGGAAGCATTTGACGAGACTGTAGACCTAATACCGTCTCGAGTGAGTTTTGTAGTTGGAGTTAGGAATTTTCTGATATCCGAAGTAAATCTTTTAAAAGATTCGGAGTCCATCTTTGATGTGTAAGTTTGGATCTGTCGAAAGTGCAGAAGTAAGTGGTGATATCTTGATAACTGCATGATGAGATGCAGTATTCTTTGAATATTTTCCGAAGGTGTTTTTCTTTTGAAGCAGTTTTAGAAGTGGTTGAAGTACAGTCTTTACCTGCTGTAGGGAAGACTCGTCTGTGTAGGAGTTATCTGGATCTTCAGTAGGGAAGTTGGCTGTTCTGGAAAATGAGACTAAGTTCTATGAGTTGCTTCGCTTCGGCATGGTCTCATTGGTCATCTTCAGGAGAGTGAAGTGTTGATGCTTGGTTTGGAGGCTGAGTTTCTTTTGGGTTGTCTGCCATCTTGGAGGTCTTTTGGGTGGTTTGTTGATAGTTTTGGGGTTCGGAGAGCCATTGGATTAGAAGACTTTGGTTAGCTGTGGTAGCAGTGCAGCTCGAAAGTGATCGGTGTGCTGACGAGTGGATATTTTAGCTTTGCAGCATTATCGAGGTAGAGTTTGGAAGCAGCAGTGTAGCTTGTTTCTCCGATGGTTCAGGAATCTTTGTGGTTCTTCTTTTAGCAGTTCGGGCAGTTGGTGGAAGTTATCTTGAAGAATTAAACTTGTTTGGAAAAGCTTTAAGCTGTTCTAATTGGTAAGGAGATGACAGTTTCTTTAGAATTCGAATAAGGTAGGATCGCAAAAGTGACTTACGATTGGTTTGGAATTATCTTGAGCATTCTTTTGTTTGAGGCTGAGGATTCTCATGAGGAAGTAGGAGCTACTGATGTAATCAGAAGGTTATCTGCATCTGGAGTTGAGTTCCATATTGTTTTGGTTCCAGAAGCGATTTTGAGTGGTTAGCCAAGTAGGAAGATTGGTGTAGCAGCTCAGGAATTTTAGGAATTTGGATTTGGTTAGATCTTGCTTTTGAATTGGATTATGTAGTAAGGTTGTGTGACCGAGTCGGATGTGTCACTAAGGTTATATGGATTTGATGAACAAAGTTTCTGGTATATATTGGATAAGTTGTACTTGTGTTCATCAACAGTATTCTCATCTATTTCAGAATCAGAGTTGTGCAGCGGAAGCAAGGTAGCAGCTGTACAAGGAAGGAAACAAGTTCTGTTTGCTATTGCTTGAGTAGTAGAATTTGTGTTCTGGATTTCGACGGATTTTGGAAGACTTTTCCGTTGGATAGGATCCTGAAGCTAGTTTGCTTTGGTCTAGTTATTTCTGCAAGTATCTGCATAGGTTGAGCTGATCAGGAAGAGATTGGCAGCCCTGGATTGTCTGTCGAGTAACACAGATATGGGATAAGGAGTCTTGGAATGTGAAGTTGGAGACTTCATTATTGTTAAGATTTCTCTGGTTAAGAGAGCAGAAATTGAGTAAGATTGGTTGGTTGGTTAATGCTATGGCATTTGTGATTTCTTATCGGTGTTCTGATAAAATAAGATTTGTTGTCTATGAGATTGAATTGCCAGTTTGGATAGCTGGAGTTCATTTTATTTCACGTACCTCTGAGAGAGTACGTGTATGATTCATTGGTGCTTGTTGAATCTGTAATCAGTAGGAGTTGGATGTTGAGCTGGATCTAAGGATAATCTGATATACCGTTCAGATTGATAGATCTTGAGGAGAGAAGCTCTGGATTTTGGTGGTGTAGTTAGTTTGTTAGTTTCTGTAGAGCGAGTCTCTCGGTTATTTATACTTGGGAAACTCGAGATAGTATTAGAGTTTTATTCTGACGTATGTCAGGATAATTAGTTAAGTTTGTTTGTGTGATTGATTGCTTTTGTTGTTAGTAACTGATTGTTAGGAATGCTTTGCTAATTGAAATTAAAATCTTTGATTGGATTATTAAATTAACTTTGCTTTTAAATTTCGGGGACGAAATTCTTTTAAGGGGGGAGGATTGTAACGACCCGGAATTTTAGGCAATATAAATTTAATAATCTGTGTAAATAATTTAACTGGTTTGATAATTTTCTTTATAATTTTAATCTAAAATTGGTAAATTTAATCTTTTCAAGGTTAATGAATTTTTAATCTGGCAAGTATTGATAAGAATTATTTTCCAAAACTAATAAATTTTTATTCTATTTATAATATATACATTTGATATATATTGTCAATAGGAATATCTTTTGTTTAAATAAAAATTGAATTTTCAAATTGTAATATATATGTATGTATATGTTATAATTTGGAGTTGTTTGGAATTTAATTTTAATCTATTGATAATTTATATATGAATGAATAGTAATTTTAAAGCTTTGTTTTAAAAATAAATATTTTCAAAAGTTAATTTAAAGATTAATTCAAGATTTGATTTCAAAAAATAAATAGTTGTTTGTTTTTAAAATATGATAGTTTAAAAAGATTAAACATTTTGTTTTGCTTTCTTTTAAAATGCTAATAAGATACATGAACAAAGATTTCATATTTGTATATTTCTTTAAAATTCAAAGCTTATTATCATAAAAAAATTACACTAATGCATATAAACATTTCATGAATACATATATAATATAAATAACTTAATAAAATGGAGTAACACTTGTAAGCTTTTAAAAATAGCTTAGTGACATTTGTTTGAATTAACAACATGTGACAGCTTATAATTTTAATTTTTAATAAATGTCTTTAGAAGAAAACAAACTTCTTTCAAAAACATTTTCTTTCTTTCAAACTTCAATGGCAACCAGAAGTTTATTTTCTCAAATCTGAAATTTAAGTTCTGCAAAGCAAAAGTAAATCAGCAACTTCAAAACCACAAAAGAAAATCTGCAAACTGGAAACCTGCATATGAAAATGAAGTTCAACCTGCAACTAAAATAAAGAATCAAGTTCAACATCAGTTCAACCTTTTAAAAAAAACATCAAATTGAATCATGCAAGGATCAATTTCAACAGCAGCCAAAGCATTATCCCGATTTAATTATTCAAGGACTTGGAAAATATTGAACTACTCTGCATATTTCAATAAGGTGAGTAAACTTTCTTTAAAAACAATTTGACTTGGTTTTAACTATCATGCATGTGATGATCTGAGATCTTTGATTGATATTGCCTGAAAACCCCATTCAGATTATTGTTAAATTTGTATAGAAGTATGAACTCTGCTTTCTGTTAAAACCAGTTTTCATTCCAAAGTTTCAAAACCTCCAGTAACTTTCTTATTTGATCTTGATGATTTAATAAAGTTGTATGATAAAGTTTGATGAGAATTATAAATGATTGATGTAAATTTTAAATTTAATTTCAATGTTTAAATCAGAGATATACAGTAAAACTTAAATTTGGTTAAAAATTTATTATCTTAAATTCAAAATTTAACCACATGCATGAAATCTGGATGTAAAATCATGAATTTAGAGACGAAGTTTGAAAATTATAGTTTAGTAATTCATTCGAAATATGGGTTTGTATGCATTGGGAATTTTTATGAACTGCAGATGAATTACTTAATAAATTGATTTGATACCTTGGTCAAAGCTTGTTTACAGATTGATGATGATGGGAAAAATGGGTATGAATATTTCTAATGGAAGAATTTTGTGAATTAGATTAAATTAGGGTTTAGTGGTTTTTGTTTTCGACTTGACTGCCGTGTATTTTGCGTCATGGCTATTGGATCGGAGACGTTCGCAGTTGGGGGAAATTGTAGCTCGTGGTCGCGGCAAGGTTAATCGGTGACGAGATGGTCGGCGATGGGGTGGTTTTGGGGTCAGTGCTTCCTGCAGTTTCGAGTCAATGGGTCATATTTTGGTTCGCATATAAATTGATGGATCTGGGAACGTTTTCGAGCTCATACGCGATCGTGTGGTGGATGTAGATGGTCGCGATGACCGTCATTGGCTGGAGGAGGTGTGCTTGGTGCACGCGTGCACGATTTGGGGTACTGAGTTTAGGAAGTTTGGGGAAGACGAGATTTTCTCGGGGTAGCTGTCGTGTTATTCACGAGGACGACTCGAAGAGAATGGAGCTGGAAAATCTTCGGGGTAGACATGAGATTGTAGTGTGTTCGACTCGAAGAAAATATCGCGTATGCTCGCGTGTGACTCGATGACGAGGTGCAGTGGGATGTTTTCTGGGCAGGCTCGGGTCGCTACAGTTGGTATCAGAGCATTAGGCTGAGCGAATACCTAAGCTCTGAAGTGTATTTTTCTTTAGGGAGCGTTAGGTTGAGTGAATACCTAGGCTTTATAGTGGTGTCTTTCTTGAGAAAGCGTATTTGTAATTTCTATATAACTATATATATATATATATATATATATATATTTTTATCTACCTGATCTGTTGGGTTATCTGTTCGGAATTTTCCAGCATAAGTTTTAGAGGTAGATGGAGTAGTGGTTTGTGTGTGTAACACGATTACCACCAATGGATGAGGTCCATATGTTGAGGTTGGAAGCATTTGACGAGACTGTAGACCTAATACCGTCTCGAGTGAGTTTTGTAGTTGGAGTTAAGAATTTACTGATATCCGAAGTAAATCTTTTAAAAGATTCGGAGTCCATCTTTGAAGTGTAACTTTGGATCTGTCGAAAGTGCAAAAGTAAGTGGTGATATCTTGATAACTGCATGATGAGATGCAGTATTCTTTGAATATTTTCCGAAGGTGTTTTTCTTTTGAATCAGTTTTAGAAATGGTTGAAGTACAGTCTTTACCTGCTGTAGGGAAGACTCGTCTGTGTAGGAGTTATCTGGATCTTCAGTAGGGAAGTTGGCTGTTCTGGAAAATGAGACTAAGGTCTATGAGTTGCTTCGCTTCGGCATGGTCTCATTGGTCATCTTCAGGAGAGTGAAGTGTTGATGCTTGGTTTGGAGGCTGAGTTTCTTTTGGGTTGTCTGCCATCTTGGAGGTCTTTTGGGTGGTTTGTTGATAGTTTTGGGGTTCGGAGAGCCTTTGGATTAGAAGACTTTGGTTAGCTGTGGTAGTAGTGCAGCTCGGAAGTGATCGGTGTGCTGACGAGTGGATATTTTAGCTTTGCAGCATCGTCGAGGTAGAGTTTGGAAGCAGCAGTGTAGCTTGTTTCTCCGATGGTTCAGGAATCTTTGTGGTTCTTCTTTTAGCAGTTCGGTCAGTTGGTGAAAGTTATCTTGAAGAATTAAACTTGTTTGGAAAAGCTTTAAGCTATTCTAATTGGTAAGGAGATGACAGTTTCTTTGGAATTCGAATAAGGTAGGATCGCAAAAGTGTCTTGCGATTGGTTTGGAATTATCTTGAGCATTCTTTCGTTTGAGGCTGAGGATTCTCATGAGGAAGTAGGAGCTACTGATGTAATCAGAAGGTTATCTGCATCTGGAGTTGAGTTCCATATTGTTTTGGTTCCAGAAGCGATTTTGAGTGGTTAGCCAAGTAGGAAGATTGGTGTAGCAGCTCAGGAATTTTAGGAATTTGGATTTGGTTAGATCGTGCTTTTGAATTGGATTATGTAGTAAGGTTGTGTGACCGAGTCGGATGTGTCACTAAGGTTATATGGATTTGATGAAAAAAGTTTCTGGTATATATTGGATAAGTTGTACTTGTGTTCATCAACAGTATTCTCATCTATTTCAGAATCAGAGTTGTGCAGCGGAAGCAAGGTAGCGGCTGTACAAGGAAGGAAACAAGTTCTGTTTGCTATTGCTTGAGTAGTAGAATTTGTGTTCTGGATTTCGACGGATTTTGGAAGACTTTTCCGTTGGATAGGATCCTGAAGCTAGTTTGCTTTGGTCTAGTTATTTCTGCAAGTATCTGCATAGGTTGAGCTGATCAGGAAGAGATTGGCAGCCCTGGATTGTCTGTCGAGTAACACAGATATGGGATAAGGAGTTTTGGAATGTGAAGTTGGAGACTTCATTATTGTTAAGATTTCTCTGGTTAAGAGAGCAGAAATTGAGTAAGATTGGTTGGTTGGTTAATGCTATGGCATTTGTGATTTCTTATCGGTGTTCTGATAAAATAAGATTTGTTGTCTATGCGATTGAATTGCCAGTTTGGATAGCTGGAGTTCATTTTATTTCACGTCCCTCTGAAAGAGTACGTGTATGATTCAATGTTGCTTGTTGAATCTGTAGAATCAGTAGGAGTTGGATGTTGAGCTGGATCTAAGGATAATCTGATATACCGTTCAGATTGATAGATCTAGAGGAGAGAAGCTCTGGATTTTGGTAGTGTAGTTAGTTTGTTAGGTTCTGTAGAGCGAGTCTCCCGGTTATTTATACTTGGGAAACCCGAGATAGTATTAGAGTTTTATTCTAACGTATGTCAGGATAATTAGTTAAGTTTGTTTGTGTGATTGATTGCTTTGGTTGTTAGTAACTGATTGTTAGGAATGCTTTGCTAATTGAAATTAAAATCTTTGATTGGATTATTAAATTAACTTTGCTTTTAAATTTTGGGGACGAAATTCTTTTAAGGGGGGAGGATTGTAACGACCCGGAATTTTATGCAATATAAATTTAATAAGCTGTGTAAATAATTTAACTGGTTTGATAATTTTCTTTATAATTTTAATTTAAAATTGGTAAATTTAATCTTTTAAAGGTTAATGAATTTTTAATATGGCAAGTATTGATAAGAATTATTTTCCAAAACTAATAAATTTTTATTCTATTTATAATATATACATTTGATATATATTGTCAATAGGAATATCTTTTGTTTAAATAAAAATTGAATTTTCAAATTGTAATATATATGTATATATATGTTATAATTTGGAGTTGTTTGGAATTTAATTTTAATCTATTGATAATTTATATATGAATGAATAGTAATTTTAAAGCTTTGTTTTAAAAATAAATATTTTCAAAAGTTAATTTAAAGATTAATTAAAGATTTGTTTTCAAAAAATAAATAGTTGTTTGTTTTTAAAATATGATAGTTTAAAAAGATTAAACATTTTGTTTTGCTTTCTTTTAAAATGCTAATAAGATACATGAACAAAGATTTCATGTTTGTATATTTCTTTAAAATTCAAAGCTTATTATCATAAAGAAATTGCACTAATGCATATAAACATTTCATGAATACATATATAATATAAATAACTTAATAAAATGGAGTAACACTTGTAAGCTTTTAAAAATAGCTTAGTGACATTTGTTTGAATTAACAACATGTGGCAGCTTATAATTTTAATTTTTAATGTCTTTAGAAGAAAACAAACTTCTTTCAAAAACATTTTCTTTCTTTCAAACTTCAATGGCAACCAGAAGTTTATTTTCTCAAATCTGAAATTTAAATTCTGCAAAGCAAAAGTAAATCAGCAACTTCAAAACCACAAAAGAAAATCTGCAAACTGGAAACCTGCATATGAAAATGAAGTTCAACCTGCAAATAAAATAAAGAATCAAGTTCAACATCAGTTCAATCTTTTAAAAAAAACATCAAATTGAATCATGCAAGGATCAATTTCAACAGCAGTCAAAGCATTATCCAGATTTAATTATTCAGGGAATTGGAAAATATTGAACTACTCTGCATATTTTAATAAGGTGAGTAAACTTTCTTTAAAAACAGTTTGACTTGGTTTTAACTATCATGCATGTGATGATCTGAGATCTTTGATTGATATTGCCTGAAAACCCCATTCATATTATTGTTAAATTTGTATAGAAGTATGAACTCTGCTTTCTGTTAAAACCAGTTTTCATTCCAAAGTTTCAAAACCTCCAGTAAATTTCTTATTTGATCTTGATGATTTAATAAAGTTGTATGATAAAGTTTGATGAGAATTATAAATGATTGACGTAAATTTTAAATTTAATTTCAATGTTTAAATCAGAGATATACAGTAAAACTTAAATTTTGGTTAAAAATTTATTATCTTAAATTCAAAATTTAACCACATGCATGAAATCTGGATGTAAAATCATGAATTTAGAGACGAAGTTTGAAATTTATTGTTTAGTAATTCATTCGAAATATGGGTTTGTATGCATTGGGAATTTTTATGAACTGCAGATGAATTACTTAATAAATTGATTTGATACCTTGGTCAAAGCTTGTTTACAGATTGGTGATGATGGGAAAAATGGGTATGAATTTTCTAATGGCAGAATTTTGTGAATTAGATTAAATTAGGGTTTAGTGGTTATTGTTTTCGACTTGACTGCCGTGTATTTTGCGTCATGGCTATTGGATCGGAGACGTTCGCAGTTGGGGGAAATTGTAGCTCGTGGTCGCGGCAAGGTTAATCGGTGACGAGATGGTCGGCGATGGGGTGGTTTTGGGGTCAGTGCTTCCTGCAGTTTCGAGTCAATGGGTCATATTTTGGTTCGCATATAAATTGATGGATCTGGGAACGTTTTCGAGCTCACACGCGATCATGTGGTGGATGTAGATGGTCGCGATGACCGTCATTGGCTGGAGGAGGTGTGCTAGGTGCACGCGTGCACGATTTGGGGTACTGAGTTTAGGAAGTTTGGGGAAGACGAGATTTTCTCGGGGTAGTTGTCGTGTTATTCACGAGGACGACTCGAAGAGAATGGAGCTGGAAAATCTTCGGGGTAGACATGAGATTGTAGTGTGTTCGACTCGAAGAAAATATCGCGTATGCTCGCGTGTGATTCGATGACGTGGTGCAGGGGGAAGTTTTCTGGGCAGGCTCGGGTCGCTACAATTTTGCTCGGGTTATTTCCCAAGATGGGTTTGTAATTATGATACTGTGTGACGTGAACTGCCTTATGCTGTACTGTGAATTTTGATTTGTTTCGGTATGTCCATGTGAAAACCCCTTTGCCCGTAAAACGGCATTTGAATTTCGATGCGACATGGATTCGGATTCCAGTAGGCTATCCGAAACCCACATCGAATTTTAATGATAAATCTCTGTGATTGATAAATTTACTTTATCTATGAATCTGTGAATGAAGATAAGCGTTATGGATTTTACCGCTTATCGATATTGATTGAATCTGTGATGATTGATGTGCACTATTGTGAAAAATCCCTGGACCACACTATACACACACAAATATGGATTTCACGTGGAAATCGGTTAAATCACATATTTTTAAATAAATTTTGAATTTAAATTTTTAAATTCAAATAGTTTTAGAAATAAATTAAGTTTAATGTGAAAAGCTTTTGAAAAAGGTGTTTTAAAATAAAGGTTATTTTGAATAACTAATAGAGATTTGAAATTAAATAATCCGATTTAAATTGAAATTCAAAAAATCTAAAATTGAATTTTTTATTCAGTGTTTATGATTTAAAAAGGACTTTACAAGTTATACGTGTTTAAACCGTTTTTAAGCGTTGATTTGGAAATTTGAATTAAACCAAAGATTGTAACTTGTATAAATGGAATCAGGGTTTTTCCAAAATAAAACTATTGTTTCTAAGTGATAAAAGGCTTTCATATGAGTAATAAACTTCCAATTTATATTAAAGAGATCTCAAGTTTGAATTGAAAATGATTTTCCAAGTTTATGAATGAATCTTTGGAAAATGTTTTGGAAGCTATGAGATAAATCTTTGATTTAAAGATTTAAATAAATTAATTCAATTGAAACGGAAATTGTTTTGAAATCCGTAAATGAATCTTTGTGAAACTGAGTGAACTTTCTGAAATAAATCTTTTTGTTTAAAAAGATTTGAAATGGTAATTGGTTTAAACCATTTGAAAGAAAGTATGGAATTATTAAGTTGTGACTTAATTGAAATCCCATATCCATATGTTTTAAATGTTGCGCTCACTGTTCGGGTTAGCCGGGAAAGGACCTTTGGGTCGTATAACCCATTCCGAATATGTGATTCGTCGTTATGGATAGCATTTGAAGACCGGTGGTGAAGACCAGGTATTTGCGAGAACGATAGGATGACCCATCGATTGTGTCTGCATTGAGTTGCTCCGGTATAGAGATTCCCTAAGTGATGGGAAGTCCGATCGGGATTGTGAATACCCAGATTGCAAGGGCTTCTTTGGAAGTGCCTTCGGTTCTGTTCAAACCCAGAACAGACTTGAATGGATTGTATGTCTGACATTACATTTTGAGATATAAAGCAGATTTCTTTCAAATACATTTCTGTTGGTGGCAGAGAATTTATTCTCTTAGCATTAACACCCTTCTCTGAGACGTACGAGCTCAGAGGTTACGTAGTTGAAGGTTATCAGCGATATATACCCAACTTGGTAGTGTGGCATGCTGAGTGCTGCTGATCATTTGTTGATCAAAGCGTGGCTTTTGTAAAAAGCGTAGCTTTGTGGACGAGACTTCGTCGAGCCTCACAAACCGGTAATGGTCGAAACAGGAATTGTGCGGCAAGATTTTCAGGGATAGCTTTCCTAGGGTATGACCATTCCTTCTGGAAAAGGGTAGTATCATGGAATGGAGCCCAGATACTTACTCATGTGGACACACTATATTATTTACTGTGTGATGTTGTTGGTTAGAGAGCTCTCGTTTAAAGGTCCCAAAGGAACGGGAGTGGCATATATGAGGTTTTGTATATTCCCCGGGAAGGGGGGTAGCCGGCCTTGTTTGGCAGAGATCCAGTTGGATTCTCGGGGCGTCCTTCCAGAGGCGTTTCCATGTGGAAATGGGAAGTTCCTTGGCCTGACCATTTGTTGGAAAATCCATTCCTCCAATACGAGCCTTGTACGGTTTTAGTTGTATAACCTGTCATGGAATGTGGCGGTAACCTGCTATTGAACATGGTAGTTATAGTAGACGTACGATAATGGTCGTATGTTGGCTAAGATTTATATTCTACTTTCGAAATGTTTTTCCACCCTTTGCACTTATAGTAATAATATCAAAGAAATTCGCGTATCAAGTATATTTGACTATCATAAGGAGAAATCTTCTCCGATTCTGCGTTATCATTATGTGTGCGTGCGGGAGGCCTTATGGTAGTCTCATTTTTCAAAAGCATTGCGATTATAAAAAATTAAATCTTTGATTTTTTTTAAAAGACAAACTGTTTTTGTTTTTTCACACCAGTCCCACACTGACCCAGAGTTTATTGTATATTTCCTAAACTCGCGGTGCTCAAAATTTTCTACACGGGCAGTCTAGAGTTTGGTTTTTCAGATAGTTAGGTTCAGTGGATTATCTGGAGCTAGTTCAGTTTTTGGATATGGACGAGACTTACTTAGCTTGGTGCAATCTTGATGGTGGATCGGGCTAGGAGTTTTGGAGCTTTGTCTTTGGAGCTTTTTGGATCAGAGTTGCAGTATTGGATATCTGTGAAGACTTATTTCATGATGTATCGGTTTCCGTTGTATTTTGTGTTGTATGTTCTCTGATGTTGATGATTATCATTTTATCAAATTGATGTATCGGATATTGTATTCATGTTATATCTGTGATATCATCTTTTATTCCGCTGTGTTATTTATCATTTAATGGTGTTGTAAGCTCCCGCGAAATGAATTTGATGTTGTTTGTCGGACATCGAGTTCGGGTCGTGACAGATTGGTATGAGAGCTGAAGGTTGTGTAAGAACTTTAGCTATGGAGTGTAACACCTTAGATGGCTCATTAGAGATAGGGTGAAGTATACCCTAGAATGAGTACAACCAGTGGAACCAAAACCCAAATTTCTTAACCTATTCTCTTTATCTGTTGTTATTCTCTAAGATTTTTCGTCCGAATGCCTAAATCAGATATCTTACTATTTACAGATAGTAAGAATGAGTGGAAGAAGAGGACGAAATAGGAGACGGGAAAGTACTACTTTAGCCGGTCAAAACCCTGCAACGACAGATATTCCCGTTCAATCTTAATCAAATTTGGCTGATCTATATCGAAGTTTTTCTAGAATAGGTGGAAAGCCGTTCACTGGCAAAGAAACCGTTATCGAAGCACAAGCATGGATTCGATCGTGTGAAAAGATTTTCAAAGGACTAAAATTAGAAGATGATCAGATGCGATTGATAGCTTCTTGGCAACTCCTGGAAGAGGCTTTAGCTTGGTGGGAAGCAGTTACATTGGATGAGTCGGTGGATGAATTTACTTGGAGTAGTTTCAAGGAAGTGTTTGAGCAGCGATATATGTCGTCTGCTGGTATCTCTAGAGTGCACCAGGAGTTTATGGATTTAGAGCAAGGGAGTTTATCATTTGAAGAATACTTAAACAAATTTATTGAATTATCTCGATTTGGTCCAGAATTGGTGAATACACCAGTAAAGAAGAATGAAAAGTTTATTCGGGGAATAAACAAGGAGTTTCAGGGAAGGATGACTACTCACGTCAAGGAATCTTTTTCTGAATTGATTGATATGGGCTATAGATATGATACTCTGGAAAAGTAAAAAGATCCGAGGAAATTGGAAATGCAAGTAATCTGAATTGGAGGAAAAGGAAGTTTGGCGGAAAGAAATCGAGGAAAAATAAAGGAAAGAAGAGTATACAGAAGAAAAAGAAGGATGTTACTTATCTCAATTGCTTGGAGAAAGGTCACTACTCGGATAAATGTAAGAATTCTTGGAAGCCAGGAATGAGAGAGCCATTTATGAAGCCAGATCAAGAATCTACGGGATGTTATAAATGCCGCAAGCCGGGACATAGGATCGACAATTGTCCAGCCAAGAAGCAAACTTTAATAAAGAAAGTGTATGCAATCAGAGACGATTCTTCAACCTCAATAAGCTGATTTAGGAAAAGAAATTTTATAAGGTAATCTTCTCGTTTACGATTAAATTGTTCGAATTTTGTTCGACACTGGAACTATCATTAGTTGTATTTCTAAGCAAATCGTAAATGAATTAAATCTTGAATCTGAAATCGTAATCAAATCTATTTCTATCTATTTCATTGGGTTTTGCTATATTTTACGAACGGTTAGTTATCCATTCGAACTAACCAATACCCATGTATACTTCGTAGATCAGATAACCAAATTATTACATAATTGATTGAGTTTGTTCTCACATCTATTGTTGATATTCTGATTTGGTAAGCCAAATGTAGAATAAATATACAGTTTGATTTGTAAACATATTTCTCTATCTTCCATCTATCTTCGTTATCTCTCTCTGGCGAATTTCGAGGATGAAATTCCTTTTAAGGGCGGAAGTCTGTAACGATCCCAGTTTTAAAGATGAATTTAAATTTATAATCTAATTGAGTTTTTGGATTAAATTATGGATTTGTTTAATTTTTTCAAATTTTAATAAGAAAAGTATATTTATTGGCTTTTGAAATTGGATTAAAACTCAAAGCGAATGAATTGAACTATAAATTAAATGTTTAAAATAAAACTATAGAGTAATAACAAAAGAAATACAAATGAAAATCTAAGTACATATGAAATATAAAGTAAGTAAAAAATCAAACAAAACGCAAAACAACAAATAGAAGAATTTAAACAAGAAAACAAAAATAAAATAAAATAAAACATAAACACAGGCTTTGAACTTAAAAGGAAATCAGCAAGTCAACATGCAAAAGTATATAAAAACAAAACAAAGGAGATAATAATGTAAGCATATCAAAGAAAGTTGCATCAGCCGAGACAAGCAAGAGGAAAGCAAAGGAAGTATGCTTGTAAATAAAAATTGCAAACAAACAAAAATATAAAATCAAATGAATTTTTCTATATAAATACAAGTACATAAAAGCAAAACACAAACAAGACATGCATTTAATACCAATATCTCTAGTACACTATATAATTTCATCTCAGCCGAAGTATAAACTTCATTTCAGTTATAAAGTAAACAGCCTTAGTCAACAAAAGAAGTCAGCTATGCCTAGTATTGTACAAAATATATTATTGCCTATGCAAACTATCTTCTTCTATATCTAGATATGTAATGCATCCTATTCTAGTTCATTCCAGGCAAAAGAAAATGTAAACATTATCACCACCAACTCAAAGTCATTCAAAGGAAAATCAAAGCTCAGTTTCAAAAGCAAGTAGGATCAAGATTTCCAGTTCCACGCCTCTGTTTTGTACTTTATTCTTCAAATTTTTGGTGAGCAAACCTATAAACCTCTTCATTTAATTCTGGTTTGCATGATTGGATCTATGTTGTTAAATATGTTGTATGGATGAAATTTTTCTGTGTGTGTATATATGGATGTGATTGTGTATATGCATTTCTGTTAACGTTCCAGGTTTTGAAAACAAATGAAAATAAATAAATAAATCATATCACTTAAACCAATCAATACTAGGCTATAACCTTAAGATGAAAAGTGATTGTAATGTTGTAATACCAGTTTTAAAAATAATTACAATTATAATTATTGAATAAATATTTTGAAAATTGGGAATTACAGTAATGAGAATTGTAAAACAGAAAATCCAAGTATTAAAATTTCAGATTTCGTTTATGTTATCGGATTTGAATACAAAAACTATGATTTTTAAGATTAACATCATGATTTTTAACTATGTAAATCACGAGATATGTCAAGATGATTGGATTTTGGGTTTCGTTCATTTCCTGATGATCGGCTAGATTTCAAAAATCGAATTTTTGCAGAGTAATACTAGGGTGATCATAGATTGTTGGAAAAATGCAAGAAGATTTTTAAATTCACCATAGTTGAGATTTGAATTAAACTAGGGTTTAAGGGTCCATTTTTGGTCGAGCGGAAGATGAGATCACCACGACGTCGTCGTGGCATCGAGTGGGATCGCACCGGGGGGAATAGGTTCAGGGGTCATCGAAGTAACTGTGGTCGAAGTGGTTGGGGTTCTGGTGGCACCAGGCGGCGGAGCGAGGTGATTGTCGATCGAGGTATTTCGTTCCAGTTCGATCGAATTGCCTCGATTTCAATCGTTAATGAAACGATGGGTTCTGGGGGGTCGCTGAGCTCGAGTCGATCATCGGTGAGTTGTGGGTGACGGCCAAGTTGATCGGAGGTGGCGAGGGACCGTGTGCACGTGCACCGTGCATGTTGGTGTACTGGGGAGATTAGGTGATGGAATTGTGTGATGGGGAAGAAAGGGTTGACTTCGGGTTCGTTTGCTTGGGAGGGAATTGAATTTGGCTTGAAGCAATGTTTTATTGGGCTCAGGTAATTGAAAAGGGATTGTAGCAGTTGAGGTTAAACCAATAATGTTCAAGAGAAAAAGTGAAGAGGAGAACTATATTTTGCTCGAGTTATTTCCCAAGATGGGTTAGGCCCAATATATTTACAGTTAATTACGCTAAAGAAGAAAAAAATGTTGACCGTTTTTAAGTTAAGGAGTTGTTTCCAGTCCATCGACTAAGTGAGTGTATATCAATGTTTTTCTAAAATCTTAATTAATATTTTAATTAAGTTAAATATTGAATTTAATTACCATCAAAGTTTTAAATGTAATAATAGATAAATTTTTGTTAAAGAAGATTTCCTAAACTGTTTTGGAAGGTAATCAAAAATGATTAAATTAAACTGTAATTAATTAAATAACTAAAGATTTGTCGAGTTGAAGTTAAAGGATTTGATTAATTCACAATTTAGTATTTAATTTATTTGTAATTACAAATTTTAATTAAATAATTTAAGAGAATTAATGATTAGCAGTTAATTTAGACAATTAATTAAGGAATGATTAATTAAGGATTTGATTAACTTATCATTAAGGATATTTAATTATTTAAATAAATCAATAAAAATAGTCATATAGTTAATTCTTTTAAATCACCTTCACTTTAAATTGAAGATGATTGACTATCATCAGATGTTGTGCACTAGATTGACATTTCTGTTTGTAATTATGATACTGTGTGACGTGAACTGCCTTATGCTGTACTGTGAATTTTGATTTGTTTCGGTATGTCCATGTGAAAACCCCTTTGCCCGTAAAACGGCATTTGAATTTCGATGCGACATCGATTCGGATTCCAGTTGGCTATCCGAAACCCACATCGAATTTTAATGATAAATCTCTGTGATTGATAAATTTACTTTATCTATGAATCTGTAAATGAAGATAAGCGTTGTGGATTTTACCGCTTATCGATATTGATTGAATCTGTGATGATTGATGTTGTGCACTATTGTGAAAAATCCCTGGACCACACTATACACACACAAATATGGATTTCACGTGGAAATCGGTTAAATCAAAGATTTTTAAATAGATTTTGAATTTAAATTTTTAAATTCAAATAGTTTTAGAAATAAATTAAGTTTAATGTGAAAAGCTTTTTAAAAAGGTGTTTTAAAATAAAGGTTATTTTGAATAACTAATAGAGATTTGAAATTAAATAATCCGATTTAAATTGAAATTCAAAAAATCTAAAACTGAATTTTTTATTCAGTATTTATGATTTAAAAAGGAATTTACAAGTTATACTTGTTTAAACCATTTTTTAAGCGTTGATTTGGAAATTTGAATTAAACCAAAGATTGTAACTTGTATAAATGGAATCGTGGTTTTTCCAAAATAAAACTATTGTTTCTAAGTGATAAAAAGCTTTCATATGAGTAATAAACTTCCAATTTATATTAAAGAGATCTCAAGTTTGAATTGAAAATGATTTTCCAAGTTTATGAATGAATCTTTGGAAACAGTTTTGGAAGCTATGAGATAAATCTTTGATTTAAAAATTTAAATAAATTAATTCAACTGAAACGGAAATTGTTTTGAAATCGTAAATGAATCTTTGTGAAACTGAGTGAACTTTGTGAAATAAATCTTTTTGTTTAAAAAGATTTGAAATGGTAATTGGTTTAAACCATTTGAAAGAAAGTTTGGAATTATTAAGTGGTGACTTAATTGAAATCCCATATCCATATGTTTTAAATGTTGCGCTCACTATTCGGGTTAGCCGGGAAAGGACCTTTGGGTCGTATAACCCATTCCGAATATGTGATACGTCGTTATGGATAACATTTGAAGACCGGTGGTGAAGACTAGGTATTTGCGAGAACGATAGGATGACCTATCGATTGTCTCTGCACTGAGTTGCTCCGGTATAGAGGTTCCCTAAGTGATGGGAAGTCCGATCGGGATTGTGAATACCCGGATTGCAAGGGCTTCTTTGGAAGTGCCTTCGGTTCTGTTCAAACCCAGAACAGACTTGAATGGATTGTATGTCTGACATTACATTTTGAGATATAAAGTAGATTTCTTTAAAATACATTTCCGTTGGTGGCGGAGAATTTATTATCTTAGCATTAACACCCTTCTCTGAGACGTACGAGCTCAGAGGTTATGTAGTTCAAGGTTATCAGCGATATATTCCCAACTTGGTAATGTGGCATGCTGAGTGTTGCTGATCATTTGTTGATCAAAGCATGGCTTTTGTAAAAAGCGTAGCTTTGTGGATGAGACTTCATCGAGCCTCACAAACCGGTAATGGTCGAAACAGGAATTGTGCGGCAAGTTTTTCGGGGATAGCTTCCCTAGGGTATGACCATTCCTTCTGGAAAAGGGTAGTATCATGGAATAGAGCCCAGATAATTACTCATGTGGACACACTATATTATTTACTGTGTGATGTTATTGGTTAGAGAGCTATCGTTTAAAGGTCCAAAAGGAACGGGAGTGGCATATCTGATGTTTTGTATATTCCCCGGGAAGGGGGGTAGCCGGCTTTGTTTGGCAGAGATCCAGTTGGTTTCTCGGGGCGTACTTCCAGAGGCGTTTCCATGTGGCAATGGGAAGTTCCTTGGCCTGACCATTTGTTGGAAAATCCATTCCTCCAATTCGAGCCTTGTACGGTTTTAGTTGTATAACCTGCCATGGAATGTGGCGGTAACCTGCTATTGAACATGGTAGCTGTAGTAGACATACGATAATTGTCGTATGTTGGCTAAGATTTATATTCTACTTTCGAAATGTTTTTCCACCCTTTGCACTTATAGTAATAATATCAAAGAAATTCGCGTATCAAGCATATTTGACTATCATAAGGAGAAATCTCCTCCGATCTGCGTTTGCATTGTGCGTGTGTGCGGGAGGCCTTATGGTAGTCTTATTTTTAAAAAGCATTGCGATTATAAAAATTTAAATCTTTGATTTTTTTTGAAGACAAACTATTTTTGTTTGCTCACACCAGTCCGACGACTGACCCAGAGTTTATTGTTCATTTTCTAAACTCTGGGTGCTCAAAATTTTCTACACGGGCAGTCTAGAGTTTGATTTTTCAGATAGTTAGGCTCAATGGATTATCTGGAGCTAGTTCAGTTTTTGGATATGGACGAGACTTACTTAGCTTGGTGCAATCTTGATGGTGGATCGAGCTAGGAGTTTTGGAGCTTTGTCTTTGGTGCTTTTTGGATCAGAGTTGCAGTATTGGATATCTGTGAAGACTTATTTCATATTGTATCGGTTTCCGTTGTATTTTGTGTTGTATGTTCTCTGATGTTGATGATTATCATTGTATCAAATGTATATATCGGATATTGTATTCATGTTATATCTGTGATATCATCTTTTATTTCCGCTGTGTTATTTATCATTTAATGGTGTTACCAGCTCCCGCGAAATGAATTTGATGTTGTTTGTCGGACATCGAGTTCGGATTGTGGCATAAAATTATTTCATTTACCCAATTTAAAACAATATCGTGTCGGTTTGTCTTGTTTAAGAGTTTAGAAACCCCTATCTACGATATTTAGTTAGACTACATCGACCGGAGTCTATAAACAATCAACCGATAAGTCAACACAATACAAACAATTTTATATTCACTAACAAATACGCACTCATAGCTATTATTACACTCAAACTCATTCTAGAGTACTACTGACTCTATCTCTAATGAGTAATACCCAGCAGAGCCATGATTGTCGCTTAACCATATGCTCTGATACCAGATGTGAGGACCCGCAAATCCGTACTCCTTGTATAGACACTAATCTCCATTGATTAACTCAAGATGAACGGAAATACGAATTCTCAAGGTTTTAAGAAAAAGGAAAAAGATAGAAAAAAATAGAAAGAAAACAACAACAGAACAATATCAAAATCTCATAATCGCAGCGGAACAACATATAACAGGTAAATGAATAATCTTTAAACAAAGAACTATATCAGTTATTACATTACATCACATTGCATTACATTATATTATCAGAGTGTACAACTATCAAACAACAACAAACAGCGGAAAAGAAATACTATATACTAGTGAATATGCCATGCCATCCATCTTGCCTCCAGCAACTTCTGAATTGCAGAATATCCTGATAAACCTTAAATCTTGACTGCCCGTGTGGAAATTGGTAGGCACCCAGAGTTTAGGAAGGAAAACAATAAACTCCGAGTCAGTCATGTGACTGGTGTGAGAACTCAAAACAGTATATCTTTAAAACAAAGAATAGGATAATTTTAAAATAGATTCGTAATGCTTTTAAAAATGAGACTACCATAAGGCCTCCCGCACACACACACAATGCAAACGCAGAATCGGAGGAGATTTCTCCTTATGATGGTCGAAGATGCTTGATACGCATTAAAAAGAACATTTGATATTATTACTAGTGCATAGTGTAGGAAAAATTCATTTCGAAGATAAAGATATAAATCTTAGCCAGCATAGGCATTTCGCACTTATGCCTACTATAGCTACCATCCAAATAGTGGTGACCACCATAAGTGAATGATAGGTTCTACAACAAAAACCGTACAAGATCGTATTGTTTCTTTGGATTTCCAACAAATGGTCAGGCCAAGGAACTTCCCATCGCCACATGGAAACGCCTCTGGAATGACGTCCTGAGAACCAAACCGGATCTCTGCCAACACAAGACCGGGTTACCCCTAACTGGGTAACTACTGACACGAATATGCCATCCCCCGATCGTAACCGATCTACATCCGGGGATCCTCGATTTCCAACAACCACAAATTAATAAGTTTACAGCAGCAACATAGGTTAAGTATCTGGGCTCCATACCATGATACCTGTAACGTCCCGAAAATTTTCGACTTTCGAAAATTCAACATCGATACTCACTTTATCGACTGCCGAGAAATCGAAGGCCGGAAACCCGAAATGTTATGGTTTAAGAAAAAGAAAAAGTGGAAAAGATAGAGAAGAAAAGAAGATAATAGTAGAAAATAGAGAGGAAAGAAAATAGAAAATAGAACGGAATAGAAAACAACAGAACAACATCAGAATCTCACAATTCGCAGCGGAACAACATATAATAGATAAATGAATAATCTTTAAACAAAGGACTATATCAGTTATTACATTTCATACATTACATTTCATTACATCATATCATCAGAGTGTACAACAATATACAACATCAAACATCAAACAGTGCAACGGAAAAAGAAATACTATATACTAGTAATACGCCATGCCATCCAGCTTGCCTCCAGCAATTCCAGAATATCCAGAATATCCTGATAAACCTTAACTCTTGACTGCCCGTGTGAAAATTGGTGGGCACCCAGAGTTTAGGAAGGAAAACAATAAACTCCGAGTCAGTCATGTGACTGGTGTGAGAACTCAAAACAGTTTATTTATCTTTAAAATCAAAATAGAGGAATATTTTTAAAGTTAATTCGCAATGCTTTTAAAAATGAGACTACCATATGGCCTCCCGCACACACACACAATGCAAACGCAGAATCGGAGGAGATTTCTCCTTATGATAGTCAAAGATGCTTGATACGCATTTAAAAGAACATTTGATATTATTAATAGTGCATAGTGTAGGAAAAAATTCATTTTGAAAGTAGAATATAAATCTTAGCCAACATAGACATTCCGAACTATGCCTACTATAGCTAACTATGTTCAATAGCAGGTTACCGCCACATTCCATAGCAGGTTATACAACTAAAACCGTACAAGTCTCGTATTGTTTCTTTGGATTTCCAACGAATGATCAGGCCAAGGAACTTCCCATTGCCACATGAGAATGCCTCTGGATGGACATCCCCGAGAACCAAACCGGATCTCTACCAACACAAGGCCGGGTTACCCCTAACTGAGTAACAACTGACCGAATATGCCATCCCCCGGTCCTTTGGGACCTTTAACCGAGCGCTCGTAATCAATTCACACAATCATAACAAAGTGTTTTCAGCATGAGTAAGTATTTGGGCTCTATACCATGATACCACCCTTTTCCAGAAGGAAATGCACACATCCTAAAGGGCGCTACCCCTCATAACCTTGCTGCATCTTTCCTGTTTTGACCATTCACGGGGCGTGAGGCTGGACGAAGTCACGTCCACAAAAACATACTTTATACAAAAGCCATGCTTTGGGTCAACAAATGATCATAGAAATGATCACCAGGATAGACGATCAAATAAACGATCCTATCACAAATAATCAACACAATGATCATTTACAGCAACACTCAGCATGTCACATTACCAAATTGGGAATATATCGCTGATAACATTCAACTACATAACCTCTGAGCTCATACGTCTCAGAGAAGGGTGTTAAGCTAAAAGAATAAATTCTCTGCCACCAACAGAAATATATTTGAATGAAATCTGCTTTATATCTCAATTTGTAACGTCAGACATACAATCCATACAAGTCTGTTCCGGGCTCGAACAAAACCGAAGGCACTTACAAAGAAGTCCTTGCAATCCGGATATTCACAATCCTGATCGGATTTCCCATCACTTAGGGAGTCTCTATACCGTTGCAACTCAGTGCAGAGACAATCGACAGGTCATCCTATCGCTCTCGCAAATTCCGGGTCTTCAACACCGATCTTCAAATGCAATTCACAACGACGTATCACATATTCGGAATGGGTTATACGACCCCATGGTCCTTTCCCGGTTAACCCGAATAGTGAGCGCTTATTCAAAAATAAGTGTGGCATTCAAATTCAAAAAAATCACATCAATTACCCATTCAAAGGGAAATATTGATAGTCGGTTATTGAACTATCAATGGATATGCACAACATCACCAGATTCCAAATAATTTTCCAAATTATTTATTTTCCCAAAATATCTTTACAAGATATATAATTTCACACTTCAAAAATAAATCAATATTTATTTTTAAACCAATTTCCCCATTCTTTTATAAATTCCATAGTGAATTTATATTTCACAATATCTATGAATATACGACTTCAATTATTCATTTCCAATTTATCTTCAAAAAGATAAATTCTCTAAACGTTTCATTTCACATTGGAAAAACATTTCCATACATATTTATTCATAAGTAATTCATAAATTTTATGTATTTTCAACACTTAGAAAATATCCAATATACTTAAATCGAGATTAAGTATATATTTCATTCTTTAAGGAAATCGTTCTCGTAAACATATTTATTTGGGCCAAAACGAATGTTACGTAAAACATCGTTACGACAACCCAAAATCACTAGTATAGGGATTCGAAATTAAAATAGATATATAAATCCCAATACTATACAAAACATTTCCTTTCGGAAATCATTTACTATAACAACAGTGTTATAGTCCACCATTTCCTTTTATTTCTCGAAAACGTCTATTTCAACAATAAATGTTGAAATCTATGGTTTCGAATCTCAACCCAATTAAAACATCGTTAGATCGTTTTAATTCTATTTAAAACACCAAATCTAAACATTTCTTTAACATATTATTCACTATTCAAAAACGTGAATATACTACGTTAACAAATTTCATCATTTCTATTCATTTTATTTCAAAGGATTATTCACAGTCAAAACGTGAATATAACTCCATTAATAGGTTTCAACAATTTACTTATCAAAATAAGTCGTTTGCGGATTTATAAAACAACGTTTATAAATTCCTTTATTAACCTATATTCAATTCATAACTCAATTATAACCTAAAAGTTCACATTATAAGTTAAATGCTTATACAACGATTGTTTTACAAAATCGTTCTTTTAAACTTCATAATTATAAATCTTATAACTTATAAGATTCATTTATTCACCCAAATCTATTCTTTTAATATCCTTACAAATTTTATAAACCTACTGTTTATAAAATTCCATTTAAAACTTCACCGTCTATAATTCTATAAATTTCATTCATTTATGGAATTCATTTTCACTTCATTCAAACACTTACAAAAACTCGTGTTTATAATTCAAATGTTTTAATTTATAAATATCAATTTATAAATCCTTTATAAAATCAATTTATACCATTAATTTAAAACATCTTTAATCTCCTTTATAATTTCACCATTTTGATTTATAAAATAATCAAATTTTATAAATCCTATTTTTAAACTTTTTATAATAAATCCAAAAATCCCGATTTAAACTATTTTATAAAATCATTAATTCCGTATTTTCAAAAATCAACTTTTAACTATATTTCTCAAAAATCATAGTTTTTATAACTTTAAAAACTATAACGTTTATTCATTTAAAATGGATCAATTCCAAAAATAATTTATAAACATATACTTCCAAAAATCACTTTAAAATCATTTTAAAATCCCAAAATTTGGTCCAATGATGCTACACACCAAATAGTCAATCACGACAACAACGATATCATATATCGATATGATAATCCATCAAATATCAAAATATCTGAATTCAAATAAATACTGTTGAGGAATCCAGTTGGATCCCTCCAACCTGTTTTCCTGCATCCACAAACATTAGCACAATACCAATTCCGCTCCAGTACGAAATTATCACGGTATATGGGATTTAAATATTATCCGCTTAATAGACGGCGCAATAGGGTCTCATCCGCTAAACAAATGCGGGAAATCAATAACTCTAATATATACATATGCCAATATATATATATTGCTATTATATATATAATACCAATTTCACTGTTTATGAAATATTCGCGGTATATGTTTTTAATAAATAACATCCGCTTACTAACGGCGCATAATGTTTATTTTAACAATCAATAGATAGCAATCATCATTCAAACATACATTCAAATATTTTAAATATAACTATTTAAAATTAAATCGAAACTGATTCGATTGAGTGAGGAGTTCTCACCTTGATTTCATTTTCGTTTTAGCGATTTATTTCGAATAAAATTAAACGGACGTTTAATTTTACACAAAATTCTCACTAACTCCAAACGACTCCAATCCAACTCCGTCGCGTAGTGCTTGGTCATACGATTCCAACACAACTGGTTTCGCGCGTTTTCAACCTCGTATGAAAAAGATACGAGTTTATGAAGTTTGTACACGATTTTTATAATTATAATTTACAACAAAATCTAAATTTTTAACCTATGCTAAATCATAGCCGTAGGATTCATGCTTTCCCCATCTGGACCGTGCAACTCCTTCTCTTCTTCACGTTATCTTCTTCCGGATAACAAACACGCATATGAACCCATGAAGATCAAACTAGGGTTGAATCTTCCTCCCTCCTCGTCGAACTATATGACGATCAAAGACCCCCAAATCGAAGCCACTCGAAGGCTCCACCCTCGGCCTGAGCAATGGTGAACTCGGCCCCACCCAATGCTTGGAAATGCGTGCCAAACTGAAGCCATACGCGGCCATCTCGCGCCTCCTCTGGTCGACCTCACACCATCATCTCCATATAGATGTGTAGAGCTTGCAAGGCTCTACAATTTCCTAGTTGATGACTTCGTGAATTGATTCACGGATTTTGAGAAAATTGGGGGAGATTGACGATGCTTTCTGGCCATTCAATTCAGAGGTGGCGGCTGCATATAGTTAGGTTTAGGGTTTAGTTATTTTTATTTTATTTTTGGAAATTAAGGTCTATTTATAGAGAATTTTATGAACACTATTCATTCCGATTTTCCAAACTCCGATTTACGCGCCGTAACCAGCGTTTCTAGGGTTTACCCCGCGTTCCGGACACGATGGAACAAGTTTCGAAAGCTAATTCGGACATCTGTGCGAGTTATGGCTACAAACGTTCAATTTAAATTAAATCGATTTAAACGATTTTCTAGGCGTTTTAATTTGTACCGGACAAACGGTAAATCCAATTGACACGAAATTTGAAACCATACAATAATATCACATTACGGATCCGATGAAACTGGTTTTGTCGAAATCCGAGACTTTTTGAAAAATGGCTATTTTAACTCGCCAAATAAATATTAAAAATAATTCGATGCGTTTCGAGCTGCCACGATCAAACGATAACTCCGATTGACACGAAAATTGAAATCCGGTAATAACTAACTATTACGGATACAATGGAACTGATTTCGTTCAATTCTGAGACTGTTCAAAAATTGGCTATTTTCACTAGTCGATTAAATATTAAAATATTCAATTTTCACAAATTAACTTTTAATTCGATTTTAAAAGTTCTAAAATATCATTCTAACTTCAATATGATATAATAAAATTTAACAAATCATTTTCAATCATATTTAACCCAATTTTCAATTATTTCCATAATTTAACATATTAAATTATCGATTTAATTATTCAATTAAATCCAATTATTCAAAATAAAATTTATCCGACTTCTAAATTCACTTATTAATATTTAAAATTAATTAAATATTCAAATTTTTATTATCAAAAATTCTGGGTCGTTACAATACCACCTCTATCTGGAAGGAATGACTTACACTAAAGGGCGCTACCCCTAATAACCTTGCTGCATCCTTCCTGTTTTGACCATTACCGGGGTGTGAGGTCCGACGAAGTCTCGTCCACAAAGCCACGCTTTGATACAAAGCCATGCTTTGGGTCAACAAATGATCAAAGTAATGATCACAAAGATAAATGATCAAACAAATGATCATATCACAAATGATCAACAACGATCATTTCACAGCAACACTCAGCATGTCACATTACCAAATTGGGAATATATCGCTAATAACCATCAACTACATAACCTCTGAGCTCGTACGTCTCAAAGAAGGGTTTTAAGCTAAAAGAATAAATTCTCCGCCACCAACAGAAATATATTTGAAAGAAATCAGCTTTATATCTCAATTTGTAATGTCAGACATACAATCCATGCAAGTCTGTTCCGGGATCGAACAGAACCGAAGGCACTTACAAAGAAGTCCTTGCAATCCAGATATTCACTAATCACGACCGGACTTCCCATCACATATGGAGTCTCTATACCGGGGACCAGTCGATGCAAAGACATTCGACGAGTTGTCCTTTCGCTTTTGAAAATATCCGGTCTTCAACACCGGTCTTCAAATGCAATTCATAACGACGTATCACATATTCGGAATGGGTTATACGACCCCAAGGTCCTTTCCCGGCTAACCCGAATAGTGAGCGCTTATTTAAAAAATAAATGTGGCATTTAAATTCAAACAAATCACAACAAATACCTATTTAAAGGTATATATTGATAGTCGGTTATTGAACTATCAATGGATATGCACAACATCACCAGATTCCAAATAATTTTCCAAATTATTTATTTTCCAAAAATATCTTTACCAGATATATAATTTTCACACTTCAACCATTTGAAAACAATTTTCAAATCACTTTTCACCTTTACCACTTTTGAAAACAAATTTCAAACATTTTCCTTACACGGAAATACTTTCATTTCAACATGGTTCTTTTAAACCCATTAAATAAATCCTTAATGATTTACTTTATATTTACGTTCCAAATTCGTAAATTAATTCCCACACTTCAAAAACAAATCAACGTTTATTTTTAAACAAATTCCCCTTTTCATTTATAAATTCCATAGTGAATTTACATTCCAAAATATTTATGAATACACAATTTCAATTATTCATTTTCAATTTACCTTCAAAAAGATAAATTCTCAAAAAAGTTTCATTTCTTATGGAAAAAACATTTCCATACTTACTTATTAATAAATAATTCACAAATCTATTTATTTTCAACATTTGGAAAATATTCAATATACTTAAATCGAAATTAAGTATATATTTCATTCTTTAAGGAAATCATTCTCTTAAACATATTTATTTAGGCCAAAACGAATGTTGCGTAAAACATCGTTACGACAACCCAAAATCACTAGTATAGGGATTCGAAATTAAGATAGATATATAAATCCCAATACTAAATAAAATATTTCCTTTCGGAAAACATTTACTATAACAACAGTATTATAGTCCACCATTTCCTTCTATTTCTCGAAAACGTCTATTTCAACAATGAATGTTGAAATCTATGGTTTTGAATCTTAACACATTTTAAAAACATCGTTAGATCATTTTAATTCTATTTAAAACATCACATCCAAAACATTTTCTTTAACATATTATTTACTATTAAAAAAAACGTGAATATACCTCGTTAACCAATTTCATCATTTTCTATACATTTTATTTTAAAGGATTATTCACTGCCTAAAACGTGAACATAACACCATTAATAAGTTATAACCATTTACTTATAAAAATAAGCCGTTTGCGGATTTATAAAACAATGTTTATAAATTCCATTTCTATTTATTTTATAACAACTTCCTTTTATAAATCGCCTTTATTAACCTATTTCAATTTATAAGTCAATTATATACTAAAAGTTCATATTATAAGTTAAATACTTATAATTTATTTGATTACAAAATCGTTCATTTAAACTTCCCAAATTATAAATCTTATAACTTATAAGATTCGTTTATTTACCCGAAACTGTTCTTTTAATAACTTTACAAATTTTATAAACCTACTGCTTATAAAATTCCATTTATAACTTCACCGTTTATAATTCTATAAATTTCATTCATTTATGAAATTCTTTTACAATTCATTCTAACACTTATAAAAACTCGTTTTATAATTCAAATATTTTAATTTATAAATATCAATTTATAAATCTTTTATATAAATCAATTTATATTATTATTTTAAAACGTCTTTAAACTCCTTTATAATTTCATCATTTTCTTTGATTTATAAGATAATCAAATTTCATAAATCCTATACTTTAAACTTTTTACAATAAATTCAAAAATCCTAATTTAAACTATTTTATAAAATCATTAACCCCATATTTTCAAAAATCAACTTTTAACTATATTTCTCAAAAATCATAATTTTTATAACATTAACATTATAACGCTTATTTATTTAAAATGAATCAATTCCAAAAATATTTTATAAACGTATACTTTCCAAAATCATTTTTAAATCCTTTTAAAATTCCAAAATTGGCGTAATGACGCTACACACCAAATAGTCAATCACGACAACAACGACATCATATATCTGTATATGATAATCAATGAATATCAAAATATTCATAATCCAATAAATACTGTTGAGGAATCCAGTTGGATCCCTCCAACCTGTTTTCCTGCATCCAAAGATGTTAGCACAATACCAATTCCGTTCCAGTACGGAATTATCGCGGTATATGGGATTTAAAATATTATCTGCTTAATAGACGGCGCAATAGGGTCTCATCCGCTATATAATTCGGGATATCAATTCCAAGCACATAAATAATACCAATTTCACTATACTGTGAAATATTCGCGGTATATGTTTTTAATAAATAACCTCCATTTACTAACGGCGTATAATGTCTATTCTCAAAATCAATAGATAACAATCATCATTCAAACATACATTCAAGAATTTTAAATCTAATTATTTAAATTAAGATCGAAACCGATTCGATTGAGTGAGAAGTTCTCACCTTGATTTCAATTTCGTTTTCAGCTTTTATTTCGAATCAAATTAAGCATGCGTTTAATTTACCCGAAATTTTTGCTAACACCAAACGGCTCCAATCCAATTCCATAGCGTAGTACTCGTCCATACGAACCCAACACAACCGGTTTCGTGCGTTTTCGTCCTCGTATGAAAAAGTTATTGCATTACAAAGATTACACGATTTAAATTATAATTACATTTACACTTCTTATTAATTTTAAACCTCAGATGGATCCTGGCCGTCCATCCATCATCACGCAATCACAGCCGCAACCCCCCTCTTCTCCTCCAACGTTCACGTACAGGTTTCATACGTGAAATAGAACCCACCATGCCCTAACTAGGGTTAAAGATTTCGGCCACCACGACAACTTCCAGAACGATCAGGACCCATCATCTCGAAGGGCTTCGCGAGCTCCATCTTCACCGTGAGTGCAGTCAAACCCAGCCCCACTATGGCCTAGAAAAACGTGCGCGACCGAAAACGGTTCTAGCTCGATTTGCCGTCGATTCCTTGCTCCATTCCCGATCTTAACCGTTCACAATATAGATCTCGATGCCCTCTACCATTCTCTAGTTGAAAACTTTGGCTAATAACTGATGGATTGAAAGAAATTTGAGGAAGAAGGTGATTAAATTTCAACCATTAGTATACATGGAGGTGGCTGAAGCAAATTTAGGGTTAGGTTTTAGTTGTGTTGCAAATTAGAAAATCTAGGTCCTTTTATAGAAAAATTCCAATTTACTATTCATCCCGGATTTTTCGAACTCCAAACGAAGCGTGCCGGTTGGCGTTCCTAAGGTTTACCCAGCGTTCCAAACACAATGGAATGTGTTTCGGGAGCTAATTCGATCATCTGTGCGAGTTATGGTAATAAACGTTCGATTTAAAATTAAATCGGTAAATCAAATTTCTAGGCGTTTTAGCTTGCCCCGGACAAAAGGTAATTCCGATTGACACGAAATTTGAAATCATACAATAATATCACATTACGGATCCGATGAAACTGGTTTCGTCGAAATCCGAGACTGTTTGAAAAATGGCTATTTTAACTCGCCAAATTAATGTTAAAACAATTTCGATGCGTTTCGAGCTGCCACGGTCAAACGAAAACTCCGATTGACATGAAAATTGAAATCCAACAATAACAAACTATTACGGATCCAATGGAACTAGTTTCTTCCAATTCTGAGACTGTTCGAAAAATGACTAATTTCACTAGTCGATTTAAATATTAAAATATTCAATTTTCACAAATTAACTTTTAATTCGATTTTAAAAGTTCTATAACATCGTTCTAACTCCAATATGATAAAATAAAATTTTACAAATCTATTTCAATCATATTATCCTCAATTTTCAATTATTTCTGTATTTTCAACTATTAAATTGTCGATTTAATTATTCAATTAAATCCAATTATTCAAAATAAAATTTATTCGACTTATGAATCCCACTTATTAATATTTAAAATTAATTAAATATTCAAATTTTAATTAACAAAAATTCTGGGTCGTTTCAAGTTTTTATGCTTAAGGAAAAAGATGAAGAAAAGTTTAGTTTTAGAGACAAGAAGTTTGCTTTTTAGGCCGAATGACACTTTTTAGTGTAAATTACAGAATGATGGTTGTAACTATCATTTTCTGTTTGCACAAAAAGTGTCCTTCGGACTAAAAACAAAACTTGTTGTCGTTGTGGTTAATTTTTTTTACGACTTCTTTCATGTGCCCATTTTCCTGTTTTATAAAATTATTTCATTTAACCTTATTTAAGTTAGATTTTATTTTATTAGCACTTAGTATATTTCTCTTTAATATTGATATCATTTATAAACCATTTCATAAAACCATTTAAGTTCATTATAACCATTTTATAAAACGAACTCATGTTTATTGTTACTTCATAACTTAAGTCCATATTAAATTTATTGACTCACTGTATTATTCCATTTCATTAATTCGTATTATTAATTTTACTAAGTAAATTTTATTTTATATCTCAAATTCATATTAATATTTTTTTTCTTTTTATCACAATCGATTTCATTCAATTCTCTTAAGTTGACTTTCATCTTATAATTCATTTTATCAACTTATTTCATTAATTCGTTCCATTCAACGTGACACGAGTAAAATTTCATTTCATAATTCAAGTTTCAACTTTCTTATTTCATTAATCATTTATTAAGTTTATAATCATTTTTTACAGATGTAACTTTCTTACATAATAATATTTAACTTATAATTATCTCAGAAAGCTACAACTAAATCTTAAAACATCCTTTGCAATTTTTTATTTATTTTACAAATAATTTACAAAGATATAATTTAATTTATTATTTGTTTTCCTCCTCTTAAGTTCGTATCTAAATAGTATTTTCTTTTTAATACTCAAATTATTCATTTAACATTTCTTTAAACACAATTTCAATTTGAAACATTTTTATTACTTAAGTTCAAACTTGTATAATATTCCATTACATATTCATATTTAACATTTCAACTTCTTAAACATTTTTGGTAGGTTTTATGTATGTTTTTAGAATGCAATTAAGTGTTATATAAATTTATCTTATTCATTTAGGTTAACACGAACGTTCAATAATTTACACAAGTTTAAGTTTCCATTATCTTGAAATTTAAGAGTTTAACTTTTCACATTTCATTTAAACACTTAGCCTCAATTTCTTATTCTTATTTCATAAGTTTCCAACTATTCAAAACAACTCAATTTATTCCAACAACCGAAAATCATTAATTAATAGGGACTAAAGAATTCAAATACTGGGTTCGTTCCAAATCATTTTGAAATAATATATGTACTCGTATCTTTTATATATATCAAATCATATTTAGAAATTTTAAATCAAAATCTGTTTATGTTAGCAAAGCTACTAAATGGCCTCCCCTAGTTTGAGACATGAAAATGAATGTCGAGAATGTAGCCGTCATCACCGAAATTATTATCCAACGATAGAAGAGAGGAGCGCAGGACTTATTTCCTTATAATTCCTTTTGGAACAATTTCTATTCATAAATATTTATAAATAATACTGATTATTATTTTCAAAATCCTAGAATTTTTTTTTCAAAAGCACCAAATTCAAGTTCCTAAATTCTCAGTTTTAAAATCCTTTCTATATATAAGCTATATTATAAATATACTTATACAATTTCATTACCTTTTTATGAAAATATTTCATTAATTTACATCTTTGTTATTTCAAACAATTCTTATTGTAATTAGATTTCAATTCAATTTAATTATCAAACGCTTCGTGAAATAGAGTTCACAAAGAATTCTTGTTTAGTTTAATTTAACCAATAATCAATGATAACTAAATATTATCATCTCCTAACAATTAAAATCCATAAATAAATTCATATTTTCATAACCTATACAGTTATTTATGGAAGATTATTTCTATTTGTATATAAAATATAAGTTTTGGTAAAAATATTTCATTTACCCTGTTTTAAAAAATATTTTATCCACTTGCCTCATTTAAGTGTTTAGAAACCCCTATCGATAACTTGGTGTCCCATGCACCGACCAGAATTCATAAACAAACATTTTATAACACTAACAGGTGCGTGCTTTCGTATATATACACTCAAACAAACTAATTCTAGGGTATTACTACCATATCTCTAATCAGTCAAACCCCGCAAAGCTAAGGTTATCGCTAAACCAAAACTCTGATACCAACTATGGTGACCCACATTTTGGAAGGTATAAATCGACAATAATCGACACATGTCCAACTCAAACAATCCGAAACAAAGACAATTGATGGAGTTAATTAAGAAAAAAAAGAAAAGAAGAACACAAATATAGAACCTCGCAGCAGAATGATAAAATATAATAATCAAATAAACAGTCCATGAAGTTGTCTGTACTATACATTTGATTATAATTTTACAATATCTATCAGAGTTATATATACAGCCGAGCTAAATAAAATAATGCAGCAGAATAACATAATGCAGGGAATAATAGTAGTAATATAATATACCAAATCTTCGTCTTTGTCCTTCAGAACAATAATCTTCAATAGGCCGATCACTCAAAGCTGACCCTAACGTAATGAAAAGACAAAACCCTCGAGTCAGGACTAAATATCCTTATGTGAGTCAAATCAATTTCGCATATAACATGAGTGTAGTAGCGTCAAAGATGTTTATGGGATTTCACATCTCCTATCCAGTGTATAACGTGTGTGTGATAACTCAAGGGATGTTACAGAATTTTTCAGCTCTTAAGAATCAATCAATATAACTATATAGTAGAATACACTATATATGTAATGTCTAATCAATAAAATAAATATTTTAGCGTTAAGGCTTTACATTAATCCCACTTAATACGTCAGGGGACAAGGATGCGCCGTAATACGACAACACTAAACCAAAATCCTAGTGGTCACGTATAAGGATAAATGTATGACAAGGCACGTGAGGCAATGCCCAAGGTAATACTACCAGTTCGGGTTGCAGGGCTAGTGGTAACGCATCGTAGCCACGATCGCCAACTGCGTCCATTCATCCCATATCGGGTCAAAGGGAAATTATTCCCAATCAATGTGCATCAATCGAAACCAACGTCAAAAGTAATAGTATGGAAAAGAATCGAAGAATGGATGTCCGCTAGAGGTAATTAGCCTCACTGGCCCTGAGAAGCCATCCTGTTTTACTCATTTCAAATTAGCACAAGTGCTAGGGTCTATCCATCATCGTTCTCTTTCTTAAAATCCAGCAAACGTACACCAAGTCCAACCATTTCATGCTAGAGTCTCCTCCATGTACATAGTTGTTAAACTGGTACCAATATTGACAAAGAGTATGCTAATAAGAGGCCCTAGTCTCTTTAACAACCAAACGTCATTTTACACACCGGTTGGTTCTTTATATTTCAAAAACGATTCATACTGGGTATCAAAATGTCATTTATTTTAAAATTTCCATATTTACTTAAAATATGTTAATTTAACTTGGAACTCCTTTTCATTCGAATTTCCATTTCGAGTTTCAACTTAGGTTATAACTTCATTTTAACCCAATTTGCATTTAAATCCACGATGAAAATATTAACAGTTCCCACTTTGACTAGTTTGAACTTTTAGAAAATAGTTTGATATTTTTCGAATAGTTTAAAAAGTGAAAATAGTTTAAATAGTTTAGCGATTTAAAATAGATTATAGATTAAAGGATTTGAAAAGTTAAATAATTTGGAAACTTAAAAAGATGAATTTTAAACAGTTTATAGGAAAATAGTTTATAGTGAAAATAATTTCAAATTCAATTTCTTCCCATTCCCAAAAACTAGACTCTGGTCCAATAACAAACCGATTCAATTTCAAATCTTCCAATTCCAATCGTTTTAAATCTCGAATCAATTCAAATCGACTCAATTTCGATTCCAATTCAAATAGAACTTCTATTTTGATTTTAATTTAGTTCCAAATTTGATTCAACAATTTGATCCAGTGGTTTAAATTCCAATTCAATTCTTATTTTAAACCATTTCAATTTATATAAAGTTCGAGTTCAATCTTTGAATACCAATTTCAATCACTTAAATCAAATTAAACTTCAAATTTTAATTTAAGGTTCAACTCTTTTAAAGAAATTCAATTTCGAGCAAAATTTTAAATATCGATTTATATCACTTTTTCTTAAATAACTTCGATGTTCAAGTAAAAGTTCAAACCTTTTAAAACAATTCAATTTCCGTAATTCAAGTCATATTTCGATCATAACTTCAAATTCCAAATTAAAATTTTTAAAACAGTTTCTTATAACAATTTTAATTTTAACATTTCATGCTTGGGTTCGGAAATAATCCAATTCCCATATTTCGGTTAAAATTTATTTTTATAAAACAAAATCATTTGAATAAATTCATTCCACGAATTCTAAACCATTTAATTTAACCAGTCCGATGTCGTATATAATTTTTTGTCCTATGGCCAAGTGATCAGTTATTTCAATTTAATTCCATTGATGGATATATATTATATCAATCCAAATAAATGTCATAGGTATATATTGTAACGACCCGATATTTTCAACCATTCGCATCCATTATAAGTGTAAAGGTAGACACTCATGCCGGAATTGAATTGCTCAAAATACCGCGTTGTAATGAAAAATTTGGCAAATCTCAGAATATACGGTAAATAAAAATCACAGAACACAGACACAGAGTAATAATAATGCAGCGGAAGTAAAAAGAGATAGTAGTTCATGAAGCTACTATATAAAAATTTCAGAGTTACATAAAATACAACAGAGGAAATAAACTACAAAAGAAGTCTCACTTCATAGATGTCAACTAATACAAGAGCTGAAAGGAACGACAGATTTCAAAAGATAAACTTGACAAGTAGATAATCTCCAGCGATTCCAATCTCCAGAAAGTGGAAATCCAAATCTGTGAATAACTCAGGCTGACCCGAGCGTAAATCAAAATACAAACACTCGAGTCAGGACATACATACTTATACAATGTAAACCAACTCAAGTGAACTGTAGTAAAGGTACAAGTAACTTAGAAGATGCTTGGGTCTGCCCATCCTCTAAGGATCCGTTAAACTATTTACTATATAGTATATTGCGCTATATACAGTAGTGTCTAATCAGTAAAGTATAATCATATAGAAAAAAGCGTTAAGGGGATGATGAACCTTAACGTGGTCGGATCTTTAAAACCAAAATCGTAGTGGGCTCGATATAAGGATATGACACGGCACGCGAGGCAATGGCAGGGTGGATACACCGTTTGCACTCCTGGACCGGTGGTGACGGCAAGCCAGCAGCTTCCGCCCACCTCGAACAATACCCCCGAATCAAAGTGGCGCCACCGAATCGAATCACAACAGTAATAGAATGGTTTCCGATGGAGCATGCTCGATGAAAGGGTGCGACCCTTTGTGTAGCCCGGTATAGCTCCTGTTTTAGTCATATATGCCAACTCACGGGAGTTGGGTCCACGTAATATACCTCGAGAACATCGCCACCATCCTACTTCATTCTGGAATCTCCACCGCGTACACAGTTGTTAAAGTGGTTTTCGGTATTGGCCGGCTATAAGACAATATCCGATCCCGGTCTCTTTAACAACCAATCGTTATTATAACCCGTGGTTATAACTTTAAAACAATATTTTCATACTTCAAAATAAAATATCATTTCAATCCAAATCTTTATCAAAATAAAGATTAAATCATTTCTAAACCATTTCAATATATCAACATACTATATCTTTCAAATTCAAATATTTATCAAAAAAATATCAAGTCATTTCAAATCATTTTAATACATAAACATCATATCTTTCAAACTTCATTTTCAAATCATTTTAATTTCAAAATGTCATAACTTTCAAAAATTCATCTTCGAATCATTTAATATATATCAAAATATCATATCTTTCAAACTTCATTTTCAAATCGTTTTAATTTCAAAATATCATAACTTTAAAAACTTCATTTCAAAACATTTTAAATATATCATATCCTAAACATCTTTAAATCATTAAATATATATCAAAATATCATATCTTTCAAACTCATTTCAAATCATTTTAATTTCAAAATATCATAACTTAAACATTTTTAAATTCAAAGATAACATTCATTTATTATCATCTCAAATCACATTTTTAAAAAATTTATATTCCATCAACTTAATTCAATTAAAATCATTTTAAAAATGTAATTATTATACTTTCAAATCAAGTATTCAATTTCCAAAGTTTTAAACCATTATGAGTTCATTTACTAAGTTAAAAACCATAAGCATTGAAAATTTCAACCTTTTACAGCATTCAGAAAAAGATGCTGAAAGTTATACTTGAAAACATTTCAATTTAAACCATTTAAACATTTTAAAAATCATATTTTAACATTCAAAGATGTTCATTAAATACTTTTTTAATTAATGATTTTTATAAAGCAACATTTTATAATTAAATCAAATTTCACAAATCCACTTAATAAATTCAAGTGTAAACTTCCTATTTTTGCATTTAACACTTTATTAACATTTACATTTTCAAATTATCATTTCACAAATTAAAATAAATTCCCAATTTATTTAAATTACTTAAACTTTAAACAAAACCAAATTCCACATTTCCAAATCAAGTTGTATTTTCAAATTTCACTTTTTAAGCATTCATTTATTTAACCACTTAAATTCATAGAAAATCAATAATAAATCACTTAAATTCAAATGTAAATCAATTTATCATATTTACCATTTTCCAAATAAAAATTTAAATTTCCATTTTATTTATATAACTTAAATATCATTTTTTAAACAAAATTCCAAATTTCGAAACTTAAGTTATATTTCAATAATCCAATTTAACCATTCATTAATTACATTTTTAACTCATAGAAAAATCATTATTTCTTGATTTAAAACATTTAAAAATCTATTTAAATCAAATTTCATAAATTTATAATTTTAAATACTTAAAAATATCCAAAAACACTTTATAAAATAACCACGGGTCTGTATATAGTTTTCTAACTTAGGTCAAGTGATACGCATATGTATCATTTCAATCCGCAGTTTAAAAGAAAAATCCGGGTTTTATCATTTCAAACCCGCAATCCCAAGTTAAATAAATTAAATAAAAACCGTTCAGGCCTACCATTTTAGCCCATAACGATTTTTCCCTATTCTAAAGTCCGTTCGGGTATGTATCATTTCAACCCATAGTGTTTTCTAATCTACAGGGAACTTGCAGTGTGATAAACAGATATAAATGAACAGTAACAACATATATATAATAACAGATGATATGACATGAAATTTAACAGGTTTAACATCATATATAATTAATCACAGGCAGTTATAACATAACATAATAGTTCTACCCATTCAAATGGTGTCAATTCACATTTGTATAAGTATAAACGTCTGGTGAGATTTACTCACAGGTTTGAGCTGAAGACACAACGACGAATTGCACAAATGGGATCTACACAAGCACAAAAGCACGACCCAGATTCGAATGGAGGAGACAAATGTCAAATTCCTTGGAAACACATCAAAAAAAAAAATATATAACAACGATGAGTTTCAAAACCAAAATACGATAAACTGCGCTAGAATAAACTGCACAGACCAGACTGAACAGATAACTCCTAAGTTAATGGATTCCGACTACGACAAACGTAATAAAATCACATATTAACATTTACGTCGTTATGTATTCGCGTTAAAAATTATTTAAAAATTTGCTTGTCATTACAATTTCAGTTTATATATATATACTTACACACACACACACACACACACACACACATATATATATATAACAAGCAAACATGAATTCCTTAATTCATTATAAAAATTGAACTAACTTGATATATAAAATTATACACGCGGAAAAACTTACAAGTTTACAGCTCAACGTTCAAATCCTATGTTTACTGTTACCTTTTCTTCTCTTTTTTTTATGTAATTTTTTTTATATATTAACGCACGCAACTTCGGGAAAAGAATCCAAAACCAACACAAACCCTTCATTCATTATGCATATACTCACTGTGCCAAATATATTCAATTTGTGGCATGCAGGCATGTACCACTTCCTTTTTTTTTGCACGCAACTAGGCAATGGAGAAAACAAAACAAAAAAAAATGTTCAGCCATAACTTTACCATTTAGTATATATATAGGTGTAACATATATGTATGCAGTGCCAAGTTAAAACCTTCACTTTATTTTTTTATTTTTTTTATATAAATGATGCACGCGACTTCCAGAGAAAGAAAAAAGAAGAATATATATATATATATATATATATATATATATATATATATATTCACTGTATCCAAAACCATTCAATGTTTGCATGCATGGCCATTCGCGTGCAAGCTTGTATCCCTTCAAATATATTTTTTTATATTTGACACACGCAGCAAGAAGAAGAGAGAAAAGAGAAAAAAAAACAAACAAAAGAACTCACCGCACAGGGCTGAGGTGGCAGTGGCATAGGTGACGTCGGGGGAAGATCGGTGGCGTGACTGCAGTGGAAGGGGAGTTGCGGTGGTCAGGAAGGTGGTGCGGTGCTTGGTACAGAGGAGAAGGGGTTTGTTTTGTAAGTTGGATCGGCTGTTGCCTTCTTCCCTTTTTTTTTGGGTGCGAAAAGATGCTAAAGGAGGAAGTTGAACACGAGAGAAAAGTGATAAAGCCTCTTATTTTTATACTAGTTTAGATTGCGTGAGTGATTCCAGGGAGGGGAAATCTAAGTTTAAGGTAACCGGTTGATATCTTAAAACGTACCATAAATTTGTGTAACGTACCAATAAATTGTGTAACGTACCAATTAATTGTGTAACGTACCAATTAATTTTGTAATGTACCAATTAATTGTGTAACGTACCAATTAATTTTGTAACATACCAATTAATTGTGTAACGAACCAATTAATTTTGTAACGTACCAATTAATTGTGTAACGTACTAATTAATTTTTAGGCTAAACACGTTCAGGAATTTAAATTTTGAATTCTAATCAATTAATTTCAGTTTATAACGGCAACTAATAAATTTATATACGGACCCATTATATACACACAAAACAGCGCGTAACTTCCACCTCGGACCTCCAAATTCAGCAAATAAGGTATCGTTGAGCTCGCCTTGTCAGCACGAGTCTAATAATATAAAGAAAAATCACGTTTGTTCGTTCAAATAAATATTCATTTTCCGAAATTGGTGGTTGCTGATACCGCTAATTGGACCATATAAAACTAATTTAATGCGTTAACGTTACCGGAAGTTGAATCAACAGACATTATTATATTTTTATTATAAATCTCTCTTGAATATTACAACATAAAATAATGACATTCCAAAAAAAAATTTTTATGCAAATTAATTTCCAAAATACGTTACCTACAATTTAATAGATTATTTTATTTAAAAGTTCTTTTATTCAAAATAGATTTAGATAGTTACAACAAATTCTTACGTTATCAAAATTTTAGTTTCAAATTTGTCGCTAACTTCCGCAGGAATCCAATTTATTAGCAGTAAATTTCTCGGGTCGTTACACTCTCCCCCACTCAAAACTTTTCGTCCTCGAAAAGGAATGAGGTACGGAAAAGCAGGACAAAGATAGAGTGAAATAGGATTAAGATAAGATGGCAAGGAGATTGAAATTATACCTGATAACTATTGTTATCGGTTAGTTTTACAAGGTGGAGATGATCTTTCCAAGACTCTCCAAAATTAAGAACACAAGCACCAAAAGGTGGATTCAAAATGATTACCAAAGATCTATCAAAGATTATAGAAAGATGCCTATACCAATCTATAGCAAAATAAGGATGATAAGGACAACCAAAAGATAGTTTGGAAAACAAATTAAGGAATTAGATTTGAAAGCATGGAAATTTTAACTTAAATAGAGAATAAATCTTTACACAAGTTAAATAAATCTTAACTATCTCAAATTTCATTATCTAATTATCCAACCATCTAAAATTAACAATTTTTAAAACCATGGGTTTGAAAAATAATCATTTATTACACTCACAATGTACTTAACAAATTTAATTCTCTTTATTCCTAATAAAAATTAGATTTATTCCTCTCAATACATTTATCACTTATGTTAAACATACTTACACTTATTATAACTGCTTTATTTTATTCTTAGTTCTTTTAACATTATTTTATTGTAAGTTATTCAATTACCCTTTATTATATTTACCCCTGTTAATCATTAAAATTTAAGTGTATAACATTTATTATAATTCAGAAGTTAACAATGTAATTGGATAATATACAAATAAAACTTTCCAATTCAATCATTTCGAGCTTAAATCATTTATTCAAAAATTTTGATTTTCTTTTTATAATTGAAATTATTCTTTAACAATAAAATTTAAGAATTAAATTTCCGATTTCTTCAAACCATTTAGAGATAACTAGATGTATGTACATAGTTTATAAAATAAAATTTAAATCATATGTCTATATATATTATAAATCAAGTCATATTTTAGAAATTCAAATAAATTTGATTTCCCAAAACAAAGCTGTAGCAAGACTACAGAACAGTCTCTTCACTTCGAAACTCGAAAATGAACGCCGATGGTGCTGTAGTCATCACCGTAGTTATTTCCCAGCGACAATGAGAAGAGCAGTAATTTTAAACTTAAAATTCTTTGGAAACAAATTTCTATTTGAAAATACTTTAAATAATATAACCTTTTAAAACATTAAACACAAGGTTCGAAACCATTGGAAATTAAATTCTCAAATTTCTTGTTTTAAATTCATTTCAGTTCCCAAATCAATTTATAAACAACTATTTATAAATTCATTTATAGAACAATAAATGATAAATTAAGTATTATCACTTCAAATAATCAATTTAAATCATTTTATTAAGTTCCATAAATTTACTTGTATATCAAAATTTTATTTCATTGACCAAATTTTAAAATAATATTGTGTCAGTTTGTTCTGTCAAAGTGTTTAGAAATCCTATCGATAGCGTTGATTAGAAGAATCGATCAGAAACCCAATTCAACATCAACAACTCAAACAACACAATATATATAAAAAACATAGATTAACAAGTACAATTCAAAATGTTTGAAGATAGGGTGGAAACCAAAGACAAGATGATTAAATAACAAAATAGGGAGGTGGATAAGTTTAAATAAATCACGGGCAACATTTACCAGGTCAACCGTGACTTAAAGAATAAGATCAGTGTGGATTTTCTGGGGTAAATCTACATTCGATCTCAAGAGTTAGAGTTTGAAATAACAAGAGATATTAGCATCTAAACCAAGGATAGATAAGAATCTCTGGTGAATCGATGCAAATTGTAAGGGAGTTTTTCCCTTTTTTTTCAATTCAATTTGAAATTGGCGTGACCGCCGACTCACTAAAAAGGTCATTCGAAGCGGAGTTATGGAATACTCCAGTGTCAAAAGAAAATGAATAGTGAGGGATAAGAATGGATTTTGGAACCGTAGGGAATGTTCCAAAATTCAAAGGAATCGAGTCAAAAAAGAAGAGATTCAAACTCGAATGAAAGAGATTCTGTAAATACATTCACTCCATATGCTGAGTTTTTCCTAGAGCTACCAAAGCTCTGATACCAACTGTAACGACCCTATATTTTCAACCATTCGCATCCATTATAAGTGTATAGGTAGACACTCATGCCGGAATTGAATTGCTCAAAATACCGCGTTGTAATCAAAAATTTGGAAAATCTCAGAATATACAGTAAATAAAATTCACAGATCACAGACACAGAGTAATAATAATGCAGCGGAAGTAAAAAGAGATAGTAGTTCATGAAGCTACTATATAAAAATTTCAGAGTTACATAAAATACAACAGAGGAAATAAAGTAAAAAGAAGTCTCACTTCATAGATGTCAACTAATACAAGAGCTGAAAGGAACAACAAATTTCAAAAGATAAACTTGACAAGTAGATAATCTCCAGCGATTCCAATCTCCAGAAAGTGGAAATCCAAATCTGTGAATAACTCAGGCTGACCCGAGCGTAAATCAAAATACAAACACTCGAGTCAGGACATACATACTTATACAATTTAAACCAACTCAAGTGAACTGTAGTAAAGGTACAAGTAACTTAGAAGATGCTTGGGACCGCCCATCCTCTAAGGATCCGTTAAACTATTTACTATGTAGTATATTGCGCTATATACAGTAGTGTCTAATCAGTAAAGTATAATCATATAGAAAATAGCGTTAAGGGGATGATGAACCTTAACGTGGTCGGATCTTTAAAACCAAAATCGTAGTGGGCTCGATATAAGGATATGACACGGCACGCGAGGCAATGCCAGGGTGGATACACCGTTTGCACTCCCGGACCGGTGGTGACGGCAAGCCAGCAGCTTCCGCCCACCTCGAACAATACCCCCGAATCAAAGTGGCGCCACCGAATCGAATCACAACTGTAATAGAATGGTTTTCGATGGAGCATGCTCGATGAAAGGGTGCGACCCTTTGTGTAGCCCGGTATAGCTCCTATTTTAGTCATATATGCCAACTCATGGGAGTTGGGTCCACATAATATACCTCGAGAACATCGCCACCATCCTACTTCATTCTGGAATCTCCACCGCGTACACAATTGTTAAAGTGGTTTTCGGTATTGGCCGGCTATAAGACAATATCCGATCCCGGTCTCTTTAACAACCAATCGTTATTATAACCCGTGGTTATAACTTTAAAACAATATTTTCATACTTCAAAATAAAATATCATTTCAATCCAAATCTTTATCAAAATAAAGATTAAATCATTTCTAAACCATTTCAATATATCAACATACTATATCTTTCAAATTCAAATATTTATCAAAAAAATATCAAGTCATTTCAAATCATTTTAATACATAAACATCATATCTTTCAAACTTCATTTTCAAATCATTTTAATTTCAAAATGTCATAATTTTCAAAAATTCATCTTCGAATCATTTAATATATATCAAAATATCATATCTTTCAAACTTCATTTTCAAATCGTTTTAATTTCAAAATATCATAACTTTAAAAACTTCATTTCAAAACATTTTAAATATATCATATCCTAAACATCTTTAAATCATTAAATATATATCAAAATATCATATCTTTCAAACTCATTTCAAATCATTTTAATTTCAAAATATCATAACTTAAACATTTTTAAATTCAAGATAGCATTCATTTATTATCATCTCAAATCACCTTTTTAAAAAAATTATATTCCATCAACTTAATTCAATTGAAATCATTTTAAAAATGTAATTATTATACTTTCAAATCAAGTATTCAATTTCCAAAGTTTTAAACCATTATGAGTTCATTTACTAAGTTAAAAACCATAAGCATTGAAAATTTCAACCTTTTACAGCATTCAGAAAAAGATGCTGAAAGTTATACTTGAAAACATTTCAATTTAAACCATTTAAACATTTTAAAAATCATATTTTAACATTCAAAGATGTTCATTAAATACTTTTTTAATTAATGATTTTTATAAAGCAACATTTTATAATTAAATCAAATTTCACAAATCCACTTAATAAATTCAAGTGTAAACTTCCTATTTTTGCATTTAACACTTTATTAACATTTACATTTTCAAATTATCATTTGACAAATTAAACTAAATTCCCAATTTATTTAAATTACTTAAACTTTAAACAAAACCAAATTCCACATTTCCAAATCAAGTTGTATTTTCAAATTTCACTTTTTAAGCATTCATTTATTTAACCACTTAAATTCATAGAAAATCAATAATAAATCACTTAAATTCAAATTTAAATCAATTTATCATATTTACCATTTTCCAAATAAAAATTTAAATTTCCATTTTATTTATATAACTTAAGTATCATTTTTTAACCAAAATTCCAAATTTCGAAACTTAAGTTATATTTCAATAATCCAATTTAACCATTCATTAATTACATTTTGAACTCATAGAAAAATCATTATTTCTTTATTTAAAACATTTAAAAATCTATTTAAATAAAATTTCATAAATTTATAATTTTAAAATACTTAAAAATATCCAAAAACACTTTATAAAATAACCACGGGTCTGTATATAGTTTTCTAACTTAGGTTAAGTGATACGCATATGTATCATTTCAATCCGCAGTTTAAAATAAAAATCCGGGTTTTATCATTTCAAACCCGCAATCCCAAGTTAAATAAATTAAATAAAAACCGTTCAGGCCTACCATTTCCGCCCATAACGATTTTTCCCTATTCTAAAGTCTGTTCGGGTATGTATCATTTCAACCCATAGTGTTTTCTAATCTACAGGGAACTTGCAGTGTGATAAACAGATATAAATGAACAGTAACAACATATATATAATAACAGATGATATGACATGAAATTTAACAGGTTTAACATCATATATAATTAACCACAGGCAGTTATAACATCACATAATAGTTCTAGCCATTCAAATGGTGTCAATTCACATTTGTATAAGTATAAACGTCTGGTGAGATTTAATCACAGGTTTGAGCTGAAGACGCAACGACGAATTGCACAAATGGGATCTACACAAGCACAAAAGCACGACCCAGATTCGAATGGAGGAGGCAAATGTCAAATTCGTTGGATACACATCAAACAAAACAAAAATATATAACAACGATGAGTATCAAAACCAAAATACGATAAACTGCGCTGGAATAAACTGCACAGACCAGACTGAACAGATAACTCCTAAGTTAATGGATTCCGACTGCGACAAACGTAATAAAATCACATATTAACATTTACGTCGTTATGTATTCGCGTTAAAAATTATTTAAAAATTTGCTTGTCATTACAATTTCAGTTTATATATATATATATATATATTTATATATATATATATACTTACATATATATATATATACTTACATATATATATATATATAACAAGCAAACATGAATTCCTTAATTCATTATAAAAATTGAACTAACTTGATATATAAAATTATACACGCGGACAAACTTACAAGTTTACAGCTCAACGTTCAAATCCTATGTTTACTGTTACCTTTTCTTCTCTTTTTTTGTATAATTTTTTTTTATATATTAACGCACGCAACTTCGGGAAAAGAATCCAAAACCAACGCAAACCCTTCATTCATTATGCATATACTCACTATACCAAATATATTCAATTTGTGGCATGCAGGCATGTACCACTTCCATTTTTTTTTTTCGCACGCAACTAGGCAATAGAGAAAACAAAACAAAAAAGAAAAGTTCAGCCATAACTTTACCATTTAGTATATATATAGGTGTAACATATATGTATGCAGTGCCAAGTTAACACCTTCACTTTATTTTTTTATTTTTTTTATATAAATGTTGCACGCGACTTCCAGAGAAAGAAAAAAAAGAATATATATATATATATATATATATATATATATATATTCACTGTATCCAAAACCATTCAATGTTTGCATGCAGGGCCATTCGCATGCAAGCTTGTATCCCTTCAAATATTTTTTTTTATATTTGACACGCGCAGCAAGAAGAAGAGAGAAAAGAGAAAAAAAACAAACAAAAGAACTCACCGCACAGGGCTGAGGTGGCAGTGGTGTAGGTGGCGTCGGGGGAAGATCGGTGGCGTGGCTGTAGTGGAAGGGGAGTTGCGGTGGTCAGGAAGGTGGTGCGGTGCTTGGTATAGAGGAGAAGGGGTTTGTTTTGTAAGTTGGATCGGCTGTTGCCTTCTTCCCTTTTTTTTTGGGTGCGAAAAGATGCTGAAGGAGGAAGTTGAACACGAGAGAAAAGTGATAAAGCCTCTTATTTTTATACTAGTTTAGATTGAGTGAGTGATTCCAGGGAGGGGAAATCTAAGTTTAAGGTAACCGGTTGATATCTTAAAACGTACCATAAATTTGTGTAACATACCAATAAATTGTGTAACGTACCAATTAATTGTGTAACGTACCAATTAATTTTATAACGTACCAATTAATTTTGTAACGTACCAATTAATTGTGTAACGTACCAATTAATTTTGTAACGTACCAATTAATTGTGTAACGAACCAATTAATTTTGTAACGTACCAATTAATTGTGTAACGAACCAATTAATTTTGTAACGTACCAATTAATTGTGTAACATACTAATTAATTTTTAGGCTAAACACGTTCAGGAATTTAAATTTTGAATTCTAATCAATTAATTTCAGTTTATAACGGCAACTAATAAATTTATATACGGACTCATTATATACACACAAAACAGCGCGTAACTTCCACATCGGACCTCCAAATTCAGCAAATAAGGTATCGTTGCGCTCGCTTTATCAGCACGAGTCTAATAATATAAAGAAAAATCACGTTTGTTCGTACAAATAAATATATTTTTTCCGAAATTGGTGGTTTCTGATACCGCTAATTGGACCATATAAAACTATTTTGATGCGTTAACGTTACCGGAAGTCTTCAACAGACGTTATTATATTTGTATTATAAATCTCTCTTGAATATTACAACATAAAATAATGACATTTCAAAAAAAAAATTATGCAAATTAATTTCCAAAATACGTTACCCACAATTTAATAGGTTATTTTATTTAAAAGTTCTTTTATTCAAAAAAGATTTAGATAGTTACAACAAATTCTTACGTTATCAAAATTTTAGTTTCAAATTTGTCGCTAACTTCCGCAGGAATCCAATTTATTAGTAAATTTCTCGGATCGTTACATATATCATTTCATACTATTTCTTAATTTGTTCGAAATAATTCAAATAATTGTTTATAAATTATCAAATAATATATTGGGTGATAATAGGATATATATAAAATAAATAACATCAAATCAAATCAATCAAAATATCAATTAATGGCACCCATCACAATCAACATCCAAACAATCAAAATATCACAAAAATTAACTAGTTATCAATATCTGGTGTTTAACTACCAGTTTAATTTCAATTTCAAATTTAACCATCGGTCACAAATTCCTAACGGTTACATTCATATGTCATTACTCAATTTAAATTACTAAACAATAGTCAATAAAATTTAAATACTTCATGATATCAATTTGACGAAAATCAAAAATATTTTAATACTTCGTGAGCGTTTAAAACACCCACCTTTATGTAAAACTGAAAAGCTTCAAATAAATTCCACTACATGCCATAGCCTTCGTTAATACGATTCCAACACAACCTGTTTCGCTTGAACGGACCTCGTACGTGAAAGTTTTACGATAATTTGCATTTGAAGTAATTAAAGTATAATTAACTTAATAAATTAAATGAAACAAAAAACAAAACATATTCTTCTTCTAGTCACACGCCTTCCTCTCTCTGCCTACATTTTCACGTTTGAGATTTTGTTTGTTACCTTTTTTTACCCGCCTATCAAATGCTAGCCGCCAACCGCCACCACCGCCAACCACCGCTGCCATGCCACGCGCCACTGCCCGACCACGGCCCACCTCCATGTTACGCATCAGTCCAGTTCACACGACCTGACTCTCAAGATGCGTGCCACCACAACTACCGTTGACTATCGCCTCCAACGCCACCCTCCAGCCCTCGCCACTCGCGCTCGCGACTTTACCATTTGGTTTTTTTTCTTGTTCTTTCTGCAAAGTCAGTATGAAAGGGAGAGGATGGCACGAGGAAGACAAGAATGTGGGCGTAGCGTACGAAGTGTTGAGTGAGGGTAAATATATATTATTATAATTAGAAAATATCTAACCTTAAACACCTGAAATTCTCAAAACTCCAAACGAAGCGTGCTGACTGGCGCTCTATATGTTATACCCCTATTCCAAACACAATGGAATATGTACTTGGAGCCAATTCTATCATATTAAGAAATAGCTTTTCAAAATTAAATTATTTTGATTAAATTCCTTTAATTAATTTGCACGTGATTCAAGCTTGCATGGCCAAATTATAAGTCTGATCGCTATGAAAATAGTTCACTATTACGGATTCGATGAAACTTGTTTCGTCGAAATGCGAGACAGTGCCCAAAAGACTATTTTACACGTTAATTAAAACAAGAAATTTCAAAAATTAATTTAATCACTTTAAATTCAATTTTAAAAGTTAACAATCTTCATTCATGTTTAAATAAAATTTAGATTAACTTTCGATATCATTCTCATTCACAATAAATTTAGAATTCGATTATTCAAATAATTTCCAATATGAAGATTTTAAATGAATTTTAGTTATTAAACAATTATTTTATATTCGTCTAAGTAATTCAACATTTATTATTCAATTCCGGTTATTGATTGTAACAACTTAAATATATTAAACTACATTTTAATACAAATGGTTTCCTTAAATCTTATAGAAATTGTTATTTCAAACTTTGTACAAGTCCATATTCAATAACAGCATTAATAAATCATTAATTTTTATTTTTAACCATTTTTGTTCAATAATTATATTTAGTTTAATAATTTAAAATGGTTAAAAATATGGGTCGTTACATGTAACATCCCCTACTTGGAGGCCTAAAACTAACGGTTATGGATGCTATAGTCATCCAAGTGATTAATCATCGGCGACCAAATACGGTAATTTTAGATACATTAATATAACAAGAGCATATGGATATGGAAATTTTTTAAAATCAATACGCAACTTTCTCATTCCATTCAAAGAATTTAAAATTTTAGTACATAATCCCAATACATGAACCACGTTCAAAGAAAATATAATTATTACAAGATACGCCAAGAGTGACATATGAAGATGCCCCCTTGGAAGATCAGAGTATATAACTAGGAAATTAAACATCTTCTCCTTTACAACAAAACACAGTGGAATCAAAATAGAAAAGGACTATAGATAGCTAGGAAGACTCCTACATGTCTTCGAAAGCTTATACGTCTAAAGAGGCACCGAAAAACCTTAACTCTTAAACTACTCAAAATCAATTAAGTACCCGAGAGATTAAGGGGAAATTTTAAACTTTGAGTTGGACATAAAGTCTGGTATGATAATAATTCACCGTCTCAAACCATTTAGATATCTAGTGAGACCATATCGCTTAGTAGAACGGGTTTTTCCCTCACTAGTATCCTAAAACTTTATAAAACCATATACTATTGTAATGACCCGGTATTTTCAACCATTCGCATCCATTGTAAGTGTATAGATAGACACTCATGCCGGAATTGAATTGCTCAAAATACCGCGTTGTAAATAAATTTTTGGCAAACCTCAGAATATACAGTAAATAAAATCACAGATCACAGACACAGAGTATATAATAATGCAGCGGAAGTAAAAGAGATAGTAGTTCATGAAGCTACTAAAAAAATATAAGATACATCAGAGTTAAATGAGATACAACAGAAGAGTAACAAGATACATCACTGAAACACTGGATACTGAAACAAAATAGAAGGCTGGATCTTCAAGGAAAGCTCCAACTCCGAAGGTGAATCTTGAATGCTAACTCAATCAATCTGACCCGAGCGTAAAGCAAAACACAAAACCCTCGAGTCAGGACATAAATACTTATAAACTGTAAATCAACTCAAGTGAACAGTAACAAAATGCGTCAATAACTTAAAGGATGCTTGGGACCGCCCATCCTCTAAGGATCCGTTAAACTATTTACTATATAGTAAAATACGCTATTTACGGTAGTGTCTAATCAGTAAAGTATAATCATATAGAAAATAGCGTTAAGGGGATGGTGAACCTTAACGCGGTCGGATCTTTAAAACCAAAATCGTAGTGGGCTCGATATAAGGATATGACACGGCACGCGAGGCAATGCCAGGGTGGATACACCGTTTGCACTCCCGGACCGGTGGTGACGGCAAGCCAGCAGCTTCCGCCCACCTCGTACAATACCCCCGAATCAAAGTGGCGCCACCGAATCGAATCACAACAATAATAGAATAGTTTCCGATGGAGCATGCTCGATGAAAGGGTGTGACCCTTTGTGTAGCCTGGTATAGCTCCTGTTTTAGTCATATATGCCAACTCACGGGAGTTGGGTCCACGTAACGTACCTCGAGAACGTCGCCACCATCCTACTTCATTCTGGAATCTCCACCGCGTACACAGTTGTTAAAGTGGTTTTCGGTATTGTCCGGCTATAAGACAATATCCGATCCCGGTCTCTTTAACAACCAATCGTTATTATAACCCATGGATATTTATTTCAAATAATTTATACTTTCAAGACAAAAATATCATACTCATTTCAAAACAATATCACAATTGTATCATTTCCATTTCAAAAATAATTCAATATTATATCATTCAAATAAAACCCAAATTTTCAAATCATTGAATATTTCTTTAAATTTATTAAACTTGAAATATTCCTTTAAATTATCATAGCATTTTGGAAATGTTACCTTAAGGAATCATAGCATTTTTGGAATGTACTACTTTCTACTTTACATTGTATATATTCAAAGTATTGATAAGCTTAAAATTTTAACATGTCAATTTATCATAGCCTTATAGTTAAATAAACTTTCTTACTATAATGTACAATTTAAACCGAAATTCTTATGTTAAGTTAAAAGCACCTTATTAACTTACATTATTATTACAATAAAGAAACTTTATTATTTTAATCATTTAAAGTATGCCATTCACATAAATTAAAACTTGCTTATCAAATGTACGTTATCAACTTACATTTTATTATTACAGTAAGTAACATTTATCATTTTAATCAATTTAAAATACACCATTACATTGATTAAAAGCTACGTGTCAAATGTACGTTTTAAATTTTATATTCCTATTGCAATAATGAACATTTATTAATTAAATCAATACCACACTACTTAAAACTTTACATGTTTCTTTCCTAATTAAAACTTTACATGTTCTTGCATTAATTAAAACTTTCATGTTCTCTCATTAATTAGGACATTACACGTTTCTTTCATTAATTAAAACCTATACGTTTCTTTCATAAATTAAAAACTTATACGTTTCTTTCATAAATTAAAACCTATACGTTTCTTTCATAAATTAAAACCTATACGTTTCTTTCATAAATTAAAAACTATACGATTCTTTCATAAATCAAAACCTATACGTTTCTTTTATAAATTAAAACCTATACGTTTCAGATTTATATTACCATTTCACAAATTTAACTAAACTTCCAGTTTATTTAATTAATTTAACATCTTTAGTTAAAACTCAAATTTCACATTTTCAAGTCAAGTTATATTTTAAAATTTCATTTTCAACAGTCATTTATTCAACCACTTAAATTTATAGAAAATCAATAGTTCTTTAATAAATCACTTAAATTCAAATATAAATCAATTTATCATATTTACCATTTTCCAAATAAAATTAAAGTCCATTTTATTCATGTAACTTAAATATCATTTTTAGTCAAAATTCCAAATTTCAAACATAAGTTATATTTCAAAATCCAGTTAATCCACTCATAAATTACATTTTTAACACATAGAAAAATCATATTTTATTTATTTTAAAACCTTTCAAAAACTATTTAAACCAAATTTCATAAATTTATAATTTTTAAAATACTTAAAATATTCAAAACACTTTATAGAATAACCACGGGTCTGTATATAGTTTTCTAACCTAGGTCAAGTGATACGGATATGTATCATTTCAATCCGCAGTTTAAAAGATAAAAATCCGGGTTCTATCATTTCAAACCCGCAATCCCAAGTTTAAATAAATAAATAAAATAACTCAGGCCTATCATTTCAGCCCATAATGATTTTTATCCTAATAGGGAACTTGCAGTGTGATCATATACAGAAATAATATAAACAATGTCAATATCACAATATACAGTCATGTATCAGATGTCAGGTGAAAATTAACAGTTTTAACATGGTCATAACATGGTAATAACACGGCATAGCGTATCATATGATCATCATTAACTTGCATAAACATTTTATATTACTAAACACTTGTCATCAATTCACTTTTCATAACTATAAATGTCAGAGTGAGAAAGACTCACCTTTTTCAAAGCTAGAGACCAAAACAACATACAAGCACGACTCCAAAGGCACGACAAGCACAATTTCACGACTTTTGATTTGAGTTGAAAGATAGCCAAGATATGATTTTGTATCAACAACCCAAAGCAAAACAGTGAAAGGAGAACAAATGAAATAAAACAAGAGTGAAAAGAAGAAAGAAAGAAAAAAAGAAAAAAAAAGAGAAAAAAAAATGAAAGAAAAAGCATGCGCCAGTTTATACCTTCAGGAGATGCTTACGCAAATTTTGATGGAAGCAAAATGAATAATTTATGGTACGGAACTTTTGAACGTGAAATATATATTAACATTTGCTCACTAATTTATGTAGAGGGCAGGCAAGAGAAAAATGCTTAAACAGTAGAGGCAATTAAGGCATTCAATTCTATCCAATAGGTGGAAACGTATGGGAGGCAAGAGGGAAAGAAATAATTCACACACGGAAATGATTTAAGGCAAGATTTGAGCAAGATTTTGGATTCTCAAAATAGAATATACGGCTGAAAACTTTGCATTGTTAACGCAAGAAAAAAAAATCAAATAGATAACGAAAAGGCAAGAGCAACAATTAAATATATGCCCAAAGTAACGTACAAATTATTTTGTTTCTCTTATTAAATAACGTACAAATTATTTTGTTTCTCTTATTAAATAAATTTAAAATACTAACGTTTCTATTAGGAAAATAAACCATCACTTTAAACCAAAATTTAATAGCTATTGTACCATAATTAATAACATTTGATTTAGCTTCATCCAATTGATTGTTAAATATAAAGTTAAGAAACAGATGTAAACATATGTAAAAGAAATGTAAAGTTTATTTCTCGTTTCACCCTAATTATTACTAACTTTTTTTTAAAAAAAGTATACAACAAATCTGACCAAAACAAAAGTGAAACAAATGTTACACAATTGTATACAGTTCAAGATGAAAAATTTGCCTTTAGAATTACAAAATTTAGAATTTCTATTAAAGTTACACTTTTTATCCAAATCAAATTTTCAGACATTGTTTATTTTTATTTGGACAAATGATCAGAAATCATTTCAAGAAAATTTCCAAAATTAGATTTTTAAGAAAAAAAAGCCAAAGTCTTTAAATAAAAGAAAAAATTTAAAATTTAGGGAAAACAAGTAGAAAAGTAAGAAAAAGAAAGGGAAGCCATTACCAGATCTTTGAAGCCGTGAGAAACAAATGAAAATGATCTTTTTTTTCACGTGAAAACCTAATGAGATGACGGCTACATTAGGGTTTTACACGGCTAAGGCAATTAATTGAGGAGTTTAAGGAAATGAAGGGTTTGGGCAAATAAAAGGGCTTACGTTTCAAAGTGATTTACAATCTTCCATATTCTTTTCCTTTTTTTTATTTGGGTGCGAAAAGATGCTGAAGGAGGAAGTTGAACACGAGAGAAAAGTGATAATGCCTCTTATTTTTATTCTAGTTAAATTGCGTGAGTGATTCCAGGAGGGGAAATCTAAGTTTAAGGTAACCGGTTGATATCTTAAAACGTATCATAAATTTGTGTAACGTACCAATAAATTGTGTAACGTACCAATTAATTGTGTAACGTACCAATTAATTTTGTAACGTACAATTTATAACGTACTAATTAATTGTGTAACGTACTAATTAATTTTTAGGCTACAGCTGTTAAACACGTTCAGGAATTTAAATTTTGAATTCTAGTCAATTAATTTCAGTTTATAACGGCAACTAATAAATTTATATACGGACCCATTATATGCACACAAAACAACGCGTAACTTCCACATCGGACCTCCAAATTCAGCAAATAAGGTATCGTTGCGCTCGCCTTGTCAGCACGAGTCTAATAATATAAAGAAAATCACGTTTGTTCATTCAAATAAATATTCATTTTCCGAAATTTACGGTCGCTGATACCGCTAATTGGACCATATAAAACTAATTTAATGCGTTAACGTTACCGGAAGTCTTCAACAGACGTTATTATATTTTTATTATAAATCTCTCTTAAATATTACAACATAAAATAATGACATTCCAAAAAAAAAAAAATTATGCAAATTAATTACCAAAATACGTTACCCACAAATTTAATAGGTTATTTTATTTAAAAGTTCTTTTATTCAAAAAAAATCTAGATAGTTACAAAAAATTCTTACGTTATTAAAATTTTAGTTTCAATTTGTCGCTAACTTCCGCAGGAATCCAATTTATTAGCAGTAAATTTCTTGGGTCGTTACACTCTCCCCCACTCAAAACTTTTCGTCCTCGAAAAGGAATGTGGTACGGAAAAGCACGGACAAAGATAGAGTGAAATAGGATTAAGATAAGATGGCAAGGAGATTGAAATTATACCTGATAACTATTGTTATAGGTTAGTTTAACAAGGTGGAGATGATCTTTCCAAGATTCTCCAAAATTAAGAACACAAGCACGAAAAGTGGATTCAAAATGATTACCAAAGATCTATCAAAGATTATAGAAAGATGCCTATACAAATCTATAGCAAGATAAGGATGATAAGGACAACCAAAATATAGTTTGGGAAACAAAATAAGGAATTAGATTTGAAAGCATGGGAATTTCAACTTAAATAGAGAATAAATCTTTACACAAGTTAAATAAATCTTAACTATCTCAAATTTCATTATCTTATTATCCAATCATCTAAAATTAACAATTTTTAAAACCATGGGTTTGAAAAGTAATCATTTATTACACTCACAATGTACTTAATAAATTTAATTCTCTTTATTCCTAATAAAAATTAGATTTATTCCTCTCAATACATTTATCACTTATGTTAAACATACTTACACTTATTATAACTGTTTTAATTTATTCTTAATTTCTTTAACATCATTTATATTGTAAGTTATTCAATTACCCTTTATTATATTTACCTCTGTTAATCATTAAAATTTAAGTCTATAACATTATTATAACCACTCAAATTTTATTTATAAAATCTTTTTATATTTTATATTATCCAAATTACAATGTTAACTTCTGAAATTAAGGTAAGTTATGTTTGAATGCAATTGTATTATACAAATAAAACTTTCCAATTCAATTATTTCAAGCTTAAATCATTTATTCAAAAATTTTGATTTTCTTTTTATAATTGAAATTATTCTTTAAAATAGAATTTAAGAATTTAAATTTCCGATTTCTTCAAACCATTTAGAGATAACTAAATGTATGTACATAGTTTATCAAATAAAATTTTAATCATATGTCTATATATATTATAAATCAAGTCATATTTTAGAAATTCAAATAAATTTGATTTCCCAAAACAAAGCTATAGCAAGACTACAGAACAGTCTCTTCACTTCGAAACTTGAAAATGAACGTCGATGATGCTGCAGTCATCACCGAAGTTATTTCCCAGCGACAATGAGAAGAGCGCTAATTTTAAACTTAAAATTCTTTGGAAACAAATTTCTATTTGAAAATACTTTAAATAATATAACCTTTTAAAACATTAAACACAAGGTTCGAAATCATTGGAAATTAAATTCTCAAATTTCTTGTTTTAAATTCATTTCAGTTCCCAAATCAATTTATAAACAACTATTTATAAATTCATTTATAGAGCAATAAATGATAAATCAAGTATTATCTTTTCAAACGATTAATTTAAATCAATTTATTAAGTTCCATAAATTTACTTATGTCAAAATTTATTTCATTAACCAATTTTTTTTAAAATAAATATTGTGTCAGTTTGTTCTGTAAAAGTGTTTTGGAAATCTTATCGATAGCGTTGATCAGACGAATCGATCGGAAACCCAAATCAACATCAACAACTCAAACAACATAATATATAAACAAAACATAGATTTACAAGTACAATTCAAAATTTTTGAAAATAGGTTGGAAACAAAAGACAAGATGATTAAATAACAAAATAGGGAGGTGGATAAGCCTAAATAAATCACGGGCAACATTTACCGGGTCAACCGTGGCTTAAAGAATAAGATCAATGTGGATTTTTCTGGGGTAAATCTACATTCGATCCCAAGAGTTAGAGTTTGGAATAACAAAAGATATTAGCATCTAAACCAAGGATGGATATAAATCTCTGGTGAATCGATGCTAATTGTAAAAGAGTTTTCCCCTTTTTTTCAATTCAATTTGAAATTGGCGTGACCGTCGACTCACTAGAAAGATCATTCGAAGCGGAGTTATGGAATACTCAAGAGTCAAAAGAAGATGAATAGTGAGGGATACGAATGGATTTTGGAACCGTAGGGAACGCTCCAAAATTCAAAGGAATCGAGTCAAAAGGGAGAGATTCAAACTCGAATGGAAGTGATTCTGTAAATACATTCACTCCATATGCTGAGTTTGCATAGAGCTACCAAAGCTCTAATACCAACTGTGACGACCCGGTATTTTCAACCATTCGCATCCATTGTAAGTGTATAGATAGACACTCATGCCGGAATTGAATTGCTCAAAATACCGCGTTGTAAATAAATTTTTGGCAAACCTCAGAATATACAGTAAATAAAATCACAGATCACAAACACAGAGTATATAATAATGCAGCGGAAGTAAAAGAGATAGCAGTTCATGAAGCTACTAAAAAAATATAAGATACATCAGAGTTAAATGAGATACAACAGAAGAGTAACAAGATACATCACTGAAACACTGGATACTGAAACAAAATAGAAGGCTGGATCTTCAAGGAAAGCTCCAACTCTGAAGGTGAATCTTGAATGCTAACTCAATCAACCTGACCCGAGCGTAAAGCAAAACACAAAACCCTCGAGTCAGGACATAAATACTTATAAACTGTAAATCAACTCAAGTTAACAGTAACAAAATGCAATAATAACTTAAAGGATGCTTGGGAACGCCCATCCTCTAAGGATCCGTTAAACTATTTACTATATAGTAATATACGCTATATACGGTAGTGTCTAATCAGTAAAGTATAATCATATGGAAAATAGCGTTAAGAGGATGGTGAACCTTAACGGGGTCGGATCTTTAAAACCAAAATCGTAGTGGGCTCGATATAAGGATATGACACGACACGCGAGGCAATGCCAGGGTGGATACACCATTTGCACTCCCGGACCGGTGGTGACGGCAAGCCAGCAGCTTCCGCCCACCTCGAACAATACCCCCGAATCAAAGTGGCGCCACCGAATCGAATCACAACAATAATAGAATAGTTTCCGATGGAGCATGCTCGATGAAAGGGTGCGACCCTTTGTGTAGCCCGTTATAGCTCCTGTTTTAGTCATATATGCCAACTCACGGGAGTTTGGTCCACGTAACATACCTCGAGAACGTCGTCACCATCCTACTTCATTTTGGAATCTCCACCGCGTACATAGTTGTTAAAGTGGTTTTCGGTATTGTCCAGCTATAAGACAATATCCGATCCCGGTCTCTTTAACAACCAATCGTTATTATAACCCATGGATATTTATTTCAAATAATTTATACTTTCAAGACCAAAATATCATACTCATTTCAAAACAATATCACAATTGTATCATTTCCATTTCAAAAATAATTCAATATTATATCATTCAAATAAAACCCAAATTTTCAAATCATTGAATATTTCTTTAAATTTATTAAACTTGAAATATTCGTTTAAATTATCATAGCATTTTGGAAATGTTACCTTAAGGAATCATAGCATTTTTGGAATGTACTACTTTCCACTTTACATTGTATATAATCAAAGTATTGATAAGCTTAAAATTTTAACATGTCAATTTATCATAGCCTTATAGTTAAATAAACTTTCTTACTGTAATATAAAATTTAAACCGAAATTCTTATGTTAAGTTAAAAGCACCTCATTAACTTACATTATTATTACAATAAAGAAACTTTATTATTTTAATCATTTAAAGTATGCCATTCACATAAATTAAAACTTGCTTATCAAATGTACGTTATCAACTTACGTTTTATTATTACGGTGAGTAACATTTATCATTTTAATCAATTTAAAATACACCATTACATTGATTAAAATCTACATGTCAAATGTACGTTTTAAATTTTATATTCCTATTACAATAACGAACATTTATTAATTAAATCAATACCACACTACTTAAAACTTTACATGTTTCTTTCTTAATTAAAACTTTACATGTTCTTGCATTAATTAAAATTTCATGTTCTCTCATTAATTAGGACTTTACACGTTTCTTTCATTAATTAAAACCTATACGTTTCTTTCATAAATTAAAAACTATACGTTTCTTTCATAAATTAAAACCTATATGTTTCTTTCATAAATCAAAACCTATACGTTTCTTTCATAAATTAAAACCAATAAGTTTCAGATTTATATTACCATTTCACAAATTTAACTAAACTTCCAGTTTATTTAATTAATTTAACATCTTTAGTTAAAACTCAAATTTCACATTTTCAAGTCAAGTTATATTTTAAAATTTCATTTTCAACAGTCATTTATTCAACCACTTAAATTTATAGAAAATCAATCATTCTTTAATAAATCACTTAAATTCAAATATAAATCAATTTATCATATTTACCATTTTCCAAATAAAATTAAAGTCCATTTTATTCATGTAACTTAAATATCATTTTTAGTCAAAATTCCAAATTTCAAACATAAGTTATATTTCAAAATCCAGTTAATCCACTCATAAATTACTTTTTTAACACATAGGAAAATCATATTTTATTTATTTTAAAACCTTTCAAAAACTATTTAAACCAAATTTCATAAATTTATAACTTTTAAAATACTTAAAATATTCAAAACACTTTATAGAATAACCACGGGTCTGTATATAGTTTTCTAACCTAGGTCAAGTGATACGGATATGTGTCATTTCAATCCGCAGTTTAAAAGGTAAAAATCCGGGTTCTATCATTTCAAACCCACAATCCCAAGTTTAAATGAATAAATAAAATAACTCAGGCCTATCATTTCAGCCCATAATGATTTTTGTCCTAACAGGGAACTTGCAGTGCGATCATATACAGAAATAATATAAACAATGTCAATATCACAATATACAGTCATGTATCAGATGTCAGGTGAAAATTAACAGTTTTAACATGGTCATAACATGGTAATAACACGGCATAGTGTATCATATGATCATCATTAACTTGCATAAACATTTTATATTACCAAACACTTGTCATCAATTCACTTTTCATAAGTATAAATGTCAGAGTGAGAAAGACTCACCTTTTTCAAAGCTAGAGACCAAAACAACATACAAGCACGACTCCAAACGCACGACAAGCACAATTTCATGACTTTTGATTTGAGTTGAAAGATAGCCAAGATATGATTTTGTATCAACAACCCAAAGCAAATCAATGAATAGAGAACAAATGAAATAAAACAAGAGTGAAAAGAAGAAAGAAAGAAAAAAAAAGAAAAAAAAAGAGAAAAAAAAATGAAAGGAAAAGCATGCGCCGGTTCATACCTTCAGGAGATGCTTACGCAAATTTTGATGGAAGCAAAATGAATAATTTATGGTATGGAACTTTTGAATGTGAAATATGTATTAACATTTGCTCACTAATTTATGTAGAGGGCAGGCAAGAGAAAAATGCTTAAACGGTAGAGGCAATTAAGGCATTCAATTCTATCCAATAGGTGGAAACGTATGGGAGGCAAGAGGGAAAGAAATAATTCACACACGGAAATGATTTAAGGCAAGATTTGAGCAAGATTTTGGATTCTCAAAAGAGAATATACGGCTGAAAACTTTGCATTGTTAATGCAAGAAAAAAAAATCAAATAGATAATGAAAAGGCAAGAGCAACAATTAAATATATGCCCAAAGTAACGTACAAATTATTTTGTTTCTCTTATTAAATAACGTACAAATTATTTTGTTTCTCTTATTAAATAAATTTAAAATACTAACTTTCTATTAGGAAAATAAACCATCACTTTAAACCAAAATTTAATAGCTATTGTACCATAATTAATAACATTTGATTTAGCTTCATCCAATTGATTGTTAAATATAAAGTTAAGAAACAGATGTAAACATATGTAAAAGAAATGTAAAGTTTATTTCCCGTTGCACACTAATTATTACTAACTTTTTTTTTAAAAAAATGTATACAACAAATCTGACCAAAACAAAAGTGAAACAAATGTTACACAATTGTATACAGTTCAAGATGAAAAATTTGCCTTTAGAATTATAAAATTTAGAATTTCTATTAAAGTTACACTTTTTATCCAAATCAAATTTTCAGATATTGTTTATTTTTATTTGGACAAATGATCAGAAATCATTTCAAGAAAATTTCCAAAATTAGATTTTTAAGAAAACAAAAGCCAAAGTCTTTAAATAAATGAAAAAATTTAAAATTTAGGGAAAACAAGTAGAAAAGTAAGAAAAAGAAAGGGAAGCCATTACCATATCTTTGAAGACGTGAGAAACAAATGAAAATGATCTTTTTTTTTCACGTGAAAACCTAATGAGATGACGGCTACATTAGGGTTTTACACGGCTAAGGCAATTAATTGAGGAGTTTAAGGAAATGAAGGGTTAAATAAAAGGGCTTACGTTTCAATGTGATTTACAATCTTCCATATTCTTTTCCTTTTTTTTAATTGGGTGCGAAAAGATGCTGAAGGAGGAAGTTGAACACGAGAGAAAAGTGATAAAGCCTCTTATTTTTATACTAGTTTAGATTGCGTGAGTGATTCCAGGGAGGGGAAATCTAAGTTTAAGGTAACCGGTTGATATCTTAAAACGTATCATAAATTTGTGTAACGTACCAATAAATTGTGTAACGTACCAATTAATTGTGTAACGTACCAATAAATTGTGTAACGTACCAATTAATTTTGTAACGTACAATTTGTAACGTACCAATTAATTGTGTAACGTACTAATTAATTTTTAGGCTACAGCTGTTAAACACGTTTAGGAATTTAAATTTTGAATCCTAGTCAATTAATTTCAGTTTATAACGGCAACTAATAAATTTATATACGGGCCCATTATATACACACAAAACAGCGTGTAACTTCCACATTAGACCTCCAAATTCAGCAAATAAGGTATCGTTGCGCTCGCCTTGTCAGCACGAGTCTAATAATATAAAGAAAAATCACGTTTGTTCATTCAAATAAATATTCATTTTCTGAAATTTGTCGTCGCTGATACCGCTAATTGGACCATATAAAACTAATTTAATGCGTTAACGTTACCGGAAGTCTTCAACAGACGTTATTATATTTTTATTATAAATCTCTCTTAAATATTACAACATAAAATAATGACATTCAAAAAAAAAGAAAAATTATGCAAATTAATTGCCAAAATACGTTACCCACAAATTTAATAGGTTATTTTATTTAAAAGTTCTTTTATTCAAAAAAAAACTAGGTAGTTACAACAAATTCTTACGTTATTAAAATTTTAGTTTCAATTTGTCGCTAACTTCCGCAGGAATCCAATTTATTAGCAGTAAATTTCTTGGGTCGTTACAACTATGCTCCTTCATCCACAATGGTTAAAACATAATAGTTCAAAATAATATGATGATGTGCAAACAAGTAAATCAATTCTGGATTTTCCGTCCTCACCCATTGTGACTATCTACCACAGTTATAATTTCTAGGGTCACTATTAACCCATTAGTATTCATGGGTTGACTAATAAACTTTTAATACTTATAGACTCCCTATTCAATTTCACAGTTTCATAGGATCACTAAGAACCTATTTGTGATGCCCCACCTCTATACTCACGCTAGCCAAGGACACTACAGGGTAATGCCGTCAACTAACACGGAGAATAAGGCTGGTTAGGAGCGACCATCTATAGCCTTGCTCTAACTATCTATTGAATACATCGACAATAGTCATACCAAGCAGGTCGATATATCCAATGAATACTCAAAACAAAACCATAGGTGGTTGGAGGATCTATCAGAACAGAATATTACAACTCAAATGTAATATACATCACAGAATAGTGGATCATTGTAACATCCCACCTTTTCGCACACTTTAAACCGACACACGTGCCAATTCAAAGCATACGCAAGGGCGGATTGTTATGGGGTAAATAAGAAAAAACAGAGAAGAAATAAAACAAAATAGAATCTCACAGCGGAAGGATAAAATATAATAATCAATATACAGTTCATGATAACTGTTTACAAAATATTTATTTTACTTATACAATGAATATCAGAGTTACACATACCAACACAATAAATGCAGCGGAAATTTAGAGTGTGGTGCAATACTATAAATAATATAATACGGATTCTTCGTCTTCGTTCTCCAAAGCTAAAATCTTCGATCCTGAAACGCTCGGACTGACCCGAGCGAATTTGAAAAGACAAAAACACTCGAGTCAGACTAAAAGATCTTATGTGAGTTAAATTAACAGAAATAAATATGAGTATAGTAACTCAAGAGATGTTCGGGATTTACATCTCCTAAGGATCCGTTAAACTATTTACTATGTAGTATATTGCGCTATTATAATAGTGTCTATTTATAAAATAAACTTACTTTTTAATAGCGTTAAGGGGTTACCCATATAGCCCTTAACACAAATAATGCCAATAGTCTATACAGTACCGTAATACCTCCTGATCGGGAAGCTACCAGAGGATACTCCATAGGTACGACACAAATAGAAACTCGTAGTAAAGGCTCGGTATGGTAGGTGACACGGCACAACTAGGCAATGCCAGGGTAGATATACCAATTGCTATCCAGGCTGGTGGAAACGCGTAGCCGCAGTTACCGCCCACCTCGGACTAACTCCTCAAAATCAAAATATAGAAGTGGCCACTGAATCAATCCAAGTCAAAGTATAATATCGAAGAGGAGGGTCTGATCAGAGGAATGACCTCATTGGCCTGAGAATCGCTCCTGTTTTAGCCACCTTATGCCAACTCACGGGAGTCGGGTCCACGTATTTACCTTACAGGAAACGTCGCCACCATCTACTTCATTCTGGAATCTCCACCGCGTACACGGTTAGTCAAAGTGGTTTTCGGTATTGACAGAGAGTATGTCCATATCCGATCCCAGTCTCTTTGCCAACCCATCGTTATTATAACACCGCGGTCATTTAAAAATAGGTTATACTTTAAAAATCAGAATAAACATTCCATTTCATAACCATGAATACGATATCATTTCAAAACCCAAAACCATATTTTATCACTTATCCCAAATATAATTCTTTTCCAAAATCATAATGCTTTAACTTCATAACGTCTGAAAATCAAATATTTCAAAGCATAATATTTTGAAAATCATAATTTAAATCCATAACTTCTAAAAACTTGAATGGTTTGGACATTCAACGGTGTATGAATTAAATGGTTTAACTTAAATGTTACTTTGTAAAGAAAATAGTTCTCATGGCTTTACAAATACATTTCTTTATTAAAGTCTAAACCAAAATTTATATTATCTCTCTCAAGTTCCAAAACCACTTCAATTTATTTATATACACGTATATCCATTTTGAGTATCAATATTTCAAACTAAAGTCGGATTTTATGCTTTCAACAAATCAATTGTTCTATTAATTAGTCTTGAATATTCATATAAAATCCATAAATAATAAGACTTCAATTTCTAGTAATAAAATATATATATTTCTCCCAATTCAAATTATACTAGAATATTCATTTCAATTTATTTTGGGAAAAATCCAATTATAAATATCATATCTTAAAATTTCCAAACTTAACATTTAAACATATGATATAAATTATTAAACTCCATTTTCTTAATTTTCTTCCATTTTTAATAAAGATTTTTATACACCTTTTAATTTCAAAATTTTCAACTTCATATGTATATATATATGGAAGAAAAATATTTATACAATATAAAATTTAAGATTATTATAAACTGTATTCCATCCAAACCATAGAAATCACATAAAAATAGTTATATATAGACCGCGGTGCCTGTATAAAATTTTCTATCCTATGGTCAAGTGATACGGATATTTATCATTTCAGTCCGCAATTTAAACGATATAAAAATTTGCGGTTATATATCATTTCAAACCACAATCCCGAATGAAATGAAATATGCATGATAATTTGCAATTTAATGATATCCAATAAACATCCATTCATCAACATCATCCATCATCCAAATCGCAATCATCAATCAATATCAATCAATAACAATATTATTTTTGGTACTACATAACAGGTAATACTGGCAATTTTATTCAAATTAAATTTAACAGCTATTAATCTACAGTCTATATTCAGAAATAAATTATATAACTGTTAACTAGCAGTTCATATACAAACAAATAAATTTTAACTGTAAATTTATACGCAATAAATGAATTAAATTAACAGTTAAATTTAATAAATGCATTTCAACAAATATGAGTGAAATAAACATGCCAAATACTCATAAATAAATTTCTATTCATTTCTAAAATTAATTTAACAAACATAAAAGCTTCTAGTAGTTGTGAGTGGGTTAAAACACTCACCTTTTGAATTTAAATTGAATTCAAATTCAATTTAAACCCAAAAATTTGACAGTCTCCAAATTCATCCAAACTCGTGCCAAAACGTCAGAAATTCCGATACGATCCCAGCAAAACAAACCGCACGTGAATCCGAGCTCGTATGCAAAAGTTATGAAAATTTGAAAAATGGAAAATTCTGGTCCTGGGTCGACTTTGGGTTCGACTTCGGTGCGCCGCCTCAATTCCCCGGTGCTTGCTTGGAGTTTTCGCCAAAACAACCCGGATCGACCAGAGTCATTTTCTTCCTGACCCGAAGTTGCTGTAGGGATTTCTCTCCTGAAACCCGAAGCGCGACCAGAAGCTGCTGCAGATCCGAATTTTTTTTTTTTTTTTTAAATTTGAATTTTTTTTTTGAACTGACTGGATCTAGGGTTAGCCCCCATTGAAGAAGAAGAGAAGCTTGAAGAAGATGAACGTACAACAAATAGATAATAGAATGGAGCTAGGGTTTATAACTGTATATTTATAGGTAGGGTTGGGTTAGAGTAGATAGACTAGATAGATGAACGTACGAAACAAACTAAGGCCTAAAAAGCCCGTTCTGATACCGGAACGAAATTTGTCAAACCCATATATCCAGATAGGTATTTTAAAGTATTCTGAACGCGATGGAAAAAGTTTCACGTCCAAATTTGATCGCATGAAGAAGTTATGCCGAAAACAAGATTTCCAAATTGATTTCAAATTGATTTTAATAAAATTGATTTTCAAGGCGTTTCGCGTCCGTACGATCAAACGACAGGTCCGATCGATACGAAACTTGAAACCCTATAATAATTCATCGATACGGATCCGATGAAACTGGTTTCATCGAAATCCGAGTCCGTGACCAAAATGGCTATTTTCAATATTCATTAAATAAATTAAATAAATTATAAAAATCCAATTTTTACATCTAAATTCAAAAATTGACCAAATTTCTCCCTTTAAATTTTCTTAATTATTTACTCCAATTCTAAACAATTCAAGTGTCAATACATAGTTGTTCTATTCATCAATTTAGATGTTAATCCTTACTTAAAGGTTAAATTCCAATTTTTAATAAATTCAACATTATACGTTTCATTAAATTTATTAAATTCACTTTCTTTCTATTATTCAAAGTTATTGATGTCAATTTAATGAAACTAACATTGGCTCAATATCTATACATGTTAACGTTAAAATTTGAACGCTAACACCCCGGTGTATGAAGTGAGATCGTGAAAGCACCACCCGATAGCTCGGGAACAGATTATAAGCAGATAGTAGTGAAAAAATAGTAAACAACAGCAATTTTATAGTGGTTCGGCTTAAGAGATAGCCTACGTCCACTTTGAATATCTTTATTGACGATTTGATTACAAGTCAATGCAGTTACACTTTGATTACAACACACTTTGAGTTTCAAGTGACTTAGAACAAGTAGCCTAAACTTCAATGTCGATCCAAATCTTTGAACACATGTTTGACATGTTTGATTTCTTCGTGAAGTTCGTTGAAGGTGTTGAAGTAGTTCAGAATGCAGCAGAGTAACGGCGCTTGAAATGAATGAGCCAAAAGTCCTATGCTAGTTGGAACTAGGGTCGTATTTATAGGCACTTTTCAGAGTTAGGTCGTAGGTCGTGACTGACCTAAGTTAGGTCGTAGGTCGTGACTGACCTAAGATGCACTGTCTTCTCTTTCACAAGGACACGCATGCTGATTTGCACAAGTTCTAGGTCATGAGCGACCTTACTAGTAGCGGCATAGAAAAGGCAGCCTTCTAATGCAATGTCCTTAGGTCGTGAGAGACCTATCTTAGGTCGTGAGAGTTCTATAAGTCGCAGAATTCCATAGGTCGCAGCTTCCCTTAGGTCGCAGAATTCCATAGGTCGCAGCTTCCCTTAGGTCGTAGAGTTCTGTAGGTCGCAGCTTCCCTTAGGTCGCAGCTACTTTTAGGTCACTTGATAAGTTAAGTCGCTAGGCCGCTCCATCTCTTAGGTCGCTAAGGACTGAAGGTACTAGGTCGCATAAAGACTTTAGGTCGCTAAATCCTTTGTCTCGTTAGGTCGCTCCATACCTTTAGGTTGTAAGGTTGCTCTGGCTCATAGGTCGCTAAGTCGCTGAAGCTTTAGGTCGCTAAAGCTTTCGGTCGCTAGGTCTCATAGGTCGTTGGTCTAGTTAGGTCGTTGGTCTAGTTAGGTCGTTGGTCTAGCTAGGTCGCTGGTCTAGTTAGGTCGCTCCACATTTTCCAGTTTCCAACGAAGAGGAGTTAACATTTGCCCCTCGAAGTACGTGCCTAGGTCATAGGTCGCGTGCTTCGATTCTCTTAACTCGAGCTCTGATGAGTTGTTAGGTCGCGAGCGTCCTATCGAGAAAATTAGGTCGTGTGTGTCGATTCACATCTCACTTCCCTGGGGTATAAATGTCATAGGTCGTTCCTCTTTCACTTCATCTGCTCTGAACTTCCTATTCGGCCATTATCAAGTTCTCAAGTTCTCGAAGGCAAATTCAACCCATTTAGCTGTCAATTTATCTTCACCAACATAATACGTAAGTGAGTTCAATCTCTAACCCACGATAATCGCCATCCAATTGTGAATCCACGTTTTCCGCCTCGAGTCCAATTCATGTGTGGTGCCCTATTTTGAATGATTATTACGATCGATCCTTGATCGCCGTTCGATATGTCATCATTGTGATTCAAGAAGGCACGGTAACATTAATGGATCGGAGGTATTTGGATTTGATTCCTGGATGATTCGGTGGCATGTAGGAATGATGAATTTTTACGAAGGGGATGATGGACTTGCTCATGAGTGATAACGGGTTAATGGGTTAGTGGAGAAGAAGGTGATTGGTGGAGGGAAGCGAGGTTTTTCGCTTGAGCGGGAGCTTGCATAAGATCCTATTAGAACCGACCCATGAACCTGCGCGACCTGTAGAACCTCGCGACCTAGGACTTTCACGACCTAGGACTTAGGCGAAACCGCATTACTTTGAACTGCTGGGTTATTGGGTCTGGTGCAGAGAGGAAGTTAGGCGACCTAACGGATTTGAGTGACAAAAAATGCTTCACGACCTTAGGGCCCTTGAGATCTAAAGAACATTTTCGACCTACGTTAGGTCGCTGAACGACCTAAAACTTGTACGACCTAATTTCTGCAGCATAGGTTTTTAGGTCGCAGACGAGTTAGAACTTGATAAATTTGCATTGCTCTAGACCCCTTTAATTTGCACAGTGCGACCTAAAAGAGCTCTGACCTATACTAGGTCGTTGGTCGACCTAGGACTTGTGAAATTTTTGAGAGAATTTGATTGAACTGCTTGGACTTGAATCATTTGAAATTCATTACATTCCTTTGCAGATTGCCCTAACTTTTAATCTAACAACCTGTTTAAACATAACATTTGCAGAAAAATGGGACGAATATACTGTCACTGACCGCCCACATCGAATGACAGATTAGTCGATAAAGAATAATCAACTTAAATGAACGTGTGAGTGAAATGCTGTGAATCAACCGACTCAAATGAAGTGTTAAAGCAAAGCTAAATTTTTTTTTGAATTAACACTGCGCTTGAGTTTTAAATTGACAAGTCTTGAAATCTCACAATCGATCAGTTGTCAATTAGTTTAATTTCAGTTATTTCGCTTGTTATTTTTATTAGCTTTGCACAACACTTCACACTTTTAGGAAACATGCACCTTCACACCTGAACATCCAGTTACTCATGTAGAATGACGTCTCAACAAGAAGAGATGATAGAACACGTCGAAGGGGCTTTCCCGGTTGCTATTCCACTAGAGAACCCTCCGGAAAGAACTCCTACCCTTCTGAAACAGCGGGTGCTTAATCAATTATGCGTTCAATTTGGCATTGCCGAGGCAGAGGTTTTACTCCCTGGACCAAATGATTTTGCTGATAGATCACCTTCCGGTTTTGTTGCCATTAATCGCCAAATGTGCTTAAGTGGAGCAATTCCTCCCTTTAATGAATTTCTTCAACAAATCCTTCTTCGACTGACAATCTCTCCTTTCCAACTGCATCCCAATGGCTATGCCATTTTGATGGGATTGTGCGTTCTGTTCAGGAGAACTCTTGACCGTCTTCCGAGTTTTGAGGAAATCTGTTACCTGTGCAATTTTGCGAAGAACAAGGACCACCCTTCGATTGTACTTGTAAGAGGTGCGAGGAACCGTAAACTAATTTTGGATTTGCCGGAGAGTGCACATGGTTTTTTGAATCAATTCTTCTATATTCGTTGCCCCGCAGGATTTTACGCAGACTGGAGAATAGGAAGTGAGATCTTTTTTTTCCTTCTCTCTTCAATTTCATCTTAAGTTTTTCATGGTTCGTATTGCTAGATGCTGATTCCATTTCTTATTTTTACAGCACTTCCTCCTCCTTCTAGAGATTCCAGTCATAAACCAGCCTTTGAAAGGCTAAGCATTGTGGCTGCTGAAGAAAGGAGCGCAAAATTTCTATTGACAGATGAACTTCTTCATCGGTTTGAGCTTTTACATTCTTCCCGTTCTACTCAACTTCATGAAGTTCCGACTGAAGTTCCCTATTCTCCGATGAAAACTCCTTATGCCCCAGTCTCTATTAAAGAGCACATCCGGGGAGGAACCTCTATAGAAACTTCACTAGTAAAATGTTCCACTCCAAGGGATGATGCGGAGCCATCTGAAAAGCCTGCACTTGCCCCCATAACTGAAGAAGAGGAGTCCCTTCCTCATACTGATAAGAACGTTGATCTTGGAGTTGATATTTTTGGGAGTTTAAGTGACATAATGGTCACTTCTCAAGAACTTTTTAGGGATGATGTTTCCAAAACTGTCTCTTCTGTAATTGAGGCGACATCTTCTCTACAACAAATGTCAACCCCTTCTACTCAAGTTATCATTAACTCTACTCCACAGAGTGGTCTGTAAGTTGATGCATGTAGCTTACACGTTACACAACACTTAGGATTTTTCAGCACTTCTACGCATTCATCTTCTTATTCTTTAAAGATTTCTAAAGCTTATTATTTTTATTCCAGATTCTCCAATGGGGCGCAGCAGTTCATATTATAATGATTTCCAGCGCTACGGGAGGCGTAGCCAATATGATTATAGGCGTCACCTCCCCTCTTACAGAGAATCGGATGAAGAGAGGGCCATCAGGAAAGCAGACGAGAGACGAGCATATGAAGAACGTCACCGAAGAGAGCAAGAAAGACATGACCCTCCCCACAGAGGTGATGATACCCAAAAAAGAAAGACTCACGATGAGAGAGGTAAAGGTCACATGGAAGATTCTTCTAGCAAGCGGGCTAAACTTACTGAAGAAACAATGCCGACAGTTTCTCAAAATGTTCCTGCTCAATCTCCTGCCCCCGTTCGCTCCAACATTCAAACAATCATCAACCGGCCCGCATACCAAGTTGGGCAAGGTCCTCCCACTCTTCAAAGTCGATTCCCTCAGTGGTGCCTGAGAGGGGTTCGATTTGATCTCGACTCGGTTCCTCTCGACAAATCGGCTACGCTGCGAAATCTTGATACTGTCAGGACCGATATTGAAAGAATGTCGAACTGGCAAAAACTTGTCGACGAGCTTCAGAGGGTTAACCGAGCCAATCTCGAGGCCATGCTCACAATGGAGAACGATAAGGCTGAGTGGCAGAAGACTCTCGAACAGCATGACGCCGAAATGAGAAGTATTGCTTCCTATAATGAAAAGCTGGAAGCGGAAGTAGAAAAGCTTAAGGAAGAATTAGCTACTTCGTCTACTCTCTATTCTCAAAAGGAGAGCATGCTTCAGCAACAAATACGAGATGCACATGCCAGTCAAAGGGCAGTCGAAGATAAGCTTACACACAAGGAGAAGGTCATAGAAGAATATCGCACTGAAACTTTACAGCTGCGAGAACAGACCGGCTCTCAAAGCTTGGAGATAGAGATGTTAAAAGCTCGACTTGCTATGGCCGAAAAGAGCGTGACGAGGCTGTTGCTGGTAAACTCGCGGCCGAAGAGGCCCATCAAGCAACCAAAGCTGACATTAGCTCCACATTATTTGATTTTTATATGCACAGCATTTTGGGGCGTGGCAGCCTTGCCTTTCTAGGCCCTAAGTATGAAATTACACTAGCTGAAGTTTGGGAGGCAACACTCGATATGCTAGGTGGTAAAGGTGCTGGCTACGCTGAGACAGCTCTTGAAGAGCATTATCTCGATGATGATGCCCGCGCCACTCTTGCCAAGGGAAAAGAGCAACTCGCCAGAGTACGGGCCGGAATGGCGGAAGGGGAACGTTCTGAAAAAGAAATACCACCTACCACTTCTGAACGTCCTTTAGTTTCTTCCGAAGTTGACATTACAGGTTCCAGTGCTCATTCGCTGCCTCCTACAAGAACCGGGGTAATTACCCCTACTGATGATGAGGCTTTGGAGGATATCGGGGCTCAAAATTATGAGATTGAACTAACGAAGCAAACATCTTCAGGTAATTTTGACATTGGTCCGATTCAGGTGGATCGCTTGCTTGCTCCTCAAAAGTTTGATGAGCTTCTGGATTACTTCTTGAATCTCGACGAACCCATATCTCCCTTCTTTCGGGGAGATACTAATATTTTTAATTTCTCTTCCTCTGCAGTTGAAGCACCAAGTGCTGTGCATACTTCACTTCCTCCGGTTATCCCTCCTCCGTCTCTTCAGGTGACTCCTCCTTCTGCTTCACAGCCCGGGTCACAAGAGGAGCAGATTGAGGCTCTTCATGGCTTGGATGACCCTATCGCTTCGCAAGAGCAGAAAGACGAGGGACTTGAAGGAGGCGAGATCTCTCCGGAGCGGACTCCTTCTGATGACGTAGTTTTGTCCGCTCTTGTTACTCCAGGGAGTGAGTCTTCTTCGAAGAGAAGAAAGAAGCACGGAACATCGAAGAGGAGGGGGAAGAAAATCATTGCTACTGAAGAGGAACCGGAAGTTACACCGGTTGTACCTCCCTCTCCTTCTTCCCTTATGCCTATAGATAGACCTGAAAAACTAATCATTCGGCCAGGCAAAGGGTCCAAAGGTGGTAAGAAGAAGTGAAGAGTCGGGCTTCGGGCTTTTTGATTCCTTTTTTGTGTAATGGTCGGATGTTGTGCAGGCACCGACCCCTGCTTTTTTTATTTTGAAACCTGTATCTGCAATTGAATAAAATGATCCTTTATTTGTACAGACTCTTGTTTGAATTTGAGAATGCATTTATTATTCATTTTTGCACAAGTTTATTTATATGATATTGCGGTGAACTTGTGGTATGTTGCTTGAGCGTATTTTACCGATATAGCTATACCATTTTGTATGTAACTATACCATGTTGCCCCCATACCATAAGCTTGCTGCAATATTTTATACTTTGAGGGGACTTGCACTCTTATTTTCTGAAGAGTAATTACTTCATTCTTGAAGAAATTTTTCGTAGAGTACGACTTCCTTCACATAAGTTTTTACGCTTTGTCCTTCGAAGAAATCACTTTTTTTTTTTTTTTACTTGTGTATGCATTTTGCCAAGTGAATTCTTCTATGTGGTAAAGCGGGCCTCTGGAGGGTACTTTAACTTTCTTCCCCCTTTTTTTTTTTTTGAGGAAGGTTATTTTCTAGAATAGGTAAATCACTCTTCCTTTGAAAGTTAAAGTATGCCCTTGATGAGGATATTTTTTTTTTGAAATAGAAATTTGTACTTCTGAGGAGGGATTTTTCACGTTTCAACACTTGGAAGTTTTATTTCAATCTTGGTGAAACGTGTACCTCCAAAGAATTGTGCCTTCGAAGAAAGCCTTTTCACGTTTCAACACTTGGAAGTTTTATTTCAATCTCGGTGAAACGTGGGCTTCCGAAGAAGTCTTTCTTTTTTATTGTGTCCCCGGGAGGGGGTTGTACCTTTGAGGAGGGATTTTTCACGTTTCAACACTTGGAAGTTTTATTTCAATCTTGGCGAAACATGTACCTCCAAAGAGTTGTGCCTTCGAAGAAAGCCTTTTCACGTTTCAACACTTGGAAGTTTTATTTCAATCTCGGTGAAACGTGGACTTCCAGAAAGGTCTTTATTCTGTTTTGCATTTCAACTTTGGTGAAGTGAAATTCCGAAGAGCGGCTATTACACTTCAACCCCTGGTGAAATGTGCCTCCGAAGAGGTCTTTATTTTGTTAGCATTTCAACTCTGGTGAAGTGAAATTCCGAAGAGCGATCGTAACACTTCAACTCCTGGTGAAATGGGCCTCCGAAGAGGGCTTTTATTTTGTTTGCATTTCAACTCTGGTGAAGTGAAATTCCGAAGAGCGGTCGTAACACTTCAACTCCTGGTGAAATGGGCCTCCGAAGAGGGCTTTTATTTTGTTTGCATTTCAACTCTGGTGAAGTGAAATTCCGAAGAGCGGTTGTTACACTTCAACTCCTGGTGAAATGTGCCTCAGAGAGGGTTTTCATCGCCTGGAAGTTACTCTCTCATGGTTGGAGGGTCATGACTCCTCCAATCTTTTTTGTTGAGTAGAGAACTTTCTTTTTTGTGGCGTATGACCCATTAGAGGTCTTTATCCTCCGAAGAGTTGTGCCTCCGAAGAGGACTTGTGCTGCCGATGATGGCTTTGGTTGTTCCCTTGTCCACTTGCTTATGCCTTTTCAGCGATCCTCTGTTTTTTCTTTTTTTTTTTCTTTCAAGTAACTTGTTTAATCCAAGGAAGTGTACTTCATTGTCAGGCAAGTTCGTGAGAACGAGCATCAGCTTCTTAATTGGATGTTTGTTTGTTCAAACGATCACAATTTATTAGCAGAGGCCCGTTTCTGTTGAAATCATAGGCCGTTCAATTGAAGTACTTCCTATCTAGGATTTGAATTCGGAGCTTTTGTGACTTGAAATTTGGCGAGAATCACTTGGTCTTATTATGTGCAAGTTTCACTTCCATTGTCTGCAAAAATTTAAATCGACATTTCAACAATACATTCTATGTATTTTTATATCGAAAATAAAGCAAACATGTAATAATAATAAGGAACACAAGATTTATAGTGCTTCGGCCAGGAAATTGGGCCTACATCCACTTTATATTTTTTATTATTTACTTTCATCAGTTTTACAATTGCTTTCAATTACAAGAATCATACATTCATAATTCTTTTTACAATATTTCAACAAAATTTTCAAGTAAAGTATGGACGCAAATGATTGCTGTTCCATGCCCTTGGAATTTGATCTCCTTCGACAGTAGTGAGTTTGAATGTGCCGTCAAGAAGCTTCTGACCTATGACATACGGTCCTTCCCAGTTTTGCCCAAACACACATGTCGCTGTCATAATTCTCTTCAGGACTAGGTCTCCATTCTCAAAGTTGCGTTGGCGAACTTTGGAATTGAAAGGTCTGGCTATCCTTTGCTGATGAGCTGCAATTCTGAGATTAGCCTCATCTCTTTTTTCATCAAGGAGATCTAGCGCTTCAAGCTGTAGCTTTTCGTTTTCTGCTTGATTGAAATGGATTCTTCTATGTGAAGGGACCTCTATTTCTACCGGAATCATTGCCTCTGACCCGTACGCTAATGAAAACGGGGTGTGCCCAGTCGTAGTTTTGTGAGTGGTTCTGTATGCCCATAGTGCCAGTGGTAGCTTATCGACCCAACCACCTTTTGCTCTTTCAAGTTGCTTTTTGATGGTTGACTTAATAATTTTGTTCACGACTTCCACTTGCCCGTTTGCCTGCGGATGAGCCACTGCTGAGAAGCTTTTTCGGATTTTGAATTGCTTGCAAAAATCTTGGAATTCTTCACTCTCAAACTGAGTACCATTGTCTGTAATTATTTTTTGAGGCACACCGTATCTGCAAATGATGTTTTTAGTTACAAAACTTATCATCTTCTTTGAGGTGATAGTAGCCAGTGGTTCAGCTTCTGCCCACTTAGTAAAATAATCTACAGCAACAATGGCATATTTAATTCCAGATTTGGCAGTTGGTAACGGTCCTACAAGGTCTATCCCCCATATTGCAAACGGCCATGGACTGACCATCTGTGTGAGTTCAGTGGAAGGAGCTCTATGAATTTTGGCAAATCTTTGGCATCTGTCACATTTTCAGGAATACTCTGCTGCATCTCGATTAATTTCTGGCCAAAAATATCCGTATCGGAGAATTTTATTTGCTAATTTTTGGCCACCTGAATGATCACCACACTCTCCTCCGTGTACCTCTGCTAGGATTGCTTTGGACTATTCCCTGGATACACATCGAAGTAATGGCATTGAGAATCCCCGTCTGTATAATCGGCCATCCTGGATTATGTATCGAGAGGCTTTTCTTAGTAGCTTTTGTCGTTCTTTTGAGTTCCCTGGTAAGGATCCATTGAGCAGATATTCTGTTATCGGAGTCATCCATGATTCTTGCTCTTGAGACATGCTCATGATCCAATCAATGTCCATCTCATCAATGCTAGGAGTCGACAGGACCTCCACTGGAGTTAACCCCAGAAATTGAGCTTCGCCTGTGCTAGAATACTTTGCGAGAGAATCTGCTTTCACGTTTTCTTCTCGAGGAATGTGACTTATCATGTAATGATCGAAATCACCCAGGAGTTCCCAAGCCTTTGACAAGTAGGCGGGCAGATTCCCCCCTTTTGCTTGGAATTCCTTTTTGACTTGGCATACAATAAGCTGAGAATCACTGAATATCTGCAACGCTCGGATGTTTAATTCTTTAGCAATCCTTAAGCCAGCGATAAGGGCTTCGTATTCTGCTTCATTGTTTGTTGAAGGAAATTCCAATCTTAGTGCATAGCATAATGATCGGCCTTCAGGGGTCTCAAGTACAACTCCGGCTCTAGAACAGTAGTCGTTTCTCGCACCATCGACATATAACTTCCATTGGATTGGGGAATCGTCGACCGTTTTCTCCTCACTGTTACCCTTATCTGTGAATTCTGCGATGAAATCCGCTAAAGCTTGTCCATTGATTGCTTTTCGAGGATGATAAGTGATGTCATACTGAATGAGTTCAATATTCCACTTTAGAAGACGACCCGAAGTCTCAGGGCGAAACAGGACTTGCTTTAAAGGTTGATCAGTGAGGACTCTGATAGGATGAGCTTGAAAATATTGCCTCAACTTTCTAGATGCAATTAGTAGGCAATAGGCGAGTTTTTCCAACTTAGAGTAATTCATCTCTGCCCCAGTGAGTCTTTTGCTGATATAGTAAACTGGATGTTGAATCCTTTTGTCTTCTCGGATCAGCGCTGCACTTAAAGCATGAGATGATACTGCCAAGTATATAAGAAGATCCTCGCCGTCGCCAGGCCTAGAAAGTATTGGAGGCGTTTCCATATGGCAAATCAATTCATCAAAGGCATTTTGGCATTCGGGAGTCCAATCGAAGTTTTTCTTTCCTTTCTTTAGGGCGTCAAAGAATGGGATGCATTTATCCGTGGCTTTGGAAATGAACCGACTCAAGGCGGCGACTTTTCCATTGAGACTTTGCAATTCCTTCTTTGTCCTAGGGGCTTTGACTTCTTTCAACGCAGTAATTTGAGCTGGACTGGCCTCAATGCCCCTAGCGCTCACGATGAAACCTAAAAACTTGCCGGATTCCACTCCAAATGAACATTTCAAAGGATTGAGTATCATTCCGTATTTTCGGAGGACTGCGAACATGTCCGCTAAGTGTTCTATGTGATCCACTGCTTTCTTAGACTTTACTAACATGTCATCGACGTAGACTTCCATAGTCTTGCCTAATTGCTGTTTGAACATAGCATTAACAAGTCTTTGGTATGTTGCCCCTGCATTCTTTAGCCCGAAGGGCATAACTCTGTAGCAGTAAAGACCAATGTCGGTGATAAAGCTCGTGTCCTCCTGATCTTGGCTCATGCATCATAATCTGGTTATATCCGGAGTAAGCATCCATAAAAGATAACAATTCGTGTCCCGCTGTTCCATCTACCAGTTGATCGATTCTGGGTAATGGGAAGCAGTCTTTGGGGCAGGCCTTGTTTAGATCTGAAAAATCGATGCATACTCTCCATTTTCCGTTGGCTTTCTTAACCAGCACTGGATTTGAAACCCAATTCGGATAGGTAGATTCTTTGATAAAATTATTCTCCATGAGCCGATCAACTTCTTCTTTTAATGCCGCAGACCTTTCTGGACCTTGAGTTCTCCTTTTCTGTTTCACAGGTGTAAATTTTGGATCAATATTTAGAGCATGCACTGCAACTTCTGGGGATATTCCGCACATATCGGCATGAGTCCAAGCAAAAACATCCAGATTTGCCTTTAAAAAAGATATTAAGATATTCTGAATTGACACATTAAGTTGTGAACCCACATTCAACACCTTGTTTGGGTCCTTTGGGTCAACAGGTATTGGTATTGTCGTTTCCACTGGTACCACTCTATTTTCCCCTGCACTGACTTTTCTAGGGTCCATCTCTTTCCTTGATCCGCTGTGCTCGCCAGTGCAGGGTCCGCCCTGTAATTGCTACAAGGCTGGTTCTTTGATGCGGACTGGGGCTGCCGCATTCTTTCCCATTTCTCTTTTTCTGGTTTCTCGTAGCTCTGTCAGATAACACTCTCGCCCAGCATTTTGATCCCCTTTTATAACTCCTACTCCATTGTCTGTAGGGAATTTAATAGTGAGGCACCACGGGGCAAGAACAGCTTTGAACGCTGCCAGAGTTGGACGACCAAGGAAAGCATTATAAGCAGAAAATTCGTCGACAATCACAAAAGTTTGCTTGCGGACCATTTTTCTCTCTCCTTCTCCAAGTTCCATAAACAAATCAATGGTTCCTACCGGCTGTTTTGGCTCCCCAGTGAAGCCAGCGATTTTCTGCGATGAGGCTTGCACATCAGCCATAGGGATCTTCATTTGGTCGAATGTTTTCTTGAAGAGGATATTGCAGGATGCGCCACAATCAATGAGAACTCTTCTGACAATAGCTGGCCCGATACCAGCCGAGATGACTAAGGGATCCAAGGTAGGAGCTTCAATACCTGCGGAATCCCTAGCTTTGAACACAATATCATCATCAAGAGTTCTTTGTTGCTTCAAGGGCGTAGCATCTTCCAAAACGAATACATCTTCCTCAGTCGGTACATACTTTAAAGCTCGGGTATACCTTTCCATCTCACCCCAGCTTCTGCCTGCTGGGTGAGGTCCTCCTGTAATGACATTGATAATGGGCCTTCCAGATTCATGCCCTGCAGCCTTCTCACTCGTCCTAGGCTGATGAGTAGGAGCCTGTTGCCCCTGACTAGATGAAGCAGGATTGTTGCTATTCTTTTTCACAAATTGCTGCAGTTTGTTTTCCCTTAGCAACTCTTCAATCAGATTTTTCAACTGGCGGCATTCGTCGGTTTCGTGACCGGGTTGATTATGGAAGCGGCAGAACTTCCCACTCTGTATGGCCTTTATCCCGGTCCTTAGAGGAGGAGGTTTAGGAAAGTCAACAGAATCTTTAGTGGCAAGGTAGATACGCTCCGGCGTATCTGATAAAGGAGTATATTCTTATGGCTTGAAGGATCGGGGCTTCTTCAGATTACTCTGCTTCTTCCCATTGTTATTTTCCCTTTTTTGCCCTACAGATTCATTCTTGCGTGGAACAACAGTGTTATCTTCGGCTTTTTCCAACACTGCCTTTACCGGTACGGGACGACTTTCTAAGCGTATGAATTCATCTGCTTTTTTATAGAACTTTTCAAGGGAATTTGGTTCCTTCATGTTTAGCCATTTCCCAAACTCGCTCGACTTGTCAATACCCTTCATCAGATAAGTCAATATCATTTGCAGTTCTGCATTGTCCACCTCAGCTAGCGCTATATTAAAGCGGTTTAAGAAAGATCTGATAGTCTCTCCTGGATTCTGCTCCAAACTTGACAGTGACATGATATCCTTGGCTTTTGAGGCGTATAGTCTGAACTGCTCCTTGAACTTCCGGGTTAAGACAGAAAACTGATCGATAGATCGGACTGGAAGTTTGGTGAACCAAAGCAGAGCTACACCTTCGAGATACACAGGAAAATATCGGCACTTTATTTCATCAGAGGCTCTGGCACCTGCCATGTGCCAATCATACTTGTATAAGAATTCGTTCGGATCACTTGTCCCCCTGTAAGCTGGAATGGTTGGAGGGACAAACTTCCTTGGGAATTCAGCCTTTAAGATTTTCTCAGTAAACGGAGTTTTACTTGGGGCGAAACCCCATTCTTTCTCGTCTTCAACCCTCTGCATACTCTCTTTCATGATTTGTCGGACCATTCCAGAAAGATACTCCTCATCATGTCGAGCTCTAGATCCACCAACCTCAGGAAGTGTTTGTTCAAAGGGGCTAGCAGCCCTTTTAGGAGCATTTCTTTCTTCAGCATCATGAATGTTGCCAGCAAAATTCCTTTCATTACCTGCCGGTTAACGGTTTGCCCCAAGCAAATCGTTCAACCTATTCAGAATTAGGGCATTCTGGGCATTCTGAGCCTCGAATTGTGCATTTTGGGCATTTATCTGTTGGTTCAGCCCTAAGATTGCAGCATCCAGCTCTGCCTTTGTAACTCCGACAGCTGGAGTGGCTTGATTCGATATAGGGGAAGCGGAGGTTCCCTCTTGAATATTCCCAGATCTGACAGATCTACTTTTCCTTCCAGGAGCCATAATCTCGGATAGACTTCTGGTTTTCAAGGAAATTCTCTCTACAAACCTCTGTGAAGCAATGATGATAACTCGCCTGAGTTCAATTCTCAGTGAAAGCATCAAAAATGTTAACGTTAAAATTTGAATGCTAACACCCCGGTGTATGAAGTGAGATCGTGAAAGCACCACCCGATAGCTCGGGAACAGATCATAAGCAGATAGTAGTGAAAAAACAGTAAACAACAGCAATTTTATAGTGGTTCGGCTTAAGAGATAGCCTACGTCCACTTTGAATATCTTTATTGACGATTTGATTACAAGTCAATGCAGTTACACTTTGATTACAACACACTTTGAGTTTCAAGTGACTTAGAACAAGTAGCCTAAACTTCAATGTCGATCCAAATCTTTGAACACATGTTTGACATGTTTGATTTCTTCGTGAAGTTCCTTGAAGGTGTTGAAGTAGTTCAGAATGCAGCAGAGTAACGGCGCTTGAAATGAATGAGCCAAAAGTCCTTTGCTAGTTGGAACTAGGGTCGTATTTATAGGCATTTTTCAGAGTTAGGTCGTAAGTCGTGACCGACCTAAGTTAGGTCGTAGGTCGTGACTGACCTAAGATGCACTGTCTTCTCTTTCACAAGAACACGCATGCTGATTTGCACAAGTTCTAGGTCGTGAGCGACCTTACTAGTAGCGGCATAGAAAAGGCGGCCTTCTAATGCAATGTCCTTAGGTCGTGAGCGACCTATCTTAGGTCGTGAGAGTTCTATAAGTCGCAGAATTCCATAGGTCGCAGCTTCCCTTAGGTCGCAGAATTCCATAGGTCGCAGCTTCCCTTAGGTCGCAGAGTTCTGTAGGTCGCAGCTTCCCTTAGGTCGCAGCTACTTTTAGGTCACTTGATAAGTTAAGTCGCTAGGCTGCTCCATCTCTTAGGTCGCTAAGGACTGAAGGTACTAGGTCGCATAAAGACTTTAGGTCGCTAAATCCTTTGTCTCGTTAGGTCGCTCCATACCTTTAGGTTGTAAGGTTGCTCTGGCTCATAGGTCGCTAAGTCGCTGAAGCTTTAGGTCGCTAAAGCTTTCGGTCGCTAGGTCTCTTAGGTCGTTGGTCTAGTTAGGTCGTTGGTCTAGTTAGGTCGTTGGTCTAGCTAGGTCGCTGGTCTAGTTAGGTCGCTCCACATTTTCCAGTTTCCAATGAAGAGGAGTTAACAATACATTAAAAATCTCAATTCTAAACTTAGATCTCAACTTATGAAATAGTTAAATAATAAATTCCATCTAAATCTACATCTTCCTACTATCTAAATATTTAGAAAAATTACTTACCACTTTTTATTGTAAATTTCTAAACTAGTAGATTTGTGTCATTTCTAGCCCTCTGGATATTTAATATTAACTAAAAGCAAATTTACATATAATTTCCATCGTCAATTATTTTAGTGAATAAATCTTCAAAGGTTACTGCAATTAATCCCATTAATTGCAATAAATTCTAATAAATTTGACTCTATTTGATTACAACTCACAAATAAATCAATTATTACTCCCTACATAGTTAACGTTTCTTTTATATTCCAATACATTAATATTTACCCAATTTCCATCTTTTACTTGCATAAATTACTGTATTTCAATCTTATTGGAAATTTTGTTAATTTAACACTTGAATAAAACTTAAAACCTCAATTAATTCATTCCACTTCGGTTTCATTCTTAAGATTACACTAATTATTATATTATAAAAATGAAATTTTCCCTTGGTTACATCTTATTTATCCACTTACAAAAATTCCACACTAACTGAAATAATTTAGTGCATAAATTGAAATTGATTAAAATAAACTTAACAAACAAATAGAATAAATACATACAATAATTATTGTCATAAATCTTTTTTATAAGTCTACACATAATTGTTACCTTACAATACGTTTTATGTTACTATAAAATTTATACACTCTTCCGTTACCATATTAATAATTACTAAAGTAACGTTCATTCTTAATAACAACGTTATACTATTCAACATATAAAAGGACTCCATTCCCCAAATACATTCATTTATATTTATTCCCTTAAAGTTCTCCTTTATTGACTAGACACATTAATTAAGATTCATTTACATCGAATGCCCTTCTTAGCTATATACTCAATACATGTTAAATCTACATAATTTTTACCCTTTTATTCAAATTCACTTATACCATCAATAACAAAATGTTGCCCTAAATTTTAGATACAATTATATACATTAGATAAATGGGTAAACTTTTGTAATTATCCCATATATGAAAATATTTTTATGCATACATTTCCACTTACTTACTATGCATTCATTTATTAAATTACTAATTGCCTTAGTCAACTTATCCCCTATTTACTACCAAATTTCAAATTTAATTATAGCTTATCAATACATAAAATTTACATAGGAAAAACAAATTTTATTACTATCTTAAGTCCATTTATTATTGACAACATTCATTAAATTTCCTTATCAACACTTATTGCATTGATTTATTCAGCGGTCACCTTTTATTTAGTTACTATCCATTTTACAATCCAATGTAAGTCTTCCACTATTTATTTTATATTAAATGAATTCCATTCTACTTAATCTTTTTATTGATATTCACTAATTCAACCCTTATATCATTTTCTTGTATTTAACTTTAAATCAAATTGTGACAATCTACATTATCCAAATCTACTGTCATAAAATTTTATTGTTACACTAAATTACAATTACTATACCAAATTTCTACATTTATTCTCAATTAGATTAGAAATTATATTAATTCAATTCATTTAATATTATTAATTTAACGGGTCGTTACAATCTCCCCCACTCAAAACTTTTCGTCCCCGAAAAGGAAAAAGAAGGGAGAAGGAAGAATAAACAGTACATCTTATTTCAAATATTAACTTATAAACAATAATTTACTGGATTAATTTCCTTTAATGAAATATACCCGTTTATAATCATTACAACCTTTTATACTTAAATCATTAAAGTTTGGAAAATATTCAACAAAATCATAAGTCCAAAATTTACGAATTTTTTTTGGCAGAGTCTCCTTTGTACGGTGAGGCTCGGGAGAAAGTATAATATCAAAATATACAAATATATTACATATATTATCAAAATATTATATCCCAACACGGAAAAATAGCGCTTTAAACGTAATCCGAAAACGTACCTATTTGTCGGGCAATATACGCTTATTATTTTGGAACCAAAAGCAGTAGCAATTGCTTCCATCACCTGTATTCACTTATATAATCTAAAAGGTTAAATATTTATTTTAAAGTGAACTATTCAAGTGGATTCAATCATTAATCAACCAAACAATTCAACAACCATCAACCTTACAAACAACATACATACACAAACGAAGCAACCATTTAATCCATCAAACAAATAGTTGTTTGGGTTCAAACTTGAAATTTGTATGAAATGAAATTAACTATCAAGTGCATCCTTTACTCAACAGTCTTAGATGGAACAAAGATAGATACTTATTCATTTAACCACTTCAAATTTCTTACCCAACAACATAAATCAAACAACACAATTCAAACCAACACCCAAATTTATTTATTATACATTTATCTCATGTTCAATGGTTTGATTTTCTTTCTTTCATTTATGGAGTGATTTCTTTATTTCTTACAAATTTTCATTTTCCATTTATCACAAAATTCATTATATTTGTATTCCAATTTATTTACTAAAGTTTCTATCATCTATTTATACTACTTACCTTTACTTATAGTAAAATTTCCAATTTAACTTAAGTCTATACAATTAATTCTCATTAATAATAGCAAATTAATAGAATACCTTTATTACCTTATTCTTCACTTGTAAGATTTCCCTTTACATTTTCCTACTAACATTGCAACTTTTTATTATATGGTAAGTTATGTATGTTTTAAGAATGTAAGTGAAAATTTACAAGTTTCTTCTCCATTCCTTTAATTAATATATATTTGTTTTATAAATTACAATTTCGACTTACCTTTAATCTCATTCATTTATTTAATGTTGAAGTTTCCATTATATTTAATTACAGTAACCCTCTACTTACACTTAATTTATTAACCTTATAACTTGCATTCCTATAAGTGAAAGATTTTACTCATTCATTAACTATGGATTGCAGTCATTTATATTTTTCCTACTTTCCATTGTATTAGAATAGGGGAAATTAAGGCGTACTTAAGTTAATAACCCTACAATCAAACTTTATAAATTAAGGAATTTCATTTTTTTTTTTACTTTCTTAAGGTTAAAATCACCTATTAATAATACAACCTTTAATTTTAGTAAAATTCCAATCATCACTTAAGTTAATACCATTAAATTCTTATTTATAACAGTAATTTATTGAATACTTCATTATTTCCAAAAATTCTACTTGCATAATATTCTATTCCACTCTTAATTTACATTTCAACTTTTTATACTTGGTAGGTTATTTATGTTAAAGAAAAAGCAAAAGAACTTATACAAGTTTAATCTCAATTCTTTTAATTCATTGATTTTCCAATAAATCTTTACCATTATTTATAATTTAAATTTTTAACTTCCTTTATACTTAGCATTAATTCTCTTAATTATTAGAGGTTTTCAATCCATTTATTACTTACTTTTTTTTTATTCCACTCAAATTTAACAATTAATTAATGGAAAATTTTAGAATTAAATTCCGGGTCAGATTTCAATTTATTTTGAAATAATAGATAATTAGTTTCCTACAACTTTATATCTCAATTATATTTAAAAAAACAAATTCAGATATTTCCAACATAAATCTGCAGTAGAATTTACTACAGTGGTCTTTCCCTTCGAAACTCGAAAATGAAAGTCGATGATGCGGCCGTCATCACCGAAATTATTTTCCAGCGACAGAGAGGAAAGTACAAACTTATTTTCTTCAAAATCCTCTTTAAACCAATTCATTCGAATTATACTAAATATTTATATAAGAAAATATTTATAAACCAAATCATTATATTTCATAAATCCTTTGAAAGAAGATTTCAAAAATCCCGAACTTAAGTTCTAAAATCTCCAATTTGATTTATTAAAATTCAACTTAGCTTTAATTCATTACAAATATTTTTATTACCTAACACCCAACTATAGCAACCAAAATATATCTTTATAAAAATATTTTTATATATAGAAAATATAATAGGCAAAGTTATTTCATTCACCTATATTAAAAACAAATATTATGCCGGTCTGTCCTATTAAGTGTTTAGAAATCCCTGTTGATGACATAGCGTCCCATGCATCAACCGGAATTTATAAATACAAAGTGGAACAGATTAACACAATATCAAAATCTTTTTATAAAACTAACAAATACGCTCTCTCATATATATACTCTCAGCGACTCCCATAGGGTATTATTACCCTATTAACAAAGAGTCAAACCCCACAAAGCCAAAGTTTATCGCTAAACCAAAGCTCCGATACCAACTGTAACATCCCGCCTTTTCGCACACTTTAAACCGACACACGTGCCAATTCAAAGCATACGCAAGGGCGGATTGTTATGGGGTAAATAAGAAAAAACAGAGAAGAAATAAAATAAAATAGAATCTCACAGCGGAAGGATAAAATATAATAATCAATATACAGTTCATGATAACTGTTTACAAAATATTTATTTTACTTATACAATGAATATCAGAGTTACACATACCAATACAATCAATGCAGCGGAAATTTAGAGTGTGGTGCAATACTATAAATAATATAATACGGATTCTTCGTCTTCGTTCTCCAAAGCTAAAATCTTCGATCCTGAAACGCTCGGACTGACCCGAGCGAATTTGAAAAGACAAAAACACTCGAGTCAGACTAAAAGATCTTATGTGAGTTAAATTAACAGAAATAAATATGAGTACAGTAACTCAAGAGATGTTCGGGATTTACATCTCCTAAGGATCCGTTAAACTATTTACTATGTAGTATATTGCGCTATTATAATAGTGTCTATTTATAAAATAAACTTGCTTTTTAATAGCGTTAAGGGGTTACCCATATAGCCCTTAACACAAATAATGCCAATAGTCTATACAGTACCGTAATACCTCCTGATCGGGAAGCTACCAGAGGATACTCCATAGGTACGACACAAATAGAAACTCGTAGTAAAGGCTCGGTATGGTAGGTGACACGGCACAACTAGCAATGCCAGGGTAGATATACCAATTGCTATCCAGGCTGGTGGAAATGCGTAGCCGCAGTTACCGCCCACCTCGGACTAACTCCCCAAAATCAAAATATAGAAGTGGCCACTGAATCAATCCAAGTCAAAGTATAATATCGAAGAGGAGGGTCCGATCAGAGGAATGACCTCATTGGCCTGAGAATCGCTCCTGTTTTAGCCACCTTATGCCAACTCACGGGAGTCGGGTCCACGTATTTACCTTACAGGAAACGTCGCCACCACCTACTTAATTCTGGAATCTCCACCGCGTACACGGTTAGTCAAAGTGGTTTTCGGTATCGACAGAGAGTATGTCCATATCCGATCCCGGTCTCTTTGCCAACCCATCGTTATTATAACACCGCGGTCATTTAAAAGTAGGTTATACTTTAAAAATCAGAATAAACATTCCATTTCATAACCATGAATACGATATCATTTCAAAACCCAAAACCATATTTTATCACTTTCCCAAATATAATTCTTTTCCAAAATCATAATGCTTTAACTTCATAACGTCTGAAAATCAAATATTTCAAAGCATAATATTTTGAAAATCATAATTTAAAACAGTAACTTCTAAAAACTTGAATGGTTTGGACATTCAAGGTGTATGAATTAAATGGTTTAACTTAAATGTTACTTTGTAAAGAAAATAGTTCTCATGGCTTTACAAATACATTTCTTTATTAAAGTCTAAACCAAAATTTATATTATCTCTCTCAAGTTCCAAAACCACTTCAATTTATTTATATGTACGTATATCCATTTTGAGTATCAATATTTCAAACTAAAGTCGGATTTTATGCTTTCAACAAATCAATTGTTCTATTAATTAGTCTTGAATATTCATATAAAATCCATAAATAATAAGACTTCAATTTCTAGTAATAAAATATATATATTTCCCAATTCAAATTATACTAGAATATTCATTTCAATTTATTTTGGGAAAAATCCAATTATAAATATTATATCTTAAAATTTCCAAACTTAACATTTAAACATATGATATAAATTGTTAAACTCCATTTTCTTAATTTTCTTCCATTTTTAATAAAGATTTTTATACACCTTTTAATTTAAAAAATTTCAACTTCATATGTATATATATATGGAAGAAAAATATTTATACAATATAAAATTTAAGATTATTATAAACCGTATTCCATCCAAACCATAGAAATCACATAAAAATAGTTATATATAGACCGCGGTGCCTGTATAAAATTTTCTATCCTATGGTCAAGTGATACGGATATTTATCATTTCAATCCGCAATTTAAAAGATATAAAAATTTGCGGTTATATATCATTTCAAACCACAATCCCGAATGAAATGAAATATGCATGATAATTTGCAATTTAATGATATCCAATAAACATCCATTCATCAACATCATCCATCATCCAAATCGCAATCATCAATCAATATCAATCAATAACAATATTATTTTTGGTACTACATAACAGGTAATACTGGCAATTTTATTCAAATTAAATTTAACAGCTATTAATCTAAAGTCTATATTCAGAAATAAATTATATAACTGTTAACTAGCAGTTCATATACAAACAAATATATTTTAACTGTAAATTTATACGCAATAAATGAATTAAATTAACAGTTAAATTTAATAAATGCATTTCAACAAATATGAGTGAAATAAACATGCCAAATACTCATAAATAAATTTCTATTCATTTCTAAATTTAATTTAACAAACATAAAAGCTTCTAGTAGTTGTGAGTGGGTTAAAACACTCACCTTTTGAATTTAAATTGAATTCAAATTCAATTTAAACCCAAAAATTTGACAGTCTCCAAATTCACCCAAACTCGTGCCAAAACGTCAGAAATTCCGATACGATCCCAGCAAAACAAACCGCGCGTGAATCCGAGCTCGTATGCAAAAGTTATGAAAATTTGAAAAATGGAAAATTCTGGTCCTGGGTCGACTTCGGGTTCGACTTCGGTGCGCCGCCTCAATTCCCCGGTGCTTGCTTGGAGTTTTCGCCAAAACAACCCGGATCGACCAGAGTCATTTTCTTCCTGACCCGAAGTTGCTTTAGGGATTTCTCTCCTGAAACCCGAAGCGCGACAGAAGCTGCTGCAGATCCGAATTTTATTTTTATTTTTTTTTAAATTTGAATTTTTTTTTTTGAACTGACTGGATCTAGGGTTAGCCCCCATTGAAGAAGAAGAGAAGCTTGAAGAAGATGAACGTACAACAAATAGACAATAGAATGGAGCTAGGGTTTATAATGTATATTTATAGGTAGGGTTGGGTTAGAGTAGATAGACTAGATAGATGAACGTACGAAACAAACTAAGGCCCAAAAAGCCCGTTCTGACCCCGGAACGAAATTTGTCAAACCCATATATCCAGATAGGTATTTTAAAGTATTTTGAACGCGATGGAAAAAGTTTCACGTCCAAATTTGATCGTATGAAGAAGTTATGCTGAAAACAAGATTTCCAAATTGATTTCAAATTGATTTTAATAAAATTGATTTTCAAGGCGTTTCGCGTCCGTACGATCAAACGACAGGTCCGATCGATACGAAACTTGAAACCCTATAATAATTCACCGATACGGATCCGATGAAACTGGTTTCATCGAAATCCGAGTCCGTGACCAAAATGGCTATTTTCAATATTCATTAAATAAATTAAATAAATTATAAAAATCCAATTTTTACATCTAAATTCAAAAATTGACCAAATTTCTCCCTTTAAATTTTCTTAATTATTTACTCCAATTCTAAACAATTCAAGTGTCGATACATAGTTGTTCTATTCATCAATTTAGATGTTAATCCTTACTTAAAGGTAAATTCCAATTTTTAATAAATTCAACATTATACGTTTGATTAAATTTATTAAATTCACTTTCTTTCTATTATTCAAAGTTATTGATGTCAATTTAATGAAACTAACATTGGCTCAATATCTATACATTAAAAATCTCAATTCTAAACTTAGATCTCAACTTATGAAATAGTTAAATAATAAATTCCCTCTAAATCTACATCTTCCTACTATCTAAATATTTAGAAAAATTACTTACCACTTTTTATTGTAAATTTCTAAACTAGTAGATTTGTGTCATTTCTAGCCCTCTGGATATTTAATATTAACTAAAAGCAAATTTACATATAATTTCCATCGTCAATTATTTTAGTGAATAAATCTTCAAAGGTTACTGCAATTAATCCCATTAATTGCAATAAATTTTAATAAATTTGACTCTATTTGATTACAACTCACAAATAAATCAATTATTACTCCTTACATAGTTAACGTTTCTTTTATATTCCAATACATTAATATTTACCCAATTTCCATCTTTTATTTGCATAAATTACCGTATTTCAATCTTATTGGAAATTTTGTTAACTTAACACTTGAATAAAACTTAAAACCTCAATTAATTCATTCCACTTTGGTTTCATTCTTAAGATTACACTAATTATTATATTATAAAAATGAAATTTTCCCTTGGTTACATCTTATTTATCCACTTACAAAAATTCCACAATAACTGAAATAATTTAGTGCATAAATTGAAATTGATTAAAATAAACTTAACAAACAAATAGAATAAATACGTACAATAATTATTGTCATAAACCTTTTTTATAAGTCTACACATAATTATTACCTTACAATACGTTTTACGTTACTATAAAATTTATACACTCTTCCGTTACCATATTAATAATTACTAAAGTAACGTTCATTCTTAATAACAACGTTATACTATTCAACATATAAAAGGACTCCATTCCCCAAATACATTCATTTATATTTATTCCCTTAAAGTTCTCCTTTATTGACTAGACACATTAATTTAGATTCATTTACATCGAATGCCCTTCTTAGCTATATACTCAATACATGTTAAATCTACATAATTTTTACCCTTTTATTCCAATTCACTTATACCATCAATAACAAAATATTGCCCTAAATTTTAGATTCAATTACATACATTAGATAAATGGGTAAACTTTTGTAATTATCCCATATATGAAAATATTTTTATGCATACATTTCCACTTACTTACTATGCATTCATTTATTAAATTACTAATTGCCTTAGTCAACTTATCCCCTATTTACTACCAAATTTCAAATTTAATTATAGTTTATCAATACATAAAATTTACATAGGCAAAACAAATTTTATTACTATCTTAAGTCCATTTATTATTGACAACATTCATTAAATTTCCTTATCAACACTTATTGCATTGATTTATTCAGCGGTCACCTTTTATTTAGTTACTATCCATTTTACAATCCAATGTAAGTCTTCCACTATTTATTTTATATTAAATGAATTCCATTCTACTTAATCTTTTTATTGATATTCACTAATTCAACCCTTATATCAGTTTCTTATATTTAACTTTAAATCAAATTGTGACAATCTACATTATCCAAATCTATTGTCATAAAATTTTATTGTTACACTAAATTACAATTACTATACCAAATTTCTACATTTATTCTCAATTAGATTAGAAATTATATTAATTCAATTCATTTAATATTATTAATTTAACGGGTCGTTACAATCATCATATACACATATACTTATACATAACAGAGTATACAAACTGAAACATGTCAAGTGGTATAGCAAACCACAATAAACAGGCGAATCCAAAAGAATTCTTATATCAGAGTTACAACAAAGAGGACTACACAAAAAGCTTTTACAAAAAGGAACAAGATGAATAGTCCATGCGGAAGCAAAATAGGCTAAGTCCAAATGCACCTAACCTGAAATATCTCGGTCTGACCCGAGTATAAAATACACGGGTCAATCTAGCTAAACAAATCAGTTAGATAAACTGAACAACAATAACCTGAAAGGTCACAAAGTATAACAAATATCTCTAAAAGAGATAACATAACCATCTACAAAAAGATGAATCATATCATAACAAGCCTCGTATCATCAGAAACTCAGAGAAACAAAGGATAGGAATATCCCAAAACAAGCCAAAAAGGCAATAACAAATACCAATGAAGGTAACACAAGTTCCACAAGGTAACCGCTATATTTCTGCGACTCAAAAAGACCAACACCGAAGGGCGATAGCTAGGGAATATACGTATCAATGAAACATCAGAAAATCCTAATTGCAACAAAACCAAATATCACATGAGCGGTGGTGAAGAAACCACTCCAATATCCCTCGAGCGGTGGTGAAGAAACCACTATGATATCTCTCGAGCGGTGGTGAAGAAAAACCACTCCGAAAGCAATACTAAAGCTAACCAACAACCCCAAATATCTCTCGAGCCGGGGCAAAGGACCAACTCCAAAAGCGATATTAAAGGCAACAAGCAAGAAGGAGACAGTCCGAAGAGACTATCCCAAAGGCAACATGTGTCACAAACTCCCAGAAAGGTATCTGAAAAGTGGTAACATGAGTCCCATAACCACCCGTTCGCACTAAACAGTTTACTATCCGTTAGTTAATTTCACACTCAAAGCAGTACAAAGTTAACCTCATCTCATTGGTAAACCAAACACAAAGGTCAAAACGTTCAAACGAATAGATTGGGAATTAACCGAGAAGATGAGCGCACGTGTTCATTGCACACATTTTATCTAATCATTTGATTCTCCTCCCACTTCGCTCGGAGTGCGAAACCGTGTGTGTTTTAAATAGAATTTATAAATTGGAGAAACGAGCTTTTAATGCAATTTAAAGGGATTATTTTATAAAACCCCATGGATGAAGTCAAAAAGGAATCATCAAGGTCAAATATGCATAAACAACTAATTGGAATCGACGTAGATCGATAAAAGTTGGAATCACAAACAAATAGGAAAACTAGGCAAAATAGGGATTAGGCGCAGGTCGATTGACCAGACTCTAAGGTCGGTCGACCAGCCTACTAAGTTCGGTCGGCCGAACCCTATTTCCAGCACTTTCCAGCCTATCAAAACGATGGCCAATCTCGACCAAATTGCAATCGCTCGAGCAACGGCACTAGGAGTTTATGCCAATCGACTACCCGGCCCTATATGCTCCTCGATGCATCACCAAAAACATGTTCAAACATCAAAGTTAGGATTTTAAAGATTTGAACCCAAAACACTAAAAATTAGGATATTCACCAATTCAATCCAAACCAAAAGCAAATGCACATGAAAAAGTGTTAGGAATTCACATCTAACAATCAAAGATAATTATGGAGAAAGATGTGAGATAAAAATCTCACCTTTAACCCTAAAATAAAGAAGAAGAAGAAGAAGCTCAATTGCAAGGAAAAGATCAACCACTCTCCACTTTAACTCTACTAGCTTCAATCTAAGATCAAAACAAGTATTTCCTAAGTTAGGTTTAGGAAACTTTCTGAAATTGAAGGAGAAAGAGTTGGAGAAGATGAAGAGGAGGCTTACCAATAGCTTCTCTTTGATTTTGGAGCAAGAATTTGAGCTGGCAAGAGGAACTAGGGCTTGGAGTTTCTAATACCCTTCCCATTCCACCATTTTCAGTTAGAGCTTGAGTTTGAGGAGTGGGAATGAGTGAATGGAGAGGGGAAGGCTGAGTTAGGGTATTAAGTTAGCTAGTTGGCTGAACCCAAACCCAAAACCCAACTAGAAAAAGTAGAAAAATTCAACTTACTCCAAACATATCAAAGTTTATACTTAAAATGATCGCAAACGCTATTTTGGACTCAATGGAGGTCGTCTTGAGTCCCAATTCGACCGTTTGCAGAAAGTAGCTTTTTCGACTATAATCCGACAAACGACGTTATATTTAAATAAAATATTTAAATATACAACCGATAAATATGCGGGTTGTTACACTATTTCCTCCTGCTAATAACTTCATTAGTTCTTGGGTTCTCCCTAAACCTATTGGTGTCTCTAATAACCTTCCTCCTATCATAGTTTTCATGGGTTGACTATGAACCTATTGACTTCTGTCAATTACTTAATCTGGATATAGTTTTCATGGGTTCACCACAAACCGTATTGGCCCCGCCAATAACTATACCTAATCATTGTTTTCAAGGGTTTACTATTGTTAGCGGTAAAAATAGCTTTAACGCTAACACCCGGTGTATCTCCTGATGAAGTGAAAGCACCACCCTTTTATACGGGAAACCAAGTAAAAAGAAAAGTCGTAGAAAAGTAAAAGAGACAGAGATTTATATAGTGGTTCGGCTTCTAGTAAGCCTATATCCACTTTACATTCTTCATTATCTTCTTTATACACACTTTTACAAGATAACAACACTTTTACAACATGATCTCTCGATTACAACACCTTTACAACACGATCTTACAACAACATGAATGGAGAAAGAAGTTAGAACGTTGATGGTGAATTGCCCTTCGAATCTCTCTTGGATGAAGTAGATCTCTTGATGAAGAATCTTCGATGGTTGAGGTGCTCGGAGAGTCCAGAAATCAGCAGAGTGTAGGTGCCTTGAAATCCAGAAAGCGCCCCCTCCTAATGTGGAGTTGATGGAGTATTTATAGGTGAAATCGGAGTTAGGTCGGTAGGGACGACTTAAGGAGTTAGGTCGGCAGGGATGACTTAAGGAGTTAGGTCGGCAGGGATGACTTAAGGAGTTAGGTCGGCTGGGACGACTTAAGGAGTTAGGTAGGCTGGGACGACTTAAGGAATTAGGTCGGCAGGACGACTTAAGGAGTTAGGTCGTGTGGACGACTTAAGGAGTTAGGTCGTGTGGACGACTTAAGGAGTTAGGTCGGCAGGGATGACTTAAGGAGTTAGGTCAGCAGGGACGACTTAAGGAGTTAGGTCGGCTGGGACGACTTAAGGAGTTAGGTCGGCAGGACGACTTAAGGTGTTAGGGACGACTTAAGGAGTTAGGTCGTGTGGACGACTTAAGGAGTTAGGTCGGCAGGGACGACTTAAGGAGTTACGTCGTGTGGACGACCTAAGATAAGTCGTAGGTTGTGCCACATAGTTAAGTTGTTAGGCCGTGGACTCCTTTGAGCCATGGACTCTGCTAGGTCGGACCTTCTGGTGAGTTGCTAACTCGTTTAGCCTTAGGTCGTTGAGCCGCTTCTCCTATTAGCTCGTTAACTCGGTTGAGCCACTTTATGCCTTAAGTCGCTGATAGGTTAACCCGTTAAGTCGTTGACCCTTAGTCCAGCTTAGGTCGCTCCACGTGTCAAGCCGCTAGGTCGCTTAACTTGGTCATGTCTTAGGTCGCGAGGTCTTCTTAGGTTGTAGGCGCTGGCCTCGAATAGAAGATAGGTCGCTTCATTCTTTAAGTCGTATACCGTTTTGGACGGGGCGCTACCCCGCACCCCACCGGGGGCGCTTCCCCCTGAACCCCTGCAACCTGACCGGTCAGGTCGAACACCGTCGCGGTGGCGTTGCCCCCGCACCCCCACCTTGGGGGTTGGCACCCCCCTTGGACCCCCCCTCCGTAGGGGATCTTAGATGAAAAAACATTCAACAGAACTTGTTTTGTTGAGATGTTGAGTTGACCGAACTTTGAGACGAGCTATCTTGCTTCTATCGGTCGATCTTTTGATATCACCGCCTTGCTGAAAAAGGCGGGATAACACTTGCCCCCCAAAACATGCCTTGCGGTAGGAAGGTGTGTTTTGTAATGCAACAATCCGGACGTTCATATCCTGTTGATAACCTGTAAAGGAATTGACCATTTTATATGGCCCCAAAATGACGACCGTTCGAGATCGAGCTATTTGGGATGAAGCGCGGCCGTTCATGGTCAAGCGCTTAACTTCAAGTGATGACCATTTGTGGTCGAGTCATTTGAGGTGAAGTGCGACCCTGCGCGGTCATGCATCTAAATCCATGCGACGATTGTTCGGAATCGGGTCATTTGTAGTGGAATGCGATCATTCATGGTCAAGCGCTTTACTTCGAATGACGACCATTCCGAGGTCGAGCCACTCGTGGTAAAGTGCGGCCCAGTGCGATCAAAATGACAACCGTTCATGGTCAAGCGCTTTACTTCAAATGACGACCATTCGGGGTCGAGCCATTTGTGGTAAAGTGCGGCCATGTGCGGTCTAGTGATAGAGCTCAACCGTCCATGGTCAAGCGCCTTACTTCAAATGGCGACCATTCGGGGTCGAGCCATTCGTAGTAAAGTGCGGCCCTGAGCGATCAAGTCGTAAAGCGCGACCGCTTGTGGTCAAGCGCTTAACTTCAAATGACGATCATCCGGGATCGAGCCATTTGAGGTGTAGCACGGCCGTCCGTGGTCAAGCACTCAACTTTATATGATGGTCGGGATCAAGCCAAGTGAGCTGAAATGCAACCGTCCACAGTCAAGCGCTTTACTTCAAACGACGACCATCGGAGTCGGGCCATTTGAGGTGAAAGTGCAACTGTTGGCGGTGTGAAGCGTGGCCGTTCATGGTCAAGTGCTTAACTTCAAAAGATGACCATCGTGATCGAGTCATTTGAAGTCAAGTGCGGCCCTGCGCGGTCAAGCACTTAAATCTACGCGGCGATCGCTTAGGACCGAGTTATGAATTGAAGCGCGGCCGACCACAGTCAAGCGACTGTTGGCAGTCAAGCACTTAAATCCATGAGTTTTTGACTGTTCAAAGTCGGGTGCCTGTTCATAGGACTTAATCATTGAGACTGTTCGAAGTCAGGTGCCTGTTCGTAGGGCTTGATGATGCCTGTTCGTAGGGCTTACACATTTCAAAATCATGAGAAATCAAATATTCAACTGAAAAGTTGTCAAGTAGAAATGTCTCAAAAAGTCAAATCCAAATGTTAACGCTAAAATTTGAACGCCAACACCCCGGTGTATGAAGTGAGATCTTGAAAGCACCACCCGATAACTCGGGAACAGATTATAAGCAGATAATAGTGAAAAAACAGTAAACAACAGCAATTTTATAGTGGTTCGGCTTAAGAGATAGCCTACGTCCACTTTGAATATCTTTATTGACGATTTGATTACAAGTCAATGCAGTTACACTTTGATTATAACACACTTTGAGTTTCAAGTGACTTTGAACAAGTAGCCTGAACTTCAATGTCGATCCAATTCTTTGAACACATGTTTGACATGTTTGATTTCTTCATGAAGTTTCTTGAAGGTGTTGAAGTAGTTTAGAATGCAGCGGAGTAACGGCGCTTGAAATGAATCAGCCAAAAAAGTCCCCTGAATGTTGGGGGTGGCTATGCATTTATAGGCAAATCTGGATAGAAGTTTTTCGCCCAAGTCCTGAGTCGTGACCGACTTAGGCTAAGCCGTGGCTGAGTCAAGTTGAGTCGTGGCCGGTTTATCTGCTTAAGCCTTTGGTCTCTCGATAGTTCGCTTTCCAGAATTCCAAGTCATGAGTCGCCTACGAGTCAGTTCTCATAGGAATAGGTACTGTGGCAATGGAATATGATTCAATGGCTTTAAGTCGCGGACGAGTCATTCTGAGTCATGAGTCGTTAAGTCGTTGACGACTTATCAGGTAGCGGTGCATAGGTGAAGCGACTTAGGGACTTATCTTCTTAGGTTGTCAATCCTCTTGAGTCGTTTCTTATGATGGGTCGTGGACTTGTTGAGTTGCTGAGGCGATAGCCTTGATGAGTCGGTAATGCACTGAGTCGGTCTGCCTTGTGAACCGTTAACCCCTTGAGTCGTAACCCTTTAAGTCGCTCTGAGCTTTAGGTCATTGACTTATTGAGTCGGTGACTCGATGAGTCGTGAGGCTTCCTGAGTCGTCTCGTATGAGCCGTGAACTTCGTTGAGTCGGTAACTCAATGAGTCGGCCTGTATCATGAACCGCTAACCTCCATGAGTCGTTCCATTCCTCTAAGTCGCCTTGAGCCTTAGCTCGTCAGCCAATTGAGTCGCTACCAGCTGAGTCGGTCCTTTCCTTAAGTTGCTTAAACCCCTTGAGTCGTAAATCCAATGAGTCGTTAAAGACCTTAAGTGGATGAGTCGGCCCAAGTTTCATCTCGTTGGAAGAATAGGGTTAACATTTGCCCCTCGAAGTACATGCCTAAGTCGTAGGTCGTGTGCTTCGACTTATCTTAACTCGTGTGCCGACTCAAACTCTACTGCCCAACGTTATAAAAACCTGAGTCGTTCACCTTTTCTTCTCATTCCCTATCCTTTAAACCGTGTCTGCCATTAACGCGCATTCAAGCTTTCAAAAGCGATTTCAACCAAATTCTCCATCGATCATCCCTATCATCATATAGCATAAGCGATCTCGCTCTCCTTATGATTTTCGATTATCCCTAGCTTATGCGCCCGATCTCCATCTTCGATTTGCCCCTTTGAGCCTTGCGAATTTGGTTGCTCTGGTCGTCAATGGACTTAGGGTTATTTGTTCTGATGGTTTACGATTCGAGGCGGTTTAGTGGTGCGATAGAGCTAGGATTGTTGATTGAGATCTTATTGGGTTAATGGGTTAAAAGTTGGAAGATTAACGGGTTAGGAGTTAGGAGTGAAATGGTTTATGGGTTAGAAGGTAACCTGGTTAGGAGTTAGGTGATTAGTTGGTCAGATTGATTCGAATACTGCTTTTGGTACGACTCGGTCATTTTTGTATGATCCAACAACCATGATCCGTCCCAACATGATCCACGGCCTAAGCCTTGAGTCGTGGCCGAGATATGACTTACGACTCACGGCTTACGACTCACGACTCACGACTTACGACTTACGGCCTAAGCCTTGAGTTGAACCAGAAATTCTCCCTTTTTATACGACTTACGACTTAGGGCACTGCCGACTCAAAATTTTTGAATCGTTGACGAGTTAGGACTTGCGTGAATTCTGCTCGAACTTTGGACCATTGCATTAACTTTGAACTGTTGAATTTTATTGCATTCATTAACAGGTTATTTTGACTTGCAGGCTAACAATCTGTTCAATACAACATTCACAGAAAACTGGGACGAATATACTGTCATCGACTGTCCATATCAAATGACAGATTAGTTAATAACAGATAATTAACTTAAACAAATCGTGTGAACGAAGTGCTATCGATTTCAAGTAGAATATTAAAGCAACACTGAAACAGTCAATTGAAACTGACCAGCCTGCACTAATATTATGTTTGAATTTTAAATTAACAAGTTCTGAAATTACCATAGTCGATCAATCGTCAACCAGTTTAATTCCAGTTATATTTACTTGTTATTTTCATTAGTTCTGCACAACACTTCACACTTTTAGGAAACGTGCACCTTCGCATTTGAACACCCAGTTGCTTGTGTAGAACGACATCTCAACAAGAAGAACCGATGGGCCAGGCTGAAGATGTCTTCCCAGTAGCCAACTTGTTGGATAACCCTCCGGAGAGAACTCCCACAACTCTGAATCAGCGGGTGTTTAACCAATTGCTCATCCAGTTTGGCATTGCCGAAGCTGATGCCTTACTGCCAGGGCCAAATGATACTGCAGATAGGCCCCCTTCTGGCTTTATTGCTGTCAACCGCCAAATGTGCTTGAGCGGTGCCATACCACCTTTCAATGACTTCCTTCAGCAGTTCCTGCTTCGATTATCTATCTCTCCATTCCAATTGCACCCCAATGGTCATGCCATTCTGATGGGGTTATGTGTGCTATTTAATAGAGTTCTGGGCCGATTACCGAGCTTTGAGGAAATCTGCTACTTCTGCTCATTCACAAAAATTAAAGATCATCCCTCTATCGTAGTTATAAGGAGTGCTCGAAACCGCAAGCTCATCACTGATCTTCCTGAAAGTGTTCATGGATTTCTAAACCAGTATTTCTTTGTTCGTTGCCCTCCAGGGTTTTATGCCATCTGGAGAGTAGGAAGTAAGATTTTCCTGTTTTCATTTCTCCATTCTTGGGCTTTTCGAAATCTGAGATGCTAAATGCTAACTTGGCTTCTTTGTTTTTTCCTGTTTTAGCGCTTCCTCCTCCCTCTAGAGATCCATGCTATAAACAAATTTTTGAGAGATTGAACGCTGTGGCGGCAGAAGAGAGGAGTATAAAGTTTTTGTTAAATGATGGATTTCTACATCAATATGGTCTTCTTCATTCCTCTCGCTTCACTCAGCTTCGTGAAATCCCAACTGAAATTCCAGATTCTCCGGTGGAAACCCCTGATGCCCCGGTCTCTACTAAAGAGCACATACAGGGAGGAACCTCTATAGAAACTCCACTAGTGAAGTGTTCAATTCCGAAGGACGTTGCGGGGCCGTCTGACAAGTCTGCACTTGCCCCAGTTATCGAAGAGGAAGAAACTCCACGATCTTCCGGAAGATCTGCTGACGAAGGAGTTGAGAAAGCCAGTCCCAAAAAACATGATGGTGATGATGTTTTCGAGGGGTTGAGCGATTTAATTGTGACTTCTCAAGAACTTTTCAAAGATGATGTTTCCAAAACTATCTCTTCTGTAATTGAGGCGACATCTTCTCTAAAACAAATGTCAACTCCTTCCACTCAAGTTATTACTACCTCTACTCCACAGAGTGGTCTGTAACTTGATGCGTGTAGTTTACACGTTACACAACACTTAGGATTTTTCAGCACTTCTACGCATTCATCTTCTTATACTTTAAAGATTTCTAAAGCTTATTATTTTTATTCCAGATTCTCCAATGGGGCGCAGCAGTTCATATTATGATGATTTCCAATGCTACGGGAGGCGTAGCCAATATGATTACAGGCGTCACCTCCCCTCTTACAGAGAATCGGATGAAGAGAGGGCCATTAGGAAAGCAGACGAGAGACAAGCATATGAAGAACGTCACCGAAGAGAACAAGAAAGACATGACCCTCCCCACGGAGATGATGATACCCAAAAAAGAAAGACTCACGATGAGAGAGGTAAAGGTCACATGGACGATTCTTCTAGCAAGCGGGCTAAACTTACTGAAGAAACAATGCCAACAGTTTCTCAAAATGTTCCTGCTGAATCTCCTGCCCCCGTTCGTTCCGACATTCAAATAATCATCAACCGGCCCGCATACCAAGTTGGGCAAGGTCCTCCCACTCTTCAAAGTCGATTCCCTCAGTGGTGCCTGAGAGGGGTTCGATTTGATCTCGACTTGGTTCCTCTTGACAAATCGGCTATGCTACGAAATCTTGACACTGTCAGGACCGATATTGAAAGAATGTCGAACTGGCAAAAACTTGTCGACGAGCTTCAGAGGGTTAACCGAGCCAATCTCGAGGCCATGCTCACAATGGAGAACGATGAGGATGAGTGGCAGAAGACTCTCGAACAGCATGACGCCGAAATGAGAAGTATTGCTTCCTATAATGAAAAGCTGGAACCGGAAGTAGAGAAGCTTAAGGAAGAATTAGCTACTTCATCTACTTTCCATTCTCAAAAGGAGAGCATGCTTCAGCAACAAGTACGAGATGCACATGCCAGTCAAAGGGCAGTCGAAGATAAGCTTATACACCAGGAGAAGGTCATAGAAGAATATCGCGCTGAAACTTTACAGCTGGGAGAACAGACCGGCTCTCAAAGCTTGGAGATAGAGATGCTAAAAGCTCGACTTGCTATGGCCGAAAAGGAGCGTGACGAGGCTGTTGCTGGTAAACTCGCGGCCGAAGAGGCCCATCAAGCAACCAAAGCTGACATTAGCTCCACATTATTTGATATCTATCTGCACAGCATTTTAGGGCATGGCAGCCTTGCCTTTCTAGGCCCTAAGTATGAAATTACATTAGCTGAAGTTTGGGAGGCAGCACTTGATATGCTAGGTGGTAAAGGTGCTGGCTATGCTGAGACAGCTCTTGAAGAGCATTATCTCGATGATGATGCCCGCGCCGCTCTTGCCAAGGGAAAAGAGCAACTCGCCAGGGTACGGGCCGGAATGGCGGAAGGGGAACGTTCTGAGAAAGAAATACCACCTACCACTTCTGAACGTCCTTTAGTTTCTTCCGAAGTGGACATTACAGGTTCCAGTGCTCATTCGCTGCCTCCTACAAGAACCGGGGTAATCACCCCTACTGATGATGAGGCTTTGGAGGATATCGGGGCTCAGAAATATGAGATTGAATTAACGAAACAAACATCTTCAGGTAATTTTGACATTGGTCCGATTCAGGTGGATCACTTGCTTACTCCTCAAAAGTTTGATGAGCTTCTCGATTACTTCTTGAATCTCGACGAACCCATATCTCCCTTCTTTCGGGGAGATACTAATATTTTTAATTTCTCTTCTTCTGCAGTTGACACACCAAGTGCTGCGCAGACTTCACTTCCTCCGGTTATCCCTCCTCCGTCTCTTCAGGTGACTCCTCCTTCTGCTTCACAGCCCGGGTCACAAGAGGAGCAGATTGAGGCTCTTCATGGCTTGGATGACCCTATCGCTTCGCAAGAGAAGAAGGACGAGGGACTTGAAGGAGGCGAGATCTCTCCGGAGCGGACTCCTTCTGATGACGTAGTTTTGTCCGCTCTTGTTACTCCAGGGAGTGAGTCTTCTTCGAAGAGAAGAAAGAAGCACGGAACATCGAAGAGGAGGGGGAAGAAAATCATCACCACTGAAGAGGAACCAGAAGTTGCACCGGTTGCACCTCCCTCTCCTTCTTCCCTTATGCCTATAGATAGACCTGAAAAACTAATCATTCGGCCAGGCAAAGGGTCCAAAGGTGGTAAGAAGAAGTGAAGAGTCGGACTTCGGGCTTTTTGACTACTTTTTTGTGTAATGGTCGGATGTTGTGCAGGCATCGACCCCTGCTTTTTTTATTTTGAAACCTGTATCTGCAATTGAATAAAATGACCCTTTATTTGTACCGACTCTTGTTTGAATTTGAGAATGCATTTATTATTCATTTTTGCACAAGTTTATTTATATGATATTGCGGTGAACTTGTGGTATGTTGCTTGAGCGTATTTTACCGATATAGCTATACCATTTTGTATGTAACTATACCATGTTGCCCCCATACCATAAGCTTGCTGCAATATTTTATACTTTAAGGGGACTTGCACTCTTATTTTCTGAAGAGTATTTACTTCATTCTTGAAGAAATTTTTCGTAGAGTACAACTTCCTTCACATAAATCCTTACGCTTTGTCCCTCGAAGAAATCACTTCTTTTTTTTTTTTTTACTTATGTATGCATTTTGCCAAGTGAATTCTTCTATGTGGTAAAGCGGGCCTCTGAAGGGTACTTTAACTTTCTTCCTCTCTTTTTTTTTTTTCTTGAGGAAGGTTATTTTCTAGAATAGGTAAATCACTCTTCCTTTGAAAGTTAAAGTATGCCCTTGATGAGGGTATATATTTTTTTTTATTTTTTTTTTTGAAATAGAAATTTGTACTTCTAAGGAGGGATTCTTCACGTTTCAACGCTTGGAAGTTTTATTTCAATCTTGGTGAAACGTGTACCTCCAAAGAATTGCGCCTTCGAAGAAAGCCTTTTCACGTTTCAACACTTGGAAGTTTTATTTCAATCTCGGTGAAACGTGGGCTTTCGAAGAAGTCTTTCTTTTTGATTGTGTCCCCGGGAGGGGGTTGTACCTCTGAGGAGGGATTTTCCACGTTTCAGCACTTGGAAGTTTTATTTCAATCTTGGCGAAACGTGTACCTCCAAAGAGTTGTGCCTTTGAAGAAAGCCTTTCCACGTTTCAACACTTGGAAGTTTTATTTCAATCTCGGTGAAACGTGGGCTTCCAGAAAGGTCTTTATTTTGTTTTGCATTTCAACTTTGGTGAAGTGAAATTCCGAAGAGCGGCTGTTACACTTCAACTCCTGGTGAAATGTGCCTCCGAAGAGGTCTTTATTTTGTTTGCATTTCAACTCTGGTGAAGTGAAATTCCGAAGAGCGGTCGTAACACTTCAACTCCTGGTGAAATGGGCCTCCGAAGAGGGCTTTTGTTTTGTTTACATTTCAACTCTGGTGAAGTGAAATTCCGAAGAGCGGTTGTTACACTTCAACTCCTGGTGAAATGTGCCTCAGAGAGGGTTTTCATCGCCTGGAAGTTACGCTCTCATGGTTGGAGGGTCATGACTCCTCCAATCTTTTTTGTTGAGTAGAGAACTTTCTATTTTGTGGCGTATGACCCATTAGAGGTCTTTATCCTCCGAAGAGTTATGCCTCCGAAGAGGACTTGTGTTGCCGATGATGGCTTTGGTTGTTCCCTTGTCCACTTGCTTATGCCTTTTCAGCGATCCTCTTTTTTATTTTTATTTTTTTTTATTTTTTTACAAGTAACTTGTTTAATCCAAGGAAGTGTACTTCATTGTCAGGCAAGTTTGTGAGAACGAGCATCAGCTTCTCAATTGGATGTTTGTTTGTTCAAACGATCTCAATTTATTAGCAAAGGCCCGTTTCTGTCGAAATCATAGGCCGTTCAATTGGAGTACTTCCTATCTAGGATTTGAATTTGGAGCTTTTGTGACTTGAAATTTGGCGGGAATCGCTGGGTCTTATTATGTGCAAGTTTCACTTCCATTGTCTGCAAAAATTTAAATCGACATTTCAGCAATACATTCTATGTACTTTTTATATCGAAAATAAAGCAAACATGTAATAATAATAAGGAACACAAGATTTATAGTGGTTCGGCCAGGAAATTGGGCCTACATCCACTTTATATTTTTTCATTATTTACTTGCATCAGTTTTACAATTGCCCTCAATTACAAGAATCATACATTCATAATTCTTTTTACAATATTTCGACAAAATTTTCAAGTAAAGTATGGACGCAAATGATTGCTATTCCATGCCCTTGGAATTTGATCTCCTTCGACAGTAGTGAGTTTGAATGTGCCGTCAAGAAGCTTCTGACCTATGACATACGGTCCTTCCCAATTTGGCCCAAACACGCCTGTCGCTGTCATAATTCTCTTCAGGACTAGGCCTCCAATCACAAAGTTGCGTTGGCGAACTTTGGAATTGAAATGTCTGGCTATCCTTTGCTGATGAGCTGCAATTCTGAGATTAGCCTCATCTCTTTTTTCATCAAGGAGATCTAGCGCTTCAAGTTGTAGCTTTTCTTTTTCTGCTTGATTGAAATGGATTCTTCTATGTGAAGGGACCTCTATTTCTACCGGAATCATTGCCTCTGACCCGTATGCCAATGAAAACGGGGTGTGCCCAGTTGCAGTTTTGTGAGTGGTTCTGTATGCCCATAGTGCCAGTGGTAGCTTATCGACCCAACCACCTTTCGCTCTTTCAAGTTGCTTTTTGATGGTTGACTTAATAATTTTGTTCACGGCTTCCACTTGCCCGTTTGCCTGCGGATGAGCCACTGCTGAGAAGCTTTTCCGGATTTTGAATTGCTTGCAAAAACCTTGGAATTCTTCACTTTCAAATTGAGTACCATTGTCTGTAATTATTTTTTGAGGCACACCGTATCTGCAAATGATGTTTTTAGTCACAAAACTTATCATCTTCTTTGAGGTGATAGTGGCCAGTGGTTCAGCTTCTACCCACTTAGTAAAATAATCTACAGCAACAATGGCATATTTAATTCCAGATTTGGCAATTGGTAACGGTCCTACAAGGTCTATCCCCCACATTGCAAAAGGCCATGGACTGACCATCTGTGTGAGTTCAGTAGAAGGTGCTCTAGGAATTTTGGGCGAATCTTTGGCATCTGTCACATTTTCGGGAATACTCTGCTGCATCTCGATTAATTTCTGGCCAAAAATATCCGTATCGGAGAATTTTCTTTGCTAATGTTTGGCCACCTGAATGATCACCACATTCTCCTCCGTGTACCTCTGCTAGGATTGCTTTGGACTCTTCCCCGGATACGCACCGAAGTAATGGCATTGAGAATCCCCGTCTGTATAATCGGCCATCCTGGATTATATATCGAGAGGCTTTTCTCAGTAACTTTTGTCGTTCTTTTGAGTTCCCTGGTAAGGATCCATTGAGCAGATATTCTGTTATCGGAGTCATCCATGATTCTTGCTCTTGAGACATGCTCATGATCCACTCAATGTCCATCTCATCAATGCTAGGAGTCGACATGACCTCCACCGGAGTTAACCCCAGAAATTGAGCTTCGCCTGTGCTAGAATACTTTGCGAGAGAATCTGCTTTCATGTTTTCTTCTCGAGGAATGTGACTTATCATTTAATGATCGAAATCACCCAGGAGTTCCCAAGCCTTTGACAAGTAGGCGGGCAGATTCCCCCCTTTTGCTTGGAATTCCTTTTTGACTTGGCATACAATAAGCTGAGAATCACTGAATATCTGTAACGCTCGGATGTTTAATTCTTTAGCAATCCTTAAGCCAGCGATAAGGGCTTCGTATTCTGCTTCATTGTTTGTTGAAGGAAATTCCAATCTTAGCACATAGCATAATGATCGGCCTTCAGGGGTCTCAAGTACAACTCCGGCTCCAGAACAGTAGTCGTTTCTCGCATCGTCAACATATAACTTCCATTGGATTGTGGAATCGTCGTCCGTTTCCTCCTCACTGTTACCCTTATCTGTGAATTCTGCGATGAAATCTGCTAAAGCTTGTCCATTGATTGCTTTTCGGGGATGATAAGTGATGTCATACTGACTGAGTTCAATATTCCACTTTAGAAGACGACCCGAAGTCTCAGGGCGAAACAGGACTTGCTTTAAAGGTTGATCAGTGAGGACTCTGATAGGATGAGCTTGAAAATATTGCCTCAACTTTCTAGATGCAATTAGTAGGCAATAGGCGAGTTTTTCCAACTTAGAGTAATTCATCTCTGCCCCAGTGAGTCTTTTGCTGATATAGTAAACTGGATGTTGAATCCTTTTGTCTTCTCGTATCAGCGCTGCACTTAAAGCATGAGATGATACCGCCAAGTATATAAGAAGATCCTCGCCATCGCCAGGCCTAGAAAGTATTGGAGGCGTTTCCATATGGCGAATCAACTCATCAAAGGCTTTTTGGCATTCGGGAGTCCAATCGAAATTTTTCTTTCCTTTCTTTAGGGCGTCAAAGAATGGGATGCATTTATATGTGGCCTTGGAAATGAACCGACTCAAGGCGGCAACTTTTCCATCGAGACTTTGCAATTCCTTCTTTGTTCTAGGAGCTTTGACTTCTTTTAATGCAGTAATTTGAGGTGGACTGGCCTCAATGCCCCTAGCGCTCACGATGAAACCTAAAAACTTGCCGGATTCCACTCCAAATGAACATTTTAAAGGATTGAGCTTCATTCTGTATTTCCGGAGGACTGCGAACATGTCTGCTAAGTGTTCTATGTGATCCACTGCTTTCTTAGACTTTACTAACATGTCATCGACGTAGACTTCCATAGTCTTGCCCAGTTGCGGTTTGAACATAGCATTAACGAGTCTTTGGTATGTTGCCCATGCATTCTTCAACCCGAAGGGCATAACTTTGTAGCAGTAAAGACCAATGTCGGTGATAAAGCTCGTATCCTCCTGATCTGGCTCATGCATCATGATCTGGTTATATCCGGAGTAAGCATCCATAAAAGATAACAATTCGTGTCCCGCTGTTCCGTCTACCAGTTGGTCGATTCTGGGTAATGGGAAGCAGTCTTTGGGGCAGGCCTTGTTTAGATCTGAAAAATCGATGCATACTCTCCATTTTCCGTTGGCTTTGTTAACCAGTACTGGATTTGAAACCCAATTCGGATAGGTAGATTCTTTGATAAAATTATTCTCCATGAGCCGATCAACTTCTTCTTTTAATGCCGCCGACCTTTCTGGACCTTGAGTTCTCCGTTTCTGTTTCACAGGTGTAAATTTTGGATCAATATTTAGAGCATGCACTGCAACTTCTGGGGATATTCCGCACATATCGGCATGAGTCCAAGCAAAAACATCCAGCTTTGTCTTTAAAAAAGATATTAAGATATTCTGAATTGACACATTAAGTTGTGAACCCACATTCAACACCTTGTTTGGGTCCTTTGGGTCAACAGGTATTGGTATTGTCGTTTCCACTGGTACCACTCTATTTTCCCCTGCACTGACTTTTCTAGGGTCCATCTCTTTCCCCTGCACTGACCACTCTATTTTCCCCTGCACTGACTTTCTAGGGTCCTCTTGTAATGACATTGATAATGGGCCTTCCAGATTCATGCCATGCAGCCTTCTCACTCATCCTAGGCTGATGAGTAGGAGCCTGTTGCCCCTGACTAGATGAAGCAGGATTGTTGCTATTCTTTTTCACAAATTGCTGCAGTTTTTTTTCCCTTAGCAACTCTTCAATCAGATTTTTCAACTGGCGGCATTCGTCGGTTTCGTGACCGGGTTGATTATGGAAGCGGCAGAACTTCCCACTCTGTATAGCCTTTTTCCCGGTCCTTAGAGGAGGAGGTTTAGGAAAGTCAACAGAATCTTTAGTGGCAAGGTAGATACGCTCTAGCGTATCTGATAAAGGAGTATATTCTGATGGCTTGAAGGATCGGGGTTTCTTCAGGTTACTCTGCTTCTTCCCATTGTTATTTTCCCTTTTTTGCCCTACAGATTCATTCTTGTGTGGAACAACAGTGTTATCTTCGGCTTTTTCCAACACTGCCTTTACCGATACGGGACGGCTTTCTAAGCGTATGAATTCATCTGCTTTTTTATAGAACTTTTCAAGGGAATTTGGTTCCTTCATGTTTAGCCATTTCCCAAATTCGCTCGACTTGTCAATACCCTTCATCAGATAAGTCAATATCATTCGCGGTTCTGCATTGTCCACCTCAGCTAGCGCTATATTAAAGCGGTTTAAGAAAGATTTGATAGTCTCTCCTGGATTCTGCTCCAAACTTGACAGTGACATGATATCCTTGGCTTTTGAGGCGTATAGTCTGAACTGCTCCTTGAACTTCCGGGTTAAGTCAGAAAACTGATCGATAGATCGGACTGGAAGTTTGGTGAACCAAAGCAGAGCTACACCTTCAAGATACACAGGAAAATATCGGCACTTTATTTCATCAGAGGCCCTCGCACCTGTCATGTCCCAATCATACTTGTATAAGAATTCATTCGGATCACTTGTCCCTCCGTAAGCTGGAAGGGTTGGAGGGACAAACTTCCTTGGGAATTCAGCCTTTAAGATTTTCTCAGTAAACGGAGTTTTACTTGGGGCGAAACCCCATTCTTTCTCGTCTTCAACCCTCTGCATACTCTCTTTCATAATTTGTCGGACCATTCCAGAAAGATACTCCTCATCATGTTGAGTTCTAGATCCACCAACCTCTGGAAGTGTTTGTTCAATGGGGCAAGCAGCCCTTTCAGGAGCATTTCTTTCTTCAGCATCATGAATGTTGCCAGCAAAATTCCTTTCATTATCTGCCGGTTGACGGTTTGCCCCAAGCAAATCGTTCAACCTATTCAGAATTAGGGCATTCTGGGCATTCTGAGCCTCGAATTGTGCATTTTGGGCATTTATCTGTTGGTTCAGCCCTAAGATTGCAACATCCAGCTCTGCCTTTGTAACTCCGACAGCTGGAGTGGCTTGATTCGACATAGGGGAAGCGGAGGTTCCCTCTTGAATATTCCCAGATCTGACAGATCTACTTTTCCTTCCAGGAGCCATAATCTCAGATAGACTTCTGGTTTTCAAGGAAATTCTCTCTACAAACCTCTGTGGAGCAATGATGATAACTCCCCTGATTTCAGTTCTCAGTGAAAGCACCAAAAATGTTAACGCTAAAATTTGAACGCTAACACCCCGGTGTATGAAGTGAGATCGTGAAAGCACCACCCGATAACTCGGGAATAGATTATAAGCAGATAATAGTGAAAAAACAGTAAACAACAGCAATTTTATAGTGGTTCGGCTTAAGAGATAGCCTACGTCCACTTTGAATATCTTTATTGACGATTTGATTACAAGTCAATGCAGTTACACTTTGATTACAACACACTTTGAGTTTCAAGTGACTTTGAACAAGTAGCCGGAACTTCAATGTCGATCCAAATCTTTGAACACATGTTTGACATGTTTGATTTCTTCGTGAAGTTTCTTGAAGGTGTTGAAGTAGTTTAGAATGCAGCGGAGTAACGGCGCTTGAAATGAATCAGCCAAAAAAGTCCCCTGAATGTTGGGGGTGGCTATGCATTTATAGGCAAATCTGGATAAAAGTTTTTCGCCCAAGTCCTGAGTCGTGACCGACTTAGGCTAAGCCGTGGCCGAGTCAAGTTGAGTCGTGACCGGTTTATCTGCTTAAGCCTTTGGTCTCTCAATAGTTCGCTTTCCAGAATTCCAAGTCATGAGTCGCCTACGAGTCAGTTCTCATATGAATAGGTACTGTGGCAATGGAATATGATTCAATGGCTTTAAGTCGCGGACGAGTCATTCTGAGTCATGAGTCGTTAAGTCGTTGACGACTTATCAGGTAGCGGTGCATAGGTGAAGCGACTTAGGGACTTATCTTCTTAGGTTGTCAATCCTCTTGAGTCGTTTCTTATGACGGGTCGTGGACTTGTTGAGTCGCTGAGGCGATAGCCTTGATGAGTCGGTAATGCACTGAGTCGGTCTGCCTTGTGAACCGTTAACCCCTTGAGTCGTAACCCTTTAAGTCGCTCTGAGCTTTAGGTCATTGACTTATTTAGTCGGTGACTCGATGAGTCATGAGGCTTCCTGAGTCGTCTCGTATGAGCCGTGAACTTCGTTGAGTCGGTAACTCAATGAGTCGGCCTGTATCATGAACCGCTAACCTCCATGAGTCGTTCCATTCCTCTAAGTCGCCTTGAGCCTTAGCTCGTCAGCCAATTGAGTCGCTACCAGCTGAGTCGGTCCTTTCCTTAAGTTGCTTAAACCCCTTGAGTCGTAAATACAATGAGTCGTTAAAGACCTTAAGTGGATGAGTCGGCCCAAGTTTCATCTCGTTGGAAGAACAGGGTTAACACCAAACATTTGAAGCAAATCATGAAAGCAATGTGGAATCAAATCCAAACATCGGAAGCAAATCATGAAAGCACAGTAGAGTCAAACTCAAACATCAGAAGCAAAACATGAAAGCCATGTAGAGTCAAACTCAATCGTCGGAAACAAATCATGAAAGCAACATCAAGCCTAGTCCAAACACAGAAGGCAATGTAATCAGTCATCAGAAGTAAAATACAAAAGTAAAGTAGTCAACCATCAGAAATAAAATTCAAAAGCAAAGAATTGACGCCCGAGTGCAAACATCTACATCAGTATGATTTATAGTTGTATCAGAGCATGCCTGTGGATCGATAATGGTCCCATACATGTGTGAACAACTTAATTGTGTTGATGTAGATTTTCCGCTCATTCGTCATAACCTCAATTATTCGATGATAAGTCGATGCTTTGATCGTGAGGCGTCTCCAGTTGGTGCAGGTGGTCGTTCTTGTTCCACCGTTGCAACCTTCTTTTTCACATATTGAGATAACAAACCATCCCGGATATGCCCCTCAATTTCATCTTTCAAGTGTCTGCAGTCATTCGTGCTATGGCCATTTAGCTCATGGAACAAGCAATACTTGTCCGACTTTTTCTCGTTGTTAGTTGGATCTCCCTTAATTGGTTTTCGATACGGAACATGTCCCTTGGTGTCTTGATAGATTCGCTCCAAAGTCTCATTCAATTCTGTGTACGAGGTGAATCTTGATCCCCTTTGTTGTCGTGATGATTTTTCATTGTTATCCTCAGCTTTTCGTTTGCCTTTGCTGGTTTCTGCACATTTCCCAGGAGGATTCCTGCTTTTAGCCACAAAAACATCGATTCCTTCTCCTTCTTCTATATCAGCCTTTGCGTCCTCTAATCGTAAGAACCCTTCGGCCTCATGGAAAAATTCTCCTAAATCCATAGGAGGATCTTTGGTCAATGAATTCTTGAACTCTGTGCCATCAGCTATACCTGACACAGCTGCCATTAGAACCATGGATGGATCTGGTCGATCCACCGATGCCGCGGCTGTGTTGAATCACGTCAAAAAACTTCTCAAAGATTCTCTGGTTCTTTGCTTTAGTACTGTTAAACTCATAACATTCTTGGGCCTCGAGATGTGGACCCTGAATTGCCTCATAAACCTCTCAATCAAATCATTCCTCGTTTCAATTGATACATTTTCCAAATGTCTGAACCATAGTGCCGCAATATCTGTCAAGTACAGCGGAAAGCACCGGGCCATAACTTCCTCCGATGCCCCCAGCACTTCCATATGCCTCATATATTTTGTCAAATGAACTGTAGGGTCTGTCCTTCCATTGTACATATCCAATGATGGTAGCTTAAAGTCTGGTGGTTTCTTAGCTCGCCTGATTGTTACGGTAAAAGGACTTCTATTGACATCCTCCAAGTCTTTGTTTACCAAACCACCTTTCATAGCCTTTTTGACCATTTTCGCTAATCTGTCGTTATCTCTTAGTGACAGTCCTTGCCCTTGGCTTTCGTATTGCCCCCCGAGTTCACGAGGGGATGGTGGAATTTGTTCTTCTGTTTGGGCTTCTGTTCCTCTTTGATTCTGAGCTCCAAGTTGCCCAATCTGATGAAACAAATTCTGAATCAAATCCTCTTGCCTTTTCATCATTGCCTCTATCTCCTCTCTTGTAACAAAGGCTGAAGTTTGGCTTGCTCCCGAAGAAGCCTCTTGACTTCCTTCATGCCGACTATTCTCTGGTCTTTGTAGTCTACTCGATCGCCTTACCATAGTTCTTCGGATTACAGTTCAATCTCCCGGATTCAAGTATTGATTAATAGGATTCCTGAGTTCAATTCTCAGTGAAAGCACCAAAACGTTAACGGTAAAAATAGCTTTAACGCTAACACCCGGTGTATCTCGTGATGAAGTGAAAGCACCACCCATTTATACGGGAAACCAAGTAAAAAGAAAAGTCGCTGAAAAGTAAAAGAGACAGAGATTTTTATAGTGGTTCGGCTTCTAGTAAGCCTACATCCACTTTACATTCTTCGTTATCTTCTTTATACACACTTTTACAAGATTACAACACTTTTACAACATGATCTCTCGGTTACAACACCTTTACAGCACGATCTTACAATTACAACATGAACGGAGAAAGAAGTTAGAACGTTGATGGTGAATTGCTCTTCGAATCTCTCTTGGATGAAGTAGATCTCTTTGTAACGACCCACAAATCCGTACCCCTTGAGTTAACACTATTCTACAACAATCAACTCAAGTTGCACAGAAATACGAACCATTTTGTTAAAGAAAAAGGGATAGAAGGAGAGAAAACAGAAAACAACATCAGAATCTAACCATCGCAGCGGAATAAAATATAATAGATAATAAATGATCTTTACACAAAAACAAATATCTCTGTTTATATATTACATCATCAGAGTAACTCAACATCAATGACATGCAACTGGATACACCACTACACAGCACAGCAGAATATATATATAAACAAGTACGGGAGTACGTATCGTCATCCAACTCGTCTCCTGAGCTCCACAGCATCATATCCTGTATCCTATAATACTCGGTCTGACCCGAGCATTACAGTTAAATAACACCCGAGTCAGTCTGGAATACCAGCGTGAGAAAATCACACCCAATTGATTATTAAAGTTTCAAAATCCTTTGAAAACAAAAGCATCTCATAAGACCACGCCACAAATAAACATGTCGGGTTTTTACCTTACGATAGCTAAAACAATTATTATAGAAATCCTCTGATATTATAATAGGGTCTATTTACAAATACTTATAAAATAGCTGAAATTGTTACATTATTAAATTCCAGCTACTAGCCACAGAGTGGGTAATACAAACAAAACTCGTACAAGGCTCGTAGGGAGAATGGATTTCCAACTAATGACTAGGCACTGGGGTACCACGTGTCACAGTACGGGGCCTAGATCACCGTACCGAGGATTACTCCCTTCATCCCCTGCAACACAAGGTCGGAACCATCCCTTACTGGACAGTCCCGAGTGAGATCACCCCGCGGTTGGGATCAGCAACCGCACCACTAAGCCGAATATAAAAAGGGACATCTAGACTGGAATGACCTCACCCTGCTTGGGTGCTACCCATCTAACCTTGCTGCATATCCCCTGATTTTCAGTCATTTCCATTTGATGAGGCTTGAGACTAAGCGTTACCTTTAGAACGTTTCACTTAGAATGCCCATCGCCCACCTGACGATGTTTCGCAAGCATTCATCCATACAAGTCCGTCCTGGGTTCGAACGGAACCGAAGGCACTATTCCTACTACATCCATTTTGGAAATATCCTCAGGATTAGTTGCGACTAGCCCTTGCACTTCACTGCTCCATCTTCGTATCCAAACTCGTTTTCCCACGAAAACGTACAAACCGGATCGAAGTGGTTTTCGAGAAATAAATCTCGATCCCGGTCTCTTCGAAACGATCAACGCATTTGGCCAATAAGATAGTCGGTTATTTAACTATCAATTATTTATTCACAAACAACCATCAACTAATAAATAATTTCCCAAACTATTTATTAATTCCAAAATATCTTCACAAGATATAATTTCCAATTTCAACCTTTTTTGAAAATAGTTTTCAAAACCAGTTTTCCCTTCAGAGGGTACATTCCCAATTAATTATCTCCACTGGAACACCAAGTACAAAACACTTAAGATTTAAATAATTTAAAAGCACTTTTATTAAATATTCTTTATAACATTAAAATTTAAAACTACTCGAAATATTTATAAATATATATACTTTAGGAATAGTTAAAATAAAACCACTTTATAAAATATAAACTAATATCTTCATTTTTTTTAAAATATAAAACAAAAATCACTTTCATACAATTATTACAAAAATAAATTTGAAAACCATTTCTTTAGAAGTTATCATTTAGACATAATAAATTTTCCAAAACCTGCTTCTTGAAACAATATTAAAACCTTTAATTTATTTTTAAAATTTCCTTGAAAACCATACTTGGCTATCCAGGGAAATACTCTTCTCTTCCCATCTCTTAAAAAATAGATCACCATTTATTTTTAAACCAATTTCCATTCCCTTAATAAATTCTTACCTTGAATTTATAATTTAAAATATCCACCGACATTTTATTTCACTTTATAAACCCAATTCATAAAGTCCCAAAATCTCACTTCACTTTAAATTTCAATTTCAACACTTAAATCGATTTTACAATTGATTTCTATTTACTTTACCGTGAAATAAATTTTCTTACTTCATTTATTTCAAATTTCATTGACTTTAGATTTAATTTCTAAGTTATGTTTTAAAATATTTAAACTGAAAAATTCCAATTTCAGATTTCTCTATTTCCTTATTTTCCTTTAATTTTAATCCTTAAATTTAATATAAAGACTTTTATTCACTTTAGTTTCTAAATTTATTATTTCCCCGTTAATTCAAATTCTCATATTCCATATACGTTAGATTTTAGAAATCGCTCTATTTTATTTTATTTTCACTTCATTATTAATTTATTCCAGTTCACTAGTATTATTTACTTAAAATTTTACTCTTTTATTACCTTTCAAAAATCCAATTCTATAGATTTTGGTAACTCGTTATACTGAGTTATTCCATCCAACCATACTATCCAATATTCCAATTATCCATAAAACCATCACAGGATATCAAATATTCATCACACAGAATATTAAATAATCTAAATAAATTTGAGGAATCCAGTTGGATCCCTCCAACCTGTTTCCCTGCATCCACAGATGTTAGCACAATACCAATTCCACTTCGAGGTGGAATATAGCGGTATATGGGATTGAATAATATTATCCGCTATTATGCGGCGCATAGGGTCTCATCTGCTATAAGTGCGGGAAATCAATAACTCCAATATATACATATTCCAATATGTATATATTGGTGTATATACTACTATATATAATATCCATATCAAATCAATCTAACAAGCATTCAATCAATTATTTAAACTTAACCATTTAAATTTAAATAAAAATTTACTGAGTGAGATTAACTCACCTTTGCTTTTATTTCCAACCCATTCCAATATTGCCTTGGCTTTTCTGATGTTTGACCTTGAATAAATAATTTATATGGTTCATTAATATTCAAATGGATAGAATAATTAATTACCATTCATTTATATAATCTAAACTAGTAATTTGGGTTTAAACTAATTTTTCCTCCTTTGATAAATTATTTTTGGTAACTTAACAGCTAAATAAGCTTGTTAAATAAATCAATATCCCCATTTTTATTTATATAACTAGTAAGTTTAAAAGATGCACCTTTGTTTTATTTTTATTTTCTTCCAATTGAAACTACATATCTATCTGTATATATTTGTAAAAATAAATTTGTAGATTTCAAAAGTCTACTTTTATAAATTTCTCAACCATTTAAAAATCCCTATACGTTTTCCCAAAATCTTATACATTTCAAGAACTTATAATTAATTAAGAGGCATATATCTATTTATAAATAAATTTCCCTTTACTGCAATATTTCTCTCTTTAACCTATATATATATTTAATAAAATAGAAATCTGATTCTATTTAAACTTCTCCACATTTTTAAAATCACTATCTTTCCAAGTTTTATACTAACCAAACTGTATTTAGTTTTATTTATTATATACTTTTTTCCTCTTTTTACTGTGAAGTAAATTTTCCTTACTGTAAATTAAATAACGTATTGTATATCATATTTTCTTTCTCTGCAATTACATAACCATTGATTATTCAATTTAATTTAATAAGAAGAAATCGTTACCTTACTTCAACATGACCAACTCGGTCTTCAACATCGAAGACCTCGACCCAACATCTCGGAAACCCAAGCCATCAGGCAGCACCTTCCACCAAGCTATAACTGAAATCACCAACAACGAACACGAAAGACAACACCTTCCTCTTCTCGAATGCCATCGATAGTCCTAAATCACGCCGCCCCGAACCATACGAGACCCACCACCATGCACTTCTGTCGCCGACCCCTTGCCTTTGAGCGCCGCGACACGATAGGGTTCGCGATCCCCCTGACTTCACAGTGGACCCCTGCCGCGACACCTTAATTCGAATTGCGGCTAGAGAGGAAGTTGATTTTGGTCGTGCTCGATTTTGGGAATATAATTCAAGCTCGGCCGAGATTTTTTTAATAAACGAACTGAATTCGTATAGAGATAGGGAAAAAGAATTAGGGGTTTATTTTTCTTCGAATTCGTATAAAAGGGAAGGTTTTCGATTGGAAGCAGAAATCTTGACCCCCCCCCATTTTTTTGTGTATTTGAATTTTAGGCTTCAGCCATTCTCTTTTATTTCTATTTCTGCTAATTTTTGAAGAAGACGACTCAGTTGTAATTATTAAGGAGGAAGCGTGTGGAAGAAAACACGTACAGTATTTTGAAAGGTGATAGAGTCGCGGCTGATAGGAAAGGAAACGGCTGATTGTGACCAATATAAATATATATATGTATATTTAAGTTAAATTTTCGATATAAAATCTAGCGCGTTTATATATCGTACGCTCACATAACAATTCCGATCAAAACGAAATTTGAAATCCGATAATAATTCAATATTACGGACCCAATGGAACTGGTTTCGTCGAATTCCGAGACTGTGCCTCGGAAGGCTATTTTTAAATTCATTTTAAACTATATATTTTTAAAAACTGAACAAAACATCTTTAAATTCGATTCTATCACTTTTATTATCTTCAGTATTATCAATACTAATTTTACAAGCCTTCAAATTATTTTTAACTGGCTTAAAAATTCTAGATTCTATAATTTACCCAATTCTGATAATTAAATTCAACAATTAATTATTCAATAAATATTGGTATTTGAAATTAAAGTTAATAATTAACTTTCGAATATTTAAAATAAGTTAAATATCCCAATTTTAAATATTCAAAAATTCCGGGTCGTCACATTCCTCTCCCCTTAAAAGAATTTCGTCCCCGAAATTACTAGTTAGGAAGAATGATCTATATCCCGTTAACTATTCCCTCAACCCAAATAGTTTCCAATGACTTCCCAAAACCATCTTTGTATAAAAGACACACTATTCCTCTTTCTAATCTTTCAAACTTATCCATAAGTTCCAAACAACATTACTTACTTATCAAATTCAAATTTGAATTTAAATTCAAATTTTAAGTTATCAAAAATTTTCTAACTCTGTAAATTTCCGAAAATTTTTTCCAACGTCTCCTTTGCGCGGCTAGCTCCGTACAACTACAAATTGGCTCTACGGCCTCCCAAATCCAAAAAGAAAACAAAAAGCCAAGTGGCTCGATCAAAAACCCAATCAAATTTCATATAGAAATTTTAAACACATACCTTTTTGTCGGCTATTTAAATTTTTATCTTCTGAAATCAAACATCAATTTCCTTTTGCTTTCAAAATACCTGTATATCCTGTTATATCAATAATGTCCATCCACAACATTCAAAATCATTTTGCATTTCTTTTACAAAAGTATCAATATTTTCTTTACTTAAGCCCGTACGATGCACACATATCATTCGTACGTAATACCAAATCCGATCGCTCACTCGATCACACAATTTCATTTCCGAACTAGTATCGTCCACCCGACTTCCTAGTGTGGACTCAGATCTGGTCTCTTGATCAGAAACCGTCATTCTCCTTGCATAGCCGTAAACTACGATAGAGAATTTCCACAATCAATCAACAACCCATATCCAGGTTCGCTGTCGAAAATTGAGTGAAAATTTCTAATTCGGGTCGATATAATTATCTCGAAATTCTGTGCTCGAATTCCGGATCAATATAGCTATGCGAATAAATAACATACGCACATCCTACGTAATTAGTCCAATTTATTTTTTTAGCTACACCAATTCTCTTTTATTCACATTCATTTGGGTTTCTATTCTCTTATTCACAACCACCCCAATTCACAACTTTCAGTTTAATTTCCATTCAATTATTCACTTTGAATAATTTTCTCAATACCAAATTTACTTTAGAATTTTATTTTCCATTCCTTAAGTATAATTTAAATATTGTATACAATTCTTATATAAATTTTCATTTTACTATTGAAGTTTATTTCCATTACCATTCTCTTTGCCTTTACAATTTCATTTGAGTTCAGTTTTTTGTTTCCACTTTGAATATTAAGTTAGTTGCACTTACTAATTAATTTAAATCTCAATTAAAGTTTATTTGCAAACTTTACTTTCTTTATTTTCTTCAATTTCACTTTCTTTACATTCACATTTCAATTAGATTTCAATATCCAATTTCAATTTTATTTGCTTAGCAAATTTAGATCATTTGCCGTTAATGAAAATTTTCGAGAATTTCAAAAAATTTCTAACTCCCAAAATTTATGGAAAATTTTGGCAGAGTCTCCTTTGTACGGAGGGACTTCTGCGATATCGCAGGATGCACAAAAACATATATACATCGACCTCAGGCCGGAAATCAATATACATCGACCCACACGGTCGGGAAACAGAAAAACAGTTCATATTTCCTATTTGTATTGCGTAGGCGTACCTTATTTAGCAATTTTAAGTAAGCGGCTAACTTAATTTTGCAACTTGCGTGTCCAAAACCAGCCAAACGGCTTCCCTGAACCTGTACTTACCAATTTAAACATGTAAGTGCCAAAATCATGCAACTTAACAACAATTTACATATTTAACTAGCAAACATTCCAGTTTTAATAAACCATGTAGATTAAACAACACTTATAAGCAATTTTATAGGGTTCCAACATTAATTTAAATTGCTCACAACCTATTTATATACAACTTCATTCAATTTAAATGGTTTACCACTAAATTTCTTTCATTCAATTCATTTTAGCAAAACAAACTCATATTTAATCTAGTTGATCTCAAAATCAATTTATTTAACTTCTATCAACTTATAGAACCTTAATTCTCTTTACTTGCGTCAAACGACGATTTATTTTATGCGGTTTTGCCAATATCCAAGTGAATAAATGATTACTTGAGTTTTAAAATCAATTTGAATGGATTCCAATTCAATTTATTTTTAACTCCTGCCATTTTTAAATTTAGTTGGTATATTTATTGAATCCAATATCAACTCTTATTCACATCCAATAATTTATTTCTGAATTGTATTATATTAATAACAATGCCACTTCAAATAATTTCTACTTACTTGCATTTTATTACAATGCAACCATTCCTCTTATAATCCAATTTATTTTATTTAACTCGAGTTCAAAACCAATTCCATTATGAATTTTCATTTCCTTAAATATTATCTATCTTCACTTGATTTTAAATCCAATCCAATAACATTAAACTTAGTTTAAGTTGAATTCAATTCAACTCTCCTCCATCCATTTACCTTAAGTTATTTTACTTCAATTTCAAATTTAATTCACTTACAATTTCAAGTTAACTTTCTATTAATAACTCAAGCTTCACTTTCAAATTTTATCATTTATTCACATCTCAAATTTTTATTAACCAATTCGAATTCCATTTCCATATTCCATTAATTAGTCTTGGAACATTCCATATTACTTACGTCGAATATTCATCCCATAACTTATTGACAGACCAAACTTTTATCACCACAAATTGATATTCAACATACATTTAATCAATATTTGATTTTTATTTCAAAATCTCTTTATCTATTTACTGGAGTTCAACCTATTTATTTTATAAGTTCAGTTTTGGATTTTTATTCACTTCCCAGAATTCAAAACTATTTTATTTTGGCTTATTTATTCGACTTCTAAATTTTATAATTCACAATCTTATTTATATCCATATTTAATCTATTTATAATCAATCTCATTCACATTTTACCTTTTAACTTGGGATTATACATTTTCTTTATTCAATATATTTCTATTATTACACAAACATTTTTACATAAGATTCCAGAGTTTAAACAATCCTCAAAATTTCAATATCACCTTTGAAATCAACTATATCCAAAAATCCTTTGCATTTCCAAACCAAATTCAACTTCTTGCAAATAAACACCGATACAAAATCATTCAGGTAGCAATTCCTCTTTTGGAAACTCGAAAATGAACACCGATGATGCCGCGATCATCATCGGAATTATTTTCCAGCGACCGAAAGAGTTTAGTGCTTTTATCTCTTTAACAACATTTCAAATATTTGTAATTTCCAAATCTCTCCAGATTCAATTTCAATTCAAAAATATTCCTGAAATAATCCACTACTATTTCTCCAAAACTTTGAAAACCATTTCCAAATCCAAAGGAATTTAGATTTTTTTTTATTTTTTTATTTTTTCCAAAAATTCCAAATTGCAATCCCTTTAAATCAATATTCAAACATTCTCTGGAACTTTATCCCATTTCAATTTCAAAATTATAATCACCCTTATAGTTTACACTTAAAAATTTCATTTGTATATGAAGTTTATTTCAATTTATAAATTACATTTATAATCTATATTCCAAATTCCATTTTGTTATAAAAATTTATTCTTCAACTTTGGTTATAAGTTTCAAGTTCTTATTCAATTTCTACACAATAGTGTTAATAATTTAATTATTATCATTCCTTAAAAATCAAGCATCCAAATACTATAATACTTTACAAAAATTTATATCTTTTATATACAAAAATAATTTGGGTAAAATCATCTCATTGACCCTATTTTAAAACAATACCGTGTTGAATTGTTCTATTCAAGCATTTAGAGATCCCTATCAATAACGTTAATTACTCGTATTGACCAGAATCCATAAACTACTCAATAAACCAATCAACACAATATAAAACAATTTTATATTCACTAACAAATACACGCTCATATCTATTAATACGCTCAAACTCATTCTAGAGTACTATTGACTCTATTTTAATGAGTAATTCCCACCAGAGCCAAGGTTATCACCAACCTAAGCTCTGATACCAAGTGTAACGACCCGCAAATCCGTACCCCTTGAGTTAACACTATTCTACAACAATCAACTCAGGTTGCACAGAAATACGAACCATTTTGTTAAAGAAAAAGGGATAGAAGGAGAGAAAACAGAAAACAACATCAGAATCTAACCATCGCAGCGGAATAAAATATAAGAGATAATAAATGATCTTTACACAAAAACAAATATCTCTGTTTATATATTACATCATCAGAGTAACTCAACACCAATGACATGCAAATGGATACACCACTACACAGCACAGCAGAATATATATAAACAAGTACGGGAGTACGTATCGTCATCCAGCTCGTCTCCTGAGCTCCACAGCATCATATCCTGTATCCTATAATACTCAGTCTGACCCGAGCATTACAGTTAAATAACACCCGAGTCAGTCTGGAATACCAGCGTGAGAAAATCACACCCAATTGAATATTAAAGTTTCAAAATCCTTTGAAAACAAAAGCATCTCGTAAGACCACGCCACAAATAAACATGTCGGGTTTTTACCTTACGATAGTTAAAACAATTTTTATAGAAATCCTCTGATATTATAATAGGGTCTATTTACAAATACTTATAAAATAGCCGAAATTGTTACATTATTAAATTCCAGCTACTAGACACAGAGTGGCTAATACAAACAAAACTCGTACAAGACTCGCAGGGAGAATGAATTTCCAACTAATGACTAGGCACTGGGGTACCACCTTTCACAGTACGGGGCCTAGATCACCGTACCGAGGATTACTCCCTTCATCACCTACAACACAAGGCCGGAACCATCCCTTACTGGACAGTCCCGAGTGAGATCACCCCGCGGTTGGGATCAGCAACCGCACCACTAAGCCGGATATAAAAAGGGACATCTAGACTGGAATGACCTCACCCTGCTTGGGTGCTACCCACCTAACCTTGCTGCATATCCCCTGATTTTCAGTCATTCCCATTTGATGAGGCTTGAGGCTAAGCGTTAACTTTAGAACATTTCACTTAGAATGCCCATCGCCCACCTGACGATGTTTCGCAAGCATTCATCCATACAAGTCCGTCCTGGGTTCGAACGGAACCGAAGGCACTATTCCTACTACATCCATTTTGGAAATATCCTCATGATTAGTAGCGACTAGCCCTTGCACTTCACTGCTCCATCTTCGCATCCAAACTCGTTTTCCCACGAAAACGTACAAACCGGATCGAAGTGGTTTTCGAGAAATAAATCTCGATCCCGATCTCTTCGAAACGATCGACGCATTTGGCCAATATTGATAGTCGGTTATTTAACTATCAATTATTTATTCACAAACAACCATCAACTAATAAATAATTTCCCAAATTATTTATTAATTCCAAAATATCTTCACAAGATATAATTTCCAATTTCAACCCTTTTTGAAAACAGTTTTCAAAACCAGTTTTCCCTTCACAGGGTACATTCCCAATTAATTATCTCCACTGGAACACCAAGTACAAAACACTTAAGATTTAAATAATTTAAAAGCACTTTTATAAAATATTCTTTATAACATTAAAATTTAAAACTACTTGAAATATTTATAAATATATATACTTTAGGAATAGTTAAAATAAAACCACTTTATAAAATATAAACTAATATCTTCATTTTTTTTAAATATAAAACAAAAATCACTTTCATATAATTATTACAAAAATAAATTGGAAAACCATTTCTTTAGAAGTTATCATTTAGACATAATAAATTTTCCAAAACCTGCTTCTTAAAACAATATTAAAACCTTTAATTTATTTTTAAAATTTCTTTGAAAACCATACTTGGCTATCCAGGGAAATACTCTTCTCTTCCCATCTCTTAAAAAATAGATCACCATTTATTTTTAAACCAATTTCCATTCCCTTAATAAATTCTTACCTTGAATTTATAATTTAAAATATCCACCGACATTTTATTTCACTTTATAAACCCAGTTTATAAAGTCCCAAAATCTCACTTCACTTTAAATTTCAATTTCAACACTTAAATCGATTTTACAATTGATTTCTATTTACTTTACCATGAAATAAATTTTCTTACTTCATTTATTTCAAATTTCATTGACTTTAGATTTAATTTCTAAGTTATGTTTTAAAATCTTTAAACTGAAAAATTCCAATTTCAGATTTCTCTATTTCCTTATTTTCCTTCAATTTTAATCCTTAAATTTAAAATAAAGACTTTTATTCACTTTAGTTTCTAAATTTATTATTTCCCCGTTAATTTAATTTCTCAAATTCCATATTCGTTAGATTTTAGAAATCGCTCTATTTTATTTTATTTTCACTTCATTATTAATTTATTCCAATTCACTAGTATTATTTACTTAAAATTTTACTCTTTTATTACCTTTCAAAAATCCAATTCTATAGATTTTGGTAACTCGTTATACTGAGTTATTCCATCCAACCATACTATCCAATATTCCAATTATCCATAAAACCATCACAGGATATCAAATATTCATCACACAGAATATTAAATAATCTAAATAAATTTGAGGAATCTGGTTGGATCCCTCCAACCTGTTTCCCTGCATCCATAGATGTTAGCACAATACCAATTCCACTTCGAGGTGGAATATCGCGGTATATGGGATTGAATAATATTATCCGCTATTATGCGGCGCATAGGGTCTCATCCGCTATAAAGTGCGGGAAATCAATAATTCCAATATATACATATTCCAATATATATATATTGGTGTATATACTACTATATATACTATCCATATCAAATCAATCCAATAAGCATTCAATCAATTATTTAAATTTAACCATTTAAATTTAAATAAAAATTTACTGAGTGAGATTAACTCACCTTTGCTTTTATTTGCAACCCATTCCAATATTACCTTGGCTTTTCTGATGTTTGACCTTGAATAAATAATTTATATGGTTCATTAATATTTGAATGGATAGAATAATTAATTACTATTCATTTATTTAATCTAAACTAGTAGTTTGGGTTTAAACTAATTTTTCCTCCTTTGATAAATTATTTTTGGTAACTTAACACCTAAATAAGCTTGTTAAATAAATCAATATCCCCATTTTTATTTATATAACTAGTAAGTTTAAAAGATGCACAATTGTTTTATTTTTATTTTCTTCCAATTGAAACTACATAACTATCTGTATATATTTGTAAAAATAAATTTTTAGATTTAAAAAGTCTACTTTTATAAATTTCTCAACCATTTAAAAATCCCTATATGTTTTCCCAAAATCTTATACATTTCAAGAACTTATAATTAATTAAGAGGCATACATCTATTTATAAATAAATTTCCCTTTACTGCAATATTTCTCTCTTTAACCTATATATATATTTAATAAAATAGAAATCTGATTCTATTTGAAATTCTCCACATTTTTAAAATCACTATATTTCCAAGTTTTATACTAACCAAATAGTATTTATTTTTAATTATTATATATTTTTTTTCCTCTTTTTACTGTGAAGTAAATTTTCCTTACTGTAAATTAAATAACGTATTGTATATCATATTTTCTTTCTCTGCAATTACATAACCATTGCTTATTCAATTTAATTTGATAAGAAGAAATCGTTACCTTACTTCAACATGACCAACTCGGTCTTCAACATCGAAGACCTCGACCCAACATCTCGGAAACCCAAGCCATCAGGCAGCACTTTCCACCAAGCTATAACCGAAATCACCAACAACGAACGCGAAAGACAACACCTTGCTCTTCTCGAATGCCATCGATAGTCCTAAATCACGCCGCCCCGAACCCTACGAGACCCACCACTATGCGCTTCTGTCGCCGACCCCTTGCCTTTGAGCGCCGCGACACGATAGGTTTCGCGATCCCTCTGACTTCACAGTGGACCCCTGCCGCGACACCTTAATTCGAATTGCGGCTAGAGAGGAAATTGATTTGGGTCGTGCTCGATTTTGGGAATATAATTCAAGCTCGGCCGAGATTTTTTTAATAAACGAACTGAATTCGTATAGAGATTGGAAAAACGAATTGGAGGTTTATTTTTCTTCGAATTCGTATAAAAGGGAAGTGTTTCGAATGGAAGCAGAAATCTTGACCCCCTCCAATTTTTTTTATGTATTTGAATTTTAGGCTTCGGCCGTTCTCTTTTATTTCTATTTCTGTTAATTTTTGAAGAAGACGACTCAGTTGTACTTATTAAGGAGGAAGCGTGTGGAAGAAAACACGCTACAATATTTTGAAAGGTGATAGAGTCGCGGCTGATAGGAAAGGAAACGGCTGATAGTGACCAATATAAATATACATGTATATTTAAGTAAAATTTTCGATATAAAATCTAGCGCGTTTATATATCGTACGCTCACATAACAATTCCGATCAAAACGAAATTTGAAATCCGATAATAATTCAATATTACGGACCCAATGGAACTGGTTTCGTCGAATTCCGAGACTGTGCCTCGGAAGGCTATTTTTAAATTCAGTTTAAACTATATATTTTTAAAAACTGAACAAAACATCTTTAAATTCGATTCTATCACTTTTATTATCTTCAGTATTATCTATACTAATTTTACAAGCCTTCAAATTATTTTTAACTGGCTTAAAAATTCTAGATTCTACAATTTACCCAATTCTGATAATTAAATTCAACAATTAATTATTCAATAAATATTGGTATTTGAAATTAAAGTTAATAATTAACTTTCGAATATTTAAAATAAGTTAAATATCCCAATTTCAAATATTCAAAAATTTTGGGTCGTCACACTCTTGATGAAGAATCTTCGATGGTTGAGGTGCTCGGAGAGTCCAGAAATCAACAGAGTGTAGGTGCCTAGAAATCCAGAAAAGCCCCCCCCCCCGAATGTGGAGTTGATGGAGTATTTATAGGTGAAATCGGAGTTAGGTCGGCAGGGACGACTTAAGGAGTTAGGTCGGCAGGGACGACTTAAGGAGTTAGGTCGGCAGGGACGACTTAAGGAGTTAGGTTGGCAGGGACGACTTAAGGAGTTAGGTCGGCAGGGATGACTTAAGGAGTTAGGTCGGCTGGGACGACTTAAGGAGTTAGGTCGGTAGGACGACTTAAGGAGTTAGGGACGACTTAAGGAGTTAGGACTTGTGGACGACTTAAGGAGTTAGGTCGGCAGGGATGACTTAAGGAGTTAGGTCGGCTGGGACGACTTAAGGAGTTAGGTCGGCAGGACGACTTAAGGAGTTAGGGACGACTTAAGGAGTTAGGTCGTGTGGACGACTTAAGGAGTTAGGTCGGCAGGGACGACTTAAGGAGTTAGGTCATGTGGACAACCTAAGATAAGTCGTAGGTCGTGCCACATAGTTAAGTTGTTAGGCCGTGGACTCCTTTGAGCCATGGACTCTGCTAGGTCGGACCTTCTGGTGAGTTGCTAACTCGTTTAGCCTTAGGTGGTTGAGTCGCTTCTCTTGTTAGCTCGTTAACTCGGTTGAGCCACTTTATGCCTTAAGTCGCTGATAAGTTAACCCGTTAAGTCATTGACCCTTGGTCCAGCTTAGGTCGCTCCACGTGTCAAGCCGCTAGGTCGCATAACTTGATCATGTCTTAGGTCGCGAGGTCTTCTTAGGTTGTAGGCGCTGGCCTCGAGTAGAAGATAGGTCGCTTCATTCTTTAAGTCGTATACTATGAACCATCTATCTGGTTTAGCTGACCTCCTAGATGCAATTCCACTCATTTAGGAGTTACCTTAATTATATTCACTACTGGGTCAACCTAGCTTTTTATTCTGCTCTTCCCCAAAATACTATTATGAGTCCATTACAATGTGAATACACACACACGCAGACACAAACACACACACACACATATGTATATATGAAGAAGTAAACATAATAACATAATAATACCAATACCTACGGTTTAATATCCTTGAAATCATCTTATATAAAACTTGGTTAATCCCTTTAACCGATCAATAAAGGAAAACTTTGTTACAACCCGGATATTTTACGATTGTATATTTAAATGATTTATTTAAATATAGTATCGTTAGTCGGATTGAGAGTCCCAAATGCTACGCTTTGCAAACAGTCCGGCAAACGTGCACTTGCCGCGGTCATCGAAGAAGTGGATCCTCCCCAACAACCTGGGAAATCTGGTGACGAAGGAACTGAGAGAACAAGTCCCGCTAGGCACAGCGGTAATGATACTTTTGAGGGGTTGAGCGACCTGACGATTACTTCGCAGGAGCCTTTTAAAGATGATCCTATCACTGCTAGAGTTACTTCTCCAGCAGTTGAAGCGACATCCGTCCTGCAACAAACTCCATCGGCCCAAGAGTTGACACTGGCTGTAAAATCCATCCTCACCCCCCGACCAAGGAGTGGTTCGTAGTTTGACGCGCGTAGTTTGCACCTTACACACACTTAGGACTTTTCAGCATTTATATGCATTCAACTTCCTTGTTTTGAAGATTTCTGAGTTTGTATTATTTTTTATTTTCAGATTCTCCAATGGGACGAAGTGGCTCTTACTATGACGATTTCAAGCGTTATGGGAGGCGCGGCTCTTACGACCCCAAGAGGTATCTTCCCGCCTCCTGGGAAACTGACGAAGAAAGAGCTGCGAGGAAGGCTCGTGAAAAGCGTGTTAATGAAGAACGCTATGGGAGACGGGACGAACGACATGATTCGTCTCAGAGAGTGGATGATTCCCACAAGCGAAAATCCCATGATGACAAGGGAAAAAGCCATGTCACTGAGGACCCGAGTAAACGGGCCAAACTTGGTGAAAAACTGGCATCTGAACTCTTTGAAAAGCCCGCTGCTCCCGTCTCTTTATGAATTCCTTCCGGCTCTCCCCCCTTCAAAGAACCGATATTCAAACAATCATAAGTAGGCCACCCATCAAGTTGGACAGGATCCGGCTACTCTTCATAGCCGATTTCCGCGCTGGTGCTTAAAGGGAGTGCATTTCGATCTTGACTTGGTCCCGATTGATAAGCAAGCCATGTTGCGAAATCTTGATGCCATTAAACTTGATATCGAGAGAATGTCTGTTTGGTAGAAACTCATTGACGAGCTTCAAAGGGTAAATTGCGCAAACCTTGAAGCCATGTTGACTATGGAGAATGACAAATCCGAGTGGCAGAAAATACTCGATCAGCATGATGCTGAAGTGAAGAGTATTGCCGCTTATAATGAAAAGCTTGAAGCGGAAGTTGAAAAACTTAAGGAAGAGCTCGTCACTTCTTCCACTTCCTATTCTCATAGAGAAGAAGTGCTTCAAAAACAAGTGAGAGATGCTCACGCGGCACAGAGAGATGCTGAAGCTAAATTTGAAGCACGGCAACAAGATGTGGACAGCTACCGAGCCGATGTTGCTCATTTACAAGAAAAGACCAACTCCTAGAACTTGGAAATTGAACTGCTAAAAGCTCGACTTTCTAAAGCTGAAAAAGAGCGCGATGAAGCTATTGCCGGCAAAACTGCAGCCGAAGAATCTCATATGGCAACTAAAGCCGATGTCAGCTCCACTCTATTCGAGTTTTACATCCATAGTGCTCTGAGGCGCGGTAGCCTTAAATTTTTGGGACCGGAGTATGAAATTACTTTGGCCAAAGTGTGGGAGGCCATACTTGATATGCTTGGAGGAGCCGGATATGCCGAAGTAGATTTAATGGCGCACTATCTAGATGATGATGCATGTGCCGCTCTTGCCAGGGGAAAGGAGCAACTTGCCAGAGAGAGAGCCGGAATGGCAGAAGGAGAACATTTAGGAAATACAATCTCAACCGACCCTGTTCTACCTTTAGTTTCGGCCGACATCGATATTGCTTGCTCCAGTTCCCATTCTCCTCCTCTCGTTAAAGCTGTTATTGAAAGTGCCACCACCCGCACTGGAGATGAGACTCGAGAAAGCGCTGAAGCGCAGGACTTTGAAGTTGACTTAATAAAGCCTACTTCTCCAGGTAACCTCAGTGTTGATTTCGCTCAAGTGGACTGCGTGCTTACTTCACATGAGCTTGATGAACTTTTTGATTATTATTTAAATCTTGACGCGCCACTTTCTCCTCTTTTTATGAGAGATACTGACTTTAACTTCTCTTCTCCTGTAGTGAAAGCGCCAAGTGTTATTCAGCCTTCCCCTCTTCCATTTGTTTCCTCTCTGCCTCTTCAGATTACTCCTCCTTCCGTTTCTCAACCGTGGTCACAAGAGGAGTAGATAGAAGCTCTTCAAGGCTTGGATGCCCCGGTCGCTTCTCAAGAACAGAAAGCCGAGGAACCTGAAGAAGGCAAAAGAACCCCGGAGTAGACTATTTCTGATGACATAACATTGTCTGCAATTTTTACTCCGGGCAGTGAGTCTTCTTTAAGGAAGAAGGGGAAGCGTGTAGTCTCAAAGAAAAGGAGAGAAGCTTCTGCTGGCGAAGAAAAAGCAGAAGAAAGTCCAATTGCACTCCTTCCTCTTTCTTCCCCTACTCTCACAGGCCGGCCCAAAAAGTTAATCATCCGACCAGGAGAAGGCTCGAAAGGTGGCAGGAAGAAGAAGTGATGGGTTTGGGACTTACGCTTTTCGCCTCGCTTTTTTGCTTTTCTGCTTGTATAAATAAAGACCTGTGTTGACCGGAGATTGTGCGGGTACCGGTCCCCGCCTTCTCTTGTTTTGAAACCTGAACATGTATAAAATTTTTATAGTGTGGAATAAAATGATTCTTTTACTTGTACAAACTTCTTTCTTTATTTGAGAATGCATTTATTCTTCTTTTTCATACAAGTTTCTTTATTTCCTCTGTGTGATGTTGCAGTAAACCTATGGTATGTTGCTTGAGCATTGTTTTTATTTTTGTAACTATATTATATTGCCCCCATACCATGGTTTATTGCAACCTCTTTCACATTGGCAAAATTTTTGGAGAACAACTCTTCTGTTTCGAGAAGACTTGTACTCTTTCTTTAGAGAACAACTTTTCCATTCGAATAAGGTTTGCATTTGTACTTTGTAGAATAATTTTTTCCATTTTAAAGAAAATATTTTTCTGATTTTGTAACAACCCAAATTTTTAACAAGTATTTTTCACTTGTATTTTTAAAACTTTGGGGTTTATTATATAAAAATCTAAATTTTAAAGCGATTATAAAAAAACAATTGACCAAATTTTTAATTAAATAATAAGATCTCTGAAATTTTGACGTGGTTAAGAATTAACTTTAATTGGAAATTTGGGTTTTTGTCAAAGATGGTAAATAACTTAATTTCTAGTAAAATCAAGTTTTGATTAAGAAATAAGATTTGAAAAAAATTAGTGCATAAATAAACTATTTAATTACGCGTTTAAAATGCGTGTTATTGATGGAATATTTTTAACGTATATTTACTACATAAGAGAGCGCGTAAATTAAAAAGCGTCACTTTTACTATGAAACTGGGTGCATGTTTTGCATTGGTTTTTCACGCGTCTAAATTTATTACCTTGGATATAAATAATCAAATAAATCAGTATACATGCATTTTAAGTGGGAAAGGAATAAATTTTCTTTCCGTTGACTCCACATATTTAATAAATAAAACCCATTGATTTTTCAATAACGTTCAAATCAAATATTCTTTTCCGTTTTTTTACTCTAAGAATCAACACTTTTCTTTGTTCAATTTTATAAACGTTCGCCAATTTTCTATTTTTCTGGACTGTTAAAACAACACAATAATTTTCACCTTAGCTATAAAATGGATTGTCTACCTTTTAAAGTTAAGTAATATTTTGAATAATACATTTCTTTGTCAATGGTAAATAGATTAGAAGAAAAAAATGTAAACAAATTTTATTCCATTTAAGTAGTAAATTTTAAATTTTTTTTAGTGTATAAATGAACTGGGTAATTACGCGTTTAAAGAGCGTGTAAATTTAGGGAATAAATATTGTATATATATATAAGAAAACGTATAGAATTTTAATCCGTTATTTTGGTATATTTTGGGCATAAAATATTATGGCTATGGTACACATTCTTCAAAATATGACCTTAGTGTAAATGAGTAAATTTATTAATGACATGTGTTTTTAGAGGTGAGGAATATTCTAGTGTTCAAATCAAGTATGTTGCCTCTAAATTCAACGCATTGCTTTAAAAATTTGATTTCCAAAGATTTTTTCCATTCAACAAAATTTATTTCTTGCATTTTTCAAAACACAATTTTCTCCAAAATCTCAGTCATGCGCAGTATCCATTCTCCTATCTGCTTGCCTATTTCATATGCGTTTTTCTCTTTACCCATATTTCTTACGTTTATTTTTCTCTTTCCAGTAAAATTTACTTCCCAATTTGTAACAACCCGCATATTTATCGATTTTTTTATTTAAATATCTTATTTAAATATTTCATCGTTGGTCGGATTTTAGTCCGAAAAGCTACTTTTTGCATACGGTCGAATTAGGACTCGGGACCACTCCCATTGACTTTAAAATGCCGTTTGGGACCTTTTTGAGTATAAGCTTCGATATGTTTGGAGAAAGTTGATTTTTGCTACTTTTCACTTTGGGTTTGGTTTTGGGCTCAGCCCTATGTTAACTTATGCTCAAATCTGAGCCACTCTTCCCCACTCACCCTCATTCTCTTCTCATTTCAGTTTTTAGGGTATTAATGGTGGGAGAGATTGGAAATTAAAAACTCCAAAACCCTAGTTCCTCTTGCAAATCAAATTCCTAGCTCCAAACTCAAGGAGAACCCATTGGTAAGCTTCTCTCCTTCTTCTCCAACTTATTCTCTTACCAATTTCAGAAATTCCTAAACTTAACTTCGGGAATGTTCTTGTTTTGAGCATAGATTCAAGCTCATTTGGGTTGTGTTGAAGAGAGGTTGATTTTCCATTTGCTTTCAAGCTTCTTCTTGTTTGATTTTGTTAAAAGGTGAGATGTTTATCTCACATCTATGCTTATATTTATCTTCGAATGTTAGGTATGAATTCCTAACACTTATTCGTGTGCATTTGCTTTTGGTTTGGATTGAATTGGTGTATATTCCAATTTTTAGTGTTTTGAGTTCAATTCGTTAAAAATCCTAACTTCTATGTTTGAACATGTTTGTGGTGATGCATCGAGGAGCATATAGGGCCGGGTAGTCGATTGACATAAACCCTTAGCGCCGTTGCTCGTGCGAATGCAATTTTGGTCAAGATTGAACCACATTTGTAATAGGCATGGATGAGGCTGGAAACAGGCTCGGCCGACCGACCCCCCTGGTCCGGTCGACCGACCTGCTTCCAAGTGCTTAAGCACTTTCTGTTTTAAGGTTCGGTCGACCGAGTACAGGGAGTCCGGTCGACCGACCTTCTGTCCCGAGAGGTTTCCAACCTTTGGTTCGGTCGACCGACTCAAGGAGTCCGGTCGACCGACCTGATGATTTTTGCCAGATTTGCCTATTTTGCTAATTCGTTTGAATATCCAACTTTAATCGATTCGTGTTATCTCCCTTTTGTGGTCGTCATTTATTATCGACTTTGATGACCTTTTCTTTGGGAATTTTAGATATATCCACTTTGATGGATTTGATATCGATTTCTTTGGATTTTATTCACGTCTTCGAATATGAATTTTTATGCCCGATTGTTTCTACAATCACTTCTATGATTTGTCACTTTAAAATATAAAGGTTTTCTATACTAGTAGTAAATATCAAAACTCTTTCCTCAAACGATTTCAATACTATTTTAATACCAAATTCGTTTATAAAACCGTTTTCCAATCTATTAGTATATACAAACCTTTACCTCACTCGTATGAGAAATCTAATTAAACGACTCAGTAAAACAAGTGGTATGAAACGCTTGCGTTCACTTTGTTGGTTAATTCTTGGACTTGTTCGATTGAAACTCTTGTGACAATTTTCTAGTGGAGATCTACAATTTGTTCGTAAATATTTAAGTTAAGCTAGTGGTTATGGGACATGAAGCTAAGCTCATATATTTACTAGCTTACTGTAATTGACACTTCTCGTTGATCATGACGATCATTTTTTATATTTAGACTAGCAATGTGCGATGTCTCTTTGTCTGCAAGGGAGACTAAACCCCGTTTTGTGGAGTTTCGACTCAAATTGGTGGGGTAGAAACCCACGGTCTTCGGACCATTCGTGTGTCAGGTCTTCGGACCATTCGTGTGTCAAATTAATGGCTAGCTACCAAGAGAAGATTCTCGTTCGTGTGTTACAGCTGTTGGTGAGTTTTCATGCTCCCGTTCGTGTGATAGGCCTCCCACCTATTTTGTGTGATTTCTGGTTTTCGTGTGTCGAAGTCTGGAATTTCCTTCTTCACCTATTTTTGTGATTTCTATTGATATGATTTATCAATTTTTGTGCATAGGTGAATTTGTGTGTCATTTACTGGATTTCTTGAGATGATTTCTAGAATTTGTGCTTCACCAATTTTCGTGATTTCCATTGATAAGTTTTATCAATATTTGTGCATTGGTGAATTTGTGTGTCATTGACTTTTGTGATTGACATTGATATAATCGTCAATATTTATGGTTTGGTGAACGAAATAAGGAGTATGACATTTCCTATGATTCTTGTGTAGATTGGTGATATTGATTAATCTCTTGTTGATTTTCAATTACTTATAAATATCACAGCTTGGCATTGTGATTATTATGCGTTTAGTCATATCACTTATTCTATATCGTTCCATCTGATAATTATAGTTAGACTGATCCGTTTATTATTTTCTTATTAAATAATACTCGGGTCAGACCGAGATGTTACAGGTGCTTCTGCTTGACTTCTCCCCAGGGATTCATTACTCTGACGTTTGGCAAACTACTTAGATTAGTAGTTTATTTTGTTGTATACACCTGAGATATAGACTCATTGTTGTATTCTTTTGTATAGCACGTGTTGCTATTCTTTTGTATATTTGTGGATCCTTTTGACCACTACTCTGATATACACTTTCATGTGTTAATTATATATTCATGTCTTCTTCCGCCTTTGTGATATGAATTATCTGTGACTGATTTATGTTATGTTTATTTCTGTATTTGTTTCTGAAGATATTATAGCCACTGTGTAGTAGCTTTGAGTTTGTGTCGGTATGTCGGATTGTTATACTATCTGACATATCGATGCTCGCACAAAGCAATTACACGGATGGTCGCTCCTCAACAGCCTTATTCTCCGTGCTAGTTGACAGCTTTCACCGAAATGTTCTTGGCTAGCGTGGGTATAGAGGTGGGGCGTCATAGCTTGGTATCAGAGCCAAACTTCGGAAAAATATGGAATATTATAACAAGGATCATCGTCCTAAGTCCATCTTAGGAGTCATGCTTTAGGATTTAATTCGAGTCTTCGTACCGATTCATCCTATTTTCCTTATGATTCCTTGTTGTCTATCAAGATTGCTTGATATTCATTAGTGAATAATCTTCTTCTTGCTCTTCTTTCTTTCTAAGGAAGAGGAATGTCTAGACCAGGCCGTCCCAGAGCTGGACCATCTAGTGTTCCACCCCAAGATGGAGTTTTTATGACTGCTCAACAGCTTCTTGATTTAGTGACGAATGCTCAAGCAGCTGGAGCTAACCCGGAACCTACTCACCCAAAGTCGGGATTTGCACGCTTGTGTAGCGATTACACTAATTTGGGTGGGGAGCCATTCAAAGGTTCCGAAACTGTTATTGAAGTACAGGCTTGGCTAAGGTCATGCGATCGAATCTTTTCTCGCATGAATCTTATTGACCTTCACCGAGTTCAGGTGGCCTCAAGTATGCTCCGAGAAAGAGCATTGGACTGGTACGAGCTTCTTATTTCTGAGATTAATGAAGCGGATCTCACCTGGGAGAAATTCCGAGAACGCTTCGAGTTGAAATTCGTACCGGAAGCTGAGAAAGTGACATTGGCTCGATGATTTACAGACCTTGTTCAAGGTGAGTCCTTCGTGACTGGTTACGTCGCCTCCTTCGAGTCGCTTTCCAAATATGGGGTTGAATACATCAACACCCCTTTAAATAAGAACCAAAGATTCGTCTATGGCTTAAACAAAAATCTCAAGAAGCCATTACTTCTAAAATTAGAAGTTTCTTTCGACCAACTCGTTGATATCGCTCTTCGTCTTGAAGAGGCGGATAGGGAGAACGATGTTGAAGTGGTGGGCTCCAAACCAAACTTCAACAACAAGAAGAGGCCAAACAAATTCAAAGGCCACTATCCTAATAAGAAAGGGAGGCAAGCAACTCCTGCTGAAAAGACCTTTTCCTCTACTCAAGGGAAATGCTATAATTGTGGTTCGAGAGACCATTTTGCGAACAAGTGTTCAAAGCCTCGTACTTGTCGCTATTGCAAGAGCCCGGACCATTTTATGCATGCATGTCCCAAACTTCAAAATAGGAAGGAGGGAAAGCTTAATGTTGCTCAAGCCCCTGGCAACACATCTCGTGGCCAAGGTATTTCTCATTCTATTCTGGATGGAATTATTTTATTTCGTGATCATCCTATTCGAGTTCTTTTTGATACGGGTGCGTCCCATTCTTTTATATCAAAAGAACTTGTTGATACTTTTTCTTTGGATGTTTTGTGTTTAATGACTTCTTTGAGAATTGCGAATCCGGTTGGTGGATCCGCAACAATCAGTTTATTGTGTAAAGATGTCGAGATTATTTGGTGTGATTTTTCTTTCCGAGCCGATTTGCATGTCATGCGTTATTTAGGCTTTGGAATGATTTTGGGAATGGATTGGCTTAACCGTTATGAAGCCCATATCCTATGTCCTGAGCGGACTATTCATCTTCGACATCCTCAATCTGTTAAGCAGATTTCTATTAATCTTAAAGATTCAGATTCCAGCTTGGTCGCATCTTTATATTCTTTAAATCCTCGTGATGACGATGATGATGATGAGGGTGATATTATTTCTCTTATTCACGTCGTTCGTGAATTTTCCGACTTATTCGAGCCCGTTTTAGGATTACCACCTAAGCGAGCAATTGAGTTCAGAATTAATCTTATTCCTGGAGCCCAACCTATCACTCGTCCTCCACATCGTATGTCCAATAAAGAAAACGAGGAGATGCGTAAACAATTATCTGAATTGGAGACGAAGCAATGTATTCGCTCTAGTTCCTCGCCTTGGGGAGCTTCGGCTATTTTCGTGAAGAAATCCAATGGAACACTTAGGCTTTGCGTTGACTACCGCAAGCTTAATGATCTTACTATCAAAAATAAATATCCTTTACCTCGGATTGATGATCTATTCGATCAACTTAGTGGTGCTAGAGTCTTTTCACAATTAGACTTAGCCACTGGATTTCATCAGCTTCGTATTGCAGAGGATAATATTCCTTTGACATTGTTCCGTACTCGCTATGGATCTTATGAATGGCTTGTTATGCCATTTGGTCTAACGAATGCTCCGGCGTATTTCGTTGACCTTATGAATAGAGTTTTCAAAGACTTCCTCAACCGGTTTGTTCTCATCTTTATCGATGATATTCTTGTGTATTCTAAAACCGAGGAGGAACATAAAAAACATCTTCGGATTGTGTTGGAAACTCTTAGGAGTAATCAATTAAGGGAAAAATTTTCTAAATGCCACTTTTGGTAATCTCGTGTGAAGTTTCTCGGTCATATTATTTTCGAATCTGGAATTTCCGTGGATCCTTCAAAGATTGAAGCGATTCAAGATTGGAAGAGACCGGAGAGTGTGACAGAGATTCGTAGTTTTCTCGGATTGGCGGGCTATTACCGTCGTTTTATCAAAGACTTTTCTAAGATTGCCGTGCCTCTCACTAGCTTGACGAAGAAAGGTGTTAAATACGTTTGGTCGGACAAATGTGAAGCTTCTTTTCAGAAATTAAAAGAACTCCTTTCTGATGCTCCTATTCTTGTTATTCCCGAGGGGAATCAAGATTTCGTTGTTTATACCGATGCTAGTCGCGTTGGTTTGGGTGCCATTCTTATGCAAAGAGAACGTGGTGTTGCTTATGCTTCAAGGCAATTAAAGCCTGCCGAGACTAGATATGCCACTCATGATTTAGAACTCGCGGCTATTGTTTTCGCTCTTCGGATTTGGCGTCATTATCTTTTAGGAGAGAAATTTGTTCTTTATACCGATCATAAGTCCTTGAAGTATTTATTCTCTCAAAAGAAACTTAATTTGCGTCAACAACGTTGGCTCGAATTTCTTGCACCATATGATCTTGATATTCTTTATACACCCGGTAAGGGTAATCGTGTCGCCGATGCTCTTAGCCGTAAACAACAAGCTGTTGTTTCTATGATGATATCCGAATGGAACGGTCTCGAGATCTTATCCACTTGTGAGATTCGAGACCGCGTATCCGATTTATGCTCATCATTTGTTTTATGTAGCCTTGAGGCTCATCCTTCTCTTTTGGACCGCATTCTTGAAGCTCAAAGGCTAGATCCCGAATTGGCGCTTCTTGGCCAAAATATTAAGGGTAAAATTGATATTGAAAGTTTGAAAGAATTTGATATCGATTCTCGTGGCGGCATTCGAAAATTTGGTAGACTTATCGTACCAAATATTGCTGATCTTCGTAAGGATATTTTAGAAGATTCCCATCGTTCTAAATTTACCATTCATCCCGGTAGTAGTAAAATGTACGCGGATATGAAGCGGCTTTATTATTGGGAGGGAATGAAACTTGACATCGCTAACTTCGTTAAGCGTTGCATGACTTGCCAACTCGTTAAGGCCGAACATCAAAGGCCCGGTGGGTTATTGCAACCTTTAGAAATTCCAATTTGGAAGTGGGACAAAATTTCCATGGATTTTATAGATGGCCTTCCCCGTTCTCGTTCGGGTCATGATATCTTATGGGTGATTGTTGATAGGCTTACTAAATCTGCTCATTTTATTCCCGTTCGGTCTAACCGAACCGTACCTCTTTTGGCCAAACTCTTTATCAAAGAAATTGTTAAATTGCATGGAGTTCCTACTTCTATTGCTAGTGATCGTGATCCATTGTTTACTTGTGGATTTTGGAAGAGTCTTCAAAAAGCTTTGGGAACGAAGCTTAATTTAGCACCGCTTATCATCCTCAGTCCGATGGACAAACTGAGCGTGTGAATCAAACTCTTGAAGATCTTCTTCATGCGTGTGTTCTTGATTTTGGTGGAAGTTGGGAAGATCATATTTCACTTGTTGAATTTTACTATAATAATAGCTTCCAATCTAGTATTGGTATGGCACCTTTCGAGGCACTCTACGGAAGGCCATGCCGATCTCCTTCTTGTTGGCTTGAGGCCGGTGAGAAGCTGGTTTTAGGTCCAGATTTTATTCGTGATTCCACAGAAAAGATTGATCTTATTCCTCATAGGATGAAAGAAGCCCAGAGTAGACAAAAATCCGATGCCGATAACTGGAGAAGGAAGTTAGAATTTTCTGTGGGAGATCTTGTGTTCATTCGTGTTTCACCTATGAAAGGTGTTGTACGTTTTAGTCGATCGGGAAAGTTAGCGCCTCGATATATTGGGCCATTTCCTATCACTGAACGTATTGGTTCCATGGCTTATCGCCTTTTATTACCGGCTCAATTTTCTGCTATCCATGACGTGTTTCACGTTTCTCAACTTCGGAAATGTCTTCGAGATTCCGATTCTATTCTTGAGCCCGGTGTTGTGGAAGAGATTGAAGTTTCGCCTAATTTAACTTATGAGCAACATCCTATTCGTATCATTGCTTCGGAGGTCAAACGACTTCGAAATAAAGATGTTCCGCTTGTTAAAGTTCAATGGTCTTCAAATCCTAAGGATTGTTCTTGGGAATCTAGAGGGTACATCGAGCGAACACATCCAGACTTACTTTCTCGTGCTCTTTGAGGTGAACTTCTTATTTCAAACTTCTTTTGTGTTGAATATGCTTTTATGGTTGTTACTATATATCTTTTTCTTAAAATATTGCGAGGACGCAATTTCTTTAAGGAGGGGAGTCTGTAACAACCCGCATATTTATCAATTTTTTTATTTAAATATTTTATTTAGATATTTCATCGTTGGTCGGATTTTAGTCCGAAAAGCTACTTTTTGCATACGGTCGAATTAGGACTCGGGACCACTCCCATTGAGTTTAAAATGCCTTTTGCGACCTTTTTGAGTATAAACTTCGATATGTTTGGAGAAAGTTGATTTTTGCTACTTTTCACTTTGGGTTTGGTTTTGGGCTCAGCCCTATGTTAACTTATGCTCAAATCTGAGCCACTCTTCCCCACTCACCCTCATTCTCTTCTCATTTCAGTTTTTAGAGTATTAATGGTGGGAGAGATTGGAAATTAAATACTCCAAAACCCTAGTTCCTCTTGCAAATCAAATTGCTAGCTCCAAACTCAAGGAGAACCCATTGGTAAGCTTCTCTCCTTCTTCTCTAACTTATTCTCTTACCAATTTCAGAAATTCCTAAACTTAACTTCGGGAATGTTCTTGTTTTGAGCATAGATTCAAGCTCATTTGGGTTGTGTTGAAGAGAGGTTGATTCTCCATTTTCTTTCAAGCTTCTTCTTGTTTGATTTTGTGAAAAGGTGAGATTTTTATCTCACATCTATGCTTATATTTATCTTCGAATGTTAGGTATGAATTTTTAACACTTATTCGTGTGCATTTGCTTTTGCTTTGGATTGAATTGGTGTATATTCCAATTTTTAGTGTTTTGAGTTCAATTCGTTAAAAATCCTAACTTCTATGTTTGAACATGTTTTTGGTGATGCATCGAGGAGCATATAGGGCCGGGTAGTCGATTGACATAAACCCTTAGCGCTGTTGCTCGTGCGAATGCAATTTTGGTCAAGATTGAACCTCATTTGTAATAGGCATGGATGAGGCTGGAAACAGGCTCGGCCGACCGACCCCCCTGGTCCGGTCGACCGACCTGCTTCCAAGTGCTTAAGCACTTTCTGTTTTAAGGTTCGGTCGACCGAGTACAGGGAGTCCGGTCGACCGACCTTCTGTCCCGAGAGGTTTCCAACCTTTGGTTCGGTCGACCGACTTAGGTAGTCCGGTCGACCGACCTGATGATTTTTGCCAGATTTTCCTATTTTGCTAATTCGTTTGAATATCCAACTTTAATCAATTCGTGTTGTCTCCCTTTTGTTGTCGTCATTTATTATCGACTTTGATGACCTTTTCTTTGGGAATTTTAGATAAATCCACTTTGATGGATTTGATATCGATTTCTTTGGATTTTATTCACGTCTTCGAATGTGAATTTTTATGCCCGATTGTTTCTACAATCACTTCTATGATTTGTCACTTTAAAATATAAAGGTTTTCTATACTAGTAGTAAATATCAAAAATCTTTCCTCAAACGATTTCAATACTATTTTAATACCAAATTCATTTATAAAACCGTTTTCCAATCTATTAGTATATACAAACCTTTACCTCACTCGTATGAGAAATCTAATTAAACGACTTAGTAAAACAAGTGGTATGAAACGCTTGCGTTCACTTTGTTGGTTAATTCTTGGACTTGTTCGATTGAAACTCTTGTGATAATTTTCTAGTGGAGATCTACAATTTGTTCGTAAATATTTAAGTTAAGCTAGTGGTTATGGGACATGAAGCTAAGCTCATATATTTACTAGCTTATTGTAATTGACACTTCTCGTTGATCATGACGATCATTTTTGAGATTTAGACTAGCAATGTGCGATGTCTCTTTGTCTGCAAGGGAGACTAAACCCCGTTTTATGGAGTTTCGACTCAAATTGGTGGGGTAGAAACCCACGGTCTTCGGACCATTCGTGTGTCAGGTCTTCGGACCATTCGTGTGTCAAATTAATGGCTAGCTACCAAGAGATAGCTTCTCGTTCGTGTGTTATAGCTGTTGGTGAGTTTTCACGCTCCCGTTCGTGTGATAGGCCTCCCCCCTATTTTGTGTGATTTCTGGTTTTCGTGTGTCGAATTCTGGAATTTCCTTCTTCACCTATTTTTGTGATTTCTATTGATATGATTTATCAATTTTTGTGCATAGGTGAATTTGTGTGTCATTTACTGGATTTCTTGAGATGATTTCTAGAATTTGTGCTTCACCAATTTTCGTGATTTCCATTGATAAGTTTTAACAATATTTGTGCATTGGTGAATTTGTGTGTCATTGACTTTTGTGATTGACATTGATATAATCGTCAATATTTATGGTTTGGTGAACGAAATAAGGAGTATGACATTTCCTATGATTCTTGTGTAGATTGGTGATATTGATTAATCTCTTGTTGATTTTCAATTACTTATAAATATCACAGCTTGGCATTGTGATTATTATGCGTTTAGTCATATCTCTTATTCTATATCATTCCATCTGATAATTATATTTAGACTGATCCGTTTATTATTTTCTTATTAAATAATACTCGGGTCAGACCGAGATGTTACAGATGCTTCTGCTTGACTTCTCCCCAGGGATTCATTACTTTGACTTTTGGCAAACTACTTAGATTAGTAGTTTATTTTGTTGTATACACCTGAGATATAGACTCATTGTTGTATTCTTTTGTATAGCACGTGTTGCTATTCTTTTGTATATTTGTGGATCCTTTTGACCACTACTCTGATATACACTTTCATGTGTTAATTATATATTCATGTCTTCTTCCACCTTTGTGATATGAATTATCTGTGACTGATTTATGTTATATTTATTTCTGTATTTGTTTCCGAAGATATTATAGCCACTGTGTAGTAGCTTTGAGTTTGTGTCGGTATGTCGGATTGTTATACTATCTGACATATCGATGCTCGCACAAAGCAATTACACGGATGGTCGCTCCTCAACAGCCTTATTCTCCGTGCTAGTTGACAGCATTCACCGAAATGTTCTTGGCTAGCGTGGGTAAAAAGGTGCGTCACACAATTTATATATATTTTAATTTGATCAAATCATTTCCAAAATGCTAAATAATAAATGAAAGTTTCACTTTGTTTAAGGATAACTCTAAATGGGAATTTTAATTAAAAAAAAAATTGGATTATATACTTGCTTTAAATTTGTAATATTTGGTCTATTTGGATAATAAATCGCCTTTTAATGGTAATAAGAATCGGAGAGAGATGTAACCAAAGTTTTATCTTTTTAATTTAGTAATAAATGTTAAGAATTATAGCATATTAATAAACTGATAATTTCGCATTTAAGAGGGTACGATATTTAATGGTATAAATAACGTATATAGGAAAACGTGTTTATAATAAAAATCAACGCATTCAATTTGCTTTAAATTTGGTATAAATCTTTGTCTAGTAAAACTTTGCCGTTTCCTTATAGATCAATGCTGATTATAAAAATTTCAAATCCACGTACAACTTCATTTGGTTAATAGGTATATAATCTGTGATTTCCTTTTACCATTCTCAGCAATAAATTCTTGCTGTTTCTCCACCCCAGTCACATTTATTTCTTATTTAAAGCAAGAGCAAATATTTCCTAGATATTTTGTTTTTCCTCCTCCTAAATTCGTGCATGCAAGAATGCATTTCCAAAATAAAACGCTTGCCACTGGAAACGTTTGCAATCAATGAAAGAAATTTATTTCCTCACCTGTAGAACGAGATTTCTGAAAAATCAAAGGAAAATCATGCAGCTTCCTTCTTTTACACGTTCAAATCAAAATTTTATCTTTGCCAAAAATTTATCAATGCATTCAATATCTGTTTGAATTTTACCGTTTCTTCTCTTTAATCAACGTAATTATTTCCAAAAAAAAAAAATTTAAGGAAAAAAGAAAGTGTACAAATGTGCCTAATTTTCCTGTTTGTTTCTTTGTGTAAATCCAAGCCACCGTGCAAGTTAATCTAAATTTATTTCCTTCCTATATTGTTCACCTTAAATCATGCCCCCCTGCCTATATATATAAACCCATACAATTATTCATACGCATAGCATCAGCTCTTCAACCTTCTTTTTCTTGCTTGCAAGCTCCTTCAGGTAATGGAAGTTTACTCTCTTTCTTCTTCCTTTTATTTATTTATTTATTTATTTTATTTTTTGCTTTTCTCTCGTATGTTCATCTGATCAGTCTAAATACTCGGCTGCTCCACCACATGTCCTTGCCACATCTCTTTTTCCCCTTTGGATCTATTTTGACATGTATGTCAGATTGTTGTAGGAAGTCAAGCTTAGTATCCTTCTTTGCATTCTATAGGAAAATGCATGCATCCCTGTAGTTGTGGCCATGGGACCTTCATGCGTGAGTCATGTTAGCAAAGCAAGTGTGAAACAGAAAAAAAAAACCTGGAAGTGTTTCGTAATATATTTGTTGTGTGTGAAGCAATCACACGGTTTTGTAATTATCATTAGAGCATCCATTCAAGCTTATGTAGGCTAGGACCGTGACACTTAAATTCAGCTTAGACCAATCATATTTGTCTCCAGACTAGTAAAATATAACTCAGTTTGCTTTAGATATTATATTGGACAATAGGTGAAGGTTGTTTTGTTTGAGTGATTAGATTTCATTTCAGTGAAGAGAGGATCAATTGATATTTGAGTGTGTCTAGGTATATATTACAAACGCGTGGGTGGGTCTGTAGGTGAAAAAGAGAAAGTGGAAGTATGCATGCATGGGCCAGGACGTAAGTGGGTAGGTGTACATGCTTTCGGGTTAAGATAGTAGCGGTCGTGCCACACCGAAAAAAAAAAAAAGGAAAAGGAAAAAAAAACAAATAGAAGTTAGTACGTGAGATTGAAAAGGGAAAGGAAGAATGAGTGCTTGAGAAATTTGAATAAACGCCACCGATTAGTTAAAATCAAGTCGGGTGTGGGGAGTAGTCGAGCAAAGTTGGTCCATTTATCTTTTTATAATCCCGTCTCAATTTCGTTTATTTAAATTTTTTCTTTGACCGTAAATTTAAGTCGCGCGTTTGGTTTTATTTGGATCTTGTTCTAGATTTGAATCAAGACGTTGCATCCATGGAAATCTAATCGTGCCGTTTGTACGTTTCTTTATCAAGTGATACAATCGTTTGAATCAAATTTTCTGCAGCTCTAAGGTGAGTATTTCTCACCAGACAAACGTTCCTATATATCTGTGATTTATCACAAGTGTATTTGTAAATTATTTATTAAATTTTATCTGCCTCTGATATAACGTATGATGTTAAACCTTATTTTAAATTGACACCTCATCAGTTGTTTATCTATTGTAATATTATTGCAGTTATACAATGTAATGCTTATTTACCGATTTAATCATCACTGTAAGTTCCCTGTAAATTTGAGATCGTTATAGGCTGAAATGATAGGCCTGAACAATAATCATTTGTTCATTTATTTAATTGTTTAATTATTTATTTGTTAACTTGGGATTGCGGGTTTGAAATGATAGAACCCGGGATTTTGTAAATTGCGGATTGAAATGATATAAATCCGTATCACTTGACCTAGGCTAGAAAACAATATACAGACCCGTGGTTTATATAATATTTTTCTGAAATGTTTAAAAATATTTTAAATGGGAATTTATAATATTCTGGTTCAAATGTATTTAAAGGATTTTTATAAAATTTATAATGATTTTTAAATAAGTCAAAATGTTAAATAAATAAATGTTTAAGTAAAATTTTTGGAATATAACTTATTTTGGGAAATTCTGAAATTTTGTAAAAGGTGAGTTTTAGTTAAGAAAATAATTGATAATAAGTTATATTTGGGAATCTAAAATTTGATTATTAAGTTAATAATTTATTACAGCACTTAAATGCTGTCTTTTATAAATGAACTGTTTTGACTTACAGACTTTAGGTGGCATTTCATAAATGCTACGGAAACTGAATTTTCGGATTGTTTAAAATAAATGGGAATAATCTTTGGGGAAAAAGGCTTAAATTTTGGAATTTAATATGTAATTAATAAAAATAAGGAATTGACTTTAAATGGTTTTAAATGGAAGAATTTAACTTTCAAATGTGAATTGAAAGGCAAATTAATTCCTAAATAAATTGAATAGATTTAAATGGTATTTCATAGTAAATAAAATGACTGATGTTTAAATAAATGATGGTTGAAATGATATTATGGTACTGAAATGTATTTGAAACTTATTTTGAATTTTAAAGTATAAATACCATTTCTAAAAGTTGTAACCACGGGTTATAATAACGTTTGGTTGTTAAAGAGATCGGGATCGGATATCTGGCATACTCTCTGTCGATACCGAAAACCACTTTAACAACCGTGTACGCGGTGGAGATTCCAGAATGAAGTAGGATGGTGGTGACGTTTCCTTTAAGGTAAATACGTGGACCCGACTCCCGTGAGTTGGCATAAGGTGGCTAAAACAGGAGCGATTGACGGATTAATGAGGTAGCACCTCTGATCGGACGCACTTCTTCGTATGCCATTCTATTACTTTTGTGATTGTTTTGGTGCGCACCTTTGATTTGGGAGTGTTGTTCGAGGTGGGCGGCAGCTGTGCGCTGCGCGTTTCCATTGGTCCGGAAGCGTAATTGGTATATCTACCCTGCCATTGCCTAGTTGTGCCGTGTCACCTACCCTAGCGCGCCTTATACGATTTTGGTTTTGTACCATACCTATGGAGTGCCCTCTGATGACGCCCATTCCGGGGGAGATTACGGTACTGTATAGACTATGGGAATATATTATGTGTTAAGGTGGAAAATGTAAAGCCTTAACGCTATTTAAAAGTAAGTTTATTTTACTAATAGACACTATTATAATAGCGAAGTATTACTACATAGTAAATAGTTTAACGGATCCTTAGAGGATGGGCGGTCCCAAGCATCCTTTAAGTTACTTGCTCTATATTACAGTACACTTGAATTAGCTTACACAATATAAGTATGTATGTCCTGACTCGAGTGTTCATGTTTTATTTTACGCTCGGGTCAGCCTGAGTTGCAGTTCAGTCATCATCCCGGAGCTAGGACTTCTGTAGATCCTTTCAAGCTGCTGGCTTCTTTCTGTCCGTTATCTTATTTATGAAATCAAGACTTTGGGATTTTCGGATTTTCTATTTGATGATTTAAACTATATTTGGGATGAAAGACTTTGTAATTTGTATTTGTTGAGACTATTTGTAGTGGCTTTATGAACCACTACGTATTTTAAATTCCGCTGCGAGTTTTCTGATATCCGTGTCTGTGATTCTTTGATTTATTTACTGCATATTCTGAGTTTTGCCAAATTTATTTTTACAACGCGGTATTTTGAACAATTCAAGTCCGACATGTGCGGATGCGAATGATTGAAAATACTGGGTTGTTACATTTGGTATCAGAGCTTTGGCTCTAGGCAAAACTTAGAATGCATGGTAAATTTGATTTACAGAATCACTTTCATTCGAGCTTGAATCTCTTCCTTTTGATTCGATTTCCTTTGAATTTTGGAACATTCCCTGCGGTTCCAAAGTTCATTCGTGTCACTCACTTTTCATCTTCTTTCGATTTCTGGAGTACCCCATAACTCCATTTCGGATGATCTTTATAGTGAATTGGCGGTCTCGCCAATATTCTAATAAAGGGGTGAAACTCCTTTACAATTAGCATTGATTCACCAGAGATTTATATTTAACCTTGGTTTAGATGCTAGTATCTTTGGTTATTCCGAACTCTATCTCTTCGGATCGAATGGTAAATCTACATTCGATCTAACTCTTTAAGTCACGGTTGACCAGATTAAGGTTGCCCGCGATTTATATAAACTTATCTAGTTCATTGTTCTGTTATTTAATCATCTGATATTCTGATTCCAATTTATCTTTAAATCAAAATTCTCTTTGATTTGAATCCATCGAATTTGAATCTCTATCCTTGTTTGAAAAATTTATTCCTATAATTGGGAAAAATCTAATATTATATATAAGTATAATTTTCAGAATTTTATAATTAATTTAACTAGTTGTCAAGAGATAATAGTTTTGATTTTATTTATGGTTTTATAGACCATGTGTTTTGTCTAATATAAATAATTGAATATAAACAAATGGTTATAAATTAATTTGGAAACAGAAATGAATTTAAAACCAGAACTTGAGAATTCAATTTTCGATGGTTTCAAACCTTGTGTTTAAAATTTTAAAGGGAGATATTATTTAAAATATTTTCGAATAAAAATTTGTTTCCAAAGAATTTTAAAGGTTTAAAAATCAGTGCTCTTCTCCTTGTCGCTAGGAAATAATTTCGGTGATGACAGCAACATCATCGACATTCATTTTCGAGTTTCGAAGTAAAAAGACCATTCTGTAGTCTGGCTACAGTGTTACCTTGAGAATTTAATTGATTTGAATCTCTAAAATATGACTTGATTTATAATATATATATATATGATTTAAATTTGATTTGACATACATATATTTATTTAGGTTGAAGGGAATTAGAAATTTAATTCTTAAATTTTATCTTGAGGAAAAAAAATCAAATTTTTGAATAAATGATTCCAACTTGGGATAATTGAATTTGAAAGTTTTATTTGTATAATACTCAATTTCATTTCAATATAACCTACCTTGATTTTCAGAAGTTAACAATGTAATTGGATAATATATAATATAAAAAGATTTATAAATAAAATTTGAGTGGTTATAATAAATGTTATACACTTAAATTCTAGTTATAAAAAGATTAACAAAGGTAAATAAAATAAAAGGGTAATGGAATAATTTTCAATATAAAATGATGTTAAGGAACTAAGAATAAATTTAAACAGTTGTAATAAGTGTAAACATATTTGACATAGATGAGAAAAATATATTGAGAGAAATAAATTTAATTATAGTTTGGAATAAAGAAGAAACTAAATGGGGAATTTAGTTTATTTTGGGAAATGGTAAATTTTCTTTAACAATTAAGTTAAATTACCATTTCAAATTTGGATTAAAATTAAACATTTTAAATTAGAATGTTATAATAACTTGTGTAAAATTTGGATTAAAAAAAATGATTTTTTAAGTGTAGGGATATTATACAAGTAAATATGTAAATAAATAAATGTTAAAATTTTAAGTATAAATAGATGAAATCAATGATTAATTTAAAATTGAATTTTTATTGTTTAGATTAATGATTCTAATTTAAGTTTCAATTTAGTTTTCTTTCAGGTTGTTTCTATTCCCCTACCTTCTTCCTTTTCGAGGACGAAAAGTTCTGAGTGGGGGAGAGTGTAACAACCCAAATTTTTAACAAGTATTTTTCACTTGTACTTTTAAAACTTCAGGGTTTATTATATAAAAATCTAAATTTTAAAGTGATTATAAAAAAACAATTGACCAAATTTTTAATTAAATAATAAGATCTCTGAAATTTGGACGTGGTTAAGAATTAACTTTAATTGGAAATTTGGGTTTTTTGTCAAAGATGGTAAATAACTTAATTTCTTGTAAAATCAAGTTTTGATTAAGTAATAAGATTTGAAAAAAATTAGTGTATAAATAAACTATTTAATTAAGCGTTTAAAATGCGTGTTATTGATGGAATATTTTTAACGTATATTTACTACATAAGAGAACGCATAAATTTAAAAAGCGTCATTTTTATTATGAAACTGGGCGCGTGTTTTGCATCGGTTTTTCACGCGTCTACATTTATTACCTTGGATATAAATAATCAAATAAATCAGTATACATGCATTTTAAGTGGGAAAGGAATAAATTTTCTTTCCATTGACTCCACATATTTAATAAATAAAACCCATTGATTTTTCAATAACGTTCAAATCAAATATTCTTTTCCGTTTTTTTACTCTAAGAATCAACACTTTTCTTTGTTCAATTTCATAAACGTTCGCCAATTTTCTATTTTTCTGGACTGTTAAAACAACACAATAATTTTTACCTTAGCTATAAAATGGTTTATCTACCTTTTAAAGTTAAGTAATATTTTGAATAATACATTTCTTTGTCAGTGGTAAATAGATCAGAAGAAAAAAATGTAAACAAATTTTATTCCATTTAAGTAGTAAATTTTAAATTTTTTTAGTGTATAAATGAACTGGGTAATTACGCGTTTAAAGAGCGCGTAAATTTAGGGAATAAATACCGTATATATATATAAGAAAAAATATAGAATTTTAATCCGTTATTTTGGTATATTTTGGGCATAAAATATTATGGCTATGGTACACATTCTTAAAAATATGACCTTAGTGTAAATGAGTAAATTTATCAGTGGCATGTGTTTTTAGAGGGAAGGAATATTCTAGTGTTCAAATCAAGTATGTTGCCTCTAAATTCAACGCATTGCTTTAAAAATTTGATTTCCAAAGATTTTTTCCGTTCAACAAAATTTATTTCTTGCATTTTTCAAAACGCAATTTTCTCCTAAATCTCAGTCATGCGCAGTATCCATTCTCCTATCTGCTTGCCTATTTCATATGCGTTTTTCTCTTTACCCATATTTCTTACGTTTATTTTTCTCTTTTCAGTAAAATTTACTTCCCAATTTATATATATTTTAATTTGATCAAATCATTTCCAAAATTCTAAATAATAAATGAAAGTTTCACTTTGTTTAAGGATAACTCTAAATGGGAATTTTAATTAAAAAAAAATTGGATTATATACTTGCTTTAAAAATTTGTAATATTTGGTCCATTTGGATAATAAATCGCCTTTTAATGGTAATAAAAATCAGAGAGAGATGTAACCAAAGTTTTATCTTTTTAATTTAGTAATAAATGTTAAGAATTTATAGCATATTAATAAACTGATAATTTCGCATTTAAGAGGGTAAGATATTTAATGGTATAAATAACGTATATAGGAAAACGTATTTATAATAAAAATCAACGCATTCAATTTGCTTTAAATTTGGTATAAATCTTTGTCTAGTAAAACTTTTTCGTTTCCTTATAGATCAATGCTGATTATAAAAATTTCAAATCCACGTACAACTTCATTTGGTTAATAGGTATATAATCTGTGATTTCCTTTTACCATTCTCAGCAATAAATTCTTGCTGTTTCTCCACCCCAGTCACATTTATTTCTTATTTAAAGCAAGAGCAAATATTTCCCAGATATTTTGTTTTTCCTCTTCCTAAATTCGTGCACGTAAGAATGCATTTACAAAATAAAACGCTTGCCACTGGAAACGTTTGCAATCAATGAAAGAAATTTATTTCCTCGCCTGTAGAACAAGATTTCTGAAAAATCAAAGGAAAATTATGCAGCTTCCTTCTTTTACACGTTCAAATCAAAATTTTATCTTTGCCAAAAATTTATCAACGCATTCAATATCTGTTTTAAATTTTACCGTTTCTTCTCTTTAATCAACGTAATTATTTCCAAAAAAAAAATTTAAGGAATAAAGAAACGTGTACAAATGTGCCTAATATTCCTGTTTGTTTCTTTGTGTAAATCCAAGCCACCGTGCAAGTTAATCTAAATTTATTTCCTTCCTATATTGTTCACCTTAAATCACGCACCCCCTGCCTATGTATATAAGCCCATACAATTATTCATACGCATAGCATCAGCTCTTCAACCTTCTTTTTCTTGCTTGCAAGCTCCTTCAGGTAATGGAAGTTTACTCTCTTTCTTCTTCCTTTTATTTATTTATTTATTTATTTTTATTTTTTGCTTTTCTCTCGTATGTTCATCTGATCAATCTAAATACTCGGCTGCTCCACCACATGTCCTTGCCACATCTCTTTTTCCCCCTCGGATCTATTTTGACATGTATGTCAGATTGTTGTAGGAAGTCAAGCTTAGTATCCTTCTTTGCATTCTATAGGAAAATGCATGCGTCCCTGTAGTTGTGGCCATGGGACCTTCATGCGTGAGTCATGTTAGCAAAGCAAGTGTGAAATAGAAAAAAAACCTGGAAATGTTTCGTAATATATTTGTTGTGTGTGAAGCAATCACACGGTTTTGTAATTATCATTAGAGCATCCATTCAAGCTTATGTAGGCAAGGACCGTGACACTTAAATTCAGCTTAGACCAATCATATTTGTCTCCAGAATAGTAAAATATAACTCTGTTTGCTTTAGATATTATATTGGACAATAGGTGAAGGTTGTTTTGTTTGAGTGATTAGATTTCATTTCAGTGAAGAGAGGATCAACTGATATTTGAGTGTGTCTAGGTATATATTACAAACGCGTGGGTGGGTCTGTAGGTGAAAAAGAGAAAGTGGAAGTATGCATGCATGGGCCAGGACGTAAATGGGTAGGTGTACATGCTTTCGGGTTAAGATAGTAACGGTCGTGCCACACCGAAAAAAAAAAAGAAAAGGAAAAGGAAAAAAAACAAATAGAAGTTAGTACGTGAGATTGAAAAGGGAAAGGAAGAATGAGTGCTTGAGAAATTTGAATGAACGCCACCTATTAGTTAAAATCAAGTCGGGTGTGGGGAGTAGTCGAGCAAAGTTGGTCCATTTATCTTTTTATAATCCAGTCTCAATTTCGTTTATTTAAAAAAATTTCTTTGACCGTAAATTTAAGTTGCGCGTTTGGTTTTATTTGGATCTTGTTCTAGATTTGAATCAAGATGTTGCATCCGCGGAAATCTAATCGTGCCGTTTGTACGTTTCTTTATCAAGTGATACAATCGTTTGAATCAAATTTTCTGCAGCTCTAAGGTGAGTATTTCTCACCAGACAAACATACCTATATATCTGTGATTTATCACAAGTGTATTTGTAAATTATTTATTAAATTTTATCTGCCTATGATATAACGTACGATGCTAAACCTCATTTTAAATTGACACCTCATCAGTTGTTTATCTATTGTAATATTATTGCAGTTATACAATGTAATGCTTATTTACCGATTTAATCATCACTGTAAGTTCCCTGTAAATTTGAGATCGTTATAGGCTGAAACGATAGGCCTGAACGATAATCATTTGTTCATTTATTTAATTGTTTAATTATTTATTTGTTAACTTGGGATTGCGGGTTTGAAATGATAGAACCTGGGATTTTGTAAATTGCGGATTGAAATGATATAAATCCGTATCACTTGACCTAGGCTAGAAAACAATATACAGACCCGTGGTTTATATAATTTTTTTCTCAAATGTTTAAAAATATTTTAAATGGGAATTTATAATATCCTGGTTCAAATGTATTTAAAGGATTTTTATAAAATTTATAATGATTTTTGAATAAGTCAAAATGTTAAATAAATAAATGTTTAAGTAAATTTTTTGGAATATAACTTATTTTGGGAAATTCTGAAATTTTGTAAAAGGTGAGTTTTAGTTTAGAAAATAATTGATAATAAGTTATATTTGGGAATTTAAAATTTGATTGTTAAGTTAATAATTTATTACAGTACTTAAATGCTGTCTTTTATAAATGAACTGTTTTGACTTACAGACTTTAGGTGGCATTTCATAAATGCTACGGAAACTGAATTTTCGGATTGTTTAAAATAAATGGGAATAATCTTTGGGGAAAAAGGCTTAAATTTTGGAATTTAATATGTAATTAATAAAAATAAGGAATTGACTTTAAATGGTTTTAAATGGAAGAATTTAACTTTTAAATGTGAGTTGAAAGGCAAATTAATTCCTAAATAAATTCAATAGATTTAAATGGTATTTTATATTAAATAAAATGACTGATGTTTAAATAAATGATGGTTGAAATGATATTATGGTATTGAAATGTATTTGAAACTTATTTTGATTTTTAAAGTATAAATACCATTTCTAAAAGTTGTAACCACGGGTTATAATAACGTTTGGTTGTTAAAGTGATCGGGATCGGATATCTGGCATACTCTCTGTCGATGCCAAAAACCATTTTAACAACCGTGTACGCGGTGGAGATTTCAGAATGAAGTAGGATGGTGGTGACGTTTCCTTTAAGGTAAATACTGTAGGATCTAGATTAACCCTAGAGGGGGGGGGGGGGGTGAATAGGGTTATAGCAAATTTTTGCGAATTAAACACAGAAGCAAACTGCAGAAATAAATATGCTGAAAAATAAATCACACACAGAATTTACCCAGCTTCGGCAACCCCTGCCTACTGCTGCATTCCCAGATTTCTATTAGAATTAAACAGTTTCCAGCTTACAAACACTCTAACAGACTTGCAAACCCTGCTACCGCCTATAGAGTTTTGCAAACTTGCAAACCCTGCTAACTGGACTAACTCTAACTAGACAATCTGTCCACACCTAAACCCTAGGTGATAATTTATCATGTTTTGTTTTGAAAAGAACATACAAATAAAGCGAATTATAAAAGCAAGCACTAAATTTAAAACTATTTAAATTATCTTGCCTTTATAAAAATAAAAATACCCTACCCAATACAAACATAAGATATGTGGTCACTTCCCTTTATCTTATTTCACCTGGTCCATTTTCTTTTGTTTGTGGAAAAAAAAATGGCCGATCCTTTTCTTTTTCAATTTAGGGCTTCGGTTCTTCTGTGAGATTTGGGGCTTTGTTCTGATGATTGATTCATTGACTTGTGTTGATCTTTCTCACGCTCGTTCTCTGATGATTTGATGCTTGTTGCTAGCTCGTTCTCTGATAATCGAGTTTACTGTTGCGGTATGTAATCTTTTTGGTTGTTTGTGATTTTGTGATTTTCGAACTCGATTGTTCTGTTGTCTATGATGATTTCTTGGGATGTATTTATAGGGTTGAAACCCTAATTAACACTGTCAGATTTGATTTCTTCATGTCGTTGATTATTTTCCTGAATTTGTTCTGGATTTGGAGTATTCCTTTCTTGATTCAATTTCGAACAATTGCTGACCATATTTGAATTCGAATTAATTAATTCGAAAATTTCTTGTTGTATTTGTTGTATCGGTCCCCATTTGAATTAATACTGACCATATGTGACTTCGAGAAATTTTATGCAGAGATTTCTTTCCAAATTAGATTTTCTTTGACGTAATCAAAGACTTAATCAAAAGATACGAATTTTGTTCTTTAACTTCGGCTTGATTTCTGCACTGATTTGTACTTGCCACTGTCTTGTGTTCCCTACTGCACATTCACCAGTTTACTATATATGTGCATATATACATTTGTATGTGTGTATGCATATATTTTTGGGTTTGTACTTTCATTGTGACTTGATTTTGCTATGGGATTAAATCAGAACTTCATTTGATCTGCATGTTGTTGTGATCTGATTCTTGATAGCTTGCTGGTGCATGTTATTTGTTTCTAGCTCGAATTCATCTTTGAGGAACACTGTACTTGTTGTTATGATGTTTTGAACTTGATTCACTTCATGTTGCTTTAGTCACTTGCATTGGTGTATTGCCTTGTACATCCATGTTCTTTACTTGGTTGTTGTCACTGGTCTGCTGCCATGTTCACGTGCACTTGAGTTTGTTTCCACTGCTTTGATACAGATGCTACACTTGTTCATGTTGCCTTTGTACACTTGTTCATATGAGCTGTTGTTCCATTGTTGTAGTTGCAGTATTTATGTTCCTTGTTTGTTGCAGTTTGTCACTGTAATTGCTGTTACATTACTTCACAGTGTTGCATTTGTTCATGTAGCTCTGTTGTTGCTGTGTTCCATGAGCATGCTTCACTGCATTATGAAAATGTTGCATTGTACTCTGACCTTGTTGCCTCTGTTCATTTGCCGGTTAGCTTACTCGTTCGGTCTTTACTGCATTGCTTCTGATCATGTTGCACAATTTCTGTTGTTTCCAGTTGCACTTGCTTACTGCTTGATGGTCTTGTGACTCTTGCCATGTCTTTGTGCATTTTAACCTGTAACTTGAACTTCACTGTCCGCTGTAGTTTGAACTATGCATTTGGACTTGAATCTGTAACCTTCCTCATGTATACACATGCGTATGTATGTGTGTGTGTATGCTTGTGTTGTGGTGCACTTGCCTTGTGATTCTGTTCATTCCTAGTTGGTGCAGTATTCAAGTTTTTGTTGATCTGGATATTTGTGGGATATTTGACTGTTTCTGGCTCGATGTTGTTAATGCATTCAGGACCACTTGATAAAGTGTGACTGATGCTGCACTTGGTCTTTGTTCTTCTCTGTTATGTTGCTTTGAATGAATTTGTGTTTTGTTGTAGTTTATGCACACGAGTTGGCGTGGCAGTGCACACGTATACGAATGTACACATGTGTACTACAGCCACTTATAATTGCCTGTCCCTGATAAAAATTACTGATATGCATAGATATTGCACAATCAAAGATGATGACAATAACCCATGTATCTGAGACACAAACAAATTTTATTTTTGCAAATTTAAATTTGTTTGTTTTCAGATTACTGTTGTAGTTGCTAATTATACAGGTACACAGAAGACAGGACGAGAAGTGGAGCTGGACAATGCAGATAGATGCAGATGTGCAGACAGAGTGAAAAAACTGAGTGTTGAGTGTTGTAGTGAGAAAAGTAAAATGTATGAACTGATGTATGTATATATATATATATAGAGAGAGCTGAAAACTTTGTATTGTTTAAGTGTTGTAATAAAATATTATATTGAATAAAAAATACTAGTTGAATTATATAAATTCTGTGCAATAGTATAATTATTCAATATGAATATTTCTTCCTTTCTGTATATGGTCCAAACTGCAAACACACATATATATTGATATATATATGTTTCTTATCATCAAACAAAAATCACATCAAACAATCTCCCCCTTTTGATGATGACAAACATATATTTTAAAGATTTTGAAATGCTAATACATGTGTTTGAACATGAAATTTTTAGCTCTCCCTATTTGAATGCTCCCCCTACAACCAAGACCACTCCCTATTTAGAAGATAACAAAAAATTACAAAAGAATAAAAGAACTAAAGAAAAATTAACTAACAACATTTAACCAAATTTGTTGAAATAGGTCACAAAATATTTACTTTCTCATTAAAATCTTGTCCTTCTCCCCCTTTTGTCATTATCAAAAGACTGACAAAAAAACAATGGAACAGTAGGAACAAAAAATAATATATCATAACGAGATAAAAACTTCCATATTGTAGAGGATGGATCGATGATCAGTTTTAATAAGAAGAGAGATATTTTAACATTAATTTGACATTTAAGCACAAAAACAAAAAAATAAGCACTTACTAACCACACATAACCATAAGGACTTTTAAATGGGATTAGCAGTTACTTATTAGTCTAAGCATCCAGACTATTAAGTGAGACCAAAGTACTTAGTTACCATACTCCATCCATGCATAACCATAAGGACTTTTAAATGAGAATGGAGTAATGATAAAAATAATTCACTCACATGCTCCATCCATGCATAACCATAAGGACTTTTAAATGAGAATGGATGCATGAGAGTTATTATTATTTACTATTAAATATTTTTTATTTATTTATTTATTTATTTATTTATTATTATTATTATTATTATTTTAATTTAAAAATAATTCACTCTTCTTATTTTATCAAACCATTATGAATGATAGAAAGATGGTAGAAATAGAAATGATCGTGGAATAAGTTACCAAGTTAATTATATTATGTAATATCCAGTACTGAATACCATATTCGAATCAATCTTTGGAAAATATCCAAAACTTGTTTGAATCCTAGAAATTGAAGTTGAAAGTATATATCCAAGAATATTTCAACCTAACAATGAAAAATGGTTAGTCAATTTCTATAATCCCCATATCCAAACGTAATCTAGAAAATCTGTCTTCGGGGAGGGGTTTTGTGAAAATATCAGCAAGTTGAGCCTCAGTTGAAATATATTCAATGCAAATGTCTTCCTTAGCAATGTGATCTCTAAGAAAGTGGTGTCTCACATCAATGTGTTTTGTGCGTGAATGATGAACAGGATTATTTGATAAGTCTATTGCACTTTTACTGTCAAATTTTAATGGAACTTGTTTATAAACTAAGCCAAAACCAGAAAGAGTTTGCATCATCCATAAAATTTGAGCACAGTAACTTCCTAAAGCAATATATTCTGCTTCAGTGGTGGATAATGCAACACAATTCTGTTTTCGACTTGACCATGAAACTAATGAATGTCCTAGCATGAAACATGTTCCACTGGTGCTTTTCCTGTCAACCAATGAACCAGCATAATCAGCATCAGAATAACCAACTAAATCAAAGTTTTCACAAGAAGGGTACCATAATCCAAATTTGTGTGTGTGTGAAAGATATCTCAAAATTCGTTTAGTGGCTTTCAAATGAGATTCTTTAGGATTAGATTGAAAACGTGCACACAAACACACAGAAAACATAATATCAGGTCTAGAAGCAGTAAGATAGAGAAGTGAACCAATTATCCCTCGATATTTTTTCTGATCAACAGCACTTCCTTTCTCGTCTTTGTCCAACTTTATTGATGGGCTCATAGGAGTTCTCAATGATTTGGAGTTCTCAACTCCAAATTTCTTCAACAGTTCCAACACATACTTGGATTGCGAAATGAAAATGCCATCACTGCTTTGCTTGATTTGAAATCCAAGAAAATATTTCAATTCTCCAACCAAGCTCATCTCGAATTTAGCCTGCATGACTTGTTCAAATTTCTCGCACAAGAGTTCATTAGTAGCACCATAAATGATATCATCCACATAAATCTGAACAATCAAAAAATCACTTCCTTTATGTAATAGAAACAGTGTCGTGTCAGCACTCCCCTTTTCAAAGCCATTTTCCAAAAGATATGTACAAAGGCAGTCATACCAAGCTCTAGGAGCTTGCTTAAGACCATATAATGCTTTTTCAAGTTTATACACATGATTTGGAAAAACTTGATTTTCAAAACCGGGGGGTTGTTCAACAAAAACTTCTTCTTTCAGATCACCATTTAGAAATGCACTTTTTACATCCATTTGTTTTAGTTTGAAACCTTTATAACAAGCAAAGCTGAGCAAAATCCTAATGGCTTCTAACCTAGCAACTGGTGCAAATGTCTCATCAAAATCTATGCCTTCTATTTGGTTATATCCTTTTGCGACCAACCTAGCTTTGTTTCTAATTACATTTCCTGATTCATCAAGTTTGTTTTTGAACACCCATTTAGTTCCTACAATTGGATAGTCATTAGGCCTAGGAACTAATTTCCAAACTTTATTTCTCTCAAATTGATTAAGTTCATCTTGCATCGCTAAAACCCAACTTTCATCATTAAGAGCCATTTCAACAGAATCAGGTTCTATTTCAGAAACAAAACCACTATGACAACAAAACGCACACAAATTTTTATCAAATGCAGAGCGAGTGCGTATACCTTCCGTAGGATCTCCTATAACCAATTCAGGAGGATGATTGGATTTGAACTTCAATCTATCAGCATCAACAATCCTACTTCCATCTTTCTCAGTAGATGTCCCTTCTTTAATGCCTTCATGATCTACCCCATCATCACCCTTTTTTTAGTCGTCCTTTCCAGATCAGATTCATCAAATTTCACATTGACTGATTCAACAATTGTCTTTGTTCGTTTGTTGTATATCCTGTAAGCCTTGCTCCTTGTTGAATAGCCCATGAAAATTCCCTCATCGGCCTTTGATTCAAATTTTCCAAGTTGATCACCTGTGTTAAGAATGAAACAAGGACATCCAAAAACACAAAAATAAGAGATGTTAGGTTTCCTTTCATGCCACACTTCATAAGCAGTTTTGCCAAGTATTGGTCTAATCATTACTCTATTCATTACGTAGCACGAAGTATTCACCGCCTCTGCCCAAAAAGTTAGAGGTAGTTTATACTCACTCAACATGGATCTAGCCAATTCTTGCAATGTACGATTTTTCCTTTCAACCACCCCATTTTGTTGAGGTGTTCGTGGGGCAGAAAATTCATGTTTTAAACCATTTTCTTCACAAAAGTTTTCAAATTCTGAATTTTCAAATTTGCCTCCATGATCAGTTCTCAAAGTTTTAATTGAAACTCCTTTTTCATTTTGAACAAGTTTAGCAAATTTTGAAAAATAATCAAAAGATTCAGACTTTTTGGCTAAGAAATAAACCCATGTAAATCTAGAATAATCGTCAACCAATACATAACAATAACGTTTTCCATTCAAGCTTGCAATTTCATTTGGTCCAAATAAGTCCATATGAATTAATTCGAGGACCCTTGATGTGCTAACAATGTTTTTAGGGCGAAATGATGATCGACTAAGCTTGCCCAAGGAACATGCTTTACACACTTTGTTATCTTTAAATTTCTGATGTGGTAACCCTCTGACTAATTCTTTCGTTTCAAGATTTCTTAAGAGACTCATGCTAGCATGTCCAAGTCTCCTATGCCATAAAGATGCCTCTTCGTCAGTGGCTACCAAACATCTGGAAAGATTTAGATTGTCAAACGAAAGTGAGTAAACATTTCCTTTTCTTTTGCCCATAAAAACAATGTTATTAGAAGTTTTATCAATGATTTTGCAAGTATCACTATCAAAAACCACATTCATACCTTTGTCACATAGTTGGCTAATAGACATGAGATTGTGATGCAAATTATCAACGTATAAAACATTAGTCAAGGAAAAAGTACCATTACTTACTTCACCTTTCCCAATAATCTTACACTTGCTATTATCTCCCATGATCACATTTCCACCTCTAAACTTCTCTAGGCTAAGGAACATAGATTTATCACCTGTCATATGTCTAGAACAACCTGAATCTAGAAACCATTCTTGTTGCTCCTTAGCCCGCCAACAGACCTACATAAAGAGAGAGGAGGATGACCTAGAGAAACTCTTAGGTCCAATGATATTAGTAACTGAAGCATTGTGAACAAACAATCCCTTTGGAACCCAAACTTGTTTTGTCCTTTTATTTTTGTTCCTATAGACATGACATTTGTTTGTAGAATTCTTAGGAACCCAAACTTGTATAAATTTTGTGTTCTTGTTCCTATGACTACAATTTTCAACACGATGTCCAATTTCACTTCTAACAAAGACACTCTTACCTTTTGCATGATCATCAACCTGTGTTTTCCCAAAACCTAGTCCTTTTCTGTTGTTAGCAAAGAGTTGATTTCCCAATAACATGTTAAACGATTTTTCTCCTCTTGAAAAGTTATTCAGAGATTTCTCAAGATTTTGGACTTTGGTTTTTAGTGTTGTGTTTTCAGTCACAAGTGTGGTGCATCTATTTAGAAAATCCTTTTTCTTAGTGTCAATGGTTTCCTTAAGACTCGAGTTTTCTTTTTCAAGATTATCGAAGCTATTCTTAAGTCTTGATATTTCTGAATCTAAAATTTTACATTTTTTACAGTCTAGGTTTTGAATATTTTCAAGTTCAGTTTCTAACCTAGTATTCTCATGAACGAGTTCTCTCCTGTCAGACTTCAATTTTTCAATTTTAGTTTCAAGAGTATCAATTGTATTAGTAAAATCATAACACATCAAAACAAGTTCTTTATAAGAATAGTTACGCACCTCACTGGATTCCTCTGAACTTGTTTCTGAATCTGATTTTGCCATAAGGCACAAGTTAGCCTCTTCTGAGCTATTATCCGAAACTTCTTCTCCTTCTTCATCTCCCAAGTTGCTGCAAAGGCCTTCTTCTTCTTTTTCTTTCCTTTGTTGTTCTTGAGAAGTGGACATTTTTGTTTGAAGTGGCCAGGCTTTTTGCAGTTAAAGCATGTTAATTCATTATCGGAATCATCAGAATCTTTTGACTTATTACCACTTGTTTTCTTCTTGCGTGGCCTGAATTTTGACCATTTTGTAAGATTATTGACAGCCATCGCAAGCTCTTCAATTGGATCTTCTTCTTCTTCACTGCTTTCTTCTTTGCTTTTTAAGGCAATCGTCTTCTTTTTTGATTCGGAGTTGTTACGTTCCTCCTTTGCCTTTAGCTCAAGCTCATATGTCATCAAGTTTCCGATCAACTCCTCCATGCTTAGTTTACTCAGATCTTTTGATTCTTGTATTGCAGTGACTTTTGCCTCAAAGTTCATTGGTAAGACTCGCAGTATCTTCCGTACAAGCTCTACTTCAGTGAAGACCTTCCCAAGCGCTCTAGCATTGTACACCAAAGTTGAAAATCATCCAAACATATCTTTTATGCTCTCGCCCTTTTCCATCACAAAGTTTTCGTATTCATTGCTAAATAGAGCTAGTCGTGACTCCTTGACTTGAGAAGTTCCTTCGTGTGTCACCTCCAGAGTGTGCCAAATTTCCTGTGCTGTTGTACAATGAGAAATTCTATTAAATTCATTTTTATCAAGAGCACAGATCAAAGCGTTCATTGCTTTGGCATTTGTAGTTTTTAATTTCTTATCGTTAGCATCCCACCTATCCTTAGGTTTAGGAATCTCAGTATCACCAACAACTATAGTGGGAGATTTATAGCCAGTTTCAATAATATCCCAAACATCATAATCGACAGAACTAAGATAAATACTCATTCTAACTTTCCAATAAGCATAATCATTCCCATTAAACATGGGTGGCCTAGCAATAGATTGCCCCTCAGAAAAAGCATTATTTGGTGGATTCATGACTCTAGAGTTAAAGTAAAATACCTTGCTCTGATACCACTTGTAGGATCTAGATTAACCCTAAGGGGGGGTGAATAGGGTTATAGCAAATTTTTGTGAATTAAACATAGAAGCAAACTGCAGAAATAAATATGCTGAAAAATAAATCACACACAGAATTTACCCAGCTTCGGCAACCCCTGCCTACTGCTGCATTCCCAGATTTCTATTAGAATTAAACAGTTTCCCGCTTACAAACACTCTAACAGACTTGCAAACCCTGCTACCGCCTATAGAGTTTTGCAAACTTGCAAACCCTGCTAACTGGACTAACTCTAACTAGACAATCTGTCCACACCTAAACCCTAGGTGATAATTTATCATGTTTTGTTTTGAAAAGAACATACAAATAAAGCGAATTATAAAAGCAAGCACTAAATTAAAACTATTTAAATTATCTTGCCTTTATAAAAATAAAAATACCCTAACCCAATACAAACATAAGATATGTGGTCACTTCCCTTTATCTTATTTCACCCGGTCCATTTTCTTTTGTTTGTGGAAAAAAAAATGGCCGATCCTTTTCTTTTTCAATTTAGGGCTTCGGTTCTTCTGTGAGATTTGGGGCTTTGTTCTGATGATTGATTCTTTGACTTGTGTTGATCTTTCTCACGCTCGTTCTCTGATGATTTGATGCTTGTTGCTAGCTCGTTCTCTGATAATCGAGTTTACTGTTGCGGTATGTAATCTTTTTGCTTGTTTGTGGTTTTGTGATTTTCGAACTCGATTGTTCTGTTGTCTATGATGATTTCTTGGGGTGTATTTATAGGGTTGAAACCCTAAATAACACTATCAGATTTGATTTCTTCATGTCGTTGATTATTTTCCTGAATTTGTTCTGCATTTGGAGTATTCCTTTCTTGATTCAATTTCGAACAATTGCTGACCATATTTGAATTCGAATTAATTAATTCGAAAATTTATTGCTGTATTTGTTGTATCGGTCCCCATTTGAATTAATACTGACCATATGTGACTTCGAGAAATTTTATGCAGAGATTTCTTTCCAAATTAGATTTTCTTTGACTTAATCAAAGACTTAATCAAAAGATACGAATTTTGTTCTTTAACTTCGACTTGATTTCTGCACTGATTTGTACTTGCCACTGTCTTGTGTTCCCTACTGCACATTCACCAGTTTACTATATATGTGCATATATACATTTGTATGTGTGTATGCATATATTTTTGGGTTTGTACTTTCATTGTGACTTGATTTTGCTATGGGATTAAATCAGAACTTCATTTGATCTGCATGTAGTTGTGATCTGATTCTTGATAGCTTGCTGGTGCATGTTATTTGTTTCTAGCTCGAATTCATCTTTGAGGAACACTGTACTTGTTGTTATGATGTTTTGAACTTGATTCACTTCATGTTGCATTAGTCACTTGCATTGGTGTATTGCCTTGTACATCCATGTTCTTTACTTGGTTGTTGTCACTGGTCTGCTGCCATGTTCACGTGCACTTGAGTTTGTTTCCACTGCTTTGATACAGATGCTACACTTGTTCATGTTGCCTTTGTACACTTGTTCATATGAGCTGTTGTTCATTGTTGTAGTTGCAGTATTTATGTTCCTTGTTTGTTGCAGTTTGTCACTGTAATTGCTGTTACATTACTTCACAGTGTTGCATTTGTTCATGTAGCTCTGTTGTTGCTGTGTTCCATGAGCATGCTTCACTGCATTATGAAAATGTTGCATTGTACTCTGACCTTGTTGCCTCTGTTCATTAGCCGGTTAGCTTACTCGTTCGGTCTTTAGTGCATTGCTTCTGATCATGTTGCACAATTTCTGTTGTTTCCAGTTGCACATGCTTACTGCTTGATGGTCTTGTGACTCTTGCCATGTCTTTGTGCATTTTAACCTGTAACTTGAACTTCACTGTCCGCTGTAGTTTGAACTGTGCATTTGGACTTGAATCTGTAACCTTCCTCATGTATACATATGCGTATGTATGTGTGTGTGTATGCTTGTGTTGTGGTGCACTTGCCTTGTGATTCTGTTCATTCCTAGTTGGTGCAGTATTCAAGTTTTTGTTGATCTGGACATTTGTGGGATATTTGACTGTTTCTGGCTCGATGTTGTTAATGCATTCATGACCACTTGATAAAGTGTGACTGATGCTGCACTTGGTCTTTGTTCTTCTCTGTTATGTTGCTTTGAATGAATTTGTGTTTTGTTGTAGTTTATGCACACGAGTTGGCGTGGCAGTGCACACGTATACGAATGTACACGTGTGTACTGCAACCACTTATAATTGCCTGTCCCTGATAAAAATTACTGATATGCATAGATATTGCACAATCAAAGATGATGACAATAACCCATGTATCTGAGACACAAGCAAATTTTATTTTTGCAAATTTAAATTTGTTTGTTTTCAGATTACTGTTGTAGTTGCTAATTATACAGGTACACAGAAGACAGGACGAGAAGTGGAGCTGGACAATGCAGATAGATGCAGATGTGCAGACAGAGTGAAAAAACTGAGTGTTGAGTGTTGTAGTGAGAAAAGTAAAATGTATGAACTGATGTATGTATATATATAGAGAGAGAGCTGAAAACTTTGTATTGTTCAAGTGTTGTAATAAAATATTATATTGAATAAAAAATACTAGTTGAATTATATAAATTCTGTGCAATAGTATAATTATTCAATATGAATATTTCTTCCTTTCTGTATATGGTCCAAACTGCAAACACATATATATATTGATATATATATATATGTTTGTTATCATCAAACAAAAATCACATCAAACAAATACGTGGACCCGACTCCCGTGAATTGGCATAAGGTGGCTAAAACAGGAGCGATTGACGGATTAATGAGGTAGCACCTCTGATCGGACGCACTTCTTCGTATGCCATTCTATTACTTTTGTGATTTTTTTGGTGCGCACCTTTGATTTGGGAGTGTTGTTCGAGGTGGGCGGCAGCTGCGCGCTGCGCGTTTCCATCGGTCCGGAAGCGTAATTGGTATATCTACCCTGGCATTGCCTAGTTGTGCCGTGTCACATACCCTAGCGCGCCTTATACGATTTTGGTTTTGTACCATACCTATGGAGTGCCCTATGACGACGCTCATTCCGGGGGAGATTACGGTACTGTATAGACTATGGGAATATATTATGTGTTAAGGTGGAAAATGTAAAGCCTTAACGCTATTTAAAAGTAAGTTTATTTTATTAATAGACACTATTATAATAGCGAAGTATTACTACATAGTAAATAGTTTAACGGATCCTTAGAGGATGGGCGGTCCCAAGCATCCTTTAAGTTACTTGCTCTATATTACAGTATACTTGAATTAGCTTACACTATATAAGTATGTATGTCCTGACTCGAGTGTTTATGTTTTATTTTACGCTCGGGTCAGCCTGAGTTGCAGTTCAGTCATCATCCCGGAACTAGGACTTCTGTAGATCCTTTCAAGCTGCTGGCTTCTTTCTGTCCGTTATCTTATTTATGAAATCAAGACTTTGGGATTTTTGGATTTTCTATTTGATGATTTAAACTATATTTGGGATGAAAGACTTTGTAATTTGTATTTGTTGAGACTATTTGTAGTGGCTTCATGAACCACTAAGTATTTTAAATTCCGCTGCGAGTTTTCTGATATCCGTGTCTGTAATTCTTTGATTTATTTACTGCATATTCTGAGTTTTGCCAAATTTATTTTTACAACGCGGTATTTTGAACAATTCAAGTCCGACATGTGCGGATGCGAATGGTTGAAAATACTGGGTCGTTACAGATTTAGTAGAATCCGCCTCGTTTTGGAGAAGTTCTCTCTTTTTTGGCAAAGTTTTTACACTTCACTTTTGGAGAAAGTCACTTTTATTTTTGGCAAGTGAATTTTCCTTCGTGGTAAAGTGGCCTCCGAAAAAGGGCTTTGGCCTGTTTGTGCCTCCGAAGAGGGCATTTATTTGATTGTGCCTTTGGGAAGAGGGATTTTTTATTTGATTGTGCCTCTGGAAAGAGGGCTTCTTTTTTTTGTGCCTCTGGGGAGAGGGCTTTTGTTTTTTTCCCTGTACGCGGGGAAGCGGGACTCCAAAGAGGGCTTTTTGTTTCTGCCTCTGGGGAGAGGCTTTTTCTCTTTCCCTGTCCGCTGGGAAGCGGGCCTCCGAAGAGGGCTTTTCACATTTCGACTCATGTGAAGTTTTATTTCAGATCGCCGTGAAATGTGTGCCTCCGAAGAGGTCTTTTAGAATTTCAACTCTGGTGAAATGGGCCTCCGAAGAGGGCTTTTCACATTCCAACACTTGTGAAGTTTTATTTCAGATCTTGGTTGAATGCGTGCCTCCGAAGAGGTCTTTTCACCTTTCAACTCGTGTGATGTTTTATTTCAGATCACGGTGAAATGTGTGCCTCCGAGTAGGTCTTTTGCTTGGAAGTTTCTTTCCCACGGTTGGATGGATTCACGGGGCGGACACAAGTTACTTGGATTGTTTGTTTGCACAAACTTTCTCAGCAAGTTAACGAGTGTCCAGTGCCGCCGGTCATTCCACAACTTTTTTTGAGAAAGAGAACTTTCTTTTTCTGGCAAATCCCATTAGAGGTCCTTATCCTCTGAAGAGTTGTGCCTCCGAAGAGGGCTTGTGCCTCCGAAGAGGTCTTTTGTTGTTTGCTGCCTGCTCACCCATGTCTTTTCGCCATTTGTTCATATCAGCGGTTCCCTGTTATCATTTTCAAGCACACATTCCTTTCTTTTGCAATAGCTTATTTTATCCAAAGAAGTGTACTTCATTGCTAAATGAGTTCGCAGGGGCAGACACAGGCTAATTAATCGGATGTTTGTTCGCACAAACGATCATAATTAGTCGGGAAGGGTCTACCTCTGGCGGAACCACTAACTGTTTGCTTGAAGCACTTCTTATATAGGATTTGAGTCTGGAATTTTTGTGGCTGAACATTTATTCGTTGAGTGATGTCAGGGATCGCTTGGTCTTATAATGGGTAAGCTTTGCTTTAATGGCCTGCAATATTAAATCGACATTTTAGAAATACAATTGAAGTACTTTATATATCGAAATAAAACAAGCAGTTTATAATAGTAGAGAACACAAGATTTATAGTGGTTCGGCCAAGAACTGGGCCTACATCCACTTTATAGTTCTTATTATTCACTTGCACTGGCTTTACAATGGCTTTCAATACAAGAATCGTACATTCATAATTCTTTTTACAGTATTTCAGTAAAGTTTTTAAGTAAAATAAGGGCGTAAGTGATTGTTGTTCCAAGCTCTTGGAATTGGATCTCCTTCGACAGTTGTCAGTTTGAAAGTGCCATCAATAAGTTTTTTGCCTATGACATATGGTCCTTCCCAATTTGGCGCAAACACTCATGTTCCTGCCATGACCCTTTTCAAGACTAGATCTCCAATCTCAAAGCTGCGTTGGCGAACTTTGGAATTGAAGTGCCTGGCAATTCTTTGCTGATGGGCTGCAATTCTGAGCTGAGCCTCTTCCCTTTTTTCATCAAGGAAGTCAAGTGCTTCAAGTTGCAACTCTTCATTTTCAGCCTGGTTGAAATGAATTCTTCTATGTGAAGGGACTTTCATCTCCACCGGAATCATTGCTTCTGATCCATATGCCAATGAAAATGGAGTGTGCCAGTCGTAGTTTTGTGGGTAGTTCTATATGCCCATAGTGCTAGTGGAAGCTTATCGACCCAACAACCTTTCTCTTTTTCCAGCTGTTTTTTGATGGTTGATTTGATAATTTTATTTACTGCCTCCACTTGCCCGTTTGCCTGCGGATGAGCCACTGCTGAGAAGCTTTTTTGGATCTTGAATCGCTTGCAAAATTTTTGGAACTCTTCACTTTCGAATTGGGTTCCATTATCTGTGATTATCTTTTGAGGCACACCATACCTGCAAATGATATTCTTAGTTACAAAGTTTATCATCTTTTTAGGGGTAACAGTAGCTAATGGTTCAGATTCAGCCCATTTAGTAAAATAATCAACAGCAACAATAGCATATCTGATCCCAGATTTGGCGGTTGGCTAAGGCCCGATGAGATCGATTCCCCAAATAGCGAATGGCCACGGGCTGACCATCTGTGTTATCTCTATGGAAGGTGCTCTTGGGATTATTGCAAATCTCTGGCATCGGTCACATCTTCGGGCATAGCTTGCAGCATGTCGATTAATATCTGGCCAAAAATACCCATAACGGAGAATTTTCTTTGCTAGAGTTTGACCACCTGAATGGTCTCCACACTCTCCACCATGTACTTCAGCTAGAATTGTCTTAGCTTCTTCCTTGGTCACACATCGGAGTAATGGCATTGAGAATCCCCGCCTATACAATCGGCCATCTTGAATTATATATCTAGAGGCTTTTCTTAGCAACTTCTGTCGTTCTTTTTAATTTTCTGGTAGAGAACCGTTGAGCAGATATTCCATTATCGGAGTCATCCATGATTCTTGCTCCTGAGATATAGTCATGATCCAGTCGATATCCATCTCGTCAGTGCTTGGGGCTGACAGGACTTCCACAGGAACTAATCCCAATAATTGAGCTTCACCAGTGCTTGCGTACTTTACGAGAGAATCTGCCTTCATGTTCTCTTCACGGGGTATACGGCTTATTGTATAATAGTCAAGGTCATTGAGAAGTCCCCAGGCTCTTGACAAGTAAGCAGGCAGATTTCCTCCTTTAGTTTGAAACACTTTCTTGACTTGACATACAATAACCTGTGAATCACCGAAGATCCGCAACACTTTGACATTCAATTCTTTAGCAATTTTCAAGCCGCCAATAAGAGCTTCATATTCCTCTTCATTGTTTGTCGAAGGGAATTCCAATCTCAATGCATAGCACAATGACCGCCCTTCAGGGGTTTCAAGCACAACCCCAGCTCCGGAACCGTAATCGTTTCTTGCACCATCAACATATAATTTCCATCGATTTGGGGCATCATCAGCCACCTCTTCCTCACTATCACCTTTATCTGTACTTTCTGCGATGAAATCTGCTAAAGTTTGTCCATTAATAGCTCTCCGGGGATGATAAGTGATGTCGTATTGGCTGAGTTCAATATTCCACTTCAAAAGGCGACCCGAAGTTTCAGGACGAAACAGGACTTGCTTTAGAGGTTGATCAGTGAGGACTTTGATAGGATGAGCTTGGAAATATGGCCTCAATTTTCTTGATGCAATCAGTAGACAATAGGCGAGCTTTTCCAGCTGTGAATAATTCATCTCTGCCCCAGTGAATCTTTTGCTGATATAATAGACCGGGCGCTGAATTTTTGCATCCTCCCGTATCAACGCCGCACTGAGAGCATGAGATGAGACTGTCAAATATACGAAAAGATCTTCACCATTGTCCGGCTTAGAAAGTATTAAAGGCATTTCCATATGATGAATCAACTCATCGAAAGCTTTCTGGCATTCAGGAGTCCAGTCAACCTTCCTTTCCTTAGGGCATCAAAGAATGGAATGCATTTATCTGTAGCTTTGGAAATGAATCGACTCAAGGCAGCGACTTTTCCATTAAGACTTTGCAGTTCCTTCTTTGTTCTAGGGGTTTTGATTTCTTTTAAGGCAGCAATCTGAGTAGGATTAGCTTCAATGCCTCTAGCACTCACAATGAAACCCGGAAACTTTTCGGACTCCACCCCAAAGAACATTTTAAAGGATTAAGTTTCATTCTGTACTTTCGGAGGATTGCAAACATTTCTGCCAAGTGATCCATATGGTTTACTGCCTTCTTTGATTTCACCAGCATATGGTCAACATAAACTTCCACAGTTTTTCTAATCTGTGGCTTGAACATAGCATTGACCAGTCTTTGGTAAGTTGCCCCTGCATTCTTAAGTCCGAAGGGCATGACCCTGTAGCAGTAGAGACCAACATCGGTGATGAAGCTCGTGTCTTCCTGATCCGGCTCATGCATCATGATCTGGTTGTATCCGGAGTAAGCATCCATAAAAGATAACAACTCATTCCCCGCCGTTCCATCCACCAACTGATCTGTTCTGGGTAACGGGAAGCAGTCTTTGGGGCAGGCCTTGTTTAAATCTGAGAAGTCAATGCATACTCTCCACTTCCCATTGGCTTTCTTAACCAGTACAGGATTTGAAACCCATTTCAGATAAGTAGACTCCCTGATGAAACCATTCTCCATGAGCCGGTCTACCTCTTCTCTCAACGCTGCTGACATTTCTAGACCCTGGGTTCTTCTATTCTGCTTTATCGGTGTAAACTTCGGATCAATATTCAGAGTATGTATTGCAATTTCTGGGGATATTCCACACATATCAGCATGAGTCCAAGCGAATACGTCCAGATTTGCTTTCAAGAATGTTACTAAGGAGTTTTGAACTGTCACTCTAAGTTGAGAACCCACATTCACCACTTTGTTCGGATCTTTCAGTTCAATAGGTACTGGCACTGTTACTTCCACTGGCACCACTCTATTTTCCCCTGCACAAGCCTTTCTAGGATCCATATCTCTTCGTGCCCCGCTATGCTCGCCAGTGCAAGGTCCACCCTGTAATTGCTACAAGGTTGGTTGTTTGAGGCGGACAGGGGCTGCCGCTTCTTTTCCCATCTCTCTCTTCCTTGCTTCACGCAACTCTATTAGATAACATTCTCGCCCAACATTTTGATCCCCTTTATTACTCCAACTCCATTATCTGTGGGGAATTTCATAGTAAGGCACCAAGGGGCGAGAATTGCCTTAAAAGTCGCAAGAGTTGGTCGGCCTAGGAAGGCGTTGTAGGCAGAAAATTCATAAACAATTACAAAAGTCTGTTTTCGAACCACCTTTTTCTGCCCCTCTCCAAGTTCGACGAACAAGTCGATAGTTACAATGGGCTGTTTTGGTTCCCCAGTAAACCCAACGATCTTCTGAGACGAAGCTTGAACGTCAGCCATAAGAATTTTCATTTAGTCGAACGTCTTTTGAAGAGAATATTGCAAGAAGCGCCGCAATCTACACACACTCTTCTCACAATAGCCGGCCCAATGCTTGCAGAGATGACCAAGGGATCCATGGTTGGAGCTTCAATACCCATAGAGTCCCTGGCTTTGAACACAATATCATCATTAAAAGTTTTCTGCTGCTTCAAAGGTGCAGCATCTTCTGGCACAAAAACACTCTCTTCTGCTAGTACATACTTCAAGGCATGGGCATATCTTTCCATCTCGCCCCAGCTTCTGCCCGTTGGGTGAGGACCTCCTATAATCACACTAATAACAGGCCTTTCTGATTCATGCTCGGTATTCCTCTCACCCGAGCCAGATGGATGAGCAGGAAGTTGCTGGCCCTTAGTAGATTAAGTCGGGTCATTTCTACTTCTCTTAACATATTGCTGCAACTTGTTCTCTCTCAGTAGTTCTTCAATTAAACTCTTCAGATGGAGACATTCGTTGGTATCATGACCGGGTTGATTATGAAACCGACAGAATCTCCCACTTTAAGCAGCTTTTTTGCTAACTCTCATCTCGATCGTTTTAGGATATTCTACCGCATCTTTGGTAAGTCAAATGAGTGAAATCTGAAGGTTTTAAGAAGCGAGGTTTCTTCACATCTTTCCGTTTCTTCCCACCATTATTTTCCCTCTTCTGACTTTCGGATTCCTTTTTGATAGGGGCAGCAGTATTATCCTTAACCTTTGTCAATGCCACTTTAACTGGTGCCCGAATTCCAAGCGCATGAATTCATCAGCTTTCTTATAGAATTTATCAAGCGAATTCAGTTCGTTCAACTTCAGCCACTTACCAAATTCGCTTGATTTGTCGATTGCCCTCATCAGGTATGTCAAGACCATTCGTGGCTCTGCATTGTCCACTTCAGCCAAAGCTATGCTGAAGCGGCTCAAGAATGACCTAATAGATTCCCCATGATTCTGTTCCAGGATTGACAATGACATAATATCCTTTGCCTTTGAAGCATACAACCTGAATTGCTCTTTAAACTTCCAAGTCAAATCGGCGGACTGGTCTATGGATCGGACCGGAAGCTTTGTGAACTAGAGCAGAGCCACTCCTTCCAAGTATACCGGAAAGTACCGGCATTTGATCTCATCAGACGCTCTAGCACCAGTCATGTGCCAATCATACTTATACAAGAATTGATTAGGGTCGCTTGTTCCCTTATAAGCCGGGATGGTAGGAGGAACAAACTTCCTTGGGAATTCCGCCTTTAGAATCCTTTCAGTGAACGTAGTTTTGCTCGGAGAGAATCCACATTCCTTTTCATCTTCATCCCTCTACATGCTTTCTTTCATGATTTGTCGCACCATGCCCGAAAGATATTCCTCATCATTTAAAAGATATGCGGGACAGACTTCGGCCATTTTCTCGGAAGTTTGTCTGGACAAACGTTCGCGGAGAGTTGGCTGTGGTCTCGATCCTCCAACTTGTGGAGGTGTTTCTTTGGCGGGGCTAGCTGCTCTTTGAGGAATATTCCTCTCTTCGGGATTATGAACATCATCTGCAAGGTTCTCTTCATTATTCACCAGTTGATGGTTTGCTCCGAGCAATGCATTTAACCTTTCAAACATCAAAGCATTCTGGGTTTCCATCTGCTGGTATAACCCAAATACCGCAGCATCTAATTCCGCTCGTGTAATTCCGGCACTTGGTGATGCTTGACTTGACGAAGGAGAAGTGGCAGTATTCTCATGAACATTAGTGGGTCTTTTAGATCCACGCTTTCTTCCAGGAGCCATTATCTCTGACAGACTTCTGGTTTTGAGAGAGATTTTTTCAAAAACTTTTGCGAAGCGATGACGAAGATATCCTAAGTTCAATTCTCAGTGAAAGCACCAAAAATGTTAACGCTTAAAATTGAATGCTAACACACTGGTGTATTGTAGAGATTAAGTGAAAGCACCACCCGTGAATACGAGAATTAGAAACAAGTAGAAAAGTCACAAAGAAAGCAATAAAAGACAACAGTTTTATAGTGGTGCGGCTTTAGGTTAAGCCTACGTCCACTTTAATCTTCTTTATTGCTGAATCAATTACAACTTTACAACAATCTTCGATTACAACACTGATGGGACGAATAACTAGAACTTCGATGTAGAAGAAGTCTTTGAATCCATGTCGGTTGTGTTAGATTTCCTCTTTGAGCTTGTTAAGACGTCTTTCGTGTTTGAAGTGTCGAGTGAGTCGAAAACTCAGCAGAGTATCGGCGTTCCAGAAATGAGCCCAAAAGATCCCTTTCAGTTGGAGCTAGTGCTGTATTTATAGGGGAGATTTTGGACTGGGTCGTAGGTCGCGAACGACTTAAGTGTAGGTCGTAGGTCGCGAGCGACCTAGAGGACAGGCATACGACTCAACAGGTAGCACTTGGTTTCTTCTGAGCGAGTTGGTAGGTCGCGGGCGACTTAGGGGAGGAGCAACATAAGGAGTAACCGCATAAGAAGATTCTTCGGCTTTGTATAACTCGCGAGTGACCTAATGAAGGTGTCTAATTGCATGCAATGCTTCACTGCTTTAAACACGCTAGGCCGCTCCATCTTTAGGTCGCTAGGACCGTTCCATCCTTAGGTCGCTAATACCTCAAGAACCTTTAGCTCGTTAAGTTGTTATGTCGCGGAGTACTTAAGTCGTTAGGTCGCTGCTGCTTTAACTCTTTAGGTCGCAGCCTGTTATAGATTGTTAAGTCGCGGGCCTTAGGTTACTAGATCATTGAGCTCAGTAGGTCATTGACTAGTTGAGTCGCTAGGTCGCTACTTTCTCTAGATCGCAGGGTCGTAGATAGAAGAGGGTTAACAGGTTTAGTTTTAAATTTAACAACCACAGCACTTACCAAGTAATGCAGTAGCCTTTAATTAATTTTAGCCATTAGTTCATTTGCATCAACTACAACACTTAAAAAGTGCGGTAATATCCCTTACAACAGTATTTAAGTAAACTAAATTTTTGACTTAAATATAAATTTATCAATAATTAAACTTAAATTTAACCAATTTAACTTAAATTTAACCAATTTAACTTAAATTTAACCAATTTAACTTAAATTTAACCAATTTAACTTATAAAATCGTATTTCCACTTTTAAAATAGTCATTTAAATTTCTCAAAATTTATGATTTATATAAGGTAAATGTTTCAAATAAATATCAACTTCTTAAGGCTTCAATTATTAAAGTCAAATCAAATTGTCTATTCTTTGCATTCAAAATTTACTTAATAATTATATTTGAGTTATTATTCCAAAATATAACTATTTTTCAATTTATTCCTTAACTTACCCATTTTCTTAAACTAAACTCCACTTCTCCTAAGTTTAGTTATATTCAAATTTATATCTTATGTATTTATTTTATTAGCCATTAATATAAAAAATAAATTAAATAACACCTTATTTATCCATTTAAATTCAGTTACATCAAATGTATTATACTTTATTTACTTAACTTGAATTTTATTCCTTTACAAAAATCAATTTCCAAAACAAATTTATATTCCACATTCCAACTTACCAAGTTATTTCTTTATATATATATATATATATATATATATATAACACGTTTAGATCACTAAAAATCATTTCAATTCAATTTAAATCAAATAGTACTATACCAATTTAAATTACTTAAATTTTTCCAGAAAAATACACACACACACACACACACACACATAACCAGGGTCTGTATAATGTTTTCTATCTAGGTCAAGTGGTATGGATAATATATCATTTCAATCCGTAATTCACAAAGAAAAATCCGTGTTCTATCATTTCAAACCCGCAATCCCAAGTAAAATAAATAACTAAATAAATAAATAGATATCGTTCAGGCCAATCATTTCAGCTCGTAACGATTTAATTCTACAGGGAACTTGCAGTGATAAACAGTAAATAAATAAATAGTATAACAGCTTAAATATAACAGTATAAAATATGACTGATGATGTGTCAAATTAATAACAGGGTTTTTAACATCATAAATTTATATCGCAGGCAAGAAATATAAAAATTCCACAATTACACTTGTTATTAATTTACAGATCTATAAGTATGTTTGTCTGGTGAGAATACTCACCTCTATGCTGCTGAAGTTTAGATTCAAAACTACGATAACCACAACGAAACAGCGTACAAAGCACGATCAAATATTGGAAGGTGAGACAAACTGATTTCGATCTTGAAACAAGATAAATAAATAAAACTGAGTACGCGAATTCCAATTACAGACAAAGCAAATTTTTAAATAAAAAAATTGGAACGAGCTAAAATAAAATGAAAATTGACTCAAATTGCTCGATCACTCCACCGCACAACTTGACCCATTAAAACAAAAGCTCAGCCTGTCCATTTATTTTTCCCAAATCAAAATTCACAAAATAAATTTATACTCTATTTTTTTTTACACATTTTACAAAATATTAAGACGTGTTAACAAAAAGGTGGCAAATCTTATGTGGCAACATGCAATTCACGGCAGTGATACATAAAGGTGGCGCATGTAATATTTATTTATGATACTTTTTTCTTTTTCTTTTCTTTTTCTTTTTTTCTCTGTTAGGAAACAAGTAAAATATCAAAATCTCCAAATCAAAACAACTTTATACTGTTCTTACATATATCATATATCCTCATACGTAATGTTTCTCAATTTTAAAACACAGGTGACCAAAAACACGCGTACGGTCTGCAAATACTTCTTCCCTGAACACTCGCGTAACAAAGCAGTGGAATTATCTGAAAATTTTTAGGCTGGGCTAACCTTAGGTGGCGTATGCTTTTATATTATATTTTTTTCTTCAAATTGAAGTGCGCCTATACTCAACAAGTATGCAGTTAATCCTTAATTACATGATTAATTAACCTTGAATATAACTTATTGCTTAATTAATAAATCTTTAATCATTATTAATAATCATTAATTATCTAGTTAACGATCTTAAATTTCAAATTGATTAACCCTTAATCAATTATTTATTAATCCCTAATCATTAATTAATTAAATTAACAACTATTCCTTAATTACCTCATTAATTTAATTAATTTCAAATCCTTGAATCTTAATTTAACTTTAAGATAAAAACATTTCTTAATTATGACGAAACTGTTATTAACAAAAACATTTGAAAACAATTTACTTTTGAATTTACGTTAAAAATTTCATTTCAAAAATGAGATGTAAAATGAACACAATTTCACTTAAACAAAGTTTAAAAAAATTAAAAACCCTTTTAAATTACATGGTAAAGAAATGTTTATCTTATAAAAGGATAACAATATACAGGTGGCGATAAATTAAATATTCAAGTGCTAGGCTAAAACTGCATCAGAGATGCTCGGCAATACACGACCAGATCGGAGAGGTGGGGAAGGAAGTTAGGCGTTTGTCATGTGGTGGAGAAGTTTGAACAGAACAATGGAAAAAAAAACAAAAGAAGGAAATAAAGTTGTAACCATTACCTATTGCTACTGATTCTCATGCACGCAAGGAAGAAGAAGAGAAACCAAATGCAGTGAATGATAGAATTTTTCGTGCATTCGATTTATATATATAACATAGGGTGCGCAAATCAAGGGAGGAAAATAATTTTTTTATTGTTAAACATTCGTACGTGCTAAATTAAGGAAGAAAATGTGTTGATTTTATTGGAGCAATATTTGCAATGGTCATAAATTATAATTAGTGGAGATTGCGTGAATTAAAGGGAAAGAAACGACAGGCATAATATGTTTAAACGGTAAGGAACGTGAAATTTTGAACGTGTATAATTTAAAAGATGGAAACTTGCTATGATCGAGGTAAAATAATAGGCAAGCAAGGATTGATTGCGTTGATTGAAAATAAGAAACGGCAAGAATTTATTTGGCAAGCATTTTTACTCGTTTGAAATTATTAAGAAGAGAATGCGTTGATTAATAAAAAGAAACGACAAGAATTCATTGGAGCAAATAATTGCAGTGGATATGAATTAATCAGCAAAACAATACGGTAAGCAATTATATTTTCTTTGAAACGGATAAGGAAATTTGAGAATTTTTTGCACGTTTAATAATTTAGCAGAAAATTATGCGTTTGATATCGGTGGGAGAGGGAAAACGCCAAGTGATAACTTTTATTTCGGTAGGCTTTGCAATTTCAAATATTTTATGTGTGAACTTCAGGTTGCTAAAATAGGAAAGCATAAATTAATGCGTGCGTAATTTAAGGAAAACATGGTTTTAAATATTTTGAATGCTAGAGGAAAAATGATTTCTTTCATTATCAAAGGGGTGCGCGTAATATTTAAATAGGGAAGTTTTGCATATGTTTGCGGGAATGTAGGTGAAATAAAATAGCAAAGAATAATTTATAAATCGTCAGAGGAAATTTCAAAGATTTTATTCCATAATTTCATGCGAATCAAAGGAAATTACATGATTTTTTTTTTGAACGCGTTTTACAAATAAAAACTTCTGTTGATTTGGGAACAATGGCAAGGAAAATAAGTTGATTTTCTGAACCTTAAAGTAAGTAAATGATCTCTTTATTATCAACGGGTGTGTGGTTTTATTCGAAGAAGTAATTTTGCATTGCAAGAAATATTTGTTAAAGTGTAATGCGAAAATGAAGGAGGAAGTAAATTTGCATTTACACGAAAATTTGCCTTGATTGAATGAGGCACGGCCAGCAGTAATTAATTTTGAATGATTGAATTTAGAAGGCTATTGCTAAAACAAAGTTTCCATACCACATTTAAATGATTTATGAAAAAAAATGGGTTATATATAAAAAAAATTCTTATTAAAGACACTTGCGTTGATTTATACAAAGAAATGGCTAGGACTACTAGGCAAACATTTGTACTTGTTTAAAAATTTGGAAGTAAATGTGTTGATAAACTTTTCTTTCCTTTTTGAAAACATAAAATTAAGATAAAGAGGGAAGGCGTTCATAAAGGAGGCAAGAATTTGATTGAAACAAAATGGGATGCAATATAATTTTGAACGTGAGTTTTGAATTCTAGAGAAGTTGCGTGATTTAAGCCAAAGAAAATATGGCTAGAAATAATATTCATTTACCACTTAGAATTTTACGTCTATTGTTTAATTTATCCATTTATAGCTAAGGTAAAAATTAAGAATGCGCACTACAGACGCAACATTTTATGCCCAAATTTAAAACGAAAATAACGTTTTTTACATTTATACGTTTAAAGAGTATCCATTAAATACATACTATTTATACCACTAAAATAATCAAAACGGGTATAAATGTGCAAATTAAAATGCGCCGTTTTATAAAGCTTATTTATACACTATTTTTTTCCAAGTTTTATTGCTTAAATAAAACATATTTTGCTTAAAATTCAGTTATTTACCATTTCAACAAAATAAACCAAATTTCCAATTAAAGTAAATCCTTAACCAAAGCCAAAATTTCAGAAATGTTATGCTTTAATTAAAAATTTGGTCAATGTTTTAATCAATTTTTAAAAAAATAGATTTTTATATAATAAACCCCAAAGTTTATAATTAAAAGAATGAAATATTTGTTAAAATTTTGGGCTGTTACACTCTTCCCCACTCAAAACTTTTCGTCCTCGAAAAGGAAGAAGGTAGGGGAATAGAAACAACCTGAAAGAAAACTAAATTGAAACTTAAAATAGAATCATTAATCTAAAACATACAAATTCAATTTTAAATTAATAATTGATTTCATCTATTCAAATTCACTCAAGTTAAATTTAACTATTTCAAATTTCATTACTTCATCTTCCAATTATCTTAAAATAAAAATTTCTAAAATCATTTGTTATACTCAAAAATGTGTTCAATAAATTAATATCTCTTTTTTTATTCCTAGTTATAACTAAATTTATTTCTCTCAATATATTTTTATCATCTATGTTCAATATGTTTACACTTACTGCAATTGCTTAAATTTATTCTTCGTTCCTTTAACATCGCTTTATATTGTAAATTATTCCATTACCTTTGTTAATCTTTTTATAACTAGAATTTAAGTGTATAACATTTATTATAACCACTGAAATTTTATCTATAAAATCTTTTTATATTGTATATTATCCAATTACATTGTTAACTTCTGAAAATCAAGGTAAGTTATATTGAAATGAAATTGAGTATTATACAAATAAAACTTTCAAATTAAATTATCTCAAGTTGGAATCATTTATTCAAAAATTTGATTTTCTTTTTTTATAATTGAAATTATTCCTTAAGATAAAATTTAAGAATTAAATTTCTGATTCCCTACAAACCATTTAGAGATAAATAAATATATGTACATAATATGTCAAGTCAAATTTAAATCATATATCTAATATTATAAATCAAGTCATATTTTAGAGATTCAAATCAATTAAATTCTCAAGGTAACACTTTAGCCATACTGCAGAATAGTCTCTTCACTTCGAAACTCGAAAATGAATGTCGATGATGTTGCAGTCATCACCGAAATTATTTCCTAGCGACAAAGAGAAGAGCACTGATTTTTAAACCTTTAAAATTCTTTGGACACAAATTTCTATTCGAAAATTATTTAAATAATTTATCCTTTTAAAACTTTATACATAAGGTTTGAAACCATCAGGAATTGAATTCTCAAGTTCTAGTTTTAAATTCATTTCTGTTTCCAAATTAATTTATAACCATTGTTTATAGTTCAATTATTTATATGAGACAAAACCCATGGTTTACAAAACCATAAATAAAATCAAAGACTATTATCTCTTGACAACTAGTTAAATTAATTTAAAAATTCTGAAAATTATACTTATATATAAAATATTATATTTTTTTCCAAATATAGGAATAAATTTTTCAAAACAAGGATGGAGATTCAAATTTGATGGACTCAAATCAAAGAGAATTTTGATTTAAAGATAAGTTGGAATCAGAAGATCCGATGATTAAATAACATAAAAAGGAACTAGATAAGTTTATATAAATCGTGGGCAACCTTAACCGGGTCAACCGTGACTTAAAGAATAAGATCGATGTGGATTTACTGAGGTAAATCTACATTTGATCTGAAGAGAAAAAGTTTGGAATAACCAAAGATACTAGTATTTATACCGAGGATAAATATAAATCTCTGTTGAATCAATGCTGATTGTAAAGGAGTTTCACCCATTTATTAGAATATTGGCGAGACCGCCAATTCACTATAAAGATCATCCGAAGTAGGGTTATGGGATACTCCAAAATCGAAAGGAGATGAATAGTGAGGGACACGAATGAACTTTGGAACCGCAGGGGACGTTCCAAAATTCAAAGGAAATCGAATCAAAAGGAAGAGATTGAATGAAAGTGATTCTGTAAATCAAATTTACCATACATTCTAAGTTTTTTCCTAGAGCCAAAGCTCTGATACCAAATGTAACGACCCGATATTTTCTACCATTCGCATCCGCACATGTCAAACTTGAATAGTTCGAAATACTGCGTTGTAAATAAAATTTGGCAAATCTCAGAATATACAGTAAATAAATAATCACAGAATCACAGACACAGATTCAGAATACTCGCAGCGGAATTTAAAAATAACTTAGTGGTTCATGAAGCTACTATCAATAGTCTCAAAATAAGTATAAAGCACATGGTCTGTGATGCCCCACCTCTATACCCATGCTAGCCAAGAACACTACGGTGTAAATCCATCAACTAGCACGGAGAATAAGGTTGGATAGGAGCGGCCATCCGTAGTTAGGCCTTACACTAGTATTGGTTACCTCGATAGGAGTGGGGTATATATATATATATATATATATATATATATATATATATATATATATATATATATATATTTCTCTTATTTATTTACTCCCATCGACGTATCCAATTCTAGTATAAAACGAACTACGATGGTTCATAATAGTTTAGGACAATATATATAATAATAACACGGATAAACTAAATGCGGAACACAGATAACAAAAGTCTCTTATATATATATAACTGATGTCAATTACTATACATGTGATACGGTACATATGATACAACTACAACTGTCGACTCTGGAAGTTACATATACAAGTACATTAACGTATATAATATACATGAATACATACCTTCTAATACAACAACACTGACTACTACACAATGACGATGACTACTCCAAAAGGTATGAAAAGACTTCATAGCTCAAGCAACAACCCAAAGCAAGATATCTACAACCTGTAATAACTCGGTCTGACCCGAGTATTAAATTCAAAGAAAATAATAACGGGTCAGTCTAATTCAAACTCAATTATTAACGCACAGAAGCAATAATAATTAAGTAACAAATAGATGACAGTCACGATAAATCTCGTCTATCCGATCCTTAAATAAACAAATTGAATAGCGATAAATATAACACGTAACAGTGTTAAACAACAAATCAACAAATCCAAATTATCAATGAAGATAAATTAAAATGATTATCAATGAAGATAATTTAGAAAACACAGAATTGCCTAAACGGCAATTAACGACAAAATCTAATTATTGAATAAATAATTAGAAGCTCATAATCTAATTATCAAAAAGATAATTAGATATCAACAAAACCATCAAATTAAACCAAATTAAAATACGACACAAAATATTGAATTGAACACATGAAACAATTCAAACAATTGAAATATCAATTTAAACATCAATTCGGGTAGGGCTGCAGTACACGCACGCGTGCGCTGCCTCGCCACCAGAGCATATGGGATACACAAAAGATCAATAAATCAAAACAAAATAGAATATCAATAATAGCCGCACCGTGTGGCTGCAGTACACGCTTGCGTGCACTTCCTTGCCACTACAGTGGTGATGTACCCAAAAGATCAACGAACCAAAATCAATGAAGAATCAAATATCAATGCCGCAGCCTCAATGGTCAAAGCAGTCAGACATGGACAATGTGCACGTATATACACAATGAAAATTCACGAACGAACACAAGGTCAAATCTGAATTACCGGATTCAACTCAAGTGCAATTAGAAAAACAAATCCAATTGCATGGAGACTGCATCAAGTACACAGTTCAAAGGTGAGCATACATATATACAGCAGCTCGAATAAACAATGCGAGCTCAAATCGAAGTGTGTACGAGTTGCAGCAATATGCAACTTGGTATAGCATATACACAATGATACTAAGCAGTGGTTATCCAACATCAAGTCATGAATGTACTCAAAATGATATAAGTGCACAGTGCAGTGAAACCAGGTCATGAATGTAGACAACAACTACACATGTAGTTCAAATGTGAAGACTGTATGATGTAATATGATGATACTACATCATGAAAGCAACTATAACTGTCTCGAAGACAAACTCAAGTAGAACAAACAATTACTGGAGCAATTGCAACAACAACACAATTAAAAACTGCAAATGTATGAAGGAAGCAAAGCCAACAGACCAGTGTCACTATGAAACTCAAATATAAGGACTGCAGTATACTCAATTAAACATGACTCAAAACATCATTGTTGAAGATGAGAAGAATCGAGTGCAGACAGCACATACCAAATGAAATATCACTGGAGCATATATATGTATGCATATAAATGACGCTCAACAAATTACAAACTGCTCATAACACAGCAGTTCGAATAACAATGAAAGCCCCAGAAAGTCCCAATGAAACTAACATTCAAGTGCAAGCCTCGAGTAAACAAGAAATGGTGATATAGCTATTTAAAGTGGATATGCAAGACATACAAACAACAAAACTGCACATGATCATAGATAGGAGCTCAAGACCAGGCTACACAAGGATCAACTCGATGAAACAACCAAGGCAGTGCACCAGTACTAAGCTTGACTAGAGATGCAACATGGTCATACAGAAAGGCAACTGAACTATGCAAATGAACATGAATCATGCCAGTGAACTAAAGTGAAGGCATGGACTGCCACAAAAAACAGATATTGTTCGACCCAAAACACACTACAGTGGGCACATAACAAAGGCAGAGGTCGAATAATAAGCAATCCGGTGCCAACATGCTCAGAGATGCAGACCCCAGTACAAGTGACTCGACAAACAACAACATAGACCACAAATCTAGACTCGAGGCAAATTGAACTAGTGAACATTACAGTTCCATAATCAAGTGAAGATACCAAATACAACATGAATGAACTAGCCTGGCAACATGGAGTCGAACAAGTCAGTAAAGACTCATCAAAGATAAAAACAATTGAATTACCCAACTCGAAGTCAGTGATAAAAAGAATCAAGTTAAAATGTGGTAATGTCAAAACAAGTTGAAGCCGAGAATGAGCAAATCAGTGCCAAAGTCAAAGATTATCACTGTCAACAAGCACTAGGAGAATTCACGGAGCTGCCAAATTAAGTCACACGTCAATAACCAGGGAAATCGTAAGTTTGAAATCAATATAGTGTTTTAGTGAAATCGAACAAGTCAAAAAATCGAAGCCATGGCCAACAAATGACCGAAGTCCACAGAGTACGGTTCAATATCAAAACAATGATGATGACTGAAGCCAACAAAACCAAAATCGAAACAGTAATACTCACGAAATACGAACAAGGTCAAACTCAAAAAGTCGAACAACATCAACATTGCATAATCAAGCAGCAAAAGCCAATCAGTTATTCAAAACCGAGCGAATTGAAAGCATCAAAATCATCAACATTCACAAAATTAAACTGTCGAAGTGCGAGTTGAAGGAGATGTGAGTGAAAAAGTCCACTCACCTTAGTCGAAGCAACGGCGAGCTCAAACAATTGATCAGCAAGCACCAAGTCGAATCGAGCATTAAAAAATCGCCATCTACAAAGCTCTGAAAACCCTAATTTGAAGAAAAGGGGAACGAGCCGCAAATATTTTTATTTCTTTTTTTTTTCGATTTTTTAGGGTTGCGAACGAAAATATTGAGGGAGGAACCAGGTATGAACTCGAAAACTTTTCACAACACCAAACAAAAGAAATATAGGCCAAGATTATTTTAAAGCCCGTTTAACCCTTTAACAACTTTTATAAAAGAATTTCAACCCGATTCTAAAAACTCCAAACTGCAATTAACAAACAATATTAATCGTCTAATAACGATAATAAAATAACTGCGAAATCCCGGGTTGTTTCATGGTCTTAAACCAAATATAGTTTGAAATCTCCATAGAAAATCTCAATATTAGATTGTCTTGATTATCAAAGCCTAATAAGAATTGAATTGAAACTTGACGGCGGCTTGAAAAGAGATGATCAACAGAAGTCCAAGCTCCGGAGGTGAAGTCTGAACTGAAATTTAGGGTGGCCCGAGTGTAAAATAAAACATAAACACTCGAATCAGGACATACATACTTATATAGTGTAGGCTAATTCAAGTGTACTGTAATATAAAGCAGGTAACTTAAAGGATGCTTGGGACTGCCCATCCTCTAAGGATCCGTTAAACTATTTACTATGTAGTAATAATTTCGCTATTATAATAGTGTCTATATTAAAATAAAATTACTTTTAAATAGCGTTAAGTGGTTACCCATATAGCCCTTAACACGTAATAGTCCTCGTAGTCCATCCAATATCATAGTCCCTCCTGATCGGGAAGCCACCAGAGGATACCACACGGCCAACGGGAGAAAAACAAACTCGTAAAGGCTCGCTATGGTAGGTGACACGGCACAACTAGGAAATGCCAGGGTTGATATACTAATTACGCTTCCGGACCGGTGGTAACGCGTAGCTGCTACTACCGCCCACCTTGAACAACCTCCCGAATCAAAGGTGCTGTAACGACCCAGAATTTTGAACAATTTAAATTGAAAATATTTAATTAATTTTAAATATTTGAATGATGGTTTGACTTTAATTTCAAATTATCAGAATGAATATGGCGATTAAATTATAAAATTTAATCTATTGAAAGTTGAATAAAAATTTGAATCTTCAGTTTGAAGCTGATTTAAAAATATTTCAAAGGTTTTTAAAATTCATATTGATAATACTGAAGATCATAGACGTTTCAGAATTGAAATTTAAATTGAATTGTTCAGTTTTGAAATTTTATCGTTTAAATTGAATTTGAAAATAGCCTTCCAAGGCATAGTCTCGGAATTCGACGAAACGAGTTCCATTGGGTCCCTAATATTGAATTATTACCGGATTTCAAATTTCGTATTAATCGGAGTTGTTGTGTGACAATACGACACATAAACGCGTTGAAAATTTGTATCGAAACAAATTGAGTTTAAATTTAAATTTAAAATTTAATTAACGACAGCATCCCTAAATTCTTGCTTAAAATCACGTTGCCTTTCCTTTCAGCCGACATCCTCTGAAATAAACCACCCTAGCATCTGAATTTCATTGACCTAGTTAACTCTTCTCCCTATTAAAGCACGTTCTTTTCAATCCACAGCAAAAGAAAAAAAAATACAAAGAAAAAAAATGGCGGAGTCGAATTTGATTCGATAAATTATCACCGTCCCTCACATCTACTCCCCGTCCCTTAAAATTAGATTCATAAACCCCCTCCTCTTCTTCTGCCCCATTCTTAAATCGAAACTAAAATTAAAAGGGCGAAGCCCTCTTCCTCATAGAAAAAAAAAATCACATCGCGACATTAAATAGAGAGGTACGGGGATCGATACGGAGGCACTCACGTTCAAGCAGCGACGAGGCGCTCGGCGATTGGTAGCAGCGACACTTCTCGAGTAGAGGCGATGGGAGCTCGCGGCCTCGAGCAAGGGTGGGTCGCGATCGATTTGTGGTATTGTAACGAGTCACGATTCGTGGGGGTCGAGACATGGGTACGGTGGCGATGGCGGCTAGGGTTTGTAATCGGCGAAGGTGGATGTTCGAGCGGCGCGTGAGGCAGCAGACAGGGTTCGAGCGAGCCTGGGTTGACTCGATTAGCAGTGAGGTATAATTTCTTTTTAATTTCTTTTTCTTTTCAAAGCCAATGTAAATATATATATGCGAATGTCTATGTGTAAATGAAATTTAGTTTACAGTAAAAGGAAGATGAAAATGATGATGAAGTAAAATTTAGATAAATATATATATTCAGTAAATTTTAATATGTATACAATGCAAAAATAAATATATATATAATCTGTTAAAGTAAATTTAGCTTTAAAATTAATTTTTAGTTAAACGAATTTATTTAAAAGGAATTTGTTTGAAATTTAAAAGTATTGATTTAAAATAAAAATCATCGGTTAATTTAAAATTTCTGAATGGAAAATATAGAAAATGGTATAGAAATTAGTTTTAAATATTTACATTAGAGAGTTATATAAATTGAATTGTGAAAAGTGTATAAGGATTTATTTAATTATTGGCATTAAAAAATAATTGACTAAAGGAAATTTAGTTTTAATTGAACTTTTGTAAATTTAATCACTAAAAGAAATTGAGTTAAAATAAAGATATTAATTTAAAGTAAAATAATTAGTTAATATAAATTCATTAAAGGAAAAAAATTATTAGTTTAAATGTTAAAATTTCAATTTTAACATTAAAATCATTGTATAATTAAAACTATCAAAAACAAAAAATTGGTTGTTAAATTCTTTAAAAGGAGAATTTAGTTTTAAACTTAAAAAAAAAATGTTAAACAAAATTATTAATGGCAATTGATTGAATTAAAGATCATTTGTTAAACGAATTAATTAAATGAAAAATAAATTGTTCGATTATTTCGAATATTAATCAGTTGTATAAAAATGTTTATACACGGTCAAAACTTCGAAGAAAACAATTCGAGATGGAAATGGACGGCAAAATAAAAGCTAAGGTGAGAACTTCTCACTCAAAAGGGTTTGTTAAATTTTAAATAGTTATATTTAAAATTTGTTGTTTGATTGATTGTTTGCTTGATTGTGATATTAGATATAGTAGGATATATCTATATATATAGCAATATATATATATTGGCATATGTATATATTGCAGTTGATTGATTTCCCGCATTGTATAGCGGATGAGACCCTATTGCGCCGCCTATTAAGCAGATATATATTTTATAAAATCCCATATACCGCGATATCCCGTCTTGAAGCGGGATTGGAATTGTGCTAACGTCTGTGGTTGTAGGGAAACAGGTTGGAGGGATCCAACTGGATTCCTCACAAATATTTATATGATTATAGATATTGTGTGATTAATGATTATCATATTGATATATGATATTTGTGCCATGACTGACTATTGGATGCTGTTGCATCATCGGATCCATTTTTAAAGTTAAAAATAACGATTTTGAATTGAAAAGGATTTTAAAAGTGATTTTTCAAAGTATATGTTTTTATTTAAAATTTGGAATGTATTCATTTTAAAATAAATTCAAATTTCAATTTTTAAAGTTATAGAATTCAGGATTTTGTAAAATATAACCAAAATGTTATTTTTGAGATAAGTAGTTAATAAATTTATGAAATGGTTTTAATTGGAATTTTGAATAACTATTATAAAGGATGAATATAAAAGATTTTATAAATTGATATTTATAAATAAAAATATTGGAAGTATAAACGAGTTTATTATGTGTTAAAATGAAGTATGAAATGGATCATTGAAAATTATAGATTTGTAAATTGTGAAAGTTATAAAATGAATAGATATTGAAAATAAAAGATTCATGAGTCATTAACTTATAAAATGGATTTTGGGCATTTAAATGCGATATTTATAGAAATTGTAAATAAAGGAATTTTTTTTTTATAAGTTGAAATTGTCATGGAATATAAAAGAATCTTATAAGCAATAAGATTTGGAATTTGTGAAGCTTAAAAGAACGATTTGGTAAATGAATGAATGAATTATAAGTACTTAACTTATAATATGGACTTTTGATATAAAATTGAATTTTATAAATTGAATTGGATTAATAAAGGAAATTTATAAATCGAAGTTTATAAATAGGAATAGAATTTATAAACATTGTTTATAAATTCGTAATCAATTGAATTTGATCAATTGAATATAAAAGTTTATTAAAGGAGTTATATTCACGTTTTTGAACAGTAAATATATTATTATAGAAAATGGATATATTTTGGGAAAGGAATGTTTTCAATGGAATTTAAAACGATTAAAGGTGTTTTAAAATGCATTAAGTATCGAAAATATAGATTTCAACATTTATTGTTGAAATAGACGTTTTCGAGAAATAAAAGGGAATGGAAACATAGATTTCAACATTTATTGTTGAAATAGACGTTTTCGAGAAAATAAGGAAATGGTGGACTATAACACTGTTGTTATAGTAAATGATTTCCGAAAGGAAATGTTTTATACAGTATTGGGATTTATATATCTATTTTAATTTCGAATCCCTATACTAGTGATTTTGGGTTGTCGTAACGATGTTTTACGCAACATTCGTTTTGACCCAAATAAATGTGAATAAAAGAATGTTTTCCTTAAACAAATGAAATATATACTTAACTATGGGTTAAGTATATTGAATATTTTCAAATTGTTGAAAATAAATGAGATTTATGAATTACTTATTTTTAAATAAGTATGGAACTGCTTTTCCAATATGAAATGGAATGTTTTTAAGAATTTATCTTTTTGAAGATAAATTGGAATTGAATATTTGAAATCTATTGAAAAATGTAGAGCAGTAGATATTTTGAAATATAAATTCACTATGGAATTTATAAGTGGAAAGGGAAAATTGGTTTTTAAAATAAACGTTGTTTATTTTTGAAGTGTGGAAAATTTTATATCTTGTAAAGATATTTTTGGGAAAATAAATAATTTGAGAAATTTTTTTTGAAATCTGGTGATGTTGCGCATCTTTATCGATGGTTAAATAACCGATTATCAATATTTACCTTTAAATAGGTATTTATTGTGATTGTTTGAATTGGATGCCACACTTATTTTTAAATAAGCGCTCACTATTCGGATTAACCGGGAAAGGACCATGGGGTCGTATAACCCACTCCGAATATGTGATACGTCGTTATGAATTGCAATTGAAGACCGGTGTTGAAGACCGGATATTTGTGAAAACGGATGGATTACCGTCGAGTTACTCTGCATCGGCTGATCTCCGATATAGAGGTTTTATCACCCTTAGTGACGGGTTATCCGGACGTGATTAGTGAATATCCGGATTGCAAGGGCTTCTTTGGAAGTGCCTTCGGTTCTGTTCGATCCCGGAACAAACTTGTATGGATTGTATGTCTGACGTTACAATTTGAGATGTAAAGCTGGTTTCTATCAAATATATTTCTGTTGGTGGTGGAGAATTTATTCTCTTAGCTTAACACCCTTCTCTGAGACGTACGAGCTCAGAGGTTATATAGTTGATGGTCACTAGTGATACATTCCCAAATTGGTAACGTGGCATGCTGAGTGTTGCTGTGAAATGATCGTTGAATGATCATTTGTGATAGGATCATTTGTTTGATCGTCTATCTTGATGATCATTGCTTTGATCATTTGTTGACCCAAAGCACTGCTTTTGTAAAGCGTGGCTTTGTGGACGAGACTTCGTCGGACCTCACACCCCGAAAATGGTCAAAACAGGAAAGATGCAGCAAGGTTATTAGGGGGTAGCACCCCTTTAGTGTATGTCATTCCTTCTGGATAGAGGTGGTATCATGGTATAGAGCCCATATACTTAACCTATGTGGTTACTGCAAATTTATTACTTTGTGGTTGTTGGAAATCGGGGATCCTCGGATATAGATCGGTTACAATCGGGGAATGACATATTCGTGTCAGTTGTTACCCAGTTAGGGGTAACCCGGTCTTGTGTTGGCAGAGATCCGGTTAGGTTCTCGGGACGTCATTCCAGAGGCGTTTCCATGTGGCAATGGGAAGTTCCTTGGCCTGACCATTTGTTGGAAATCCAAAGAAACAATACGAGCCTTGTACGGTTTTAGTTGTATTACCTGCTATGGAATGTGGCGGTAACCTGCTATTGAACATAGTAGCTATAGTAGGCATACGATAATGGTCGTATGTTGGCTAAGATTTATATTCTACTTTCGAAATTGTTTTCTACACTATGCACTAGTAATAATATCAAAAAAATGATTTGATTTTAAATGCGTATCAAGCATCTTTGACTATCATAAGGAGAAATCTCCTCCGATTCTGCGTTTGCATTGTGTGTGTGTGCGGTAGGCCTTATGGTAGTCTCATTTTTCTAAAAAGCATTGCGAATTTATTTAAAAATTATCCTATTCTTTGTTTTAAAGATAAATAACTGTTTTGAGTTCTCACACCAGTCACATGACTGACCTGGAGTTTATTGTTCCCTTCCTAAACTCTGGGTGCCCACCAATTTCCACACGGGCAGTCTAGAGTTAGGTTATCAGGTCATTCTGGATTCAGGAGTTGCTACAGATATCTGTAGGCAAGCTGGATTGGCGTAGCATATTATCTATTGTATATAGTATTTCTTTTCCGCTGTTTGTTGTTGTACACTCTGATAATGAATGTAATGTGATGTAATGTATAAAATGTATAGTCCTTTTGTTTTAATGATTATTCATTTATCTATTATATGTTGTTCCGTTGCGATTGTGAGATTCTGATATTGTTCTTTTGTTCTTTCCTGTTCTTCTTCTCTCTTCCTTCTCTCTTCTTCTACCTCTTTCTTCTTTCTTCAACCATAACATTTCGGTTTTTCGGCAAGGAAAAATCGTTATCGTTACAGGTGCGTACCAAACAATCACAAAAGTAATAGAATGGCATACAAAGAAGTGCGTCCGATAAGAGGTGCTACCTCCTTAGCCCATCAATCGCTCCTGTTTTAGCCACCTTATGCCAACTCACGGGAGTCGGGTCCACGTGCATACCTCAATAGAACGTCACCACCATCCTACTTCATTCTGGAATCTCCACCACGTACACGGTTGTCAAAGTCGTTTTCGGTATCGACAGAGAGTATGCCCATATCTGATCCCGGTCTTTTTGCCAACCAATCGTATTATTACCCATGGTTATAAATTTCAAAAATAGTTTATATTTAAGTCAAAATACTTCATTTTAACTTTCAAAACGGAAATTATTATATTTTCAAATCAAATATTCAAAAATCTCATTTCAGCCAACGTCAACACTTATCAAGTGCTATTGTAGCCTTTTTATTTATTCGGGTTTAGTTTTAAATTTCACAACCACAACACTTACCAAGTACTGCAGTAGCCTTTAATTAATTTTATCCTTTAGTTCATTTGCATCAACTATGACACTTACAAAGTGCGGTAACATCCCTTACAACAGTATTTAAGTAAATTAAATTATTTACTTAAATATAAATTTATCAATAATTAAACTTAAATTTAACCAATTTAACTTAAAAACATATTTCCACTTTTAAAATAGTCATTTAAATTTCTCAATATTTATGATTTATATAAGGTAAATTTCATAAATAAATATCAACTCCTTAAGGCTTCACTTATTGAAGTCATATCAAATTTTGTATTCTTTGCATTCAAAATTTACTTAATAATTAAATTTGATTTATTATTCCAAAATATAACTATTTTTCAATTTATTCCCTAACTTACCCATTTTCTTAAACTAAACTCCACTTCTTCTAAGTTTAGTTATATTCAAATTTTTATCTTATGTATTTATTTTATAAGCCATTAATATTAAAAAAATAACAACACCTTATTTATTCATTTAAATTTAATTACATCTAATGTATTATACTTTATTTGCTTGACTTGAATTTCATTCCTTTACAAAAATCAATTTCCAAAACAAATTTATATTCCACATTCCAACTTACCCATTTATTTCTTTATATATATATATAACTTGTATAAATAACTAAAAATCATTTTAATTCAATTTAAATCAAAAAATACTATACCAATTTAAATTACTTAAATTTTTCCAGAAAAATATATATATATACACACATAACCACAGGTCTGTATAATGTTTTCTACCTACGTCAAGTGGTACGGATAATATATCATTTCAATCCGTAATTTACAAAGAAAAATCCAGGTTCTATCATTTCAAACCTGCAATCCCAAGTTAAATAAATAACTAAATAAATAAATAGATATCGTTCAGGCCAATCATTTCAGCTCGTAACGATTTAATTCTACAGGGAACTTGCAGTGATAGACAGTAAATAAATAAATAGTATAACAGCTTAAATATAACAGTATAAAATATGACTGATGATGTGTCAAATTAATAACAGGGTTTTTAACATCATAAATTTATATCGCAGGCAAGAAATATAAATATTCTACAATTACACTTGTTATTAATTTACAGATCTATAAGTATGTTTGTCTACTAAGAATACTCACCTCTATGCTGTTGAAGATTAGTTTCAAAACTATGACAACCACACCGAAACAGCGTAGAAAGCACGATCAAATATTGGAAGATGAGACAAACTGATTTCGATCTTGAAACAAGATAAACAAATAAAACTGAGTACGCGAATTCCAATTACGGAAAAAGCAAATTTTTAAATAAAACAAAATTGGAACGAGCTAAAATAAAATGAAAATAGACTCAAATTGCTCGACCACTCCACCGCACGACTTGACCCATTAAAACAAAAGCTCAGCCTGCCCATTTATTTTTTTCAAATCAAAATTTACAAAATAAATTTATACTCGATTTTTTTTACCCTTTTTACAAAATATTATGACGTGTTAATAAAAAGGTGGCAAATCTTATTTGGGCAACATGAAATTCACGGGAGTGATACATAAAGGTGGCGCATGCAATATTTATTTATTATATTTTTTCTTTTTCTTTTTTCCTTTTTTTTTCTGTTTTCTCTTTTTCTTTTTTTTCTCTGTTAGGAAACAAGTAAAATATCAAAATCTTCAAATCAAAAAAACTTTATACTATTCTTACATATATCATATATCCTCATACGTAATGTTTCTAAATTTTAAAACACAGGTGACCAAAAAAGGGTACGGTCTGGAAATACTTCTTCCCTGAACACTCGCGTAACAAAGTAGTGGAATTATCTGAAAAGTTTTAGGCTGGGCTAACCTTAGGTGGCGTATGCCTTTTATATTATATTTTTTTCTTCAAATTGAAGTGCGCCTATACTCAACAAGTATGATGTTAATCCATAATTACATGACTAATTAACCTTGATTCTTACTTATTGCTTAATTAATAAATCTTTAATCATTAATTAATAATCTTTAATTATCTAATTAATCTTAAATTTCAAATTGATTAACCCTTAATCAATTATTTATTAATCCCTAATCATTAATTAATTAAATTAACTAATTATTCCTTAATTACCTCATTAATTTAATTAATTTCAAATCATTAAATCTTAATTTAACTTTAAGATACAAACATTTCTTAATTATGACTAAATTGTTATTAACAAAAACATTTGAAAACAATTTACTTTTGAATTACTTTAAAAATTTCATTTCAAAAATGAGATGTAAAATGGACACAATTTAACTTAAACAAAGTTTAAACAATTTAAAAACCCTTTTAAATTACATGGTAAAGAAATGTTTGTCTTATAAAAGAATAACAATATACAGGCGGGGATAATATAAATATTCAAGTGCTAGGCTAAAACTGCATCTGAGATGCTCGGCAATGCACGACGAGATCGGAGAAGAGGGGAAGGATGTTAGGCGTTTGTCATGCGGTGGACCAGTTTGAACAGAGTAATGGAAAAAAAATAAAAGAAGGAAATAAAGTAGTAGCCATTACCTGATGCTACTGATTCTCACGAACTCAAGGAAGAAAAAGAGAAACCAAATGCAGTGAATGATGGAATTTTTTGTGCACTCGATTTTTATATATAACATAAGTTGCGCAAATCAAGGGTGGAAAATATGTTTTTATTGGTAAACATTCATATGTGTTAAATTAAGGAAGAAAATGCGTTGATTTGATTGAAGCAATATTTACAGTGGGCATAAATTTTAATTAGTGGAGATTGCGTGAATTAAGAGGAAAGAAACGGCAAGCACAATATGTTTAAATGGTAAGGAACATGAAATTTTGAACGTGTATAATTTAAAAGATGGAAACTTGCGGTGATTGAGGTAAAATAATAGGCAAGCAAGGATTGATTGCGTTGATTGAAAATAAGAAACGATAAGAATTTATTAGGCAAGCATTTGTACTCGTTTGAAATTATTAAGAAGAGAATGTGTTGATTAATAAAAAGAAACGACAAGAATTTATTGGAGCAAATAATTGCAGTGGGTATGACTTAATCAGCGAAAGAATACGGTAAGCAAATATATTTTCTTTGAAACGGATAAGGAAATTTGGAAAAATTTTGCACGTTTAATAATTTAGCCGAAAATTATGCGTTTGATATTGGTGGGAGAGGGAAAACGGCAAGTAATAAATTTTATTTCGGTAGGCTTTGCAATTTCAAATATTTTATATATGAACTTCAGGTTGCTAAAGTGGGAAAGCACAAATTAATGCGTGCGTAATTTAAGGCAAACACGGATTTAAAAATTTTGAACGCAAATGGAAAAATGATTTCTTTCATTATCAAAGGGGTGCGCGGGTTAATATTTAAATAGGGAAGTTTTGCATATGTTTGCGGGAATTTAGGTGAAATAAAATAGCAAAGAATAATTTATAAATCGTCAGAGGAAATTTCAAAGATTTTATTCCATAATTTCATGCGAATCAAAGGAAATTACATGATTTTTTTTTTGAACGCGTTTTACAAATAAAAACTTCTGTTGATTTGGGAACAATGGCAAGGAAAATAAGTTGATTTTCTGAACCTTAAAGTAAGTAAATGATCTCTTTATTATCAACAGGTGTGTGGTTTTATTCAAAGAAGTAATTTTGCATTGCAAGAAATATTTGATAAAGTGTAATGCGAAAATAAAGGAGGAAGTAAATTTGCGTTTACACGAAAATTTGCCTTGTTGAATGAGGCACGACCAGTAGTAATTAATTTTGAATGATTGAATTTGGAAGGCTATTGCTAAAACAAAGATTCCATAACACATTTAAATGATTTATGAAAAAGAAACGAGTTATATAAAAAAAATTCTTATTAAAGAAACTTACGTTGATTTATACAAAGAAATGGCTAGGACTACTAGGCAAACATTTGTACTTGTTTAGAAATTTGGAAGTAAATGTGTTGATAAACTTTTCTTCCCTTTTTGAAAACGCAAAAATAAGATAAAGTGGGAAGGCGTTCATAAAGGAGGCAAGAATTTGATTGAAACAAAATGGGATGCAATATAATTTTGAACGTGAGTTTTGAATTCTAGAGAAGTTGCATGATTCAAGCCAAAGAAAATATGGCTAGAAATAATATTCATTTACCACTTCGAATTTTACGTCTGCTGTTTAATTTATCCATTCATAGCTAAGGTAAAAATTAAGAATGCATACTACAGACGCAATATTTTATGCCCAAATTTAAAACGAAAATAACATTTTTTACATTTATACGTTTAAAGAGTATCCATCAAATACATACTATTTATACCACCAAATTAATCAAAACAGGTGTAAATGTGCAAATTAAAACGCTCCTTTTTATAAAGCTTATTTATACACTATTTTTTTTCCAAGTTTTATTGCTTAAATAAAACATAATTTTGCTTAAAATTTAGTTATTTACCGTTTCAACAAAATAAACCAAATTTTCAATTAAAGTAAATCCTTAACCAAAGTCAAAATTTAAGAAATCTTATCCTTTAATTAAAAATTTGGGCAATGTTTTAATCAATTTTAAAAAAAAAATATTTTTATGTAATAAACCCCAAAGTTTTATAATTAAAAGAATGAAATATTTGTTATGATTTTAGGTTGTTACACAATTGGTATAAATCCACAGCATCCATCGCTCGTTCGATCACATTTCGGTTTGGATTTGCCCTTTTTGGGATAGGCTGAATTTTGTCTAGCAGGAAAATTCAGATGTCTGGTTAAAAAATCCAGACGTCTGAAAGGATTTTGGAAATAAAAAAAAAGGGTAAAGCTGGAATCCAAACGTCTGGAACAAAATCCAGACGTTTGGAACAAAAATCCAAACGTCTGGTTGAAAATCCAAAAGTATGAAATGCCCTGGAATTAAAAAGACAAAGGAAAAAAATAATATATTTCCCCAGAACCCAAATGGAGACATCTGATTGGTAATTTCAGATGTCTGGAATTGCCAATTTTTCCTATTTTGGTTTTTTTTAAGTGGATTTCCAATTTTTATCGATTTTTGTTGATCCAATTGGTCGTTGTCATTTATTATCGAATTTGACGACTTCTTTTTGGGATTTTTGTGAACACCCACTTGATGATTTTGATATTGATTTCTATGGATTTGATTCATGTTTTTGTATGTGAATTTTTGGTGATTGATTGTTTCTACAATCATTTCTGTGATTTGTCACTTTTAAATGCAAAGGTCTCTATACTAGTAGTAAATATCAAAATTCTTTCACAAAAATGTTTTCAACGTTACTTTTAATACAAAGCTCGTTTTTGAAACCATTTTTCAATCTATTAGTGTATGCAAACCTTTACCTCTTTCGTTCGAGAAATCCAATTAAATGACTTAACAAAATAAGTGGTATGAAATGCTTGCTTTTACTTCGTCGGTTGATTCCTAGACTTGTTCGATTGAAACCATGTTACAATTTTCGAGTGGAAATCTACAATATGTTCGTAAATATTAAAGTTAAGCTAGTGGTTATGGGACATGAGGCTAAACTCATTTATTTACTTGCTTAGTGTAATTCACAAATCTTATTGATTAATGGTGATCATTTTATGGTTTAGACTAGGGTATGCGATGTCTCGTTGTCCACGTGGGGGACTATACCTCGTTTTATTGAGCTTCGTCTCATTTCTTTTGTAGGCTGACGACCTATGGGTTCTTTGGAGTTTCGACTCATTTTTGTGGGCTAGTGGCTCGTGTTCTTTTATGGAGTTTGGTTCATCGGACGTAACGTTGTTGTACTACATCAATGTTCAGGCTTATCAGGTTCATTTGGCGTACCGTTATTGTACAACGTCACTGTTTCGAATTATTCGAGTTCAAGTTCCTTGGGCATACCGTTATTTTACTACATCGTTGCACCAGCTCTATGGTTAGCGACCACGGAATAGTGTTCCGTTGGTGATGTACGTGTTGGTGAGTTTTCATGCTCCCGTTTGTGATAGGCCTCCCTTTCATGATTTCTGGATTTCTAATTGATGATTTCTAGAATTTGTGTTTCACCAATTTTTTCAATTGGCATTGACATGTTTTGTCAATATTCGTGGTTTGGTGAATAAAATAAAGAATATGACATTCTTTTTGGTGTTTGAGAATATTTGAGATATTGTATGATTTTGTTGTTAACTAATGTATACTTGTCACATTACGACATTATTGTTATCATACATTTCTGTCATATCTTTTATCCTATCTCATTTTATATGATATTTATAACTAGACAGATTCGTTTATTATTTTATTCTTAATAATACTCGGGTCAGACCGAGGTATTTTAGGTGCTTCTACTTAACTTCTTATTAGGGTCCGTCATCTGACTTTTGGCTAACTACTTAGCTTGGTAGTTTTTTTTTATACATTCGATATAGAGACTCCTTGACGTATACATACACTTTTTTCTTGTACTTGTACCTATTCTTTTGTGATGTTCTTACATGATCACTACTTTGACGTATACTTTTATGTGTTACATTCATATATGTTTTCGCCTTAGTGATATGAATATCTATGGTTGTTTAATGTTATGCTTATTTTATATTTGTTTCTGAAGATCACATAGCCACTATGTAGTTTTGAGTTTGTAATTGATGTGTCCAATTTCTTCTTGAAACGAAATGTATGTAATACTATCTGTCATATCGGTACTCGCATAAAGAAATTACATAGATAGTCGCTCCTCAACTGCCTTATTCTCTTGCTAGTTGATGGCATTACTCCGTAGTACCCTTGGCTAGTGTGAGTATAGACGTGAGGCATCATAGCATGGTATCAAAGCCAGACTTCGAAACAATATAGAATTTTATAGCAAGGATCATCGTCCTAAGTCTCTCTTATGAATCGTGCCTTAGGAATTAATTCGATTCATTGGACCCGTTCTATCCTATTTTCTTTTATGATGCCTTGTTTTACCAATCATGATTGTTTGATATTTATTCTGAGAATAACATTTTTCCTCTTCTTTCTTTCTTTCTTAAAGAAGAGAAATGGATAGACTTGGCTATCCCATAGCCGGTCAATCCAGTGCTACTCCTCAGGATGGAGTATTTATGTTTTCCCAGAAGTTTTTAGATCTTGTAAAGATTGCTCAAGCTGTTGAACCCATTCCAGATCCTACTCATCCTAAATCCGGGTTTGGATGCTTATGCAATGATTATACCAATTTGAGTAGAAGGCCATTCAAATGTTCCGAAAGTGTTTATAAGTCCAAGCTTGGCTTAGAACATGCGATCGCATCTTTTCTCGCGTGAATCTTGTTGATCTTTATCGAGTCCAATTGGCTTCTAGCATGCTCCAAGAAGGAGCATTAGATTGGTATGAGCTTTTGATTTCGAAAATTATTGAAGCGGATCTTACTTGGGAGTAATTCTGGGAAATATTCGAGTTGAAGTTTGTGCCGGAAGCTGAAAAAGTAACTTTAGGCCGATGCTTTATTGACCTTGTTCAAGGTGAATCTTCTGTGACAGACTATGTCGAATCTTTTGAATCTCTCTCTAAATATGGGGTCGAGTATATTAATAACTCATTGAACAAAAATCAGAGGTTTGTCTATGGGTTGATTAAGAACCTCAAAAAGCCTTTATTTCTAAAACTAGAAGTTTCTTTTGATCAGCTTGTTGATATCGCTCGTCGACTTGTATAGGCCAACACAGAAAGTGATGTTGAAGTTATGGGTGCCAAACAGAACTTTAACATCAACAAGAAGAGGCCTATTATGTTCAAGCCAAATCCCAACAAGAAAGGGAAACTGTAATGACCCTGACTCGACCTTCAAAAATCGGCACCGAATACTTCACCAGTATTCAAATGTCGTAGAATCAAACACCGAATCTGGTTCGTCGGAGCTTATAACTCATTAAGTATAACAAAACAACGGAAGAAAATGAATAATATCGTTGATATAACAATGAATGCAATATCTAATACAATATGATCCAACAATATTGGAGACAAAAATACAATAGCGGAATATGATAACAACGGAAGAGATAACACAAATATGATCTTCGATGAATAGTGAATCCAAAATCTGCAACTCCATCACAAATCTCTAATACAAAGATAGCTCGAACTCCCTATCAAGTTGGACATAAGCAAGTCCGGTCCAAGTGAACAATTGCTATCGCCAAATCCAAAGGTTGGATGCTATCGAATTCTACACCTACTATTTGATTATTTGAAAAAACCAACTCTAGACTGCCCGTGTGGAAAATTATGGACAACCAGAGTTTAGGAAGGGAACAATTAACTCCAGGCCAGTTATGGGATTGGTATGAGCAAACAAAAACAGTTTAGCTTTATCAAAAGAAAAACAAAAGATTTTAAAGAAATTCGCAATGCTTTTTTAGTAAATGAAACTGCCATAAGGCCTCCTGCCACACACACAATGCAAGCGCAAAGTTGGAGGAGATTTCTCCTTATGACAGTAAAAATGCTTACTACGCAAAATCTTTTTGATATTATTATTATTAGTGCATAGTGCAGAAAACCTTTCGAAAGTATAATATTAATATTAGCTAGCATAGACATTTCGAACTACGCCTACTATAGCTACCATCTAAACAGTGGGGCCCCACCATAAGTAGATGGCAGGTTATCAACTAAACCGTACAGGGCGCGTATTTGATGATTAGATTTTCAACAAATGGTCAGGCAAAGGAACTTCCCACACAAAATGGAACGCCTTTGAAGGGACATCCTCGAGAACCTAACCGGATCTCTGCTACATAAGGCCGGGTTACCCCTGCCAAAAGTAACTACAAACAGGAGTATGCCATCCCTCGGTCGTTAACGACCTTTATCCGAGGGCCCTCAACCAACAACCACAAAGCAAAGTATCTGGGATCCATACCATGATACCGCTTTCAAAATCAACATAAGTAAATATCTGAGCTTTATACCATGATATCACTTTTTATCCAGAAGGGAATGGACATAATCTTAGGGGGCGCTAACCCCAAATAAACTTGTTGCAACGATCATGTTTCGACAATTACCTGGTTGTGAGGTTTGACGAAGTCACGTCCACAAAGTTATGCTTTTCACAAAAGCCATGCTTCGATCAACAAATGATCAGCAACACTTCATATGCCACATTACCAAATTGGGAATGTACCACAAGTAACCATCAACTACATAACCTCTGAGCTCGTACGTCTTAGAGAAGGGTGTTAAGCTAAGAGAATAAATTCTCCCCCACCGACAGAAATGTATTTGAAAGAAATCTGTTTTATATCTCAAAATGTAATGTCAAACATACAATCATACTAGTTTGTTCCGGGTTTTGAAGAGAACCGAAGGCACTTCTGAAGAAGCCCTTACAATTCGAGTATTCACGATCCCGATCGAACTCCCCATCAAATATGGAGATCTCCATACCAGCGCGACACAGTGCAGAGACATTCGACAGGTTATCCTTTCGTTTTCGAAAATACCCGGTCTTTACCACCGGTCTTCAAATTCTGTCCACAACGTCGTATTATTATTCGGAATGGGTTATATGACATAAGGTCCTCTCCCGGCTAAACCAAATAATGACCGTCATATTTAAAAACAAATGGATATTGGGATTTCAGTTAAGTCACAACTTATGTGGCGCCCCACCTCTATACCTACGCTAGCCAAGAACACTACGGTGTAGTGCTGTCAACTAGCACGGAGAATAAGGCTGTTGAGGAGCGACCATCCATGTGATTGCTTATCAAACGGTGGCTATAAATAATCTTCGGAAACAAACATAAAAATAATCATAACATAAATCAATCACAGACATCCATATCACAAAGGCGGAAAAAGATATGAATATATAACTAACACATGAAAGTGTACATCAGAGTAGTGGTCAAAAAGATCCATAATATTACAAAAGAATAGCAACACGTGCTATACAAAAGAATACAACTTGAGCTTCCCATTCGTTGTTTTTGGGTTTATAGGTGAGTTCTTGAACTCACATCTATGTCTATACATTTCATTGTTGTTAGGTATGAATTCCTAACATTTATTCCATGTTCAATTGCTTTTGATTCGAATTGATTTGGTGATTTTTTCAATTTTGGTGTTTTTTAGTCAAAATCATTAAAGATTCTACCTTGGATGTTTGGACATCTTTTTGGTGGTGTATCGAAAAGCCAATAGTGCAGGGTTGTCGATTGGCATAAATTCCTAGCATTCATCGCTCGTTTGATCGCATCTCGGTTTGAATTAGCCCTTTTTGGGCTAGGCTGATTTTTTCCTAATAGGAAAATTCAGACGTCTTGTTGAAAAATCCAGATGTCTGAAAGGGTTCCGGAAATAGATAAAAAAAATGGCAAAGCTGAAATCCAAATGTCTAGAACAAAATCCAAATATCTGGAACAAAAATCTGAACGTCTGGTTGAAAATCCAAATGTTTGAAATGGCCTTGGAATTAAAAGGAGAAAGGAGAAAAATCGTATATTTTCCAGAATCCAAATCCATGCATCTGGTTAGTAATTTCAAACATCTGGAACTGCCAATTTTGCCTATTTTGGCTGCTTTTGAGTGGATTTCCATTTTTTATCGATTTTTGTTAATCCGATTGGTCGTTGTCATTTACTATCGACTTTGAAGACTTCTTTTCAGGATTTTTAGGAATATCCATTTGATGGATTTGATATCGATTTCTCTGGATTTGATTCCTATTTTCGTATGTGAATTTTTGGTGATTGATTGTTTCTATAATCATTTCAGTGATTTATCACTTTTAAATACAAAGGTTTCTATACTAGTAATAAATATCCAAATTCTTTCGCAAAAATGATTTCAGTGTTATTTTTAGTACAAAGCTCATTTTTAAAATGGTTTCCAATCTATTAGTATATGCAAACCTTTACCTCATTCGTTCAAGAAATCAAATTAAATGACTTAGCAAGACAAGTGGTATTAAACGCTTGGGTTTACTTCGTCGGTTAATTCTTTGACTTATTCGATTGAAACCCTTTTTATTTATTAGCTTAGTGTAATTCACACTTCTTATTGATCAATGGTGATCATTTTACGGTTTAGACTAGCGATATGCGATGTCTCTTTGTCCATGTAGGGGACTGTACCTCGTATTATTGAGCTTCATCTCATTTCTTTTATAGTCTAACAACTTATGGGTTCTTTGGAGTTTCGACTCATTTTTATGGGCTAGCGACCCATGTTCTTTTGTGGAGTTCAGTTCGTCGGACGTACCGTTGTTGTACTAAGTCATTGTTCCAGCTTATCAGGTTCATCGGGCATACCGTTATTGTACTATGTCGTTGTTCCAAATTATTCGAGTTTCAGATTCATTGGGCATACCATTATTGTACTACATCGTTGCACCGGCTCTATGGTAAGCGATCAAGGAATAGCGTTCCATTGTGATGCTTGCGTTGGTGAATTTCATGCTTCAGTTTGTGATAGGCCTCCCCCTTTGTGATTTCTGGATTTCTAATTGATGATTTCTGGAATTTGTGTTTCACTAATTTTTACGTTTGGCATTGATATGTTTTGTCAATATTTGTGGTTTGGTGAATAAAATAAAGAATATGACACTCTTTTTGGTGTTTGAGAAAATTTGAGATATTGTATGATTTTTGTTGTTGTCAAATGTATACTTGTCATAGTATGGCATTATTGCTATCATACATTTTTGTCATATCTCTTATCCTATCTCATTTTATATGATATTTATAGCTAGACTGGACCGTTTATTATTTTGTTCTCAAATAATATTCGAGTCAGACCGGGGTATTTTAGGCGTTTCTACTTGACTTCTTATCAGGGTCCATCATCTGACTTTTGGCTAACTACTTAGCTTCGTAGTTTTTGTTTTATACATTCGAGATAGAGACTCCTTGATGTATATATATTCTTTTGTATAACACTTGTACCTATTCTTTTGTGATGTAGTGGATCTTACATGACCACTACTTTGATGTACACTTTTATGTGTTTATCTATTTCCACCTTAGTGATATATCTGTGACTGATTTATGTCATGCTTATTTTATTTTTGTTTCCGAAGATCACATAGCCACTATGTAGTAGTTATGAGTTTGTAATTGATGTGTCAGATTTCCTCTTGAAACGAAATGCCTGTAATACTATCTGACATATCGGTACTCACACAAAGCAAATACAAAGATGGTCGCTCCTCAACAGCCTTATTCTTCGTGCTAGTTGACGTCATTACTCCATACTGTCCTTGGCTAGTGCGAGTATAGAGGTGGGGCGTCATAAACTTCTTCAAAATTTCCATACTTAAAATCATTTCAATACTCTTTTATTATGCCTTGGTGTTCCTTTAAAATGAAATCGGGTTATTTATTTTAAGAACTAAAACTTTCAAAACCTTAAAACTTTACTTTCGAAACCCTTGGATAACCTTCTTCAAAAGCATTTAAATCATCTTTTCAAAACAATAACATATACCTTTCGAAACACTTCAAAACATCTCTTTCGAAACTCAATTCATACCTTTCGAAAATATCAAAGCATTACTTACTAACTCTTAGAAGCATAGCTTTGAAACCAATGAAAGTGCACCTTTCGAAACCATTGGGTTTATTTTAAAACATATCGTATTGGTTCTAAGTGAATACAAACGAAAATACCCCTTTCGAAACCTTTACTCTTTGTATAATATTATTTGGGGAAGAATTGATGGCTTCAAAACCATCCCTAAGAAAGCTCAAAGCATCTAAATAAAATACTAAAAGGGTAGCTTCGAAACCCCCTTATGAAGCCATTCCCTTTGAAACCCTTAATTCTTTCGAAAGCTTTTGGAAGTGCTTAGTACAAATATAAAACAAAGGCCAAAAACAAAGGTTTCTACTTGATCAAACGCATTCTTTTGAAAACAAGGCAGGCGCTTATCTTTGGAAAGGAAAACATAGGTTTTGACCCCATCGAAAGCAATCGTTTTGGTACCATGTCTTCTGTCTTTCTCTAATCCACTACGTACCATCATTGTGATGCCTTGTGTATTGGTTTCGGCTATGGTAGGTTTTGACTTGGTCGAAGCGGAAGTAATGGGTCGAATGGTGCTTCTAAATGAGGCGGAACCCACTTTTCTAGGTAAAAACTGATTTAATGCCAATTAAAGCAAATACTTTATGACTAACCTACCTATTTGTAAGCAGTTGATTGGTTTCCATAACTTTTCAAATCCTTTACATAAAAATAAATGCCACATAATTTCAGATCTAAACATGGATCAATTTAACAAATAAGCCCTTCCATTAAGCAAAACCAATAAACCACCTAAGTCCTTCATCTAAAATAATTTTATTTCCATTATAAATTACTTACGAAAAATCCACAAAAATGCTGAAATTCACTTTCAATATGTTGTCTAGCATACAAAATTTCCAGACCCAATTTTTTATAAAATAACGAAAATAAATTTTTAAACCCAATTCATTCAAATTTTGCTTTGAAAATTCATAATAAATTTTCCATAGCTTGGAAAATTACAAAATTTGAAACCCATCTGCAAAATCATATTTTACATGACATAAAATTTTCTCATGGCATTCGAAATCAATCATAATTGATTTTACCCTTAAAACAATGTAAAATGATTATTTAATATTTTGCTTAAATCAAACGTAGCAAATCCAAGCATATCATCAATCAAAAATTGTCTTAATATTGGATTTAATCTAAAATTCGAAAACAAATAATCTTAAAACAAAATAGAGATGATTTTAATTATTAGTCACCTTGATTAGGATAAGGAATTTGAGATTTGATTGAGATTAATCCTTCTTGCTTTAATTCCTAACTCTTGATTAATTTCCCCCTTCCTGGTAATGGCCGACTCCTCTTATATTTGCTTTTTGTGAAATGGAAATGAATGTGAATAGATGGTAAAGACGTGAATATATAACGGTGCGACTATTTTCTATTAAGACCTTATGTAAATTAATTAGCATATAAGCCATTCTTAAGCCCATTTAAATAATTAAGCACGCTATTAATTTATTTTAAAATTTCAATCCCTTTATCACTCTAATTATTTACATTATTCTATTTAATTTATCTAATTATATCTCAAGAATAATGTTACCAAAAATTAAGGGTGTTACAGTACAAAGATAGATGTAACAAGGCACAGTTGGTAAGAAGAGAGTGAATGGCCACTTCCGCTTCATTCGAAAACATCGAAAACATCGAAAACAAGAATTGTAAAATAATAATTGATTCTTAACATTGGAGTAAGAAATTTGATTTCTATTCTAAAATGCATTATTTTGTATATAGAAAATTGTTTTCTATGAAATATTTTCTTTAAAGTTCAAGATATTTGATCTGAAAACCCATGACTGTAAAATGGTTGCAGCAGAAGGAAAAATAGCCTACAAGAAGTGGTTGAATGGACCTTCGTACTTCATACGCTATTATAATAATGGCAGAAATAGTTGGAGAATGCCATATATCACCTATTTTTTGTATCAGTTGATGAAAATTGTTTTAGCAAATCATACCAAACATTATTTATGAAACAATAGTTATTTTACATTATTGAATGAAAAATAGACATATTTTTATTTCAGTACGAATATTGTGAATATTCATTATAAATATAAAACTACAATAGTGGTATTTGTTTTCATAACAAAAGTGATGAACTAGAATATACATAAGCATCTGAAATTATTTGCAATTATTTTGGAATATAAACTAAGCTTATTTTAGAATATAGACTAAGCCATAGTTTTGAGAAGTAATTCTTTGATTATATGATTATGAACCAGTGAATTATCTCTCAGACAATTAAGGGCGAAGCAACCACTCGATGAAAGTGTCATAAGAGTTGATGAACTCTTCGGGCTAATACATGTATATGTGTGCAATCAAAAGTCTATTGATACCAAAATGATTCCATTTACTTTATTGTATTCACGGATGAGTTATCACAAACATGAACAGGTGTTTGATACATATGTAGTATATCCACGATAAGTTCATATAATATAAAATGGAAGTAAATTAAATTGCATGCAGAATAAACGATAAGTTCAAGATATTTAATCTCAAAACTCACTCCTTCCTATGATACATAATAATGTTTCGATAAGGAGTAATCAAACTTTTCTAGACAATGTATGATTAGTAATGAGTAAAGTTGAGCTAACTTCTTTCTGCAAGGTCGTGTACATAAGAGTAGCACATAAGGTAAAAATTAATTTCATCTAAATAATTGTTTATAAAATCATACAAGAAAAGGGTTTAAGTGAAACCCTAATATATCATAGGCCAAGGGTTGGCAGGTTGTGCGAGTTGAAAGACTGCACGTGATAATCCTATGTGACAGTTTTTCTATGAGTTGCCCTGTAACAACCCGGGGTTTTGTAACAATTAATTATCGTCAAATTAACGATTAAATTGGTTGCCAATTGCTATTGGGAGATTTTAAATGGGCTGGAATTCTTTTTCTAAAAAGATTGGGTGAAGGATGTGGACTTTAAATTGAATCTTTGCACACGTATCTTTGCTTAGGGCTGAGTTTATCATCAAAAGCTTGTAACCGATCCCCCTTTTGATTCATTTTTTACGCAAGCCCTAGCACAATAAAAGAAAACGAAATTAGCGAATCTCATTCATTGTTCGTTCCTCTTTCTTCAAAATTAGTGTTTCGATTCTGGCTTCAACCGCGAACCGCTCGTTCTTCGGTCACTTGTGCTTGTCGAGTCAAGGTGAGTGATTCTTTTCACTCACATCCTAGTTCATCTTCAGTATTTAGCTTCGGCCATTTGATTTCATGTGAGTGTTGATGATTTCTTTGACTTTTTCGCTTCACGCGGTTTTGAAATTATGTCTTTGTTCAACTTGATTTCAGACTTGGTCAACTTTGATTTTGACTTGTTCATCATATTCGTGTTATCCACGGCTTTGAGTTCTTTGGTTGTAACTGGACTTGTTGCCTTATTGATAAACACAGCTTTGATTCGCATTTTTTGATAATATGGACTTTGACTTGTTCAGTTCTTTTCCTTTGATTGACTTCACTACGACAGATAATGTTCAATTTCTTCTTTTTAACACATTAACACTGTTTTTGTTTGTTTAATTATTTTTGAAACTACTCCTTGAGTTGGGTTACCCCCGGCTACTACTGATTACCCACGGCCAGATTTTCTTTACTGGTCTGGTTTTGTTCCTCTTGAAGTCAGGTCTTTTGAGCTACTATCTTGGATGAGGATTCACTTGCATGCTTCATGTTTATATGCACTATGTGTTGAAATTGAGTATTGCTTTCCTAGTGTCTTTTTTTTGAATCAAGTATATACATACGTACATATATGTATGTATGTATGTATGTATGTATGTATGTATGTATGTATGTATGTGCGTGTGTGATTGGTATTACTTCAGCTTCAATGTGTTCATTTGCATTACAGTTTGATGTTGTGCATCATATACATGTAGAAACTGTCATGTGGTATGTTGAGGCTGTTTCACTTTTGTCCATGGTTATTGTAGTCTAATCTAGTTCATGCCTTTATCTTTTGTACTTGTTTGGTGGTTTGCATTTCAGTGTATTGACCATTGATTTAGAGAACTTCCTTTGTTGCTCTTGGTCATTGCATTGAAGCTGTACATGTTAAAACTGTATGCTTGCATATCCATATTGCATATGTACTGATCTGGTCTATCTCCTTGCGCAATTGCTGTTTGGACCCGTTTGTACTTATGCACTTCACTTGTATCACTTTGTATCCACACTTTATGTTGTTGTTGGCATTGATTATTTGTCCCTGCCCTGTGTTCTGTTATTTGCTGGGCCTTGTTGTGTTGCCTTATCTTTGGTGCACTGTCCGGTTCATGATGTTGGCATTGATTTGTGTCATTACTATCATGGGTACACTCCCTGTTGCACACCCGTGCATTCCACAGTATTCACAGTGTTGCTCTTTTTACATGTATCATTGGCTGACCTTTGTGCCTTGTTGCTATCCCTTTATATGCAGTGCTATGCGCTGTGTTGTCATATCTTTGGTGCTTTCACCATCATTTGCTGTTTTCATGTATTCGTACCACTGCCATGAGCACTTGGTCATTCAGTGTTGCCCAGACCTGACCTTGTGTTATTTCTTGGTATCGCCGTTAACTTTGGTTTAGCCTTGTAGTTGTGCTGAGTCGTGATAGTAGTGACTTAGCCTTTATAGTTTCAACTTGCTGTTAATATTTGGAGTTGTGATAACATCATAACTGTAGTGGCGAGGCAGTGCACGCGAGCGTGTACTGCAGCCACACCGTATTGATTTTACTGGTATTTCTTTTGCTTTTGATCCGTTGATCTTTTGTGTATTTCATGCTGTAGTGGCGAGGCACTACACGCGTGCATGCGCTGCAGCCCTACCAGAATTGATGTTTTTAAGTGATGTTTCAATTACTTGAATTGTTTTGTCCAATTCAATATTTTGAAGTTGTATTATGATTTGGTTTGATTGATCATTTTGTTGTTGTCTAATTATCTATTTGATAATTAGATTATGAGTTTCCAAATAATTATTTAATAATTAGAATTTGTTGTTAACTGCCGTTTAGGAAATTCTTATGTTTTCTAAATTATCTTCATTGATAATACTTTCATTTATCTTTGTTGAAAAATTGGAATTTGCTGATTTGCTGTTTAACACTGTTATGTGTTATATTTACCGTTATCCGATTTCCTTATTAAAGGATTGGATAGGTGAGATTATTTTGACTGTCGTCTAATTGTTATTTAATTATTATTGCTTCCGTGCATTAATAACTGAGTTTGAATTAGACTGACCCGTGTATTATTTTCTTTTGAATTTAATACTCGGGTCAGACCGAGTTATTTCAGGTTGTAGATATATTGCTTTGGATTGCTGCTAGAGCTATGAAGTCTCTTTATATCATTTGGAGTAGTCATTGTTATAGTATAGGATGTTATGTATTCATGTATGTTATTCACGATACGTATCACATGTATTGTAACTAACATCAGATATATATATATATATGAGACTTTTTATTATCTGTGTTCCACATTTAGCTTGTCTGTGTTATTATTATATGTATTGTCCTAAACTATTATGAACCATCGTAGTTCGTTTTATACTGGAATTGGGTATGTCAATGGGAGTAAATAAACAAAGAGTTGAAAAACAAAAATATATACCACTCCTATCGAGATAGCCAATACTAGGGTAAGGCCTAACTACGGATGGCCGCTCCTATCCAGCCTTATTCTTCGTAATAACAGACAATATTTCTTTTAATACACTTTGTTATTGTGAGCATAGAGGTGGGGCGTCACAGTTGGTATCGGAGCGATGGGTTTATGGACATAATATAAAACATAACTTAGACGGAACATGTGTTACAACTAATTGTTGATGTTTTGGTTGTGCTTTGAGTCAAAACTAAAGTTTTGAAATTATGATGAAATTTTTAAATATCTTTATTTAAAAATAAAAGTGAAATTTGCGTTTTGATGATTGATTAATTTGTGTTCTTTTTATCAGAGTGCGCAGTGGAAACAGTGAGACTGTCTTCGCTGAGTACAGCTGATAACTCTTTTGATTTAAAAATCAAAATATGAAATAAAAATAAATTTCATTATGTTGATACATAGATGTGTTTATTTTTGATTTCTTTGAAAATGTCGAATCCGATTTGAGGATCCGAAGCGATTGCAGTTATGTGATTTTGTTGAGATCTTTGCTGTTTTGAATTATCTTCAATGAAGATATATTCGAGTGATTTCTTTGTTCATTTTGTAGTATACGTGCAAATTTGAGTTGCACGTTACTGCATTAATTTTGCGTTGAACCGATGTTTGGTTTTAAATGTATTTTGTTGCCGTTAGTTTTATAACGGGATTTTTATACCAATGCTAAATTTTTGAACCACGGTGTTTTGTTGACATTTTTAATGAATGAAAATTCACTGGTATTATATTTTTATGCGAATTATTTTGATGAGATTTTGACGTATGAAAATTTCTGTTGCTTTGACATCAGTAGCCGTCAAATTTAAAGTTGATTTTTAAGCAGTTATCCCGCAATGCTGATTTTGAGATCCGTTTTTTAGGTGTTTTGAGAAGTGCAATTTCCTTATCGAATTTGCTATAGATGTTGCTGTTTAAACCACGTATTTTAAAAATCGTTTTAAAATAAAATTGTTTTCAACAAAAAAATTGTACAGTTTGCGCTTTCAAAAGAATGAGGAAGCGATTTAAACGTTTCAGCAAAATCGAGGACTATGAACCCTTACTTTTACTGATTCGCTTAATTCCGGACTTGTCCGTTTGAGAACTTAAAGTGTTATTTATTTAAAATACACAATTTTTCACTTTCAAGGAAACGATGAAGATAATTAAATGATTTAGTAAAACCCATGGTATGGGACATGTGCGTTTCCTATTTTGGTTAATTCCAGACTCGTTAATTGAAATATTTGCTGTTTGATGATTTTGATGATTTTCGTGTGCTTTCGAGCCACTATGATGGACCTTCGGGTCATTTGTTGGACCTTCGGGTCATTTGTTGGGAGCCAAAAATATAGTACTTGGTAGGCTTTGGCCATTTGTTGATGCACGTGCGGCGTAGCTAAAACTCGCCATCTGATGGGATCGATCCAACCTTTTATGTTGATTTTCTAGTCATCATAATTGATTTCTAGATATTTGTTGTTTCCAATTATCTGCAGGTAATTGGATATTTGTTGTTTCTGATTATCGTTTTTGATAATTTGATATTTGTTGATTTGAAATTTCTGATTATCGTTTTTGATAATTAGATATTTGTTGATTTGAGATTTCTGATTATCGTTTTTGATAATTAAATATTTATTGATTTGAGATTTCTGATTATTGTTTTTGATAATTAGATATATGTTGATTTGAGATTTCTTATTATCGTTTATGTTAATTAGATATTTGTTGATTTGAGATTTCTGAGTATCGTTTTTGATAATTGGATATTCATGTTTCCTAATTATCTATTTGATGATTGGATTTTGTGAGAATTTGTGAATTTCTTTTATGGAATTAAAAGATTTCTTTGGCGTCTAGGTACTTGACCTTTATTTTTCTAGCTTAACCAGTTTATGTTAGAAAAATAATTGTTATTGACGACTTTAATTATGAAAATTGCGGAGATGCAATTTTAATAAGGAGTGGAGTCTGTAACAACCTGGGGTTTTGTAAAAATTTATTATCGTCAAATTGACGATTAAATTGGTTGTTAATTGCTATTGGGAGATTTTAACTGGACTGGAATTCTTTTTTTAAAAAGGTTGGGTGAAGGATGTGGACATTAAATTGTATCTTGGCCCACGTATCTTTGCTTAGGGCTGAGATGATCATCAAAAGCTTGTAACCGATCCCCTTTTGATTCATTTTTTGCGCAAGCCCTAGCACAACAAAAGAAAACGAAAATGGCGGCTCTCGTTCGTTGTTCGTTCCTCTTTCTTCAAAATTAGGGTTTCGATTCTGGCTTCAACTCCGAACCGCTCGTTCTTTGGTCGCTTGTGCACGTCGAGTCAAGGTGAGTGATTCTTTTCATTCACATCCTAACTCATCTTCAGTATTTAGCTTCGGCCATTTGATTTCGTGTGAGTGCTGATGATTTCTCTGACTTTTTCGCTTCACGCGGTTTTGAAATTGTGACTTTGTTCAACTTGATTTCTGACTTGGTCAACTTTGATTTTGACTTGTTCATCATCTTCGTGTTATCCACGGCTTTGAGTTCTTTAGTTCTAACTAGACTTGTTGCATTATTGATAAACATGGCTTTGATTTGCATTTTATGATAATATGGACTTTGACTTGTTCAGTTCTTTTCCTTTGATGGACTTCACTATGACAGATAATAAACGATTTCTTCTTTTAAACACATGAACATTGTTTTTGTTTGTTTAATTGTTTTTGAAACTGCTCCTTAAGTTGGGTTACCCACGGCTACTGCTAATTAACCACGGCCAGATTTTCTTCACTGGTCTGGTTTTGTTCCTCTTGAAGTCAAGTCTTTTGAGCTACTATCTTGGATGAGGACTCACTTGCATGCTTCATGTTTATATGCACTATGTGTTGTAATTGAGTACTGCTTTCCTTGTGACTTTGTTTTTGAATCAAGTATATACATATATGTATGTATGTATGTATGTATGTATATGTGCGTGTGTGATTGGTATTACTTCAGCTTCAATGTGTTCATTTGCATTACAGGTTGATGTTGTGCATCATATACATGTAGAAACTTTCATGTGGTATGTTGAGGCTGTTTCACTTTTGTCCATGGTGATTGTAGTCTAATCTAGTTCATGCCTTTATCTTTTGTACATGTTTGGTTGTTTGCATTTCAGTGTATTGACCATTGATTTAGAGAAATTCCTTTGTTGCTCTTGATAATTGCATCGAAGCAGTGCATGTTAAAACTGTATGCTTGCATGTCCATATTGCATATGTACTGATCTGGTCTATCTCCTTATGCAATTGTTGTTTGGATGCGTTTGCACTTATGCACTTCACTTGTATCACTTTGTATCCACACTTCATGTTGTTGTTGGCATTGATTAGTTGTCAATGCCATGTGTTATGTTATTTGCTGGGCCTTGCTGTGTTGCCTTATCTTTGGTGCACTGTCCAGTTCATGATGTTGGCATTGATTTGTGTCATTATTGTCATGTGTTCACTCCCCGTTGCACACCCGTGCATTCCACAGCATTCACAGTGTTGCTCTTTGTACATGTATCATTGGCTGATCTTTGTTCCTTGTTGCTATCCCTTTATATGCAGTGCTATATGTTGTGTTGTCATATCTTTGGTGCTTTCACCATCATTCAGCTGTTTTCATGTATTCGTACCACTGCCATGTGCACTTGGTCATTCAGTGTTGCCCAGATCTGACCTTGTGTTATTTCTTGGTATCGCCGTTTGTAACGACCCATATATTTCGACAATTTAATTTGCTTATTTAATAGGATTTTGTAATTTATTTTAGTAGAAAAATTAAAAGGGGATAAATAAATGTTAAAATGAGGGCTAAAATAAATTATGTAAATGGTGACTTAAAACCTATTTATAGAAATTTGAATAAAATCCAAATTGAATTAAGTAGAAAAAGGATTCTTACCTAGATATAAAATTTAATATGAGAAAGTAATGAAAATATTAAATTGATTTGATGCAATAAAAGAGTGTAAATGGTAATTGGAATAAATTAAGGAATCATGTTATTGCAAGTTAATAATTTATGACTTGAATGAAATTCCAATTCAATAAAATCATTTAAATGTTATGATTTGATTTTTAATGGAATATGAGGAAAACAAATGTAAGTATTTGATTAATATATATGTTATTTATCCAGGGTATAGAATAAAATTGGGAATCCAGTTGTAATTAATGGTAATAATGTTGGTATTAGCCAATAAATTAAATTTCAATGCAATACCCATAAATGAATGTATGAAAATGTATACTAGGTTATTTATCAAATAAAAGTAAAGAAAAGTAAACATCGAATTGATTGATGAATAAATATGCATTGAATAGTAATTGAATGTAAAGTTAATGGTAATTGTATAAAATAAATATAAGATAATAAATTGCAATAATTGTGGGTTGATAATAAGGTGTGATGGGAAAGGGATTGTTATATTAATTGAATGAAATTCAAATTTGATGATAAAGGTAAATGGGTACTTGGTAATAAACTTAAAACGGACTTAAATGGTGAATTTATATAATTACTATATAATAAATAATGATTGAATAAAAAAACCTATACCTGTTGTGACGACCCTGGATTTTTGGCCCCATTTATTTTAATAAATTTTTAATCCGATCAAATAAAATGTAAACTCATCATTTTAAAATAAATATGACTTTTAAAATTTTAAAATAAAATCTCTTAATAATATTTATAATAAAATTTATCTTATATAATTGAATTAAAATACCTTGTCTTGTTAACATTTGGTATAAAAATATATATAGGTAATAATGTTTAAAATAGAATCAAATTCTATTAATATCAAATATAAGTATAAAATGTAAGTAAACTATATCGAATATAATTTTAAATAGTGATAGTTAAAATAAAAATAAGGATTAAGTTACTAGTGTATGCTTGCAACGTGAACTGGGAAATTGTAAGAACAAAGTATAAAATAAAATCAAACCAAATGTAATGTAAAACCAAACCCAAAGATATGTATATAAAACTATTTAAACTAGTCAGATAAAACAAACATATACATATGAATGTAATTTAGATGTTGATGGCTAAAATACAAAATAGAAATGAATATAAGTAAAAATAAGTGTAAAAACAACTATAACAATTTTAAGTGAAACACAAAGTGTAGAATAAAATAACAAAGTATAACATAATACCAGACAGAACATGTATATTGAAGTTCAAGCTAGAAATTTATACGTCAAACATTGTATATGAAGCAAACAAGAAGACAAATATTTATAAACAAGATAGCTTCATATGTAAGCTAAGTGCTTGTCTGCAAGTGGATATTTTCAAACATAATATCTTCATATAACAAATTGTAATAATAATTATGTAAACATAATAAGAAGCCAAGGCATTAAATGCCATCATCTCAGCCTAATATTTTTGTCTATTCAAAATATGTACAAATCCTACCATTTCAGTATAAAATCTGATCAAATTAAAAGCACAATGAAGGAAAACATTGCCTAGTCAAAAAGGGAGACTAGAAAAAAAATAAAAAAAATATATCTCTGACCATAGGAGATAAGCTTGTTCCAGAACATACCTTTCCTGTAAACTCTTTCTTATATATATCATCTTATCCTATTCTAGTTCGTTCAAAAAGGAAAAAGAAAAGAAAAGAAAAACTAAGCAGTTCAATGTTTCAAGGTTTTTCCCCCGTTTTTAAACATCTTCAAACTTTCTGTTCAAACTTTCAAGGTGAGTAAACTTTTAACTAAAATGCTCCTAGAATAAATGTTGTGTATGTATATGTTTTGATGATATGTAAGCTGCATATGTATATATAGATAAATTTCAGTGTATATATATATGTGTGTGTGCGTAGGCCTGAATTGTGTAAGATAGTGTGTCTATAACTTTCTGTTTCAAATTTACAGTTCAAAACAAGTCAGGAAATTAAAAATCTACCCATCAGATCATGGTTAAGAATTGAATTTCAAATAAAATAAGTTTGTTTAAACATAGATTATGGTCTAAATTTGTTTTAAGCATGATGGTGAGGAATTGCCTCTGTAAATTTAGTTTTACAGAGAAACTTTTAAACATATTCTAAATTCGAAAGTTTTAAAATAATAATTCAATTATATATCTTGAATCATTTTGAGGAAATATGACTTTTAAGATTTAAATGGTGGGTTTTCGTTGGGTATGCCAAGAGCAGTGGGTAGTATATCAGAAAATGTGTTTTAATCATTTTTCGGCGATCAGAAGCATAGTGGATGTCGAGTTTTTGGTCGAGGCTAGCTTGGACATGGGTGAAGTCGGGAAAAATGGCCGTGGCCGTTCCAGTTCGTCGTGGCGTCGGCAATAGCCCTATTTAGTTTTAAACCCTAGTTTTGTCGAGTTCGGGAAATTTGCCACTGTGGTTTCTTGGGTGTATCGAGTGGGACGTGGTTAGGAGAAGTGATAGTGAGGACGGAGGCTGCTTCCTGTCGATGTATGGGAAGTGATGGAGATTCGTGGTGGCGAAAGGAGATGCTTTGGATGATCGTGGTTTCGACTTTCCTGGATTGAGCAGTTCGATTTTGAACTAGGGGTTTTGACAAGGCTTCAAGGTGACTGGGAGGACGAAGGGGTCATGGGTAAACTGTAGGGGCAGTTGGCAGCATGCTCAGGTCGGCCGGCGTCGTGTGTAGGTGCACGATTGACATGTGCACGCGTAGGAAGCAAGAACAGAGGGAAGGGGAGAAAGAAGCACTGGGAAGAATAAAAAGAAAGGAAGGGGAGAAGAGTAGGAAGTTTGGGCCAAGAATAGGAAGTGGGCCAGTTTGTTTTGAACTTTAATTTATATTAAATAAAGTGGAACGTGGAAAAAAAAAGTAAACCAGTTTTCATTTAAGTATTAGCAAGGATGGGCTCAAAGTATTGGATAGGAGGTCACATGTGTTTGAACTCGTGAAACATTTGTAAAGCTCGGGTTTATTTTGTGGATTTTTGAGTGTTTTCTTGAAGCAGTAGAAGGAGCAGTATCTTGAGTCGAGCTTGGTAATTTGAGGTGAATAACTCGGGTCTATTTTATTTAGAGATCCGGGTTTTGGAAATAGTATGTGAACAAGTTTTATTAAAGGTAAATAAATTCAAATTCTACCTTAAAGATGAAAGAACAAGGTTTAAAAAAAAAAGAAACAAACCAGTTTTAGATTTTTAATAAGGATATCAAGTTTAACAAATTCCGATGATTTAGAAGTAATTAAGAATTAATTACTAGGTGTGATTAAGTAAAAGACTGATTTATCTAGAAAATTAATTAAGGTTAGCTAATAAATGAATATAGGATAAATTTATCAATGTAAGTGATTATAAAATAATTAATTTAAGGATTTATTAAAAATAAATGTAACTAAAGTGATGGGTTTGAGGTTAATTAATTTGTGTAATTAATTAAAAGCAAATTACATAATGTAATCGAAGAATAATTAGGCTGATTAATCAAGATGAAAAATTAAGGGATGATTAATAAATGGAATATAATTAATTAGTGTTAATAAAGCAAGATTTAATTAATAAGTAATTAATGTAAATCATTGGTGGTTACTTAAGTTAATCAAAAATTGTATCACTAATTTGACTTGCTTATGAATGATATCTGAATGCCTTGGGTAATTTGTTATCCCTGGTATGTGATCGAGATGCTATGTGATACGAAATGTTTTTGTAATATGATATGTTAAGTTGGACAGTGATATCGTGGCCGTTTATGATAAAATTCCGTATAAAGTGACATCCAGAATTTAAATGTAATGTAAATTTGTATTCTCTTGAATATCTTAGGTAAAGATGACATTGGACCCGAAGAGACCGGAGTCGGGTATTGGTAAACACCCGAAACTACTTCGATTCTTTATAGATTGATTAGTGAAATCAATAAGATGGAATGGAATGATTTAAGTAAATTGGACCATTTAATCTAAGATTTGGTACTTAGAAATTGGTGAGTGAAATAAATGGAGTCGATAACAAATTGTGAAATTGTAATTGATACAAGTTACCCGGGTTATAAGTTGTATGCTTTGAAATCTATGTTAGTTGGGTTTACTCACGCTGGTTTCTAGCCTGACCCGGGTGTTACTTTGGTGTAATGCTCAGGTCAGACCGAGTATTACAGATTTTCAGGTAAGGACGTTCTGGAGCTCAGGAGTCGAGCTGGATAGCAGGAACGTGTGGAGTGTACCCGCTGTGTTATAGTATTGTATATCCGTAACTTGCTAATTGTATGTATCCAGTGTTTGTATAATTGTGAACTCTGATGTATATTAAATGTAATCGACAGATATAGTATTCTTTTGTAAACTGTTATTATTTATTATTATATTTTATCCGCTGCGAATGTGAGTTGTTGATGTTTCTGTCCTTCTTCTTCTTCTATCTCTTCTTCTTCTTCATAACTATCTGGAATTTTCGTGAACGAAATTTTCGGGTCGTTACAGTTGGTATCAGAGCAGAAGGTTAAGCGAGAACCTTGGCTCTGGTGGGGATTACTCATTAAATAGAGTCTGTAGTACTCTAGAATGAGTTGAGTAAATATATATGAGAGCGTACTTGTTATCTTCTTATAAAAAGATTTTAAAGATTTTCTATAAGATTATATTTTGGTATATAAAGCAATATTTCACTCTAAGAAATATTAAGGAAATTGCCTGTTAAAATTATTAGGAATAAATTAAGAGTAATATAAAACAACCAAACAAAAATTAAATAAAGATAAGTTCGAAAAGGACTTAAACTAAAATTGGAATCTTGAATTAGAGAAATATTTCAGAGTAAGACGATAATGGGTGGTTTTAGATATGATGATCTTGGTTATTATCATAAATGATTGATGTGTGTTTAATAATAAGATGTGTATTAATGAGATGTTCTAAAGTAATAAACAGTTAGGAAAAGTATGACTTATAAAGTGAAATTGAAAATACTTAAATTGTGAAATTTAAAATATAGATCCAGAATTTGAAAATTTGTTTCAAAGTGCTAAAATAATAAATAAGTATTATTTGAGTAAAGGAGACTTATTGCAAAACAATGGGTTGTTTGAAAGTTTGATTTGAGATTAAAACCAAGGGTGGTTTAAAATTTAAAACATGGCTGGGAGGGCCAAGAAATAAATATGTATATATGTATGGATATACGTGATATCAAAGATAATTTGAAATAAACTCTAAGGTGTTAAATTTTGGATTTTCCATGAAGTACGGTGTAAAACCCATAGTGATATAAGTTTTGAACTTATAAGAGGAAACAATTTTTTTTAAATTTGAAATGGGAATTCGAATTTGAGTAGAGTTAACCGGATTAAGTAAATTGAAATTTAACTTTGGGAAAGTTAAATAAGTGTAGAACAAGCAACCTGAATTGGAAATTTCAGGATGAAATTGGAATTTAACTTGGAAGTCAAATGGTTGATTTGAAATGGGGAATTTGTATGATCTCAAAATGAGTTTGAGATTTAACAATTGAAAATGGATGGACGTTTTAAAATAAATAGGATGATATCATCCTATTGTTATTAATAATCTTTAAATTGTAAATTAAATTTGTTTCAATGAATGAGAAATGAAGTGTGGTAATATATCCATTATTGAGATAAAAGAAAAATCTAACGATATGGAATTACTTTGAACTGAAAATTTGAATAATTGAATTTGTAAATTAAAATTGTTTAAGAATTGGCTTCAAACTGGAAGGTAAAATTTAGTAATAAATTGAATTTTCAAAATAAGCTAGTATTTGAACTTTGAAATACATAAGTGAAGATAATTTAAAATGGAATTCTAGAATTAGAACTCAAAAATTAGAATTGTTTGAAACTTTAAATGAACAAAGTTAAATTTGGTTTAAAAAGGTTAAACCAATCTTTGAGAATTTAGCTCGAATTATATAATTCGAGATGGTTTAAATTTGAAGTTGGAATTGAACTCATTCAAATTGAATCCGATTTGAATTAATTGGATTTGGGATGGAAGATGTATAAGTTCAAAAATTTAATGGAAGATTTGAATTGGATTGAATTGAAATGATTGAAATTGAAGTGGGTTCAATTGAATGGATACTAGTCCAAAGTAAATAGAATAATCTTGGAATTGTAATTAAAGTGGAATTTGTTTAAAATCAAAAAGGAATTTGAAATATAGATTGTAATTGTAATTTATAAATTGAAATAAACTTCATAAATAAATGAGATTATAAGTTGAAATAGAATTCCGGAGAATATTTGAAAATAAAGTGAGATGAAATTCCAGAGTAATGTTTAAATATGAATTGGATGGATGGGGAATTTGGAATTTTTGGGAAAAATTTAGAATTCCTTTGGATTTGGAAGTGGTTTCCAAAGGTTTTGGAGAAATAATAGTCTTATTTCGTAAATATTTTTGGTGTTGAATTGGAAATCTGGAAGATTTGAAATTAAAAATATTTGGAAATGTTTTTAAAGAAATAAAAGTATTGAACTCTTTCGGTCACTGGAAAATAACGTCGGTGATGACTGCAGCATCATCGATGTTTATTTTCGAGTTTCTAAAAGAGAAATTGCTACCAAATTGTTTTAAATTGGGATTGTTTGTGAATTGGGTTTGATTTTGAAATTTAAAGGGATAATTGAATTTGCCAAAGAATTTTGGATATAGTTGCATTCTAAGGTGATATTGAAATTTTGGAAATTTGTTTAAACTCTAGAATCTTGATTAAATGTTTATGGAATAATAAAAATATATTGGCTAAATAAAATGTATAATTCTGAGTTAAAAGTAAAATGTGAATGTAATTGATTATAAATAGAAGATGTAAAATTGAAATTATATTTAAAGTTGTACAAATTTAAAGATCAAATGGAATTTGATTTGAAGTTAGAAAGGAGTTGAGAATCAATTCAATTTGAATTGGGAATGAATCAAGTCCAATGGAAATTGGAGTAAATTAAATTGGGATTGGGTTAATTTAAATGGAGTGGAAATTTAAATTGAATTGTTGGGGAAGTGAACAGTTTTGACTCTAGACCATTTTCAATGTAAATTGTTTTAATATAAATAGTTTTAAATCTATTTTCTTATCTATTTACTATACAACTTTCTTTTTAAAACCTAAACTGGTTTTGCCACTACTTTTGGAACTCTTTAACAATTTTACAATTGTTCTATAAACTAATTATTAATTTTCAACTAAGTTACGAATTAATTTCTATTTTACAACTATTTCGCAATTATCTAAGATTTCTATAACTATTTAACTATTTTCCAACTCTTTTACAATTAGTCAATTATTTTACAACTATTTTGCAAACTATTGATTATTTTTCAACTACTTATCTATTTTCAAATTTTCCAAGCTATTTCCTAAATATAAACTGGTCGGAGTTCAAACTGTTATTGATTAAATACCCAACTGGGATAAGAATTGAGGTAATAATCCAAATGAGGATTAAGGCAAATGTGAATAGAAAGGAAATTGATATTGGAAAGAGTAATCAAATGTGAATATTTGATTTTGGATAAACAAAGTTATATCTTTGTTATATATTCTTCCCTTGTTGAATCTATTGCTGGAAGAAAAGGATTTTGGAAGTGTTTGAAGTATAAAAGGAATTTTATACGAGTTTAAAGTGATCAAGGTTTTAAAAATTATATATGTCTGTATATATATATAAAAGGTCTTATGAGGATTTTGGAAAATGTTTTGAGAACCTTTGGTTTTGGAAAGACTTGATTTTTTTTGGGTAAAATCAATATTGGGATTTGGAAAGCCTAGTTTGAGAAATATCGATTTTGGAATAATCGATTTTGTGTAAAGGAGCCTTGTATGAGATCATACTAGGTGTATGATTTGAAAGATACTATATGTATAGTATAAAGTGTTTTTCATGATGGCTCTGGGAAAAAATGCACTCCCTTGGAATGAACTTCTCAGGAGTGCCACTGGGTGGTGCTGCCTTGAGCCCCAAGGGGGGGATTCTAAAGTTGATCCTGTGAGGAGTCCGGACAAACTAGTTCCTGAGGATTATTTTGGTAGCGAAAGTCGATGGCGCTGGTGCCTACGGGGGCATTTGGGTTATGCTGTGACGACAGTGTAATTCAATGTCGCTGCGATCTACTGTGGGGGACCATAGCGAAAATTGTGTGGAGGTTGAGTGCCAACGGTCTACACTTGATTTTGCCGGGAAGGCAACGCAACATCGGTAGACTGCGATCTATGGTCAAGTGGGGAGAAGTTTCATTCTTTTGGCAGCGAAATTCGAGGGCACTGATGCCTACAGTTATATGGGTTTTTGCTGTGATAGCTACGTAACCCCAGTTGTAGCTGTGATCTGTAGCGGGTTCCATGGTGTAATCGAGGGGCGCGGAGGCCTACAGTTAATCTATGGATTTTGTCGGGACGGTAACGTAATCATCGGGTTGACTGCGACCATTGATGAGGGTGATGATTTCCAAAGCATTCTTATTAAAGATATTTCCTCTATTTTCAAAAATTATTTTCTAAGATTCAATAAAAAAAATTTCCAAGCATTTGCACTGGGTGTTGAAAATGGGTTTACCAAGTACTTATAGATTTTCAGTCCTACGCTTGATCAACGTATGACTGAATTTCTGTGAGAACAAGGATGGACTGGTTGAGACATCGAGTTTTAACAAGTAATTTTATAAAAACTATGTTTGTAATACTATGTAGATTTTAAAGTGTTTTGAAATGATCAAAAGATAATTTGTCTGATTTTAAGTATTTAATAAATTTTGGCTTCGTTCCTTTTCGAGGACGAAAAGATTCTAACGGGGGAGGGATGTGATGACCCTGGATTTTTGGCCCCGTTTATTTTAATAAATGTTTAATCCAATCGAATAAAATGTAAACTCATCATTTTAAAATAAATATGACTTTTAAAATTTTAAAATAAAATCTCTTAATAATATTTATAACAAAATTTATCTTATATAATTGAATTAAAATACTTCGTCTTGTTAACATTTGGTATAAAAATATATACAGGTAATAATGTTTAAAATAGAATCAAATTCTATTAATATAAAATATAAGTATAAAATGTAAGTAAACTATATCGAATATAATTTTAAATAGTGATAGTTAAAATAAAAATAAGGATTAAGTTACTAGTGTATGCTTGCAACGTGAACTGGGAAATTGTAAGAAAAAGGTATAAAATAAAATCAAACTAAATGTAATGTAAAACCAAACCCAAAGATATGTATATAAAACTATTTAAACTATTCAGATAAAACAAACATATACATATGAATGTAATTTAGATGTTGATGGCTAAAATACAAAATAGAAATGAATATAAGTAAAAATAAGTGTAAAAACAACTATAACAATTTTAAGTGAAACACAAAGTATAGAATAAAATAACAAAGTATAGCATAATACCAGACAGAACATGTATATTGAAGTTCAAGCTAGAAATTTATAAGTCAAACATTGTATATGAAGCAAACAAGAAGACAAATATTTATAAACAAGATAGCTTCATATGTAAGCTAAGTGCTTGTCTGCAAGTGGATATTTTCAAACATAATATCTTCATATAACAAATTGTAATGATAATTATGTAAACATAATAAGAAGCCAAGGCATTAAATGCCATCATCTCAGCCTAATATTTTGTCTATTCAAAATATGTACAAATCCTACCATTTTAGTATAAAATCTGATCAAATTAAAAGCACAATGAAGGAAAACATTGCCTAGTCAAAAAGGGAGGCTAGAAAAAAAATAAAATAAATATATCTCTGACCATAGGAGATAAGCTTGTTCCAGAACATACCTTTCATGTAAACTCTTTCTTATATATATATCTTCTTATCCTATTCTTGTTCGTTCAAAAAGGAAAAAGAAAAGAAAAAAAACTAAGCAGTTCAATGTTTTAAGGTTTTTCCCCAGTTTTTAAACATCTTCATACTTTCTGTTCAAACTTTCAAGGTGAGTAAACTTTTAACTAAAATGCTCCTAGAATAAATGTTGTGTATGTATATGTTTTGTTGATATGTAAGCTGCGTATGTATATATAGATAAATTTCAGTGTATATATATATGTGCGTGTGTGTGCGTAGGCCTGAATTGTGTAAGATAGTGTGTTTGTAACTTTCTGTTTCAAATTTACAGTTCAAAACAAGTCAGGAAATTAAAAATCTACCCATCAGATCATGGTTAAGAATTGAATTTCAAATAAAATAAGTTTGTTTAAACATAGATTATGGTCTAAATTTGTTTTAAGCATGATGGTGAGGAATTGCCTCTGTAAATTTAGTTTTACAGAGAAACTTTTAAACATATGCTAAATTCGAAAGTTTTAAAATAATAATTCAATTATATATCTTGAATCATTTTGAGGAAATAGGATTTTTAAGATTTAAATGGTGGGTTTTCGTTGGGTATGCCAAGAGCAGTGGGTAGTATATCAGAAAATGTGTTTTAATCATTTTCCGGCGATCAGAAGCATAGTGGATGTCGAGTTTTTGGTCGAGGCTTGCTTGGACATGGGTGAAGTCGGGAAAAATGGCCGTGGCCGTTCCAGTTCGTCGTGGCGTCGGCGATAGCCCTATTTAGTTTTAAACCCTAGTTTTGTCGAGTTCGGGAAATTTGCCACTGTGGTTTCTTGGGTGTATCGAGTGGGACATGGTTAGGCGAAGTGATAGTGAGGACGGAGGCGAGCTTCCTGTCGAAGTATGGGAAGTGATGGAGATTCGTGGTGGCGAAACGAGATGCTTTGGATGATCGTGGTTTCGACTTTCCTGGATCGAGCAGTTCGATTTTGAACTAGGGGTTTTGACAAGGCTTCAAGGTGGCTGGGAGGACGAAGGGGTCATGGGTAAACTGTAGGGGCAGTTGGCAGCATGCTCAGGTCGGCCGACGTCGTGTGCAGGTGCACGATTGACATGTGCACGCATAGGAAGCAAGAACAGAGGGAAGGGGAGAAAGAAGCACTGGGAAGAATAAAAAGAAAGGAAGGGGAGAAGAGTAGGAAGTTTGGGCCAAGAATAGGAAGTGGGCCAGTTTGTTTTGAACTTTAATTTATATTAAATAAAGTGGAACGTGGAAAAAAAAAAGTAAACCAGTTTTCATTTAAGTATTAGCAAGGATGGGCTCAAAGTATTGGATAGGAGGTCACATGTGTTTGAACTCGTGAAACATTTGTAAAGCTCGGGTTTATTTTGTGGATTTTTGAGTGTTTTCTTGAAGCAGTAGAAGGAGAAGTATCTTGAGTCGAGCTTGGTAATTTGAGGTGAATAACTCGGGTCTATTTTATTTAGAGATCCGGGTTTTGGAAATAGTATGTGAACAAGTTTTATTAAAGGTAAATAAATTCAAATTCTACCTTAAAGATGAAAGAACAAGGTTTAAAAAAAAAGAAACAAACCAGTTTTAGATTTTTAATAGGGATATCAAGTTTAACAAATTTCGATGATTTAGAAGTAATTAAGAATTAATTACTAGGTGTGATTAAGTAAAAGACTGATTTATCTAGAAAATTAATTAAGGTTAGCTAATAAATGAATATAGGATAAATTTATCAATGTAAGTGATTATAAAATAATTAATTTAAGGATTTATTAAAAATAAATGTAACTAAAGTGATGGGTTTGAGGTTAATTAATTTGTGTAATTAATTAAAAGCAAATTACATAATGTAATCGAAGAATAATTAGGCTGATTAATCAAGATGAAAAATTAAGGGATGATTAATAAATGGAATATAATTAATTAGTGTTAATAAAGCAAGATTTAATTAATAAGTAATTAATGTAAATCATTGGTGGTTACTTAAGTTAATCAAAAATGGTATCACTAATTTGACTTGCTTATGAATGATATCTGAATGCCTTGGGTAATTTGTTATCCCTGGTATGTGATCGAGATGCTATGTGATACGAAATGTTTTTGTAATATGATATGTTAAGTTGGACAGTTATATCGTGGTCGTTTATGATAAAATGCCGTATAAAGTGACATCCAGAATTTAAATGTAATGTAAATTTGTATTCTCTTGAATATCTTAGGTAAAGATGACATTGGACCCGAAGAGACCGGAGTCGGGAATTGGTAAACACCCGAAACTACTTCGATTCTTTATAGATTGATTAGTGAAATCAATAAGATGGAATGGAATGATTTAAGTAAATTGGACCATTTAATCTAAGATTTGGTACTTAGAAATTGGTGAGTGAAATAAATGGAGTCGATAACAAATTGTGAAATTGTAATTGATACAAGTTACCCGGGTTATAAGTTGTATGCCTTGAAATCTATGTTAGTTGGGTTTACTCACGCTGGTTTCCATCCTGACCCGGGTGTTACTTTGGTGTAATGCTCGGGTCAGACCGAGTATTACAGATTTTCAGGTAAGGACGTTCTGGAGCTCAGGAGTCGAGCTGGATAGCAGGAACGTATGGAGTGTACCCGCTGTGTTATAGTATTGTATATCCGTAACTTGCTAATTGTATGTATCCAGTGTCTGTATAATTGTGAACTCTGATGTATATTAAATGTAATCGACAGATATAGTATTCTTTTGTAAACTGTTATTATTTATTATTATATTTTATACAATGTGAATGTGAGTTGTTGATGTTTCTGTCCTTCTTCTTCTTCTATCTCTTCTTTCTTTTTCATAACTATCTGGAATTTTCGTGAACGAAATTTTCGGATCGTTACACCTGTAAATATCTATAATATTTGAGTGGAAATAACAAGCTTATAAATGTGGGATTGAGAGTTTTACAACAATTATTATGAGTTATATACTTAGTTCGTTCAATTAAGTCAGAAACCATTACAATAAATATAAATTTAATGTTATGCAACTGAGATAAAGAATTGGAAAATGTAAAAGTTTCTGTATATATATATATATATATATATATATATATATATATTAAAATAAATGGTACCCAGGATGGTAATATGATAAATAGTGAATTTAAAGAATGGGAGTCAGAATTTATTTATTTATATGGAAACTTAAAGTCTAATAATTGAATTTTTTTGAAATTAAATGAGATTGAATATAGTTAAATAATTCGTTATCTGAAATAAAGATAATGTGAGAAATTTGTGTGATAATTTGGAATCCAATATTTAATCCATCTGTTTGACAAGAATGAATGGAATACGAATTAATTTATTTAACTAAATGAAATTTTAGGATATTATTTATAATCTGGGTATTTAATGAAATTAAGGATTTATATTGAAAATTATAAATTTACCTTCTTTAAATTTGACATCTAAACTTGTTGGAATTTTGTAAATGATTAAGAATTTTTAAAAGTGATAAAATGAGTCAATTTTAGAATCTAAATATAAAATTGGATTTTATTTATTTATTTTGAATTTATTTAATTAAAATAAAAATAGCCATTTTGTTCACGGACTCGGATTTCGACGAAACCAGTTTCGTCGGATCCGTAACAGTGAATTATTATAGGGTTTCAAGTTTCGTAGCAATCGGACTTGTCGTTGATCGTACGAACGCGAAACGCCTTGAAATCGATTTAATTGAAATAAATTTGAAATCAATTTGAAAATATTAATTTCAGCACAACTTCTTTATACGATGGAATTTGGACGTGAAACTTTTTCAATCGCGTTCAGAATATTTTAAAACACCTATTTGGATATATGGGTTTACCCAATTTCGTTCCGGGGTCAGAACGGGCTTTTTGGGCCACGTTAGCCTTAGCATGTATATTCAACAGATCCATCTATTCAAATTTCTAACCTATCTATATAAACCCAGCTATAAACCCAAGCCTCCATCTATTCTCATTTGTTTGTGCGTTCATTTCATCAACCCCACTTCTTCTTCAATGGCTGCAAACCCTAGATCTAAATTCAAATTTCGAAAATCAAATCCAAAGCCTAAAAATTAAAGTCCTCAGAAAAATCTCAAAAAAATATATATCGAAGATCTCAGTGATGTGAACCTACGTCTTCTATTCGTTTTCCGAGACAGTGACCAGATTGTTCAGAAATCGCGGTCAAAGTCGAATTGGGCATTTTTTATTTCAACACCAATTGACGAAATTGAAATATGGGTATTGTAGATCTCGTCGAGGGGAGTTGATTGGTGGTTGTTTGGTGGTCTGAAAGTGTTTGGGTTGGCCGGAATTGGCGAACTAGGGTTCGAAAACCCTAGCTTGGAGGCGGCGGTGGCGGCAACCGGGGAGGCACGCGAGGGTATGGTTAGAAGCGGCGCAAAGAGGAGGTCATGGAGGTGGTGTCGGCGTGGGGCAACGGCGGCGGCTAGGTGTCGAGAGTCTTGGTCAAAGCCGTGGTCAAAGGCGTCTTTTTGGGTTCGATGTTTCCCTGTACATGCGCGTTTGATCCAGAAGGGGGGAGATGCGTGTCTACGTGGCATGTGTAGGGTAGGTTTTGTTTTAATTTGAATTTAATTTATTTTTGATTTTCAAGCGCGTTAACTCGAATATCTTTTGCGTATGTGATCCGTTTGACACGCGATTTTTTTGTTAGGATCGTAATAAAATTTCGAATCTGCTGACGCTGATTTGGACGAATTCTGAGACGGTCAAATTTTTGAGTTTAAATCGGATTTAAATTCGATTTAAATTCAAAATGCGAGTGTTTTAACCCACTCACAACTTCTAAAAATTCTTATGTTTGTTAAATTGATTTTAGATATGAATAGAAATTTATTTATGACTGTTTGGTATGTTTTATTCATTATCTCTGTTAAATCGCATTTAGTTAAATGAACTGTTAATTAATTATATTTTTGCGTATAAATTTGACAGTTAAAATTTATTTATTTGTATAACAACTGCTATTTAAACTGTTATTAAATTTCTTTTGAATATAAACTTTTAGTTAATAACTGTCATTTATTTCCAGCTATATTGCATATGCTATATATTGATGATTGTTTAAATTGACGATGATTGAAATAAATTAATGATGATTGAAATAAATTGGTTGATGATTGATATTGGATGAATGGATGATGTGTCCTATCTTATATAAACTGCAAGTTATCATGCATTTTCATTTCATTCTGGATTGCGGTTTGAAATGATATACAACCGCATTTTTATTTTAAAATTGCGGATTGAAATGATAAATATCCGTATCACTTGACAATAGGATAGAAAATTATATACAGGCACCGCGGTATGTATATAAAATTATTTTGAAATTATTTTATGGTTTGGATATGATACGGTTAAATAAATATTAAATTTGGATATGATATAGATATATTTTATATATACATACATAGTTAAATTGTTGAATTTAAGCTATGCATAAATTTGTTAAAATAAAATGAATAAGTTGAAAAATGGCATTGGGTAATTTATATTATACGATTTAGTATGAGTTTAAGTTCTTGTATATATATATAGAGTTATAAATGATTCAAATAAATTAAGATTGAAAGATAAATTGGAAATTAAATTGGAATTGAGCTTATTTGAAAATTTAACTCCATGAGTTGATGTTAACTTATTAAAATTGGAAATTTCAATGGTATGATATTTATAACTGGATTTAATGAATAATTCTAGTAAATAAAGGGAAGGAAATTTTTAGTGTTAATAAATTGGGTTTTATTTTAAATAGTTATGGATTTATAATGTAAACCTTTCAAAACTAAATAATAAGAAAATGAATTGTTGAATAGAAATTTCCCAACCTTAGTTTTGAAATTCATTAAATACTCAAAGTTTGAAAATATTGAAAATCGAAGTGTTTTATTCAAACTGGAAGTGAATCTAAAAGTTATGGGCTTAGACTGAATTTAAAGTGAATAAAAATTTTGAAGGCGTGGAAATATTTACTTTTAATGAAATTTTAAATTCAACCGTTTATTTTATATACTGTTGAATATCCAAACCATTTAAGTTTTGAAAGTTATGGTTTTAAAACTATGGATTTCGAAGTATTATGTTTGAAAGTAAAAATTCAAATATTTGGTTTCGAGGTACTATAAATTTAAAAGTGGTATGATTTTGAAAAGAAATATATTTGAAATAAAATGATGACATATTTATTTGGGTTTTAAAAGAAAATGATATCGTATTTATGGGTTTTGAAATGGAGAATTTTATTCTGGTTTTAAAGTATAAACTATTTTTTAATGACCAGGGTGTCATAATAACGTTTGGCTGTTGAAGAGACCGGGATCGGAAGTTGTCATACGCTCTGCCAACTCCGAAAACCACTTTAACATCCGTGTACGCGGTGGAGATTCCAGAATGAAGTAGGATGGTGGTGGTGTTTCCTTTAAGGTAAATACGTGGACCCAACTCCCGTGAGTTGGAACAAGGTGGCTAAAACATGAGCGATTGATGGGTTAATAAGGTAGCACCTTTGATCGGACACATCCCTTCGATATTATACTTTGAATTTTGGATTGATTCGGTGGCCACTTTTGATTTTTATTTGGAGGTGTGGCTCGAGGTGGGCGGTAGCTGTGCGCTACACGTTACCACCGACCCGGAAGCGTAATTGGTATATCTACCCTGGCATTGCCTAGTTGTGTCGTGTCACCTACCATATCGAGCCTTACTACGAGTTTCTATTTGTGTCGTACCTATGGAGTGTCTTCTCGTAGTCTCCCGATCAGGAGATATGCGGGCACTGTATAGACTATTGGCATTTTTGTGTTAAGGGCTATATGGGTAACCCCTTAACGCTATTTAAAAGTAAGTTTATTTTATAAATAGACACTATTATAATAGCGCAATATACTACATAGTAAATAGTTTAACGGATCCTTAGGAGATGTAAATCCCGAGCATCTCTTGAGTTACTGCACTCATATTTATTTCTATTAATTTAACTCACATAAGATCTTTTAGTTCTGACTCGACTGTTTTTGTCTTTTCAAATTCGCTCGGGTTATCTGTGACGCCCCACCTCTATACCCACTCTAGCCAAGGGCACTACAGGGTAATGCCGTCAACTAATATGGAGCATAAGGCTGGTTAGGAGCGACCATCTATAGCCTTGCTCTAATTATCTATTGAATACATCGACAATACACATACCAAACAGGTCGACATACCCAATGAATACTTAAAACAAAACCATAGGTAGTTGGATCTATCAGAACAGAATATAACAACTCAAATGTAATATACATCACAGAACAGTAAATCATCATATACACATATACTGATACATTGCGGAGTATACAAAATAGTACATGTCAAGTGGTATAGCAGACCACAATATACGGGCGAGTTCACAAGAATAAATATCAGAGTTACAACATGATAGGACTACACAAAAGCTATGACAAAAAGAAGCTAGCGGAGTAGTCCATGCGGAAGCAAAATAGGCTAAGTCCAAAAGTACCTAACCTGAAACATCTCGGTCTAACCCGAGTATAAAAATACACGGGTCAGTCTAGCTAAACAAATCAGTTAGATAAACTGAACAACAATAAACCTGCAAGGTTACAAGGTATAGCAAATATCTCCAAAAGAGATAACACAATCATCTAACAAAAGATGAATCATATGATAACAAGCCTCATATCATTGGCGACATATAGAAACAAAGGATGCAAATATCCCAAAGCAAGCCAAAAAGGCAATAACAAATACCAATAAGGTATACAAGTTCCGCAAGGTAAACGCTACGCATCATGCGGCTCATAATGACCAACACCGAAGGGCGATACCAAGGGAATATACATATCAATGAAACATCATAAAATTTGCTCGAGCTCAGTACTGTACAAACAGGATCCATGAGCGCGAAGACTCCAAACCCAATATCACCCATGCGGCTCATAACGACCAACATCGGAAGTGATACTAAAGGGCAACCCAATATCACCCATGCGGCTCATAACGACCAACATCGGAAGCGATACTAAAGGGCAACAAACCCGAAGGCACAAACCCGAAGGCACATACCCGAAGGCAACAAACCGTAGTGGCGAAGGTCAGAGACCCAGTACTGGACACCACTAACTGGCGGAATGTGTCACAATTCTCGAAAAGGAATCCGAAAAGTGTTAACGTATGTCCCATAACCACTCGTTCGCACTAAACGGTTTACTATCCGTCAGCCACTTTCAAACTCAAAGCAGTACAAAGTTCACCTCATATCATCAATAAACCAAACCCGAAGGTCAAAACAATCAATCGAATAGGTCGGGAATTAATCGGAAGGATAAACGCACAGATTCATGGTCCGTGTTTTGCCCAACCATTTAATCACCCTTCCACTTCGCTCGAAGTGCGAAATTGTGCGTGTGTTTAAATAGGATTTATAAATTGGAGAAACGAGCTTTTAATATGATTAGAAAGATTATTTTATAAAGACCCGTGGATAAAGTCAAAAATAAGTTATCAAAGTCAAAGATGCAATAACAACTACTAAAAAGCAACTTGAATCGATAAAATTTGGATAACCAATTAAAATATGCAAAAATAGGCAAAACAGGCAAAACATGAGCAGGTCGGTCGGCCGGTTGTAGGGCTCGGTCGGCTGGCCAGATGCAGGAAATAAAAAAACTCGACATGTGCAGGTCGGTCGACCGGCTACAGGGCTCGGTTGGCCGAACTGCATATTCCAGCAATTTCTGCCCTTTTTCAATGAAATGCAATTTCTTCCAAAACGCGATCGTTCGATTAATGGACCTAAGGAGCCTTAGCCAATAGATACCCCAGCTCCATTAGCTCTCCGATTCACAACCAAAAACATATTCAGACATCAAAGTTAGGATCTTTAAAGAATTGAACCCAACCACTAAAAATTTGGATATTCTCCAATTCAATTCAAACCAAAAGCAAGAGCATATGAACAAGTGCTAGGAATTCATACCCACATCAATGAAATCAAGAGAAGTAGATGTGAGTTCAAAACTCACCTTTTAACCTCACAAACAAAGAAGATGAAGGAGCTAAAACACAAGGAGAAGTCCAACTAATCACTACTTCAACCCAACAAGCTTCAATCTAAGAACAAACAAGTATTTTCCTAAGTTAGGTTTAGGAAAACTTTCTGAAATTGAAGGAGAAAGAGTTGGAGAAGAAGAAGAGAGACTTACTTATGGCTTCTCTATGATTTTGGAGCAAGAAATCAAGTTACAAAGGAGAAACTAGGGCTTGCAATTTCTATTTCCTCTTCCCTTCCACCATTTTCAGTTTGCTTGAGAAATGAAAATGAAAGAAGATGAAATGAAGAGAAGGGGCTGAGCTAGGGTATTTGCTAGTGGGCTGAACCCAAACCCAAAAACCCAATAGAAAAAGTAGCCAAAATTTCACAAACTCCAAACATATCAAAGATTATACTCAAAAAGATCACAAACGCCATTTTGGAACCAATGGAGGTAGTTTCGAGTTCCAATTCGGCCATTTGCAGAAAGTAACATTTCGGACCAAAATTCGACTAACGACGCTATATTTAAATTAAACATTTAAATATATAATCGTTAAATATGCGGGTTGTTACAGATCTCCCCTCCTTACAAAATTGCGTCCCTGCAATTCCTAGAGACGATATTCGTAACAACTACATACCATCAATCAAAAGAAAAGAAAATAAGCTTGAGATGAAAAGACATATTCACCGTTCTCAAGCTAAGAAAGAAAACCTGGATAAGATCGCTCAATAAATTCTCTGGTTTCCCAAGTACAGTCATTGGGATTAGCGGACCATTGAACTTTAACGAGCGGCACGTCCTTGTTCCGAAGGTGTCGCACCTCCGTGTCAAGCACGCGAATAGGTTGCTGTACAATAGATAAGTCCGGTGAGATCTCAAGTTCTAGCAAATCAGGAGAAGCAATAACAGAATTCGACTCCCGAAGACACTTCCGAAGTTGCGAGACGTGGAACACGTCATGAATGCCAAATAAATGAGCTGGAAGTGAAACTCTATATGCCATAGGGCCAATACGTTCAGTAATAGAAAATGGTCCTATAAAGCGAGGAGCCAATTTCCCAGTCGTACTAAAACGCATAACCCCTTTCAAAGGAGAAACACGAATAAAAACAAGATCGCCGATCGAGAACTCGAGAGGCTTCCTACGGTTACCCGCGTAGGATTTCTGACGACTCTGTGCCTCTTTCATTCTCAATCGAATAAGATCAATCTTCTCGGAAGAATGACGAACAAAATCTGGGCCAAGAATAAGCTTCTTCCCAGATTCTAACCAACAAGAAGGTGATGGACATGGCCTTCCGTATAAGGCTTCGAAAGGAGCCATACTGATACTAGACTGAAAACTATTGTTGTAGGAGAACTCTACAAGAGGTAGATGATCCTCCCAACTTCCACCAAAATCAAAAATACAAATACGGAGAAGATCTTCCAAGATACGATTCACCCGTTCAGTCTGTCCATCAGACTGCGGATGATAAGCTGTAGAAAAATTAAGCTTTGTTCCCAAAGCTTGCTGAAGACTCTTCCAAAAATGACTCGTGAATAAAGGATCACGATCACTCACAATAGAACTAGGAACACCGTGAAACCTCACGATTTCCTTAACATATAACTTAGCCAAATGCGAAGCAGTCCTATTAGACTTAATAGGGACAAAATGAGCAGACTTGGTAAGTCGATCAACAATAACCCAAATGCTAGAATGGCCTGATCTCGAGCGAGGTAGGCCGTCTATGAAATCCATAGAAATCTGATCTCATTTCCACAATGGAATCTCAAGAGGCTGAAGAAGACCCGAAGGACGCTGATGCTTGGCTTTAAAACACTGACAAGTTATGCAATTGCTCACATAACTCGCCACATCGCGCTTCATGCCTTCCCAATAATAAAGACGACGCATATCCACACACATCTTACCACTACTGGGATGAATGGTATACTTAGAACGGTGACAGTCATCAAGAATGTCATGCCTAAGTGCAAAATCAGAAGGCACAAAAAGACGGTTCTTCTTATGAAGATACCCATGAGAATCAATGCTGAAATCTTGCAACGCCTCATCACAAGATCCGGACTCACAAAGCTGAATAAGATGCAACAACTCAGGATCACGTCGCTGACCATCGGCAATACGATCCAATAAAATAGGTCGAGCTCCCAAACTAAATAATAGAATAGGAGAATTAGAAGATGAACCTCGATCACGAATTTCACAAAAAGATAGAGTCTCAAGAACATTCCATTCGGCAAGCATCATAGAAATAACAGCCGAATGTTTGCGACTAAGCGCATCTGCAACACGATTACCCTTACCAGGGGTATACTGGATATCAAAGTCATAGGAGGCAAGAAACTCGAGCCAACGTTGTTGCCTCATATTGAGTTCCTTCTGAGTCAACAAATACTTCAAAGATTTATGATCGGTATAGAGAATGAAGCGCTCGCCCAATAAATAATGTCGCCAAATCTTCAAGGCAAAGACAATGGCGGCAAGCTCAAGATCATGAGTGGCATAGCGAACTTCATTCGGACGCAGTTGCCTAGAAGCATAAGCAACTACCCGATCTTTCTGCATAAGAACAGCACCGAGACCACTACCACAAGCATCGGTGTAGACAACAAGATCATGATTCCCTTCGGGAACCACAAGAATAGGAGCATTAGTGAGAAGTTCCTTCAATGTCAGAAAGGAAGCTTCACACTTGTCGAACCAATCAAAACGAATGCCTTTCCGAGTAAGGCAAGTGAGAGGAAGCACAACACGGGAAAAGTCCTTAATGAACCGACGGTAATAACCCGCCAATCCAAGGAAACTACGAATCTCATGAACATTCTCAGACCTCTTCCAATTCTGGATGGCTTCGATCTTTGAGGGATCGACAGAAATGCCATCGGAAGGTACAACATGGCCTAAGAACTTAACCTTATTCTCCCAAAAGTGGCACTTGGAGAATTTGGCTCTAAGCTGATGACGACGAAGAGTACTCAAGGCAATTATCAAGTGATTAGCATGCTCAGCTTCAGACTTAGAAAAAATAAGGATGTCATCAATGAAGACAAGCACGAACTTATCGAGATATTCCCGGAATACTCGATTCATGAGATCGACAAAGAAAGCAGGAGAGTTCGTCAAACCAAACGGCATAACGAGCCACTCAAAAGAACCATATCGAGTGCGGAAAGCCGTAAGAGGTATGCTATCCTCCGTGACTCGTAACTGATGAAAACCCGTGGCAAGGTCGAGCTGAGAAAAGACCTTAGCACCACTCAATAGATCGAACATGTCATCGATCCTAGGCAGTGGATACCTATTCCTGATGGTTAACTCGTTAAGTTTGCGATAATCAATGCAAAGCCTAAGAGTTCCATCAGACTTCTTCACGAAAACAACCGCGGATCCCCACGGAGAAAAACTGGACTGAATCAACTGCTTGGACTCAAGATCTAAAAGCTGCTTCTTGAGTTCCTCATTTTCCTTTGTAGACATCCTCGTGGGAGGACGACTAACTGGCTGCGCGCCTGGAATGAGATCAATGCGGAACTCAATTGCCCGTTTGGGTGGCAAAACCGATATAGGCTCAAAAACATCAGAAAAGTCACAAGCAACAGGAATACGAGATATATCATCATCATCTCGCGAGTCAAGAGAATAAAAAGCCATCTCGGAATTATCCACATCCCGAAGAATAAGAGATAACTGAGTAGGCAAATCCGGATGTCGAAGATATAAAATCCTCTCTGAACAAATAATCCTGGCATCATATCTCACTAGCTAGTCCATTCCCAAAATCATATCAAATTCCAGACAAGAAATAACGTGCAGATTCGCACGAAAAGAAAAACCGCATAAAACAATCTCAACATCATCATAAAGCAAACTAAGGGTCGCGGATCCCCCAATATGATTCGCAATCCTTAAAGAAGTAACCATACAAGAAACATCCAAAGATAAATCATCAACGAGCTTTTTCGATACGAAAGAATGTGAAGCACCCGTATCGAAAAGAACTCGTATATTATGGTCATAAAATAAAATAGAACCTTCCAAAATGGATGGAGATAAACCTTTGGGCTGAGAAGGACCGTTAGAAGCCTTAGTAGCATAAAGATTGCTAGACTTAGCACCAGCCGGAACAGTAGGGCAAGCTGAAACATGATGACCTTCCTTCTTGCAATAACGGCAGAAGAGAGGCTTAGGACAAGCTCGAATAATATGATCCGGAGAACCATAATTAAAACACTTTCGAACGAAAGGTGTTCCGGAAGAATGAGGCTGAGAGCTAGGACCACCGGTCTTCTTCTTCTTAGAAGGAAAAGGCTTCTTCTGAATTGGAAATGGCCTCTTGTTGGTTTGCAAACCTCAACATCAACATCACTATCACACTCCTTCTCGACGGTCTCGAGATGAAGTGCCGAATCAACCAACTTCTCAAAAGAAAGTTTAAGTTGGAGCAACAAAGATTTCTTAAGATATTTCTTAAGACCAGAAAAAAACTTCAAATTCTTCTTGTAAGAAGTGCTGATGAATTCAAGACCATACTGAGATAAAGCCTCGAATGATGCAATATACTCAGAAACAGAAGATTTCCCTTGCTTCAACTCAAGGAAGCGACGGGTCAATAAAACTTTTTCAGATTCAGGAACGAACTTGAGTTCAAATCGCTCCCGAAACTGAGTCCAAGAAAGAGTAGACTCATCAATCTCGGCTACAAGAAGCTCATACCAATCAAGGGCACGCTCTTGTAATAAGCTAGAAGTTACAAGAACTCTATCATGGTTAGAAAGGTCCATGCAAGAAAAGATACGCTCGCACATGTGAAGCCAAGCTTGGACTTCAAGAACGGATTCAGTGCCTTTAAACGGCTTTCCTCCAAGATGAGCAAAATCACTGCACTGACGTGCAAAGGCAGACTTGCGAGGTGGAGACACTCGAGGAGGAACTGGAGGCTGAGTGGTCCTAAACAATTCCATAAACTGATCAGCAGACATATAAACGCCATCCGGATGTGAGCCACTGGATTTCCCAGCATCCGAACGTCGTCCCCTGCCTCTTCCAGCCATAAGCTGAAAGTAAGATAAGAACAAGATTATTCACAAGGTAGATACTTCATTACGGAATACTACGGAAACATGCATTCCTAGACGTATTCCCCAAATTCTATCTAACCTTGATGGAATAAAGAGACACGATGATTCAAAGATTTGTATCACTTGTACACTTTGATGTACCGTAATATGTGCATCTATTCTATGTTTATCATATTTTGTCCTGAACTCAGCTCTGATACCACGCTGTGACGCCCTACCTCTATACCCATGCTAGCCAAGGACACTACAGGGTAATGCCGTCAACTAACACAGAGAATAAGGCTGGTTAGGAGCGACAATCTATAGCCTTGCTCTAATTATCTATTGAATACATCGACAATACACATACCAAACAGGTCGACATACCCAATGAATACTTAAAACAAAACCATAGGTGGTTGGATCTATCAGAACAGAATATAACAACTCAAATGTAATATACATCATAGAACAATAAATCATCATATACACATATACTGATACATTGCGGAGTATACAAAATAGTACATGTCAAGTGGTATAGCAGACCACAATATACGGACGAGTTCACAAGAATAAATATCAGAGTTACAACATGATAGGACTACACAAAAGCTATGACAAAAAGAAGCTAGCGGAGTAGTCCATGCAGAAGCAAAATAGGCTAGTCCAAAAGTACGTAACCTGAAACATCACGGTCTGACCCGAGTATAAAAATACACAGGTCAGTCTAGCTAAACAAATCAGTTAGATAAACTGAACAACAATAAACCTGCAAGGTTACAAGGTATAGTAAATATCTCCAAAAGAGATAACACAATCATCTAAAAAAGATGAATCATATGATAACAAGCCTCATATCATTGGCAACATATAGAAACAAAGTATGCAAATATCCCAAAGCAAGCCAGAAAGGCAATAACAAATACCAATATGGTATACAAGTTCTGCAAGGTAAACGCTACGCATCATGCGGCTCATAATGACCAACACCGAAGGGCGATACCAAGGGAATATACATATCAATGAAACATCATAAAATTTGCTCGAGCTCAGTACTTTACAAACAAGGATCCATGAGCCCGAAGACTCCAAACCCAACATCACCCATGCGGCTCATAACGACCAACATCGGAAGCGATACTAAAGGGCAACCCAATATCACCCATGCGGCTCATAACGACCAACATCGAAAGAGATACTAAAGGGCAACAAACCCGAAGGCACATACCCGAAGGCAACAAACCATAGTGGCGAAGGTCAGAGACCCAGTACTGGACACCACTAACTGGCGGAATGTGTCACAACTCTCGAAAAGGAATCCGAAAAGTGTTAACATATGTTCCATAACCACTCGTTCGCACTAAACGGTTTACTATCCGTCAGCTACTTTCACACTCAAAGCAGTACAAAGTTCACCTCATATCTCGATAAACCAAACCCGAAGGTCAAAATAATCTATCAAATAGGTCGGGAATTAATCGAAAGGATAAACGCACAGATTCATGGTCCGTGTTTTGCCCAACCATTTAATCACCCTTCCACTTCGCTCGAAGTGCGAAATTGTGCGTGTGTTTAAATAGGATTTATAAATTGGAGAAACGAGCTTTTAATATGATTAGAAAGATTATTTTATAAAAACCCATGGATGAAGTCAAAAATAAGTTATCAAAGTCAAAGATGCAATAACAACTACTAAAAAGCAACTTGAATCGATAAAATTTGGATAACCAATCAAAATGTACAAAAACAGGCAAAACAGGGAAACAGGCAAAACATGAGCAGGTCGGTCGACCGGTTGCAGGGCTCGGTCAGCTGGCCAGATGCAGGAAATAAAAAAAACTCGACATGAGCAGGTCGGTCGACCGGCTACAGGGCTCAGTCGGCCGAACTGCATATTCCTGCAGTTTCTGCCCTTTTTCAATGAAATGCAATTTCTTCCAAAACGCGATCGTTCGAGCAATGGACCTAAGGAGCCTTAGCCAATAGATACCCCAGCTCCATTAGCTCTCCGATTCGGAACCAAAAACATATTCAAACATCAAAGTTAGGATCTTTAAAGAATTGAACCCAACCACTAAAAATTTGGATATTCTCCAATTCAATTCAAACCAAAAGCAAGAGCATATGAACAAGTGCTAGGAATTCATACCCCAACATCAATGAAATCAAGAGAAGTAGATGTGAGTTCAAAACTCACCTTTTAACCTCACAAACAAAGAAGATGAAAGAGCTAAAACACAAGGAGAAGTCCAACTAATCACTACTTCAACCCAACAAGCTTCAATCTAAGAACAAACAAGGATTTTCCTAAGTTAGGTTTAGGAAAACTTTCTGAAATTGAAGGAGAAAGAGTTGGAGAAGAAGAAGAGAGACTTACTTATGGCTTCTCTATGATTTTGGAGCAAGAAATCAAGTTACAAAGGAGAAACTAGGGCTTGCAATTTCTATTTCCTCTTCCCTTCCACCATTTTCAGTTTGCTTGAGAAATGAAAATGAAAGAAGATGAAATGAAGAGAAAGGGCTGAGCTAGGGTATTTAGTTAAGCTAGTGGGCTGAACCCAAACCCAAAAACCCAATAGAAAAAGTAGCCAAAATTTCACAAACTCCAAACATATCAAAGATTATACTCAAAAAGATCGCAAACGCCATTTTGGAACCAATGGAGGTAGTTTCGAGTTCTAATTCGGCCATTTGCAGAAAGTAACATTTCGGACCAAAATCCGACTAACGACGCTATATTTAAATTAAACATTTAAATATATAATCGTTAAATATGCGGGTTGTTACATTATCCAAGCATTTCAGGATCAAAGACTTTAGCTTTGGAGGACGAAGACGGAGATTTCTATCATTATTATTAATTATATTCCACTACACTCATATTGTTCCGCTGCATTATTATATGGTATGTGTACTCTGATATGTATTGTATAAATAAAATCAAAGGTTTTGTAAAACAGCTTCATGAACTGTATATTTTGATTATTATATTTTATCCTTCCGCTGTGAGATTCTGTTTAGTTTTCTTTCTTCTCTGTTTTCTTATTTATCCCATAACAAACCGCCCTTACGTATGGTTTGAATTGGCATGTGTGTCTGTTTAAATCGTGCGAAAAGGCGGGACGTTACGTTTGGTATCAGAGCTTTGGTTTAGCGATAAACCTTAGCTTTGTGGGGTTTGACTCTTTATTAATAGGGTAGTAATACCCTATGGGATTCGCTGAGTGTATATATATGAGAGAGCGTATTTGTTAGTGTTATAAAAAGGTTTTAATATTGTGTTAATATGTTCCGCTTTGTATTTATAAATTCTGGTTGATACATGGGACGCTGTGACATCAATAGGAATTTCTAAACCCTTAATAGGACAGACCGACATAATATTTGTTTTTCATATAAGTGAATGAAATAATTTTGCCTATTATATTTTCTATATAAAATAAAAATTTTCAAATGATATCTATATTTGGCTGCAATAGATTGGTTGTAGGTATTAAAGTGTAAATAATAATAGAAATAAGATTGAATAATAAAACAAAAGAAATCTGGAAATTTAGAACTTAAGATCCGGGGTTTTAAAATTTCTTTCGAATAAATTTTGGAATACAATAATATTGTTTATAAGCATTTTCTGATATAAATATTTAATATAATTCGAAAGAATTGTTTCAAAGAAGATTTTGGAAAAAAATAAGTTTTGTACTTTCCTCTCTGTCGCTGGAAAATAATTTCGATGATGGCGGCCGCATCATCGACTTTCATTTTCGAGTTTCGAAAGGGAAGGCCACTGTAGTAGTTTTACTGCAGATTCATTTTTGAAAAAAAATATATAAATTTTGAATTATTTAAATATAATTAGAAATGTATAAGTTGTAAGAATATATTTATCTATTATTTTAAAATAATTTGAAATTTAACCCGGTATTAAATTCTTAAATTTCCACTAATTAATTTGTTTCATTAGTGTAGTGAAATGAAAAGTAAGTAATTAATAATTGAAACCTCTAATTTTGGTAAGAGATTTAATACTAAGTTATAAAGGAAATAAAAAGGAAGTTGAAATTGTAACTTTTAGGGCAAAAGGTAAGATTTATTGAACAATGAATTAATTAAAAGAAATGAGAAACTTGTATAACTTTTAATTACACCGTTAAATAACATATATAACTTACCAAATATTAAAAGTTGAAATGTTTAATAAGAGATTGTAATAGAATATTATACAAGTAGAAATTTGAAAAAATGAAAGTATTCAATGAAATCGCTATTAAATGAGAATTTAATGTTATAAACTTAAGCTATAATTGAAATTTTACCAAGTAAATATAAATAAAAGTTAAGTATGACAAATAGATGATTTTAAACTTAAGTAATTAAAGTATAAATAGATGAGGTCATGAAATTATAAATGAATGTAATATAATAAAGAGAAATTATAACTTAAGTAAAAGGGTTGAAGTTATTTCTAAATAAAATTGAAAGAAATAAAAAAAATGAAAATAAAATTGAAAGAAATAAATGAAAAGAAAAAGATAAACCGTTATATGAATGAAAAGAATCACTAAATGAATGAAAGAAAGGAAATTAAACAACTAATGTATGAAATAAAATTTATAATAAGTAAATTTCATTTGTTAGTAAGAATTGTTGTTGCTTGGTTATGGTTGTTTGGGTAACATACTTTAAAATTGGGTTAGGGTGAATGAATAATCTATTTAGTTTTATCTAAGACTGTTGAGTAAATGGTGCACTTGATGGTTTATTCTTCATTCCGTACAATTTAAAAGTTTGAACCCGAATAACTATTCGTTTATTTGATTTAATGGTTGCTTTGTATTTGTTGTGTATGTTGTTTGTTGAAATTGATGGTTGTGTATCGATTTGTTGATAGGGATTGAAACAACTTAAATATTTCACTTTATATAAATTGTTAACCCTTTAGATTTTATAAGTGTTTATATGTGAAATGCAGGTTATGGAAGAAATTGCTACTGCTTTTGGTTCCATAAATTTAGCGTAAGTTGCCCGACAAATAGGTACGTTTTCAGATTACGGTTTATAGCGCTATTGTATATATTTTCCCGTGTAGGGATATATATTATTTTGGAAAATATTTGTGTATATTGTTATATTTATATTTTATTTTCTCCCGAGCCTCTCTGTACAAAGGAGACTCTACCAAAAATTTCCCGTAAATTTTGAACTTAGAAATACTTTGAAAATGTTTTCCAAACTTTAGTAATTTAAGTATAAAAAGACTTAATGGTTATAAATTGAGATATTTTACCTAAATTAATTAATTTTATAAATTTAATTGTTATAAGGTTAATGTTTAAATAAGGTACATTGATTTCTTAGTTCTTCGTTCCCTTCTTTTCCTTTTCGGGGACGAAAAGTTTTGAGTGGGGGAGAGTGTAACAACCCGTATATTTCGACAATTTAATTTGTTTATTTAATAGGATTTCGTAATTTATTGTAGTAGAAAAATTAAAAGGGGATAAATAAATGTTAAAATGAGGGCTAAAATAAATTATGTAAATGGTGACTTAAAACCTATTTATAGAAATTTGAATAAAATCCAAATTGAATTAAGTAGAAAAAGGATTCTTACCTGGATATAAAATTTAATATGAGAAACTAATGAAAATATTAAATTGGTTTAATGCAATAAAAGAGTTTAAATGGTAATTGGAATAAATTAAGGAATCATGTTATTGCAAGTTAATAATTTATGACTTGAGTGAAATTCCAATTCAATAAAATCGTTTAAATGCTATGATTTGATTTTTAATGGAATATGAGGAAAACAAATGTAAGTATTTGATTAATATATATGTTATTTATCCAGGGTATTGAATAAAATTGGGAATCCAATTGTAATTAATGGTAATAATGTTGGTATTAGCTAATAAATTAAATTTCAATGCAGTACCCATAAATGAATGTAATGAAACGAATGTATGAAAATGTATACTAGGTTATTTATCAAATTAAAGTAAAGAAAAGTAAATATCGAATTAATTGATGAATAAATATGCATTGAATAGTAATTGAATGTAAAGTTAATGGTAATTGTATAAAATCAATATAAGATAATAAATTGCAATAATTGTAGGTTGATAATAAGGTGTGAATGGGAAAGTGATTGTTATATTAATTGAATGAAATTCAAATTTGATGGGAAAGGTAAATGGGTACTTGGTAATAAACTTAAAACGGACTTAAATAGTGAATTTATATAATTACTATACAATAAATAATGATTGAATAAAAAGAACCTATACCTGTAAATATCTATAATATTTGAGTGGAAATAACAAACTTATAAACGTGGGATTGAGAGTTTTACAACAATTATTATGAGTTATATACTTAGTTCGTTCAATTAAGTCAGAAACCATTACAATAAATATAAATTTAATGTTATGCAATTGAGATAAAGAATTGGAAAATGTTAAAGTATCTGTGTGTGTGTGTGTGTGTGTGTATATATATATATATATATATATATATATATATATATATATATATTAAAATAAATTGTACCCAGGATGGTAATATGATAAATAGTGAATTTAAAGAATGGGAATCGGAATTTATTTATTTATATGGAAACTTAAAGACTAATAATTTAATTTTTTTTGAAATTAAATGAGATTGAATATAGTTAAATAATTCGTTATTTGAAATAAAGATAATGTGAGAAATTTGTGTGATAATTTGGAATCCAATATTTAATCCATCTGTTTGACAGGAATGAATGGAATAAGAATTAATTTATTTAACTAAATGAAATTTTAGGATATTATTTATAATCCGGTTATTTAATGAAATTAAGGAATTACATGGAAATTTATAAATTTACCTTCTTTAAATTTGACATCTAAACTTGTTGGAATTTTGTAAATGACTAAGAATTTTTAAAAGTGATAAAATGAGTCAATTTTAGAATCTAAATATAAAATTGGATTTTATTTATTTATTTTGAATTTATTTAATTAATATAAAAATAGCCATTTTGTTCACGGACTCGGATTTCGACGAAACCAGTTTCATCGGATCCGTAACAGTGAATTATTATAGGGTTTCAAGTTTCGTAGCAATCGGACTTGTAGTTTGATCGTACGAACGTGAAACGCCTTGAAACTGATTTAATTGAAATCAATTTGAAAATATTAATTTCAGCATAACTTCTTCATACGATGGAATTTGGACGTGAAACTTTTTCCATCACGTTCAGAATATTTTAATACTCCTATTTGGATATATGGGTTTACCCAATTTCGTTCCGGGGTCAGAACGGGCTTTTTGGGCCACGTTAGCGTTAGCACGTATATTCAACAGATCCGTCTATTCAAATTTCTAACCTATCTATATAAATCCAGCTATAAACCCTAGCCTCTATCTATTCTTGTAACGACCCGATATTTTCAACCATTCGCATCCGCACATGTCGGACTTGAATTGTTCAAAATACCGCGTTGTAAATAAAATTTGGTAAATCTCAAAAAATACAGTATATAAATAATCACATATCACAGACACAGATATCAGAAAACTCGCAGCGGAATTTAAAAACACTTAGTGGTTCATGAAGCCACTATAAATATTCTCAATCAAATAAAAATTACATAGTTTTTAACCAAAATATAGTTTTAAATCATCAGTAGAACAATCCAAATGTCCACTAGTCTTGATTTCAAAAAAATTAGATAAAGAACTTGAAGGGAAGTTTGCCAGCAGCTTGAAAGTGATCTACAGAAATCCTAGCCCCGGGATGAAACTGAACTGCAACTCAGGCTGACCCGAGCGTAAAATAAAACATAACACTCGAGTCAGGACATACATACTTATATAGTGTAAGCTAACTCAAGTGTACTGTAATATAGAGCAAGTAACTTAAAGGATACTTGGGACCGCCCATCCTCTAAGGATCCGTTAAACTATTTACTATGTAGTAATATTCGCTATTATAATAATGTCTATTAGTAAAATAAACTTACTTTAAAATAGCGTTAAGGGGTTACCCATATAGCCCTTAACACACATAATACCAATAGTCTATACAGTACCTGCATATCTCCTGATCAGGAGACTACGAGAAGATACTCCATATGTACGACACAAATCAAACTCGTACAGGGCTCGCTATGGTATGTGACACGGCACGACTAGGCAATGCTAGGGTAGATATACCAATTACGCTTCCAGACCGGTGGAAACGCGCAGCGCGCAGCTACCGCCCACCTCGAACAACACTCCCAAATCAAAGGTGCGCACAAACAATCACAAAAGCAACAGAATGTCATACAAAGAAGTGCGTCCGATCAGAGGTGCTACCTATTAATCCGTCAATCGCTCCTGTTTTAGCCACCTTATGCCAACTCACGGGAGTCGGGTCCACGTATTTACCTCAAAGAAAACGTCACCACCATCCTACTTCATTCTGGAATCTCCACCGTGTACACGGTTGTCAAAGTGGTTTTCGGTATCGACAGAGAGTATGCCCATATCCGATCCCGATCTCTTTAACAACCAAACGTTATTATAACCCATGGTTACAACTTTTAAAAATGGTATTGATACTAAAAAAATCAAAATAAATTTAAAATACCTTTCAATATCATAGTATCATATCAAACATCATTTATTTAAACATCAGTCAATTTATAAAATACCATTTAAATCTATTTAATTTATTTAGGGATTAATTGCCTTTCAACTTACATTTAAAAGTTAAATTCTTTCATTCGAACCATTTAAAGTCAATTCCTTATTTTTATTAATCACATATTAAATTCCAAAATTTAAGCCTTTTCCCAAAGATTATTTCTATTAAATTTTATTAAAACAATCAAAATTCAGTTTCCGTAGCGCTTATAAAAATGCTACCTAAAGTCATAGGTTAAAACAGTTCATTTACAAAAGACAGCATTTTAGTTCTGTAATAAATTATTAACTTAACAATTAAATTTTTAAATCCCTAAATATAACTTATTATCAATTATTTTACTTAACTAAAATCTCACTTTTAACAAAAATTCAGAATTTCCCAAAATAAGTTATATTCCAAAATTTTAGTTAGGCTTTCATTTATTTAACATTTTGACTCATTCAAAAATCATTATAAATTTTATAAAATCCTTTAAATACATTTTAAACCAAATATTATAAACTTTCCATTCAAAAATATTTTTAAAACATTTCAGAAAAATATTATATAAACCACGGGTCTGTATATAGTTTTCTAGCCTAGGTCAAGTGATACGGGTATATATCATTTCAATCCGCAATTTACAAAGAAAACCCGGGTTCTATCATTTCAAACCCGTAATCCCAAGTTAAATAATAAATAATTAAATAATTAAATGGATAAATAATTATCGTTCAGGCCTATCATTTCAGCCTATAACGATCTCAAATTTACAGGGAACTTGCAGTGTGATTAACAGTAAATAAGCATTAAATAGTATAACTGCAATAATATAACAATAAATAAACAACTGATGATGTGTCAATTAATAATGGGTTTTAACATCGTACGTTTATATCACAGGCAGATAAAATTTAATAAAATAAATTTACAATTACACTTGTGATAATTCACAGATATATAGGTATGTTTGTCTGGTGAGAAGTACTCACCTGAATGCTGCAGAAAATTTGATTCCCAAACGATGGTAATACTTGAAAAAAAAACGTACAGAAGCACGATCAAACTGATGTGGAGGCTGTGACCAGATTTTATTTTTGAAAAGGAAACGAATTAATTTAAACGTCAAGCCAAGTAAAATTTGAATATGAAACAAAAAGGGACGAACGGACAATTTGACCCGTAAGCTCGACCACTCCACCACCCGGCTCAATCTAAAACAAACTCAGCCCGCCCATTATTTTAAATTTATAAATATATAAAATATTTTTTATTAAGGCACGTCACGTAACATCTAGTCTTGGTCACATATCTGAAACATGCACGCATATTCCACTCAGTGGCTAAAACATTTCAAAGGTGGTGAACATACTATCTAACTTAGGTACAGGAGGCACAACTTATTGAAAAGGAAAGTGTTTAAGGAAGTAAGGATTTTATGAAGTCACCGCTAAAACCTATCCAAATTAAATGCATGCACGTTACTTTCTTTCCCTTTTTTTTCAAATATTACTTGGAATAATTTTTGCCTTCCTATACACTTGTACTTATCAAGATTCACTTGCTATTGCTGCTACAAGAGGGCACGGCCCTGCCTATCAAAAAGCATGCATGCATGCATTTTGTATCATGAATTGATATTATATTATTAGCATCAGAAATTAAGATGTTTTTTTTTTCTTTTTTTCTCTACTTCTCTCCTTTGCTAGTCTATTTTCTCTCTTGTTTTCTATCACTCAGCCAAAGCAACAAAATAAATATATATGACAACCTAATTCATGCATGCTACACTTGTTTTCAAACATAAAGTGCTTGTATGCAGTGATAACCTAGTATAGGTGGGCTCGAGTGGAAAAATATGCGAAAGGCTCGGCAGTAGTGACGGCTAGATCGTAGAGGAGGGGAAGGTAGTGGGGTTGCAGTCCAAGGTGGCGACAGCCGAGTAAAACAAAAAGAAGACAAAGGAAAGAAAAAAGGAAGAAGGAAAAATATGTAACTGTCATTACCTGAAGCTCCACAAACGCTAGCTAGGAGATGAAGTCCAAGGATGAGGTAAAGAAATATGTTTGTGACAGGTATATATAAATGAGCTACGCGTGTTTTATGTTATGTCAAGAAATCTCATTTGCCTATAAACGGCAAATCTAGGGACGTGTATAGTTTTAATAGGAGCTATATTTTCGTTGCTTTGTACGCAAGGAAATAATAAGATGCGCAATCAAAGCATGCAAGTTTTATGGTCAAGGAATTTCGTTTGTTTGCAAATCAATATGTAGAGAAAACGGCAAGTCACATTTTGAAATAAATGACTTTAATGCAATAAAAAGGGTGCGTGGGTTTTTTAATACTTGGATTATGGGGCAAAAAACGGTAGAAAATAATTGAACATTCCGAACGTGTTATAAAATAGGAAGCTGCATATTTTTTCTTTTGAGATTTAGTAATTTCGTTCGCACAGGTAAGGGATAAGTTGCTTCCATTTAATGTTTACTAACAGAGCTAAAAATGAGGTGAAGCAAAATTGCAACGTTTCCAGTATTTAGGTGAAGCTTGCGAAAATTTTGAGTAACCAAAACAGGCATGCAAGCACTTGATTTGTTGATTGGATTTTAAAGGCGGCAAGCAATTATTTTATCCTTGAACGTAATAGAATTTTGGACAAATTTATTGCAACGTGTTTAAATGAGAGAATTGGCCTTTGATATCTGAGGAAACGGAATGATATTTGATTTCGAACGTTACCTTATCTTATAATAACTTTGGTGAATTTAGAATGGCAAAGTGGCAATAAAATTCGTATGTGAGTGTGTTGGTTCGGAGAAAGAAAAAAAGGCAAGCACTAAATATTTAGATGGCGTTAATTTAAGTGGAAGAAAACGTCACTAATTTATGGTTTGAACGTTTATAAACAAATGCGTTTTATTTCTATTAGATAAAACCGGGGCAAGTGCAAGTTTGCCAGATGACCCCGCGACATCAGTAGAAGTAGAGCACTTCACCAGAGAAGCTTCAAGAGCAGGATCTTTTAGTGTAGGCTCCTCAACAGAAACTGGGGCATCCGGTGCCTCGGCCGGGGAATCAGGAACTTCGTAAGGCTGAGTAGAGCGGGAAGGGTGTAAGAGTCCGAATTGATGAAGGAACTCGTCTCTTAGCAAGAACTTGATACTTCTCTCCTCAGCCGCCACGGCATTAAGCCTCTCAAAAGTCTGCTTGTGGCTTGGTTCTCTATGAAGAGGAGGAAGGACTGCAAAAGTAGAAAGCGAGGTTAACATTTAGCAATTAGGATCTTGCAAAGCTCAGAAGAGGAAAGAATGGGGATAAGTAAGCTTACCCCCACTCTCCAGATAGCGTAGAATCCCTGGAGGCACCGGACAAAGACAAACTGGTTTAGGAAACCATGAGCGCTATCAGGGAGATCGGTGATAAGCTTGCGTTTCCTGGCGCTCCACACATATATGATGGAAGGATGGTCTTTGTTTCTCGCAAATGTGCATAAATAGCAGATTTCTTCAAAGCTTGGGAGTCGATCAAGCGTCCTTCTGAAGAAAACACATAGTCCCATCAAAATGGCATAGTCGTTGGGGTGCAATTGAAAAGGAGAAATAGCCATTCGGCGAAGGATTTGTTGGAGAAAAATGTTGAAAGGAGGAATGGCTCCACAAAGGCACATTTGGCGGTTAGGGGCAACAAACCCGAAGGGAGGACTGTCAGCATAATCATTTGGCCCAGGGAGAATAGCATCTGCTTCTACAATCCCAAATTGGGCGCGTAACTGGTTAAACACCCAGTAACTCAGGGTAGTTTGAGTTCTTTCTGGTGGGTTGACCAGTGGACCAGCCATCGGGAGGGCCTCTCCAGTTGGAATTACTCCTTCTTCTTGATGAGAATCCATTTTACATAAGCAGTCATATATTCAAATACGAAGGTGCACGTTTCCTAAATGTGTGAAGTGTTGTGCAAAACTAGTATAGTGACAAGCAAACATGACTGAAATTAAATTAATAAACATGAAAAATTTCAGGACTTGTCCGAATACAAGTGAAGTATTGAAGCAAAAATCAGCTCTAGTTGATTTATATCGCTTTACTACTTCACTTGAACTCGTTAATTCGCAGCATTTCATATGATTTCTTTAAGTTGATTATATTTCATCGACTAATCTGTCATTTGATATGGGCAATCAGTGGAAGTATATCAGCCCTAGTTTTCTGCAAATGTTATATTTAACAGGTTATTAGCATCGAATTTGGTATAATTTGTTAAGCAAGCATAGTAAAGTACAACGAAGTTCAAACAATTCAAAGTTCAAGCAATTCAGAGTTTAGGCAATTCAGTCCTGCAGTTCAAGTTAAGCACTCAAGTTGAGATTATGCTTCTAAGTGTGAATTCGGGTTGAACATCCAAGTATTAAATCGTCCACGACTTAAAAGATTTCTTGCGAGTTAAGTTAAGTCGTTGGTTCTTTAAGTCATTGGTCCTTTAAATCGTGAGGCATAGTAAGGAGAAAAGGCTTCAGTTCAAAGTGACGTGAATTTCTACAAGTCCTAGCTCGGCCGCGACTCAAGGCTTATGTCGCATCTAGTTAAGTCGCGAAGGTTTATAGGTCGAAGGTCTATAGGTCGCGAAGATTTATAGGTCGAAGGTTTATAGGTCGCGAAGGTTTATAGGTCGCAAAGATTTATAGGTCGAAGGCTTATAGGTCGCGAAGGTTCATAGGTCGGAGGTTTATAGGTCTCCCAAAATTGCTGGGTCGTGTCCGAGCTAATGTCTTACTTCACACAACCGACAAATTTCCAATCTAATGGGTAACTCGTCATCCTTTTAACCCGTTAAACCGTTAGCCTCTCCGTCAGCAGAAGCCCTCATTTTCTCATGCTATCGAATCATCCAAAAAGCTAATCCAAAATCACCACAAATTCAATGCCTTGCCATTCTAATGCAAATCAAGAATCAGTTAGCCTGTAGCATTGCAACCCATCGCCATCATCTCATCAATCGTACAAAGCCAAATCAAGCTAACTCAAGTTCATCAACTATCGATGTAACGAGATTCGTGGTGAAACATTGCGTAAGGAGGTGAGTTAAGATTGAAAAATAGGATTCATGAATCAATGATGATAAAGGATCGAGAAAGAAGCAGGTTCACTTACGCAATGTAATATCATGGATGATCGGTGATTGATCGGTTTGAGATCGTCTTTGGGAGCTCGGGAAGATATTAATGGCAGAATCAAATGAGGAAGTAGGTAATGAGAAAGGAAAATAGGATGGATGACTGATACATTACGGTGGGGAACCTGAAGCGTCACATACGACCTAACCTTTAGGTGGCACACGACCTAGCGACCTAGAGGGGGACGGGTTAAAGGATATCGAAGCAACGACCTAACCATTAGGCGTGTACTTCGAGGGGCAAATGTTAGCTCCGCTCTATCAACTACTCAGCGACCTAAAAGTGGAGCCGACCTAACGACCTAAAAGTGGAGCCGACCTAACGACTTAAGATGTAGGACGACCTAACTGTTTAGTGACCTAATTACACAAAGAAGTAAGCGACCTACGAGATAAGGATCTAACGACCTAAGGTAGCGGGCTAAGCGACCTAACTTCTGAAGTGGAGAAGCGACTTAAGACGGCTAGCGACTTAACAACCTATGCAACTCAGCGACTCAACGAGTTAATGAATCAACAACGGGTTAGCGACTTAACACTCAAGCGGCGTAACGACTTAAAGGAGTAGATGGACCAGCGACTTAGTGACCTGTTGAGTTACTGACTTAACAACTTAAGAGCCTACGACCTAATGACCTAAAGGTGGATGACCTAACTGTCTAAAAGAATGAGACGACCTAACGACCTAATGGCTTAAGTTCTCTGTGACCAAAAGAGTCAAAGCGGCAACGACCTAATGATTTGATACCCTATTTTAGGTCGTTTACGACTTAATACTTGAAAAAACTATGCCGCTTCCCAGAGAGTCGCTAAGTCCTACCCGTTGGTTTGTATGGAAAGGTGCAGGCCATTTAAGTCGTAACTTGTATGTCTTTAGCTGGCCGACACTTCTTTAGGTCGCCCACACTTCTTTAGGTCGCCCACGACCTTCCTTAGGTCGCTCACGACCTGAGACCTGTCCAAAATTTTCTATAAATACACCCTAAGCTCCAACATGAGGGGGACTTTTGGATCATTTTCTTCAAAGCATCGAGACTCTGCCATCTTCAAGCCGAGCCTTACTCCAACATTCAAAACTCACAAGAAGCTTCAATCAACTTCAAACAGGGATTCGACATATTCAACCATGAATTCGGAGAACTCTTTTGCATCGAAGTTTTTCTAGCTACTTGTCTTTTGAAGTGAATTGTAATTGAAGGAAATTGTAAAGGATTGTAATCATATAAGCAACAAAAAGGATTGAAGTGGACGTAGGCTTGATTATAAGCCGAACCACTATAAATTCTATGTCTCTTACTGCTTTTTCAGTGAATTACTGCTTTTTCTGATTCCCGTGTTAACGGGTGGTGCTTTCATTCAGTCTCTATTTGCATCGGGGTGTTAGCGTCTGACTTTTTACGCTAACATATTTTTTACAAATTATTGAAGTAGTTTAACTTAAATGTTTTCAAAGTATATTTTAAAGTAAAGTGTTTTAAATTATTTTAAAAATCTAGTTTGTACTTGGCAATTTCAGTGGAGATAGAAAATACTTGGGAAAGTTTATTCTGGAAAGAAAGAATGGTTTGAAAATAGTTTCCAAAGTGTTGAAAATAGAAATATATCTTGTGAAGATATTTTGAAGGTAATAAATAATTTGGAAATTATTTATTGGTTGATGGTTGTTTGTGAATATTAATTGATAGTTAAATAACCGACTATCAATATTGGCCAAATGCGTTGATCGTTTCGAAGAGACCGGGATCGAGATTTATTTCTCGAAAACCACTTCGATCCGGTTTGTACGTTTCTTGAAAACGATTTTGGATTCAAAGATGGAGCAGTGAAGTGCAAGGGCTAGTCGCTACTAATCCTGAGGATATTTCCAAAATGGATGTAGTAGGACTAGTGCCTTCGGTTCCGTTCAAACCCGGAACGGACTTGTAGGGAAGAATGCTTGCGAAACATCGTCCGGTGGACGATGGACATTCTAACGGATATATTCTAAAAAGGTAACGCTTAGCCTCAAGCCTCATCAAATGGGAACGACTGAAAATCAGGGGTTATGCAGCAAGGCTAGGTGGGTAGCACCCAAGCAGGGTGAGGTCATTCCAGTCTAGATGTCCATTTTTATTTCGGCTTAGTGGGCGGTTGCTGATCCCAACCGCGGGGTGATCTCACTCGGGATTATCCAGTAAGGGGTAGTCCCGGCCTTGTGTTGCAGGGGAGTGGGCGTACTCCTCGGTACGGTGATCTAGGCCCCGTACTGTGACAGGTGGTACCCAAGTCCCTAGTCATTAGTTGGAAATCCATTCTCCCTACGAGCCTTGTACGAGTTTTGTTTGTATTACCCACTCTGTGGCTAGTAGCTGGAATTTAATCATGTAACAATTTCGGCTATTTTATAAGTATTTGTATATAGACCCTATTATAATATCAGAGGATTTCTATATAAAAATGTTTTAGCTATCGTAAGGTAAAAACCCAACATGTTTATTTGTGGCGTGGTCTTACGAGATGCTTTTGTTTTCAAAGGATATTTGGAACTTTAATAATCAATTGGGTGTGATTTTATCACGCTGGTATTCCAGACTGACTCAGGTGTTATTTAACTGTAATGCTCGGGTCAGACCGAGTATTATAGGATACAGGATATGATGCTGTGGAGCTCAGGAGACGAGCTGGGTGACGATACATACATTCGTACTTGTATATATATATATATCTATTCCGCTCTGTTGAGTTGTTGTGTATCCATTTGTATGTTATCGATGTTGATGTTGATGTTGAGCTGTGATTGATGTACTCTGATGATATAATATATAAATAGAGATATTTGGTTCTTGAGTAAAGATTATTTTTTTATCTATTATATTTTATTCCGCTGCGATGGTTAGATTCTTTTGTTGTTTTCCATTTTCTTCTTCTACCTCTTCTTCTTTAATCCAAATGGTTCGTATTTCTGTACAACTTGAGTTGATTGTTGTAGAATAGTGTTGACTCAAGGGGAATGGATTTGCGGGTTGTTACAGTTAAGTGGATCCAAGGGGTAGACGCAAGCTATCCAACCGGATGTTCGTTTGCACAAACGATCGCAATCAGCTAGCAAGGGCCTGGTGCCTTCGCTTTGGGAAGGTGCCCCTTCGGTGGTTCCACCAACCTTTTTGTTGAGAGGCAGGACTCCTTTTTGGCTGTTCTCTATCTGCTCGCCCTTGTCTGTTTGTCATTTGCTCATTAGCGATTCCCCATTATCATTTCCAAGCACATGTTCTCTTCTTTTGCAAGTAGTTTGTCTTATCCAAAGAAGTATACTTCATTGTTAAGAGAGTCCGACGGAATCACTAACTGTATGCATGAAGCACTCCTTATATAGGATTTGGAATCTGGAATTTTGTGGCTTGACATTTGTTTATTGAGTGATTTCAGGGATCGCTTGGCCTTGTGATGGGTAAGCTTTGTTTTAAGAGCAAGTAATGTTAAATCGACATTTAGCAATACATTTAAAGTATTTACACATCGAGACAAAACATGCATTTTGTAATAGTAGAGAATACAAGATTTATAGTGGTTCGGCCAAGAACTGGGCCTATATCCACTTTATAGTTCTTATTATTCATTTGCACTAGTTTTACAATAGCTTGAAATACAAGAATCATACATCCGTAATCAATTTTCAAGTTTAAACAAAGCTTTTAAGTAAAATATGGACGCAAGTGATTGCTGTTCCAAGCTCTTGGAATTGGATCCGCTTCGACAGTTGTCAGTTTGAAAGTGCCATCAAGAAGTTTTTTGCCTATGACATACGGTCCTTCCCAGTTTGGCATAAACACTCCTGTTGCTGTCATGATCCTTTTCAAGACTAGATCCCCAATTTCAAAGATGCGTTTGCGAACTTTGGAATTGAAATGCCAGGCAATCTTTTGCTGATGAGCTACGATTTTGAGCTGTGCCTCTTCCCTTCTTTCATCAAGGAAGTCAAGTGCTTCAAGTTGCAGCTTTTCACTTTCAGCTTGGTTGAAATGAATTCTTCTGTGTGAGGGAACCTCTATTTCCACTGGAATCATTGCTTCTGATTCATATGCTAATGAGAATGGAGTGTGTCCAGTCGCAGTTTTGTGGGTAGTTCTGTATGCCCATAGTGCTAGTGGCAGCTTATCGACCCAACCACCTTTTCCTTTTTCCAGCTGCTTTTTGATGGTTGACTTGATAATTTTGTTTACTTCTTCCACTTTCCCGTTTGCCCGCGGATGAGGCACTGCTGAGACGCTTTTTTGGATCTTTAATCGTTTGCAAAAATCCTGGAACTCTTCGCTTTCGAATAGGGTACCATTGTCTGTGATTATCTTTTGAGGCACACCATACCTGCAAACGATATTCTTAGTCACAAAGTTTATCATCTTTTTAGAGGTAATAGTAGCTAATGGTTCAGATTCAGCCCATTTAGTGAAATAATCAACAGCAACAATAGCATATCTGATTCCGGACTTGGCAGTTGGCAAAGGCTCGATGAGATCTATTCCCCAAATAGCAAATGGCCATGGACTGACCATCTACGTTAGCTCAGTGGAAGGTGCTCTTGGGATTTTTGCAAATCTCTGGCATCGGCCACACTTTCGGGCATAGCTAGCAGCATCACAATTAATGTCTGGCCAAAAATACCCATAGCAGAGAATTTTCTTTGCTAGAGTTTGACCACCTGAATGATCCCCACACTCTCCTCCGTGCACTTCAGCTAAAATTGTCTTAGCCTCTTCCTTGGTTACACATCGGAGTAATGGCATTGAGAATCCCCGTTTGTACAACCGACCGTCTTGAATTACATATCTTGAGGCTTTCCTTACAGCTTCTGACACTCCTTTGAATTTTCTGGAAGGGAGCCGTTAAGTAGATATTCCTTGATTGGAGTCATCCACGACTCCTGCTCTTGAGAAACAGTCATGATCCAGTCAATCTCCATTTCATCAGTACTTGGGGATGGCAAGACTTCTACAAGAACCAATCCCAGTAATTGAGACTCGCCAGTGCTAGAATACTTTGCGAGAGAATCCGCCTTCATGTTCTCTTCCCGGGGTACATGACTTATCGTGTAATGATTGAAATCATCGAGAAGTTCCCAGGCCTTTGACAAGTAAGCGGGCAGATTTCCTCCTTTCCTTTGAAACTCTTTCTTGACTTGGCATACAATAAGCTGGGAATCACTGAAGATCTGCAACACTTTGATATTCAGTTCTTTAGCAATTTTCAAGTCGGCAATAAGAGCTTCATATTCTGCTTCATTATTTGTCGAAGGAAATTCCAATCTCAATGCGTAGCACAATGATCGCCCTTTAGGGGTTTCAAGCACGACCCCAGCTCCAGAACAGTATTCTTTTCTTGCGCCATCAACATATAATTTCCATCTGGTCGAGATGTCCTCAGTAACTTTTCCTCCCTGTCACCTTTATCTGTGTATTCTGCAATGAAATCTGCTAAAGCTTGTCCATTGATTGCTCTTCGGGGATCGTAAGTGATATCATATTGGTTGAGTTCAATATTCCATTTCAGTAGACGACCCGAAGTCTCAGGGCGAAATAGGACTTGCTTTAGAGGCTGGTCAGTGAGGACTTTGATAGGATGAGCTTGAAAGTACGGCCTCAACTTTCTGGAAGCTATCAGTAGGCAATAGGCGAGTTTTTCTAGCTTTGAATAATTCATCTCTGCCCTAGTGAATCTCTTGCTGATGTAGTAGACCGGGTGCTGAACTTTTGCATCTTCCCGTACTAATGCTGCACTGAGAGCATGAGACGAACTGCTAAATATATGAAAAGATCTTCACCGCAGCTAGGCTTAGAAAGTATTGGAGGCACTTCCATGTGACGAATTAGTTCGTCGAAAGCTTTCTGGCACTTCGGAGTCCATTCAAAGTTTTTCCTTCCTTTCTTTAGAGCGTCAAAGAATGGAATGCATTTATCCGTGGCCTTGGAAATAAACGGACTCAAAGTAGCAACTTTCCCATTGAGGCTCTGCAAATTCCTTCTTTGTCCTAGGGGCTTTGACTTCTCTCAGAGCAGTAATTTGAGCAGGATTAGCTTCAATGGACCTAGCACTCACAATGAAACCCATAAATTTCCCGGACTCTACCCTGAATGAACATTTCAAAGGATTAAGCTTCATTCCATACTTCCGGAGGACTGCGAACATTTCTGCCAAGTGATCCATATGGTCCACTGCCTTCTTTGACTTCACCAACATATCATCCACGTAGACTTCCATAGTTTTGCCAATCTGTGGCTTGGACATAGCGTTAACAAGTCTTTGGTAAGTTGCCCCCACATTCTTCAATCCAAAGGGCATGACTCTGTAGTAGTAAAGACCGACATTGGTTATGAAGCTCGTGTCCTCCTGATCTGGCTCATGCATCATGATTTGGTTATATCCGGAGTAAGCATCCATGAAAGACAACAATTCGTGCCTAGCTGTTCCATCCACCAACTGATCAATCTAGGGTAACGGGAAGCAATCTTTGGGGCAGGCTTTGTTTAAGTTTGAAAAATCGATGCAAACTCTCCACTTTCCATTTGCCTTTTTAACCAGCACCAGATTAGAAACCTAATTTGGATAAGTGGACTCTCTAATGAAACCATTCTCCATGAGCCGATCTACTCCTTCCTTCAATGCTGCTGACCTTTCTAGACCCTGGGTTCTTCTTTTTTGTTTCACAGGTGTAAATTTCGGATCAATATTCAGAGTGTGTACCGCGATTTCTGGAGTCATTCCACACATATCGGCATGACTCCAAGCGAATACGTCCAGATTTGCTTTTAAGAATGATACAAAATATTTTGAACAGTCACACTAAGTTGAGAAACCACATTCAGCACCTTGTTCGGATCTTTCGGGTCAACATGTACTGGCACAATTACTTCTACTAGCACCACTCTATTTTCCTCTGTACTGGCTAATCTGGGATCCATTTCTTTTCGTGCACCACTATTCTCGCCAGTGCAGGGTCCACCCTGTAATTGCTACAAGGTTGGTTCTTGGATGCGGAGTGGAGCCGCCGCATCCTTACCTATCTCTCTCTTCCTTGCTTCCTGCAACTCTATTAGATGACATTCTCGCCCAGCATTCTGATCTCATTTAATAACACTGACGCCGTTATCTGTGGGGAACTTCATAGTAAGGCACCATGGAGCGAGAATTGCCTTGAATGCTGCAAGAGTTGGCCGGCCTAGAAAGGCATTGTAAGTAGAGAAGCCGTCAACAATCACAAAAGTCTGCTTTCGAACCACCTTTTTCTGCCCCTCTCCCAGTTCAACGAATAAGTCAATAGTTCCAATTGCCTGCTTTGGTTCCCCAGTAAACCCAACAATTTTCTACGATGAAGCCTGAACATTAGCCATTGGAATCTTCATTTGATCGAATGTCTTTTTGAAGAGGATATTGCAAGAGGCGCCGCAATCAACAAGCACCCTTCTTATAATAGCAGGCCCGATGCCTGCAGAGATGACCAAGGGATCTATGGTAGGAGCTTCAACACCCATAGAGTCCCTGGCCCTGAACACAATATCATCATTAAAAGTTCTTTGCTGCTTCAAAAGTGCAGCGTCTTCCAACATAAAAACATTTTCTTCTGCTGGGGCGTATTTCAAAGCACGAGCATATATTTCCATCTCGCCCTAGCTTCTGCCTGCCGGGTGAGGACCTCCCATGATCACATTAATAACAGGCTTCTCTGATTCATGGGTGGTAGTCCTCTGACCTGAGCCAGATGGATGAGTAGGAAGTTGCTGGCCCTCAGTAGATGAAGTTGGGTTGTTCCTATTTCTCTTAACATATTGCTGCAGCTTGTTCTCTCTCAGCAGTTCATCAATCAACTTTTCGAAAGGCGACATTCGTTAGTATCATGACCGGGTTGATTATGAAACCGAAAAAATCTCCACTTTGAACAGCCTTTTTCCCAAACTTTATCATAGGTGGTTTAAGATATTCCACTGTATCTTCGGTAGCGAAAAAGATATTCTACGGAGTATCATTTAAAGGAGTGAAATCTGAAGGCTTTGAGAAGCGAGGTTTCTTCACATCCTTCTGCTTCCTCCCACTGTTATTCTCCCGTTTCTGACTTTCGGATTCCTTTTTGGTAGTAGCAGCAGTGTTATTCTTAACCTTTGTCAATGCCACTTTCGCCGGTGCAGGAAGGCTTTCCAAGAGCATGAACTCGTTAGCTTTCTTGTAGAATTTCTCAAGCGAGTTTGGTTCCTTCATCTTGAACCATTTCCCAAACTCACTCGATTTATCGATAGCCCTCATTAAGTAGGTCAAAACCATTCTGGCTCTGCATTGTCGACTTCAGCCAAGGCTATGTTGAAGCGGTTTAAGAAAGATCTAATAGATTCTCCAGGATTCTGTTCCAAGCTAGACAATGACATTATGTCCTTCGCCTTTGAAGCATGCAACCTGAATTGTTCTTTAAACTTCTGACTTAAATCAGAGAACTGGTCTACAGACCGGACCGGTAGCTTTGTGAACCAGAGTAGAGCCACACCTTCCAAGTATACCGGAAAGTACCGGCATTTGATCTCATCCGATGCTCTAGCACCAGTCATGTGCCAGTCATAATTATATAGGAATTGGTTAGGGTCGCTTGTTCCCTTATAAGCCGGGATGGTAGGAGGAGCAAACTTCCTTGGGACCTTTAGAATCCTTTCGGTGAACGGAGTTTTTCTTGGAGAGAACCCCCATTCCTTTTCATCTTCTTCCCTTTGCATACTTTCTTTCATAATCTGTCGAACCATTCCTGAGAGATATTCCTCATCGTTTAGAGGCTCTGCGGGACAGACTTTAGCCATTTTCTCGGAAGTTTGTCTGGACAAATGTTCGTGGAGAGTGGGCTGTGGCCTTGATCCTCCAGCCTAGGGAGGTGCCTCTTCAGCGGGGCTAGCTGCCTTTTCAGGAATATTCCTCTCTTCAGGATTATGGACATCATCAACAAAGTTTTCTTCATTATTCACTGGTCGACGGTTAGCTTTGAGCAAAGCATTCAACCTATTAAACATTAAAGCGTTCTGGGCTTCCATCTGCTGACATAACCCAGACACTGTAGCATCCAACTCTGCCCATGTCATTCCAGCACTTGGAGTTGCTTGACTTGACAAAGGAGAAGTGGCAGTATTTTCATGGACATCACTGGGTCTAGTAGATCTGCGCTTTCTTTCAGGAGCCATAATCTCTGATAGACTTCTGGTTTTGAGAGAGATTCTTTCAACAAACTTTTGCGAAGCAATGATGAAAACACCCTGAGTTCAATTCTCAATGAAAAGCACCAAAAATGTTAACACTAAAATTGAACGCTAACACCCCGGTGTAAGTAATAAAGATGTGAAAGCACCATCCGTTGGTACGGGAACTAGATATAAGCAAAAGATAACAGAAAATCAAGTAAAGAGACAACGGTTTTATAGTGGTTCGGCTTAGGTTAAGCCTACGTCCACTTTAATCTCCTTTATTACTGATTCGATTACAACTTTTACAATGATCTTCTATTACAGCACAAACAAGACAAGTAACAAGAACTTCAATGTATAAGAGCTCTTCGAATTCATGTTGAATGTGTTAGATCTCTCTTGAAGTCCGTAGAGGTGTCTTTGGTGTTTGAAGTGTTAGATGAGTCGAGAAAACTGCAGAGTATAGGTGTTCCAGGAATGAGCCAAAGTCCCTTTTCAGTTGGAGTAGGTGGAGTATTTATAGGGAAAATCCGGGCTAAGTCGTAGGTCGCAAACGACCTAAGGGTAGGTCGCAGGTCGCTAGCGACCTAAGGGACACGAGCTACGGCTCATCCTTGTTGCACTTGGTCAATCTGAGAGGGTTAGTAGGTCGCAGCGACTTATGGAAGAGAGGTAGGCGACTTAGTCATGCTGAGGTACCTAGTAGAGTGATCTAGGCTAGTTATAGGAGTAGTAGCGACTTAGTACCTGCTCGACCTATAACTGGGTGATATAATAACAGGAAGTTTGTAGCTCGTTAAGTCGCTAACTCGTTAGCTCGCTAACACGTTAGCTTGTTAGCTCGCTAACTCGTTAGGTCGTCTTAGTTACTAGGTCGCTAAGTCGCTATTCCTTTAGCCTGGTAGGTTGCAACCTTCATGGAATCACTAGGTCGTTAACTCGTAGGATCTCTTGAGTCAATCTTTAGCTCGCCTAGTTGTAGGTCGTTGATCTGTCGAATCTTAGGAGTCTTTTAGGTCGTTAAGCCGTTCAGTCTTTCTCTTGCAATGTACTGTTAGGTCGTCGTATAGTTAGGTCGCTTACCATATTAGGTCGTTAGGTTGCTTACTTCTTTAAGTCGCAGGGTCGTGAAACAGAAAGATATTAACACTTATCTTTATATCGTTCGTACTTGAATATATTGTATTGTCTTCTTTTCTTTTGGTCTACACTTATTGCTTTGAAACATGGATGAAGTTCTATATTAAATTTGATGTTAGAATTTGTGTAATATGTTTTACTTTATATTTTATAATTTATCTTATGTGAAAATTAATTATTTCTAACTTAAATATTTAATTTTCCTTACATACAAATTTTCTTGTATTTCTTTATACATATTTATTTTCAAATGTCCAAATTAAATTTCAATTAGTTCATATTATTATTTTTAACTAATATTGTATATTAATTACCGATTACTTCACAATTTTATTTAAAAATTAATTAATTATCAATTTAAGCTTATTTAAAGTCCAGGATCATTACCTAAGTATATTGAATATTTTCCAAATGTTGAAAATAAATTGATCTGTGAATTACTTATTATTAAATAAGTATGGAAATGTTTTCCAATATGAAGTGAAATGTTTTGAGATTATATCTTTTAAAGATAAATTGAAAATGAACAAATATTTCGAAGTGTTTCCACGTAGGGAAAAATGATTTGAAATTTGTTTTCAAATAGTTGAAGTGTGAAAAAATATATCTTGTAAAGATATTTTTGGAAAATAGATGTTTGGCAAATTATTTGGAATCTGGTGATGTTGTGCATATCTATTGATAGTTAAATAACCGACTATCAATATTTACTTTTAAATGGGTATTTGTTGTGATTTGCTTGAATTTGAATGCTACATTTATTTTAAAATAAGCGCTCGTTATTCGGTTTAGCCAGGAGAGGACCTTTGGGTCATAAATCCCATTCCGAATAGTGATACGTCGTAATGGATAGCATTTGAAGGCCGGTGTTGAAGACCAGATATTTTCGAAAACGGAAGGATTACCTACGAATGTCTCTGCATTGGTTGGTCTCCGATATAAAGATTTTATCACCCTTTGTTATGGGAATTCCGGACGTGATTAGTGAATATCCGGATTGCAAGGGATTCTTTGAAAGTGCCTTCAATTCCGTTCGATCCCGGAATGGACTTGTATGGATGTGTGTCTGACGTTATAGTTTGAGATGTAAAGCTGGTTTCTATCAAATACATTTCTGTAGGTGGCGGAGAATTTATTCTCTAAGCTTAACACCCTTCTCTAAGACGTACGAGCTCGGAGGTTATGTAGTTGATGATTACTAGTGATATCCCAATTTGGTAATGTGGCATGCTGAGTGCTGCCGATCATTTGTTGATCAAAGCGTGGCTTTTATGAAAAGCGTAGCTTTGTGGACGGGACTTCGTCGAACCTCACACCCCGGAAATGATAAAAACAGGAAGAATGCAGCAAGGTTATTTGGGGATAGCGCCCCAATAGGGTATGTTCATTTCCTTCTGGATAGAGGTTATGGAGCCCTAATACTTAACTTATGTGGTTGCTGCAAATTTGTTTCTCTGTGGTTGTTGGTGAATCCCGGGATTTAGGTCGGTTACGACCGGGGGATGGCATACAAGTGTCAGTAGTTACCTAGCTAGAGGTAACCCGACCATGTGTTGGTAGAGATCCCGTTAAGTTCTCGAGGCGTCCTTCCAGAGGCGTACCCATGTGGCAACGGGAAGTTCCTTGGCCTGGCCATTTGTTGGAAATCTAAAGAAACAATACGAGCCCTGTACGGTTTTAGTTGTAGAACCTTCCATCTAATATGGTAGCTATAGTAGGCATAATATAATGGTACCTATGCTGGCTAAGATTAATATTGTACTTTCGAAATGTTTTCCTGCACTTTGCACTTCTAGTAATAATATTAAAGAAATTTGCATATCAAGCATGTTTGACTATCATAAGGAGAAATCTCCTCCAATTATGTGTTTTCATTGTATGTGTGGCAGGAGGCTTTATGGTAGTTACATTTTCTAAAAGCATTGTGGATCTATTTTTAAAATATTTCTTTGTTTGTTTTTAAAGATATAACTGTTTAAAGTTCTCACACCAGTCCCACGACTGACTTGGAGTTTATTGTTCCTTTCTAAACTCTGGATGCCCATCGTTTTCCACACGGGCAGCCTAGAGTCAGGTTATCAGGGTATTCTGGAATTCAGGAGTTGCTGTAGAGAACTGGAGGCGAGCTGGATGGAGAAGCGTATCACTTGTATATAGTATTTCTTTTCCGCTGCTTTTTGTTGTAAACTCTGAAATGTAATGGGATGTAATGTAATAACTGATATAGTGATTCTGTTTTTAAAAACATTCATTTATCTATTATATGTTGTTCCGCTGTGATTGTGAGATTCTGATATTGTTTTTGTCTTTCTTTCTTCCTTTCTCCTTCTATCTTTTTTTCTTCTTCTTAAACCTTAAGGGTACGGTTTTCCTGCAGTCGATTGCTCGGCAGTTGATACAGTGGACGTATTAATGTCGACTTTCGGGAGTCGAAAATTCCGTTCTTGACATTTGATATCAGAGCAATTGGTTAAGCGACAACCTTGGCTCTGTTGGGAATTTATCATTAGAGATAGAGTTAATAGTACACTAGAATGAGTGTGAGTGTAATCATAGATACGAGCGCGTATTTATTGGTGAATATGAAATTGTTTTGTATTGTGTTAACTTAATTGTTTATAGATTCTGGTCGGTGTAGTCTAGCTAACTGTATCGATAGGGGTTTCTAAACTCTTAAATAAGATAAACCGACATAGTATCATTTTAAATTGGGAAAATGAAATAATTTTTACCTCGATTATATTTTACATATAAAGGAACTAATTTTTCAGAAATTATCAAAGTGTATATAAATTGATTATTTGGTTGTTGAAAATGTAAGAATATACATATAAGTTAATTAAAAGAATAAATTGTATAAGCAAATGAATTATTAAGTATGGAATTATAATTAATGTGATTTACAATTGTGAAATAATCTTATATATAAGAAGTGAAACTATATGAATATATTTATAAATATGAGTTGTAAACAAAAATGAATTTGAACTATGAATTGAAATTGTTGAATATAAGTGAAACGAGTTTTGGACTTATAATATGAAATAATAAAGATTTTAGCTTTGGTAAAGTTAAATAAATCGAATTGGATAATTTAATGGATTTGGAAGTTTAAATATATAAGTCGGATAAATTGTAAAGTGAGAAAATGTAAATGAAACCAAATGATAAAATGGTTAAACAATTTTGTTAAGTAAAACGAGATATGAATTTGAATAAGTGACGAAATTTGACTTTGGTAAAAGTCAAATAGAATTTACTTTGGAATTGGAATCTGAATTGGATTTATAAGTGGAAATTTAAGTTAAGTTAAACAAATGATGTTCGAGATGGAATATAACTTAAGTGATGTTGAATGAAGTTGATTTTGTTATCGAAGTATAAGAATAAAGTGAACTAAATGAATATGAACTTGAGTTATGTAATGAAATTCAACTTTTGTTGTTAAATGAATTAGCAATTGAATTGAGCTAATGAATTGAAAATTAATCAATCTAATGTAAATGAATTGATATATAATAATGAATGTAAGTGTTAATTCATTAGAAGCTAATGAAGCTGGAAAAAAATTGAATAATTGAATGGAAGTCAATTTAATATCAACCAATTGGAATTAAAAGTGTTAAACCAAATTGAATGTCAATTTGATAATTTGGTTGTATTGGATATACAATGGTTGTTATATGATTGTTAGTTGATTGGATATAATTCATTAAGTGTTAATGAAATTGAATTGATAAATGGAAAGCTATGTAATTGAATTTGAATTGAAAGTGAACTAATGTGAATTGGTTGTAAGCAATTAAAACTTGTATCGAAATCTTATAAATTGCTTATGGGAATTATTTTGATTGCATTGCTTACGAAAACTGTATGTTTTCTATTGGAAATTAGTGAAATGTAAATGAATTTCCTATATATGTCACTTACATGTTTAAATTGAGTAAATACAGGTACCGGGGCTGTAGTTGGCTGGATTTGGTCATACTAAAATGCTAATAAATAACTGCTATGCTTAAAAATGCTAAAAAGGCATGCCTACGCAATAAAAATAGGAAATATGAACTTTTTTTCTGTTTTCCGACCGTGTGGGTCGATGTGTGTGTGTGTGTATGTATGTATGTATGTATGTATATATATTGTGATATTGCAAAACCGTACAAAGGAGACTCTGCCAAAACTTTTCGTAAATTTTGGGAGTTAGAAAAACTTTGAAAATTTTTGGAAAATTTTTGTTAACGAAAAGTCAATTTCTAAATTGAAATGAAATTGTACGACTTGAAATCTTAGTAAAGTTATTGTAAGAAGTTTAACTATGGATTTTGGAAAAGTTAAAATGTTTAAATGAATTTGAAATTTAATTTGAACAAATGTTTTTGAAAAATTAATGGATTCTGTAACTTTTTCTTACTTGGCAATTTCGAGGACGAAATTCTTTTAAGGGGGGAAGTTTGTAACGACCCAGAATTTCTGTCATTTGAAATTCGTATATTTAATTTGTTTTAAATATTAACAAGTAAAATTGTAAGTCGAATAAATTTTATTTCGAATATCTAGATTTAATTGGATAATTAAATCGATAATTTAATATTTAAAATTACAGAAATAATTGGAAATTGGGTTTAATGTGATTAAAATTGATTTGTAAAGTTGTATTAAATCATATTGGAGTTAGAATGATGTTATAGAACTTTTAAAATTTAATTAGAAGTTAATTTTTGGAAATTGAATATTTTAATATTTAATTGACGAGTAAAAATAGCCATTTTTCAAACAGTCTTGAATTTCGACGAAACTAGTTTCATCGGATAAGTAATGTTAAATTATTGTAAGGTTCTAAATTTCGTGTCAATCGGATTTACGGTTCGTCCGGGGCAAGCTAAGACGCACTGAAATCGGTTTAAGTCAATTTTTAAATTTAAATAGTCGATTCGGAAACCTATCTTCCAAATACGATCGAACTGGCTCTCGATATATATTCCATTATGTTCGGAATGGCGGTAAAACATTATAAATGCCAGGCGGCACGCTTTGTTTGGAGTTCGGAAAAATTTCGTGTGAATAATGCGCGAATATTTTCTATAAAAGGCCCCCCATATTTCATTTTTTACATCAAAACCCTAGTCCTAGAAGCTTCAGCCGCCACTTTCAATACCAATTGTCGAAATTCCAACCATCTTCCTCTGATTTCTTCAAATCCACCAATTTATTCAAGAAACTTACAACTGCAAAAATGTAGAGCTCGGCACGACGAGCAAATCCAACGGCTGTGATCGGAAACGGAGCTGCGAATTGATGGCAAATCTAATTCGAACGTATGTCGTTCTTGCTAAAAAATCGAGGCACAGGGACGACCGAGCTTCACTTGCTCTTGGCCAAAGGTGGAGGCATGGTCAAGCTACGAAACCCTAGTCTCTGATCATCGTAAATATCGACGTGGTGGCCGCTTTAAATTAGGGTTGTAGGCGGCCGTATGGGTTATATCACGTTCGAACAGGGAGGAGGGGGAAGAAACAAAGTGCGGTCGAGATTCTAGGGCAGGGGATGGACGGCCCAGATGGATTTATGGTTTAAAACTAAAAAAGAAAATAGTTAATTAATCTATATTAATTTGTGTAAACTTTAAAAATTGATATCTTGTTCATACGAGGTCCGTTTCGCACGAAACTAGTTGCCTCGGGTTCATATTGACGAACACTACGCAATGGAGCTGGATTGGGATTGGTTGGAGCTAGTGATAATTTTGGGTAAAATTAAACCCGTGTTTAATTTTATTCGAAATAAAACACTGCAACGGTTATTGGAAGGTGAGATCTTCTCACTCAATCGAAAATGTTCGATTTAAATTTTAAATAGTTAGATTTAAAATTGGTTGATTGTGTTGATTGTAGGTTTGGATGATAAATTATTATCTATTGTATTGAAATAGACCCTATACGCCGTATGTTATTTATTAAACACATATACTGCGATATTCCACCGTGAATGGAATTGGTATTATACATGTACTTGGAGTTGATTTTCCCACATTATATAGCGGATGAGACCCTATTGCGCCGCATAATAGCGGATAATATTTTATATAAACTCATGTACCGCGATATTCTTCCTTGAAACGGGATTGGTACTGTGCTAACATTTGTGGATGCAGGGAAACCGGTTGGAGGGATCCAACTGGATTCCTCAACAGTATTGATTTATTTGCAGATATTTGCGATATATTCTGTTATCATATTGATATATGATGTTTGGATGCCGTCATTGTTATTTGGTGTTGTTGCAGCATTGGGCCTATTTTTGAAGTTTTAAAAATGTTAAAGTAACGATTTCGAATTTAAAAAGGATTTTCAAGTGGTTTTTGAAAGTATACATTTTTTTGAATTTTGGAATTGATTCATTTTAAATAAATAAACGTATAATTTTTATGTTATAAAAATTATGATTTTTGTGAAATATAACCGAAATGTGATTTTTGAGATAAGTAGTTGATTAATTTGTAAAATGGTTTAAATTGGGATTTTTGAATTATTATAAACAGTTTATATAAAAGATTTATAAAATTGATATTTATAAATTAAAATACCGGGATTATAAAATGAGTTTTTATAAGTGTTAAAATAAAGTATAAATGGATTTCATAAGTGAATGAAATTTATAGATTTATAAATTGTGAAGTTATAAAATGAATAGATTTTGTAAAATAAAAGATTTATAAGTAATTAACTTATAAATTGGATTTTGGCATATAAATAGAATTTTTTGACTAAGGGATTTTATAAGTTGAAGTTTTTATAAAATATATATATAAATGTGAATTTATAAACGTTTGTTTATAAATCCAAAACCAATTGAATTTGATAAGTGAATATGAAAGCTTATTAAAGGAGATATATCCACGATTTTTGGACAGTGGATAATCCTTTAAATTAAATATGTAGAAGTGTTGAATTTGGTAAACGATTTATATTCACGATTTTGGACAGTGAATAATATATTAAAGAAATGTTTTAGGGAAGTGATATTTTAAATAGAATTAAAACAATTTAAATGTGTTTTAAAATGTATTAAGTATCGAAACCATAGATTTCAACATTCATTGTTGAAATAGACGTTCTCGAGAAACAAGGAAAAGATGGACAATAACACTGTTGTTATAGTAAATGATTTTCGAAAGGAAATGTTTTTGTATAGTATTAGGATTTATATATCTATCGTATTTTCGAATCCCTATGCTATTGATTTTGGGTTGTCGCAACGATGTTTTACGCAACATTCATTTTGACTCAAATGAATGTGTTTAAGAGAATGTTTTCCTTAAAGAATAAAATATATACTTAATTGTGATTTAAGTATATTGAATATTTTCCAAATGTTGAAAATAAATAGATTTGTGAATTACTTATTATTAAATAAGTATGGAAATGTTTTCCAATATGAAGTGAAATGTTTTGAGATTATATTTTTAAAGATAAATTGAAAATGAATAAATATTTGGAAGTGTTTCCGCGTAAGGAAAAATGATTTGAAATTTGTTTTCAAATGGTTGAAGTGTGAAAAAATATATCTTGTAAAGCTATTTTTGGAAAATAGATATTTGGGAAATTATTTGGAATCTGGTGATGTTGTGCATATCTATTGACAGTTAAATAACCGATTATCAATATTTACCTTTAAATGGGTATTTGTTGTGATTTGCTTGAATTTGAATGCTACACTTATTTTAAAATAAGCGCTCGTTATTCGGTTTAGCCGGAAGAGGACCTTTGGGTCATAAATCCCATTTCGAATAGCGATATATCGTAATGGATAGCATTCGAAGACCGGTGTTGAAGACCGGATATTTTTGAAAACGGAAGGATTACCGTCGAATGTCTCCGCATCGGTTGATCTCTGATATAGAGATTTTATCACCCTTTGTGATGGGAATTCCGGACGTAATTAGTGAATATCTGGATTGCAAGGGCTTCTTTGGAAGTCTCTTCAGTTGTGTTCCTTCCCGAAACGGATTTGTATGAATGTGTGTCTGACGTTACAGTTTGAGATGTAAAGCTGGTTTCTATCAAATACATTTCTGTTGGTGGCGGAGAATTTATTCTCTTAGCTTAACACCCTTCTCTGAGACGTACGAGCTCAGAGGTTATGTAGTTGATGGTTGCTAGTGATATATTCCCAATTTGGTAACGTGGCATGCCGAGTGCTGCTGATCGTTTGTTGATCAAAGCGTGGCTTTTATGAAAAGTGTAGCTTTATGGACGAGACTTCGTTGAACCTCACACCCTTGAAATGGTCAAAACAGGAAGAATGCAGCAAGATTATTTTGGGATAGCGCCCCCATAGGGTATGTTCATTTCCTTCTGGATAGAGGTGGTATTATGGTATGGAGCCCTGATACTTAACCTATGTGGTTGATGCAAATTTATTTCTTTGTGGTTGTTGGTGAATCCCGGGATTTAGGCGGTTACGACGGGGGATGACATACTCGTGTCAGTAGTTACCTAGCTAGAGGTAACCCGGCCTTGTTTAGCAGAGATCCGTTAGGTTCTCGGGGCGTCCTTCCAGAGGCGTACCCATGTGGCAATGGGAAGTTCCTTGGCCTAACCATTTGTTGGAAATCCAAATAAACAATACAAGCCCTGTACGGTTTTAGTTGTAGAACCTGCCATCTAATATGGTTGCTATAGCAGGCATACTATAACGGTACCTATGCTGGCTAAGAATAATATTGTACTTTCGAAATGTTTTCCTGCACTTTGCACTTATAGTAATAATATCAAAGAAATTTGCGTATCAAACATGTTTGACTATCATAAGGAGAAATCTCCTCCAATTATGCGTTTGCATTGTGTGTGTGGCAGGACGCCTTATGGTAGTTACATTTTCTAAAAGCATTGCGGATCTATTTTAAAAGTATTTCTTTGTTTGTTTTTAAAGATATAACTGTTTTAAGTTCTCACACCAGTCCCATGACTGACCTGGAGTTTATTGTTCCCTTTCTAAACTCCGGGTGCCCATCATTTTCCACATGGGCAGCCTAGAGTCAGGTTATCAGGGTATTGTGGAATTCAGGAGTTGGTGTAGAGATCTGGAGGCGAGCTGGATAGCGAAGCGTATCACTTGTATATAGTATTTCATTTCCGCTGTTTGTTGTTGTAAAATCATATAATGTAATGTAATGTAATGTGATGTATTGATATAGTGATTCTGTTTTTAAAAACATTCATTTATCTATTATATGTTGTTCCGCTGCGATTGTGAGATTCTGATATTGTTTCTGTCTTTCTTTCTTTCTTTCTCCTTCTATCTTTTTTTTCTTCTTCTTAAACCTTAAGGGTATGGTTTTCCGGCATTCGATTGCTCGGTAGTTGATACAGTGGACGTATTAATGTCGACTTTCGGGAGTCGAAAATTCCGTTCTTGACAACTGATCGCTACGAAACTTGAAATCCTATAATAATTCACTATTACGGATCCGATGAAACTGGTATCGTCAAAATTCGAGACATTGCCCAAAAGACTATATTTACACGTCAATTAAAATAATTTTCCAAAATCAATTTAATCACTTTAATTTCATTTTTGAAAGTTAACATTATTCATTTTTGTTTAAATAAAATTAAATCAACTTTCGATATCATTTTCATTCATATTAAATTCCGAATTCGATTATTCAAGTAATTTCCAATATTAGAATTTCAAATGAATTTTAGTTATCAAACAATTTTTTTATTTTCATCTAAATAATTCAATATTTATTATTCAATTCCAGTTATTGATTACAAGACCTTAAGTATATTGAACTTTATTCTAATATAAATGGTTTCATTAAATCCTATCGAAATTGTTATTTCAAAATTTTATGCAAGTCCATATTCAATGACTACATTAATAAATCATTAAATTTTTATTTCTAACCAATTTGGTTCAATAATTATATTGAATTTAATAATTTAAAATATTTAAAATACGGAGTCATTACAATCTTCCCCATTCAAAACTTTTCGTCCTCAAAAAGGGGTTAAGTAGGGAAATTAACATTTGATATATTTTACTCAAAACAATCAACTTATAAAATATTAAAATCTTATTAGAAAACCTTTACCATGTTTCCACAATTCCACTCTAATCGGCTTACGGAAATTATAATTTATTTATAAAAACAAGTTATAAAATTTTAAAATCTCAAAATTTCCTAACATCCGGATTTAAGGAAAATTTTGGCAGCGTCTCCTTTGCCTGGCTCGATCGTAAAAAATTTACAATACAAATATATGTCACAAATATACCAAATATACATCTCATCTTAATGCCTCATCCCGTAAGGAAAAATATAAAAGTGCACTACGTAATCCGAGGCATGTACCTTATTATTGTTAATACGAGCGAGTTCGCTCATATTAAGCAAGCAAAAGAATAACATCTCTAAATAGCCATTGTATGTACCTATCTCAACTCAAATTAGATTATTAGTTGCTTGTAATAAAATATAGAAACATGTATGAGTTTAATAGAATTAGATAACATGTATTCTAAATCCAAATCATAAGCACAAGCACCAATAAACAACATATCATATGCAATTAAAAGCAATAGTAACAATAATTAACAATATAAGAAACAATCCAATAATTAATATATATCTAATTAACTCATAGCTATCACAATTTACATGTGCGAATGTCAATTTTTAATTTATACGCTATCATTCTTGTTAACTTTCGTTCTTTATTAACATCCAAATTTATTTTATTAACATCTAATTGGTTTATTTTCAATTTATTCACATCCATTTCATTTATATTTAGTTTATTCAATTTAATTTGTTAAATTTCTATTATTCCATTTTATGTTTAACAACATTCATGCTAAATTCGTTTATAGACAATTTTATACAAGGGTGATGTGAGGACCTGCAAATCCTTACTCCTTGAATAGACACTAATCTCCATTGATTAACTCAAGATGAACGGAAATATGAATTCTCGGTGTTTTAAGAAAAAGAAAACGATAGAAGAATACAACAGAGTGTACAAATTGGTGGGCAACATATAATAGATAAATGAATAATCTTTAAACAAAGAACTATCAGTTATTACATTACATCACATTGCATTGCATTATATTATCAGAGTGTACAACTATCAGACAACAACAAATAGCGAAAAAGAAATACTATATACTAGTGAATACGCCATGCCATCCATCTTGCCTCCCGCAACTTCTGAATTCCAGAATATCCTGATAAACCTTAACTCTTGACTGCCCGTGTGGAAATTGGTGGGCACCCACAGTTTAGGAAGGAAAACAATAAACTCCGAGTCAGTCATGTGACTGGTGTGAGAACTCAAAATAGTTTATCTATAAAACAAAGAATAGGATAATTTTAAAATAGATTCGCAATGCTTTTAAAAATGGGACTACCATAAGGCCTCCCGCATACACACACAATGCAAACACAGAATCGGAGGAGATTTCTCCTTATGATAGTCAAAGATGCTTGATACGCATTAAAAAGAACATTTGATATTATTACTAGTGCATAGTGTAGGAAAAATTCATTTCGAAAATAAAGATATAAATCTTAGCCAGCATAGGCATTTCGCACTTATGCCTACTATAGCTACCATCCAAACAGTGGTGACCACCATAAGTGAATGATAGGTTCTACAACTAAAACCGTACAAGATCATATTGTTTCTTTGGATTTCCAACAAATGGTCAGGCCAAGGAACTTCCCATCGCCAAATGGAAACGCCTCTGGAATGACGTCCCGAGAACCAAACCGGATCTCTGCCAACACAAGGCCGGGTTACCCCTAACTGGGTAACTACTGACACGAATATTCCATCCTCCCATTGTAACCGATCTACATCCAAGGATACTCGATTTCCAACAATCACAAAGTAATAAGTTTGCAGCAACAACATAGGTTAAGTATCTGGGCTCCATACCATGATACCACCTGTATCCAGAAGGAATGACATACACTAAAGGGCGCTACCCCTAATAAACTTGCTGTATCCTTCCTGTTTTGAACATTACCGGGGTGTGAGGTTCGACGAAGTCTCGTCCACAAAGCCACGCTTTGATACAAAGCCATGCTTTGGGTCAACAAATGATCAAAGTAATGATCACAAAGATAAATGATCAAACAAATTATCATATCACAAATGATCAACAATGATCATTTCACAGCAACACTCAGCATGTCACATTACCAAATTGAGAATATATCGCTGATAACCATCAACTACATAACCTCTGAGCTCGTACGTCTCAGAGAAGGGTGTTAAGCTAAAAGAATAAATTCTCCGCCACCAACAAAAATATATTTGAAAGAAATCAGCTTTATATCTCAATTTGTAATGTCAGACATACAACCCATACAAGTCTGTTCCGGGATCGAACAGAACCGAAGGCACTTACAAAGAAGTCCTTGCAATCTGGATATTCACTAATCACGACCGGACTTCCCATCACATATGGAGTCTATACCGGGGACCAGTCGATGCAAAGACATTCGACGAGTTGTCCTTTCGCTTTTGAAAATATCTGGTCTTCAAATGCAATTCATAGCGACGTATCACATATTCGAAATGGGTTATACGACCCCAAGGTCCTTTCCCGGCTAACCCGAATAGTGAGCGCTTACTTAAAAAATAAGTGTGGCATTCAAATTCAAACAAATCACAACAAATACCTATTTAAAGGTAAATATTGATAGTCGGTTATTGAACTATCAATGGATATGCACAACATCACCAAATTCCAAATAATTTTCCAAATTATTTATTTTCCAAAAATTTCTTTACAAGATATATAATTTTCACACTTCAACCATTTGAAAATAATTTTCAAATCACTTTTCACCTTTACCACTTTTGAAAACAAATTTCAAACATTTTCCTTACGCGGAAATACTTTCATTTCAACATGGTTCTTTTAAACCCATTAAATAAATCCTTAACCATTTACTTTATATTTACGTTCGAATTTCATAAATTAATTCCCACACTTCAAAAATAAATCAACGTTTATTTTAAAACAAATTCCCCTTTTCATTTATAAATTCCATAGTGAATTTACATTCCAAAACATTTCCATACTTACTTATTAATAAGTAATTCACAAATCTATTTATTTTCAACATTTGGAAAATATTCAATATACTTAAATCGAAATTAAGTATATATTTCATTCTTTAAGGAAATAATTCTCTTAAACATATTTATTTAGGTCAAAACGAATATTGCGTAAAACATCATTACGACAACCCAAAATCACTAGTATAGGGATTCGAAATTAAGATAGATATATAAATCCCAATACTAAATAAAACATTTCCTTTCGGAAATCATTTACTATAACAACAGTGTTATAGTCCACCATTTCCTTCTATTTCTCGAAAACGTCTATTTCAATAATGAATGTTGGAATCTATGGTTTCGAATCTTAACACATTTTAAATACATCGTTAGATCGTTTTAATTCTATTTAAAACATCACATCCAAAATATTTTCTTTAACATATTATTTACTATTCAAAAAAAACGTGAATATACCTCGTTAACCAATTTTATCATTTTCTATAGGTTTTATTTGAAAGGATTATTCACTGCCTAAAACGTGAATATAACACCATTAATAAGTTATAATTATTTACTTATCAAAATAAGCCGTTTGCGGATTTATAAAACAATGTTTATAAATTCCATTTCTATTTATTTTATAACAACTTCCTTTTATAAATCTCCATTATTAACCTATTTCAATTTATAAGTCAATTATATACTAAAAGTTCATATTATAAGTTAAATACTTATAATTTATTTGATTACAAAATCGTTCATTTAAACTTCCCAAATTATAAATCTTATAACTTATAAGATTCATTTATTTACCCAAAACTATTCTTTTAATAACTTTACAAATTTTATAAACCTACTGCTTATTAAATTCCATTTATAACTTCACCGTTTATAATTCTATAAATTTCATTCATTTATGAAATTCATTTACAATTCACTCTAACACTTATAAAAACTCGTTTTATAATTCAAATATTTTAATTTATAAATATCGATTTATAAATCTTTTATATAAATCAATTTATATTGTTATTTTAAAACGTCTTTAAACTCCTTTTTAATTTCATCATTTTCTTTGATTTATAAAATAATCAAATTTCATAAATCCTATACTTTAAACTTTTTACAATAAATTCAAAAATCCCAATTTAAACTATTTTATAAAATCATTAACCCCGTATTTTCAAAAATCAACTTTTAACTATATTTCTCAAAAATCATAATTTTTATAACATTAACATTATAACGTTTATTTATTTAAAATGAATCAATTCAAAAAATATTTTATAAACATATACTTTCAAAAATCATTTTTAAATCCTTTTAAAATTCCAAAATTGGCCCAATGATGCTACACACCAAATAGTCAATCACGAAAACAACAACATCATATATCTGTATATGATAATCAATGAATATCAAAATATCCATAATCCAATAAATACTGTTGAGGAATCCAGTTGGATCCCTCTAACCTGTTTTCCTACATCCAAAGATGTTAGCACAATACCAATTCCGTTCCAGTACGGAATTATCGCGGTATATGGGATTTAAAATATTATCTGCTTAATAGATGGCGCAATAGGGTCTCATCCGCTATATAATGCGGGAAATCAATTCCAAGTACATAAATAATACCAATTTCACTATACTGTGAAATATTCGCGGTATATGTTTTTAATAAATAACCTCCGTTTACTAACGGCGTATAATGTCTACTCTAAAAATCAATAGATAACAATCATCATTCAAACATACATTCAAGAATTTTAAATCTAATTATTTAAAATTAAAATCGAAACCGATTCGATTGAGTGATAAGTTCTCACCTTGATTTCAATTTCGTTTTCAGCTTTTATTTCGAATAAAATTAAACGTGCGTTTAATTTTACCCGAAATTTTCGCTAACTCCAAACGACTCCAATCCAATTCCATAGCGTAGTACTCATCCATAAGAACCCATCGCAACTGGTTTCGTGCGTTTTCGACCTCGTATGAAAAAGTTATTGCATTACAAAGATTACACGATTTAAATTATAATTATATTTACACTTCTTATTAATTTTAAACCTCAGATGGATCCTGGCCGTCCATCCATCAACACGCAATTACAGCCGCACCCCCACTCTTCTCCTCCAACGTTCACCTACAGGTTTCATACGTGAAACCGAACCCACCATGCCCTAACTAGGGTTAAAGATTTCGGCCACCACGACAACTTCCAAAACGATCAGGACCCATCATCTCGAAGAGCTTCGCGAGCTCCATCTTCACCGTGAGTGCGGTCAAACTCGGCCCCACTATGGCCTAGAAACGCGTGCGCAACCGGCCACGGTTCTTGCTCGATTTGTCGTCAATTCCATGCTCCATTCCCGATCTTAACCGTTCACATTATAGATCTCGATGCCCTCTACCATTCTCTAGTTGAAAACTTTGGCTAATAACTGATGGATTGAAAGAAATTTGAGGAAGAAGGTGATTAAATTTCGGGCATTATTATACATGGAGGCGGCTGAAGCAAATTTAGGGTTAGGTTTTAGTTGTGTTGCAAATTAGAAAATCTAGGTCCTTTTATAGAAAAATTCCAATTTACTATTCATCCCAGATTTTTCGAACACCAAACGAAGCGTGCCGGTTAGCGTTCCTAAGGTTTACCCCGCGTTCCGAACACAATGGAACGTGTTTCGGGAGCTAATTCGATCATCTGTGCGAGTTATGGTAATAAACGTTCGATTTGAAATTAAATCGGTAAATCAAATTTCTAGGCGTTTTAGCTTGCTCCGGACAAACGGTAATTCCGATTGACATGAAATTTAAAATCATACAATAATATCACATTACGGATCCGATGAAACTAGTTTCGTCGAAATCCGAGACTGTTTGAAAAATAGCTATTTTAACTCGCCAAATTAATATTAAAACAATTTCGATGCGTTTCGAGCTGCTACGGTCAAACGAAAACTCTGATTGACACGAAAATTGAAATCCGATAATAACAAACTTTTACGGATCCAATGGAACTAGTTTCGTCCAATTCTGAGACCGTTCGAAAAATGACTAATTTCACTAGTCGATTTAAATATTAAAATATTCAATTTTCAAAAATTAACTTTTAATTCGATTTTAAAAGTTCTATAACATCGTTCTAACTCCAATATGATAAAATAAAACTTTACAAATCAATTTCAATCATATTTAACTCAATTTTCAATTATTTCTGTATTTTCAACTATTAAATTATCAATTTAATTATTCAATTAAATCCAATTATTCGAAATAAAATTTATTCGACTTATAAATTTCACTTATTAATATTTAAAATTAATTAAATATTCAAATTTTAATTAACAAAAATTCTGGGTCGTTACATACTTCCCCCTTAAAAGAATTTCGTCCTCGAAATTACCAAGTAAGAAAAGTTACAGAATCTATTAATTTTCATAAATCCATAGTTAAACTTCTTACAATAACTTTACTAAGTTTTCAAATCATACCTAGTTATCTTTTCAAAAACAACTACTATCGTTTAACTTTCAACTCCAAATCAAAGTTATAGTTTTCAAAATTATCCAATTTTTCTTAAATTTTTTCTAACGCCTTAAATTTTCGGAAAAATTCGCCATAGTCTCCTTTGTGCGTCTCGATCCGGAAAAAAAATGACAGTATATATATCACAAATATACATCTCATCAAGTGATGAGGCATCCCGCAGGGAAAAAAAGTGTAAAAGTACGATATTTAATCCGAGATATGTACCTTATATTTTATTAGCAAGCATATACGGCTAATGTAGCGCGAAAGCGAGCTCCAAATGCGAAGTAAACGCAAACCGCACCTACTAATCACTCAACAAACAGATGACAAACATGTATATAGACAATAGTATCAATATACAACATATAACAACATAGCAAATGCAGTAAATGCAATATATTCAACCATCAACCAACTATCATCCAACTAACATCCATAACCAAAAAATATTCATTCATATTCTCATTAATATTCAATGAAATGGGTTCTCAATTTAATCACATTTGATTCATTAACAGTGGATGTTTTCACTAACATTCATTTTCAATTAGTTTATATTCACTAATTCATATTCAAGTTGGTTCACTTCCAAATCAAATTCAATTCTATTTAAGATTCACTTAACTTCCAATTGGATTCCAATTACTTTGGCTTTCAATTTCATTAACTCAATTGCATATGGATTTTTTATACAATCAACTAATTATCACATAACAACCAATGTATATTAATTACAACCAAATCCTTTGCTTTCAATTGGTTAAATTAAATTGATTTACATTCAATTATCCAACTTCCAATAACATTAGATTTTAATGAATTACACTTACATTCATTGTTTCATATCAATTATTTACATTTAATTGATTAACGTTCAATCCATTCACTCAATTCAATTACAAAAGTTGAATTTCATTTATATAACTCAACTTCACATCCATCACTTAACTTTATTAATTAACTTTGATACCAAAATCAACTTCATTCAACGTCAGTTAAGTTATATTCCATTTAAACATTATTTGGTTTTACTTAACTTAAATTCCAGCTTATAAATCCAATTCATATTCCCAATTCTATGTAAATTTTTATTTAACCTTTACCAAAGTCAAATTTCATCACTTATTCAAACTCATTTTTTTCTTTACAATTCATATTCATAAATAAATTCATATAGTTTCACTTCTTATATATATAAGTTTATTTCACAATTGTAAATCACTTAAATTATAATTTCATACTTATAATTCTTTTGCTTATACAATTATTCTTTTATTTAGATTATTCAAACATATTTTAATTTTACTTATATATATTCTTACATTTTCAATAACCAAACAATCAACTTATATACACTTTAATAATTCTAAAAAATTATCCCTTTATATATAAAATATACTCAAGGTAAAATGTAACGATCCCAGTTTTAAAGACGAATTTAAATTTATAATTTAATTGAATTTTTGGATTAAATTATGGATTTTTTAAAAATTTTCAAATTTTAATAAGAAAAGTATACTTATTGGCTTTTGAAATTGGATTGAAACTCAAAGCGAATGAATTGAATTAAATTATAAATTAGATGTTTAAAATAAAACTATAGAGTAATAGCAAAAGAAATACAAATGAAAAACCTAAGTACATATGAAATATAAAGTAAGTAAAAAATCAAAAAAAAACGCAAAACAACAAATAGAAGAATTTAAACAAGAAAACAAAAAGAAAATAAAATAAAACATAAATACAAGCTTTGAACTTAAAAGGAAATCAGCAAGTCAACATGCAAAAGTATATAAAAACAAAACAAAGGAGATAATAATGTACAAAAGCATATCAAAGAAAGATGCATCAGCCGAGACAAGCAAGAGGAAAGCAAAGGAAGTATGCTTGTAAATGAAAACTGCAAACAAACAAAAATATAAAATCAAATGAATTTTTATATATAAATACAAGTACATAAAAGCAAAACACAAACAAGACATGCATTTAATACCAATATCTCTAGTACACTAACATTTCATCTCAGCCGAAGTATAAACTTCATTTCAGTTATAAACTAAACAGCCTTAGTCAACAAAAGAAGTCAGCTATGCCTAGTATTGTACAAAATATATTATTGCCTATACAAACGATCTTCTTCTATATCTAGGTATGTAATGCATCCTATTCTAGTTCATTCCAGGCAAAAGAAAATGTAAACATTATCACCAGCAACTCAAAGTCATTCAAAGGAAAATCAAAGCTCAGTTTCAAAAGCAAGTAGGATCAAGATTTCCAGTTCCAGGCCTCTGTTTTGTACTCTATTGTTCAAACTTTTGGTGAGCAAACCTATAAACCTCTTCATTTAATTCTGGTTTGCATGATTGGATCTATGTTGTTAAATATGTTGTACGGATGAAATTTGTCTGCGTGTGTATATATGGATGTGATTGTGTATATGCATCTCTGTTAAGGTTCCAGGTTTTGAAAACAAATGAAAATAAATAAATAAATCATATCACTTAAACCAATCAATACTAGGCTATAACCTTAAGATGAAAAGTGATTGTAATGTTGTAATACCAGTTTTAAAAATAATTACAATTATAATTATTGAATAAATATTTTGAAAATTGGGAATTACAGTAATGAGAATTGTAAAACAGAAAATCCAAGTATTAAAATTTCAGATTTTGTTTATGTTATCGGATTTGAATACAAAAACTTTGATTTTTAAGATTAACATCATGATTTTTAACTATGTAAATCACGAGATATGTCAAGATGATTGGATTTTGGGTTTCGTTCATTTCCTGATGATCGGCTAGATTTCAAAAATCGAATTTTTGCAGAGTAATACTAGGGTGATCATAGATTGTTGGAAAAATGCAAGAAGATTTTTAAATTCACCATAGTTGAGATTTGAATTAAACTAGGGTTTAAGGGTCCATTTTTGGTCGAGCGGAAGATGAGATCTCCACAACGTCGTCGTGGCATCGAGTGGGATCGCATCGGGGGGAATAGGTTCAGGGGTCATCGAAGTAACTGTGGTCGAAGTGGCTGGGGTTCTGGTGGCATCAGGCGGCGGAGCGAGGTGATTGTCGATCGAGGTATTTCGTTCCAGTTCGATCGAATTGCCTCGATTTCAATCGTTAATGAAACGATGGGTTCTGGGGGGTAGCTGAGCTCGAGTCGAACATCGGTGAGTTGTGGGTGACGGCTAAGTTGATAGAAGGTGGCGAGGGACCGTGTGCACGTGCACCGTGCATGTTGGTGTACTTGGGAGATTGGGTGATGGAATTGTTTGCTGGGGAAGAAAGGGTTGACTTCGGGTTCGTTTGCTTGGGAGGGGAATTGAATTTGGCTTGATGCAATGTTTTATTGGGCTCAGGTAATTGAAAAGGGATTGTAGCAGTTGAGGTTAAACCAATAATGTTCAAGAGAAAAAGTGAAGAGGAGAATTGTATTTTGCTCGGGTTATTTCCCAAGATGGGTTAGGCCCAATATATTTACAGTTAAATAGGCTAAAGAAGAAAAAGATGTTGACCGTTTTTAAGTTAAGGAGTTGTTTCCAGTCCATCGACTAAGTGAGTGTATATTAATGTTTTTCTAAAATCTTAATTAATATTTTAATTAAGTTAAATACTGAATTTAATTACCATTAAAGTTTTAAATGTAATAATAGATAAATTTTTGTTAAAGAAGATTTCCTAAATGTTAATTTAGATAAATAACCAACTATTTTGGAAGGCAACCAAAAATGATTAAATTAAATTGTAATTAATTAAATAACTAAAGATTTGTCGAGTTGAAGTTAAAGGATTTGATTAATTCACAATTTAGTATTTAATTTATTTGTAATTACAAATTTTAATTAAATAATTTAAGAGAATTAATGATTAGTAGTTAATTAAGACAATTAATTAAGGAATGATTAATTAAGGATTTGATTAACTTATCATTAAGGATATTTAATTATTTAAATAAATCGATAAAAATAGCCATATAGTTAATTCTTTTAAATCACATTCACTTTGAATTGAAGATGATTGACTATCATCAGATGTCGTGCACTAGATTGACATTTCTGTTTGTAATTATGATACTGTGTGATGTGAACTGCCTTATGTTGTACTGTGAATTTTGATTTGTTTCGGTATGTCTATGTGAAAACCCCTTTGCTCGTAAAATGACATTTGAATTTCGATGCGACATGGATTCGAATTCTAGTTGGCTATCCGAAACCCACATCGAATTTTAATGATAAATCTCTGTGATTGATAATTTACTTTATCTATGAATCTGTGAATGAAGATAAGCGTTATGGATTTTACCGGTTATCGATATTGATTGAATCTGTGATGATTGATGTTGTGCACTATTGTGAAAAATCCCTGGACCACACTATACACACACAAATATGGATTTCACGTGGAAATCGGTTAAATCGCAGATTTTTAAATAGATTTTGAATTTAAATTTTTAAATTCAAATAGTTTTAGAAATAAATTAAGTTTAATGTGAAAAGCTTTTGAAAAAGGTGTTTTAAAATAAAGGTTATTTTGAATAACTAATAGAGATTTGAAATTAAATAATCCGATTTAAATTGAAATTCAAAAAATCTAAAATTGAATTTTTTATTCAGTATTCATGATTTAAAAAGGACTTTACAAGTTATACGTGTTTAAACCGTTTTTTAAGCGTTGATTTGGAAATTTGAATTAAACCAAAGATTGTAACTTGTATAAATGGAATCGGGGTTTTTCCAAAATAAAACTATTGTTTCTAAGTGATAAAAAGCTTTCATATGAGTAATAAACTTCCAATTTATATTAAAGAGATCTCAAGTTTGAATTGAAAATGATTTTCCAAGTTTATGAATGAATCTTTGGAAACAGTTTTGGAAGCTATAAGATAAATCTTTGATTTAAAGATTTAAATAAATTAATTCAACTAAAACGGAAATTGTTTGGAAATCCGTAAATGAATCTTTGTGAAACTGAGTGAACTTTGTGAAATAAATCTTTTTGTTTATAAAGATTTGAAATGGTAATTGGTTTAAACCATTTGAAAGAAAGTTTGCAATTATTAAGTTGTGGCTTAATTGAAATCCCATATCCATATGTTTTAAATGTTGCACTCACTATTCGGGTTAGCCGGGAAAGGACCTATGTGTCGTATAACCCATTCCGAATATGTGATACATCGTTATGGATAGCATTTGAAGACCGGTGGTGAAGACCAGGCATTTGCGAGAACGATAGGATGACTAATCGATTGTCTCTGCACTGAGTTGCTCCGGTATAGAGATTCCCTAAGTGATGGGAAGTCCGATCGGGATTGTGAATACCCAGATTGCAAGGGCTTCTTTGGAAGTGCCTTCGGTTTCGTTCAAACCTAGAACAAACTTGAATGGATTGTATGTCTGACATTACATTTTGAGATATAAAGCAGATTTCTTTCAAATATATTTCTGTTGGTGGCGGAGAATTTATTCTCTTAGCATTAACACCCTTCTTTGAGACGTCTGAGCTCAGAGGTTATGTAGTTGAAGGTTATCAGCGATATATTCCCCCAACTTGGTAATGTGGCATGCTGAATGTTGCTGATCATTTGTTGATCAAAGCGTGGCTTTTGTAAAAAGCGTAGCTTTGTGGACGAGACTTCGTCGAGCCTCACAAACTGGTAATGGTCGAAACAGGAATTGTGCGGCAAGGTTTTCAATGATAGCTTCCCTAGGGTATGACCATTCCTTCTGGAAAAGGGTAGTATCATGGAATGGAGCCCAGATACTTACTCATGTGGACACACTATATTATTTATTGTGTGATGTTGTTGGTTAGAGAGATCTCGTTTAAAGGTCCCAAAGGAACGGGAGTGGCATATCTGAGGTTTTGTATATTCCCCGAGAAGGGGGGTAGCCGGCGTTGTTTGGTAGAGATCCAGTTGGGTTCTCGGAGCGTCCTTCCAGAGGTGTTTCCATGTGGAAATGGGAAGTTCCGTGGCCTGACCATTTGTTGGAAAATCCATTCCTCCAATACGAGCCTTGTACTGTTTTAGTTATATAACCTGCCATGGAATGTGGCGGTAACCTGCTATTGAACATGGTAGCTATAGTAGACATACGATAATGGTCGTATGTTGGCTAAGATTTATATTCTACTTTCGAAATGTTTTTCCACCCTTTGCACTTATAGTAATAATATCAAAGAAATTCACGTATCAAGTATATTTGACTATCATAAGGAGAAATCTCCTCCGATTCTGCATTTGCATTGTGTGTGCGTGTGCGGGAGGCCTTATGGTAGTCTCATTTTTCAAAAGCATTGCGATTATAAAAATTTAAATCCTTGATTTTTTTAAAGAAAAACTGTTTTTGTTTGCTCACACCAGTCCCACGACTGACCCAGAGTTTATTGATTATTTCCTAAACTCTGGGTGCTCAAAATTTTCTACACGGGCAGTCTAGAGTTTGGTTTTTCAGATAGTTAGGTTCAATGGATTATGTGGAGCTAGTTCAGTATTTGGATATGGATGAGACTTACTTAGCTTGGTGCAATCTTGACGGTGGATCGAGCTAGGAGTTTTGGAGCTTTGTCTTTGGAGCTTTTTGGATCAGAGTTGCAGTATTGGATATCTGTGAAGACTTATTTCATATTGTATCCGTTTCCGTTGTATTTTGTGTTGTATGTTCTCTGATGTTGATTATTATCATTGTATCAAATTGATGTATCGGATATTGTATTCATGTTATATCTGTGATATCATCTTTTATTTCCGCTGTGTTATTTATCATTTAATGGTGTTGCAAGCTCCCGCGAAACGAATTTGATGTTGTTTGTCGGACATCGAGTTCGGGTCGTGACAGATTGGTATGAGAGCTGAAGGTTGTGTAAGAAATTTAGCTATGGAGTGTAACACCTTAGATGGCTCATTAGAGATAGGGTGAAGTATACCCTAGAATGAGTACAACAAGTGGAACCAAAACCCAAATTTCTTAATCTATTCTCTTTATCTGTTGTTATTCTCTAAGATATTTCGTCCGAATGCCTAAATCGGATTTCTTACTGTTTACAGATAGTTAGAATGAGTGGAAGAAGAGGACGAAATAGGAGACGGGAAAGTACTACTTTAGGCGGTCAAAACCCTTCAACGACAGATATTCCCATTCAATCTCAATCAAATTTGGCTGATCTATATCGAAGTTTTTCTAGAATAGGTGGAAAGCCGTTCACTGGCAAAGAAACCGTTATCGAAGCACAAGCATGGATTCGATCGTGTGAAAAGATTTTCAAAGGACTAAAATTAAAAGATGATCAGATGCGATTGATAGCTTCTTGGCAACTCCAGGAAGAGGCTTTAGCTTGGTGGGAAGCAGTTACATTGGATGAGTCGGTGGATGAATTTACTTGGAGTCGTTTCAAGGAAGTGTTTGAGCAGCGATATATGTCGTCTGCTGGTATCTCTAGAGTGCACCAGGAGTTTATGGATTTAGAGCAAGGGAGTTTATCATTTGAAGAATACTTAAACAAATTTATTGAATTATCTCGATTTGGTCCAGAATTGGTGAATACACCAGTAAAGAATAATGGAAAGTTTATTCGAGGAATGAACAAGGAGTTTCAGGGAAGGATGACTACTCACGTCAAGGAATCTTTTTCTGAATTGATTGATATGGGCTATAGATTGATACTCTGGAAAAGTAAAAAGATCCGAGGAAATTTGAAATGCAAGTAATCTAAATTGGAGGAAAAGGAAGTTTGGCGGAAAGAAATCGAGGAAAAATAAAGGAAAGAAGAGTATACAGAAGAAAAAGAAGGATGTTACTTGTCTCAATTGCTTGGAGAAAGGTCACTACTCGGATAAATGTAAGAATTCTTGGAAGCCAGGAATGAGAGAGCCATTTATGAGGCCAGATCAGGAATCTACGGGATGTTATAAATGCCGCAAGCCGGGACATAGGATCAACAATTGTCCAGCCAAGAAGCAAACTTTAGTAAAGAAAGTGTATGCAATCAGAGACGATTCTTCAACCTCAATAAGCTGATTTAGGAAAAGAAATTTTATAAGGTAATCTTCTCGTTTACGATTAAATTGTTCGAATTTTGTTCGACACTGGAACTATCATTACTTGTATTTCTAAGAAAATCATAAATGAATTAAATCTTGAATCTGAAATCGTAATCAAATCTATTTCTATCTATGTCATTGGGCTTCGCTATATTTTACGAACGGTTAGTTATCCATTCGAACTAACCAATACCCATATATACTTCGTAGATCAGATAACCAAATTATTACATAATTGATTGAGTTTGTTCTCACATCTATTGTTGATATTCTGATTTGGTAAGCCAAATGCAGAATAAATATACAGTTTGATTTGTAAACATATTTCTCTATCTTCCATCTATCATCGTTATCTCTCTCTGGCGAATTTCGAGGACGAAATTCCTTTTAAGGAGGGAAGTCTGTAATGATTCCATTTTTAAAGACAAATTTAAATTTATAATTTAATTGAATTTTTGGATTAAATTATGGATTTGTTTAAAATTTTCAAATTTTAATAAGAAAAGTATACTTATTGGCTTTTGAAATTGAATTAAAACTCAAAGCGAATGAATTGAATTGCACTATAAATTAAATGTTTAAAATAAAACTATAGAGTAATAACAAAAGAAATACAAATGAAAAACCAAAGTACATATGAAATATAAAGTAAGTAAAAAATCAAAAAAACATAAAACAACAAATATAAGAATTTAAACATGAAAACAAAAATAAAATAAAATAAAACATAAATACAGGCTTTGAACTTAAAAGGAAATCAGCAAGTCAACATGCAAAAGTATATAAAAACAAAACAAAGGAGATAATAATGTACAAAATCATATCAAAAAAAGATGCATCAGCCGAGACAAGCAAGAGGAAAGCAAAGGAAGTATGCTTGTAAATAAAAACTGCAAACAAACAAAAATATAAAATCAAATGAATTTTTATATATAAATACAAGTACATAAAAGCAAAACACAAACAAGACATGCATTTAATACCAATATCTCTAGTACACTAACATTTCATCTCAGCCGATGTATAAACTTTATTTCAGTTATAAACTAAACAGCCTTAGTCAACAAAAGAAGTCAGCTATGCCTAGTATTGTACAAAATATATTATTGCCTATACAAACGATCTTCTTCTATATCTAGGTATGTAATGCATCCTATTCTGGTTCATTCCAGGCAAAAGAAAATGTAAACATTATCACCAGCAACTCAAAGTCATTCAAAGGAAAATCAAAGCTCAGTTTCAAAAGCAAGTAGGATCAAGATTTCCAGTTCCAGGCCTCTGTTTTGTACTCTATTGTTCAAATTATTGGTGAGCAAACCTATAAACCTCTTCATTTAATTCTGGTTTGCATGATTGGATCTATGTTGTTAAATATGTTGTATGGATGAAATTTGTCTGCGTGTGTATATATGGATGTGATTGTGTATATGCATCTCTGTTAAGGTTCCAGGTTTTGAAAACAAATGAAAATAAATAAATGAATCATATCACTTAAAGCAATCAATACTAGGCTATAACCTTAAGATGAAAAGTGATTGTAATGTTGTAATACCAGTTTTAAAAATAATTACAATTATAATTATTGAATAAATATTTTGAAAAATGGGAATTACAGTAATGAGAATTGCAAAACAGAAAATCCAAGTATTAAAATTTCAGATTTCGTTTATGTTATCGGATTTGAATACAAAAACTATGATTTTTAAGATTAACATCATGATTTTTAACTATGTTAATCACGAGATATGTCACGATGATTGGATTTTGGGTTTCGTTCATTTCCTGATGATCGGCTATATTTCAAAAATCGAATTTTTGCAGAGTAATACTAGGGTGATCATAGATTGTTGGAAAAATGCAAGAAGATTTTTAAATTCACCATAGTTGAGATTTGAATTAAACTAGGGTTTAAGGGTCCATTTTTGGTCGAGGGGAAGATGAGATCGCCACGACATCGTCGTGGCATCTAGCGGGATCGCACCGGGGGGAATAGGTTCAGGGGTCATCGAAGTAACTATGGTCGAAGTGGCTGGGGTTCTGGTGGCATCAGGCGGCGGAGCGAGGTGATTATTGATCGAGGTATTTCGTTCCAGTTCGGTCGAATTGCCTCGATTTCAATCGTTAATGAAACGATGGGTTCTGGGGGTAGCTGAGCTCGAGTCGATCATCGGTGAGTTGTGGGTGACGTCCAAGTTGATCGGAGGTGGCGAGGGACCGTGTGCACGTGCACAGTGCATGTTGGAGTACTAGGGAGATTGGGTGATGGAATTGTGTGATGGGGAAGAAAGGGTTGACTTCGGGTTCGTTTGCTTGGGAGGGGAATTGAATTTGGCTTGAAGCAATGTTTTATTGGGCTCAGGTAATTGAAAAGGGATTGTAGCAGTTGAGGTTAAACCAATAATGTTCAAGAGAAAAAGTAAAGAGGAGAACTGTATTTTGCTCGGGTTATTTCCCAAGATGGGTTAGGCCCAATATATTTACAGTTAATTAGGCTAAAGAAGGAAAAAAATGTTGACCGTTTTTAAGTTAAGGAGTTGTTTCCAGTCCATCGACTAAGTGAGTGTATATCAATGTTTTTCTAAAACCTTAATTAATATTTTAATTAAGTTAAATACTGAATTTAATTACCATTAAAGTTTTAAATGTAATAATAGATAATTTTTTGTTAAAGAAGATTTCCTAAATGTTAATTTAGATAAATAACAAACTGTTTTGGAAGGGAATCAAAAATGATTAAATTAAACTATAATTAATTAAATAACTAAAAATTTGTCGAGTTGAAGTTAAAGGATTTGATTAATTCACAATTTAGTATTTAATTTATTTGTAATTACAAATTTTAATTAAATAATTTAAGAGAATTAATGATTAGTAGTTAATTTAGACAATTAATTAAGGAATGATTAATTACGGATTTGATTAACTTATCATTAAGGATATTTAATTATTTAAATAAATCAATAAAAATAGTCATATAGTTAATTCCTTTAAATCACCTTCACTTTAAATTGAAGATGATTGACTATCATCAGATGTCGTGCACTAGATTGACATTTCTGTTTGTAATTATGATACTGTGTGAGGTGAACTGCCTTATGCTGTACTGTGAATTTTGATTTGTTTCGGTATGTCTATGTGAAAACCACTTTGCCCATAAAATGACATTTGAATTTCGATGCGACATAGATTCGGATTCCAGTTGGCTATCCGAAACCCACATTGAATTTTAATGATAAATCTCTGTGATTGATAAATTTACTTTATCTATGAATCTGTGAATGAAGATAAGCGTTATGGATTTTACCGCTTATCGATATTGATTGAATCTGTGATGATTGATGTTGTGCACTATTGTGAAAAATCCCTGGACCACACTACACACACACAAATATGGATTTCACGTGGAAATCGGTTAAATCGCAGATTTTTAAATAAATTTTGAATTTAAATTTTTAAATTCAAATAGTTTTAGAAATAAATTAAGTTTAATGTGAAAAGCTTTTGAAAAAGGTGTTTTAAAATAAAGGTTATTTTGAATAACTAATAGAGATTTGAAATTAAATAATCCGATTTAAATTGAAATTCAAAAAATCTAAAATTGAATTTTTTATTCAGTATTCATGATTTAAAAAGGACTTTACAAGTTATACGTGTTTAAACCATTTTTTAAGCATTGATTTGGAATTTGAATTAAACCAAAGATTGTAACTTGTATAAATGGAATCGGGATTTTTCCAAAATAAAACTATTGTTTCTAAGTGATAAAAAGCTTTCATATGAGTAATAAACTTCCAATTTATATTAAAGAGATCTCAAGTTTGAATTGAAAATGATTTTCCAAGTTTATGAATGAATCTTTGGAAACAGTTTTGGAAGCTATGAGATAAATCTTCGATTTAAAGATTTAAATAAATTAATTCAACTGAAACGGAAATTGTTTTGAATAAATGAATCTTTGTGAAACTGAGTGAACTTTGTGAAATAAATCTTTTTGTTTAAAAAGATTTGAAATGGTAATTGGTTTAAACTATTTGAAAGAAAGTTTGGAATTATTAAGTGGTGACTTAATTGAAATCCCATATCCATAAGTTTTAAATGTTGCGCTCACTATTCGGGTTAGCCGGGAAAGGACCTTTGGGTCCTATAACCCATTCCGAATATGTGATACGTCGTTATGGATAGCATTAGAAGACCGGTGGTGAAGACCAGGTATTTGCGAGAACGACAGGATGACCTATCGATTGTCTTTGCACTGAGTTGCTCCGGTATAGAGATTCCCTAAGTGATGGGAAGTCCGAACGGGATTGTGAATACCCGGATTGCAAGGGCTTCTTTGGAAGTGCCTTCGGTTCTGTTCAAACCCAGAACGGACTTGAATGGATTGTATGTCTGACATTATATTTTGAGATATAAAGCAGATTTCTTTCAAATACATTTCTGTTGGTGGCGGAGAATTTATTCTCTTAGCGTTAACACCCTTCTCTGAGACGTACGAGCTCAGAGGTTATGTAGTTGAAGGTTATCAGTGATATATTCCCAACTTGGTAATGTGGCATGCTGAGTGTTGCTGATCATTTGTTGATCAAAGCGTGGCTTTTGTAAAAAGCGTAGCTTTGTGGATGAGACTTCGTCGAGCTTCACAAACCGGTAATGGTCGAAACAGGAATTGTGCGGCAAGTTTTTCGGGGATAGCTTCCCTAGGGTATGACCATTCCTTCTGGAAAAGGGTAGTATCATGGAATGGAGCCCAGATAATTATTCAAGTGGACACACTATATTATTTACCGTGTGATGTTGTTGGTTAGAGAGCTCTCGTTTAAAGGTCCAAAAGGAACGGGAGTGGCATATCTGAGGTTTTGTATATTCCCCGGGAAGGGGGGTAGCCTGCCTTGTTTGGCAGAGATCCAGTTGGTTTCTTGGGGCGTCCTTCCAGAGGCGTTTCCATGTGGCAATGGGAAGTTCCTTGGCCTGACCATTTGTTGGAAAATCCATTCCTCCAATTCGAGCCTTGTACGGTTTTAGTTGTATAACCTGCCATGGAATGTGGCGGTAACCTGCTATTGAACATGGTAGCTATAGTAGACATACGATAATGGTCGTATGTTGGCTAAGATTTATATTCTACTTTCGAAATGTTTTTCCACCCTTTGCACTTATAGTAATAATATCAAAGAAATTCGCGTATCAAGCATATTTGACTATCAAATGGAGAAATCTCCTTCGATTCTGCGTTTGCGTTGTGTGTGTGTGTGCGGGAGGCCTTATGGTAGTCTCATTTTTAAAAAGCATTGTGATTATAAAAATTTAAATCATTGATTTTTTTTTTAAATACAAGCTGTTTTTGTTTGCTTACACCAGTCCCACGACTGACCCAGAGTTTATTGTTTATTTCCTAAACTCTGGGTGCTCAAAATTTTCTACACGGGCAGTCTAGAGTTTGGTTTTTCAGATAGTTAGGCTCAGTGGATTATCTGGAGCTAGTTCAGTTTTTGGATATGGACGAGACTTACTTAGCTTGGTGCAATCTTGATGGTGGATCGAGCTAGGAGTTTTGGAGCTTTGTCTTTGGAGCTTTTTGGATCAGAGTTGCAGTATTGGATATCTGTGAAGACTTATTTCATAAAGTATCGGTTTCCGTTGTATTTTGTGTTGTATGTTTTCTGATGTTGATGATTATCATTGTATCAAATTGATGTATCGGATATTGTATTCATGTTATATCTGTGATATCATCTTTTATTTCCGCTGTGTTATTATCATTAAATGGTGTTGCAAGCTCCCGCGAAACGAATTTGATGTTGTTTGTCGGACATCGAGTTCGGGTCGTGACATAAAATTATTTCATTTACCCAATTTAAAACAATATCGTGTCGGTTTATCTTGTTTAAGAGTTTAGAAACCCCTATCTACGATATTTAGCTAGACTACATCGACCGGAATCTATAAACAATCAACCGATAAGTCAACACAATACAAAAAAAATTTATATTCACTAACAAATACGCACTCATGGCTATTATTACACTCAAACTCATTCTAGAGTACTACTGACTCTATCTCTTATGAGTAATACCCAACAGAGCCATGGTTGTCGCTTAACCATATGCTCTGATACCAGATGTGAGGACCCGCAAATCCGTACTCCTTGAATAGACACTAATCTCCATTGATTAACTCAAGATGAACGGAAATACGAATTCTCAGGGTTTTAAGAAAAAGAAAAAGAAAATAAAAAGATAGAAGAAAGCAGAAAGAAAACAACAGCAGAACAATATCAGAATCTCATAATCACAGCGGAACAACATATAACAGATAAATGAATAATCTTTAAACAAAGAACTATATCAGTTATTACATTACATCACATTGCATTACATTATATTATCAGAGTGTACAACTATCAAACAACAACAAACAACGGAAAATAAATACTATATACTAGTGAATACGCCATGCCATCCATCTTGCCTCCAGCAACTTCTGAATTCCAGAATATCCTGATAAACCTTAACTCTTGACTGCCCGTGTGGAAATTGGTGGGCACCTAGAGTTTGGGAAGGAAAACAATAAACTCCGAGTCAGTCATGTGACTGGTGTGAGAACTCAAAACAGTTTATCTTTAAAACAAAGAATAGGATAATTTTAAAATAGATTCGCAATGCTTTTAAAAATGAGACTACCATAAGGCCTCCCGTACACACACACAATGCAAACGCAGAATCGGAGGAGATTTCTCCTTATGATGGTCGAAGATGCTTGATACGCATTAAAAAGAACATTTGATATTATTACTAGTGCATAGTGTAGGAAAAATTCATTTCGAAAATAAAGATATAAATCTTAGCCAGCATAGGCATTTCGCACTTATGCCTACTATAGCTACCATCTAGTGGTGACCACCATAAGTGAATGATAGGTTCTACAACTAAAACCGTACAAGATCGTATTGTTTCTTTGGATTTCCAACAAATGGTCAGGCCAAGGAACTTCCCATCGCCACATGGAAACGCCTCTGGAATGACGTCCTAAGAACCAAACCGGATCTCTGCCAACACAAGGCCGGGTTACCCCTAACTGGGTTACTACTGACACGAATATGCCATCCCCCGATTGTAACCGATCAACATCCGGGGATCCTCGATTTCCAACAACCACAAATTAATAAGTTTGCAGCAACAACATAGGTTAAGTATCTGGGCTCCATACCATGATACCACCTCTATCCAGAAGGAATGACTTACACTAAAGGGCGGTACCCCTAATAACCTTGCTGCATCCTTCCTGTTTTGACCATTACCGGGGTGTGAGGTCCGACGAAGTCTCGTCCACAAAGCCACACTTTGATACGAAGCCATGCTTTGGGTCAACAAATGATCAAAGTAATGATCACAAAGATAAATGATCAAACAAAAGATCATATCACAAATGATCAACAATGATCATTTCACAGCAACACTCAGCATGTCACATTACCAAATTGGGAATATATTGCTAATAACCATCAACTACATAACCTCTGAGCTCGTACGTCTCAGAGAAGGGTGTTAAGCTAAAAGAATAAATTCTCCGCCACCAACAGAAATATATTTGAAAGAAATCAGCTTTACATCTCAATTTGTAATGTCAGACATACAATCCATACAAGTCTGTTCCGAGATCGAACAGAACCGAAGGCACTTACAAAGAAGTCCTTGCAATCCGGATATTCATTAATCACGACCGGACTTCCCATCACATATGGAGTCTCTATACCGGGGACCAGTCGATGCAAAGACATTCGACGAGTTGTCCTTTCGCTTTTGAAAATATTCGGTCTTCAACACCGGTCTTCAAATGCAATTCATAATGACGTATCACATATTCGGAATGGGTTATACGACCCCAAGGTCCTTTCCTGGCTAACCCGAATAGTGAGCGCTTATTTAAAAAATAAGTGTGGCATTCAAATTCAAACAAATCACAACAAATACCTATATAAAGGTAAATATTGATAGTCGGTTATTGAACTATCAATGGATATGCACAACATCACCAGATTCCAAATAATTTTCCAAAAATATCTTTACAACATATATATTTTTCACACTTCAACCATTTGAAAACAATTTTCAAATCACTTTTCACCTTTACCACTTTTGAAAACAAATTTCAAACATTTTCCTTACGCGGAAATACTTTCATTTCAACATGGTTCTTTTAAACCCATTTAATAAATTCTTAAGGATTTACTTTATATTTACGTTCCAAATTCGTAAATTAATTCCCACACTTCAAAAATAAATCAACGTTTATTTTTAAACAAATTCTCCTTTTCATTTATAAATTCCATAGTGAATTTACATTCCAAAATATTTATGAATACACAATTTGAAATTCTCAAAAACGTTTCATTTCTTATGGAAAAAACATTTCCAACTTACTTATTAATAAGTAATTCACAAATCTATTTATTTTCAACATTTGGAAAATATTCAATATACTTAAATCGAAATTAAGTATATATTTCATTCTTTAAGGAAATCATTCTCTTAAACATATTTATTTAGGCCAAAACGAATGTTGCGTAAAACATCGTTACGACAACCCAAAATCACTAGTATAGGGATTCGAAATTAAGATAGATATATAAATCCCAATACTAAATAAAACATTTCCTTTCAGAAAACATTTACTATAACAACAGTGTTATAGTCCACCATTTCCTTCTATTTCTCGAAAACGTCAATTTCAACAATGAATGTTGAAATCTATGGTTTCGAATCTTAACACATTTTAAAAACATCGTTAGATCGTTTTAATTCTATTTAAAACTTCACATCCAAAACATTTTCGTTAACATATTATTCACTATTCAAAAAAAACGTGAATATACCTCGTTAACCAATTTCATCATTTTCTATACATTTAATTTTAAAGGATTATTCACTGCCTAAAACGTGAATATAACACCATTAATAAGTTATAACTATTTACTTATAAAAATAAGCCGTTTGCGAATTTATAAAACAATGTTTATAAATTTCATTTCTATTTATTTTATAACAACTTCCTTTTATAACCTATTTCAATTTATAAGTCAATTATATACAAAAAGTTCATATTATAAGTTAAATACTTATAATTTGATTACAAAATCGTTCATTTAAACTTCCCAAATTATAAATCTTATAACTTATAAGATTCATTTATTTACCAAAAACTATTCTTTTAATAACTTTACAAATTTTATAAACCTACTGCTTATAAAATTCCATTTATAACTTCACCGTTTATAATTCTATAAATTTCATTCATTTATGAAATTCATTTACAATTCATTCTAACACTTATAAAAACTCGTTTTATAATTCAAATATTTTAATTTGTAAATATCAATTTATAAATCTTTTATATAAATCAATTTATATTATTATTTTAAAACGTCTTTAAACTCCTTTATAATTTCACCATTTTCTTTGATTTATAAAATAATCAAATTTCATAAATCCTATACTTTAAGCTTTTTACAATAAATTCAAAAATCCCAATTTAAACTATTTTATAAAATCATTAACCCCATATTTTCAAAAAACAACTTTTAACTATATTTCTCAAAAATCATAATTTTTATAACGTTAACTTTATAATGTTTATTTATTTAAAATGAATCAATTCCAAAAATATTTTATAAACGTATACTTTCAAAAATCATTTTTAAGTGCTTTTAAAATTCCAAAATTGGCCCAATGACGCTACACACCAAATAGTCAATCACGACAACAACGACATCATATATCTGTATATGATAATCAATGAATATCAAAATATCCATAATCCAATAAATACTGTTGAGGAATCCAGTTGGATCCCTCCAACCTGTTTTCCTACATCCAAAGATGTTAGCACAATACCAATTCCATTCCAGTACGAAATTATCGCGATATATGGGATTTAAAATATTATCCGCCTAATAGACGGCGCAATAGGGTCTCATCCGCTATATAATTCGGGATATCAATTCCAAGCACATAAATAATACCAATTTCACTATACTGTGAAATATTCGCGGTATATGTTTTTAATAAATAACCTCCGTTTACTAACGGCGTATAATGTCTATTCTCACAATCAATAGATAACAATCATCATTCAAACATACATTCAAGAATTTTAAATCTAATTATTTAAAATTAAAATCGAAACCGATTCGATTGAGTGAGAAGTTCTCAGCTTGATTTCAATTTCGTTTTCAGCTTTTATTTCGAATAAAATTAAACGTGCGTTTAATTTACCCGAAATTTTTGCTAACTCCAAACGACTCCAATCCAATTCCATAACGTAGTACTCGTCCATACGAACCCAACACAACCAGTTTCGTGCGTTTTCGTCCTCGTATGAAAAAGTTATTGCATTACAAAGATTACACGATTTAAATTATAATTATATTTACACTTCTTATTAATTTTAAACCACAGATGGATCCTGGCCGTCCATCCATCATCACGCAATCACAACCGCACCCCCCCTCTTCTCCTCCAACGTTCACGTACAGGTTTCATACGTGAAACCGAACCCACCATGCCCTAACTAGGGTTAAAGATTTCGGCCACCACGACAACTTCCAGAACGATCAGAACCCATCATCTCGAAGGGCTTCGCAAGCTCCATCTTCACCGTGAGTGCGGTCAAACTCGGCCCCACTATGGCCTAGAAACGCATGCGCGACCGACCACGGTTCTAGCTCGATTTTGCCGTCGATTCCTTGCTCCATTCCCGATCTTAACGGTTCACATTATAGATCTCGATGCTCTCTACCATTCTCTAGTTGAAAACTTTGGCTAATAACTGATGGATTGAAAGAAATTTGAGGAAGAAGGTGATTAAATTTCGGCCATTAGTATATATGGAGGCGGCTGAAGCAAATTTAGGGTTAGGTTTTAGTTGTGTTGCAAATTAGAAAATCTAGGTCCTTTTATAGAAAAATTCCAATTTACTATTCATCCCGGATTTCCCGAACTCCAAACAAAGCGTGCCGGTTGGCGTTCCTAAGGTTTACCCCGCGTTCCGAACACAATGTAACATGTTTCGGGAGCTAATTCGATCATCTGTGCGAGTTATGGTAGTAAACGTTCGAATTAAAATTAAATCGGTAAATCAAATTTCTAGGCGTTTTAGCTTGCCTCGGACAAACGGTAATTCAAATTGACACGAAATTTGAAACCATACAATAATATCACATTACGGATCCGATGAAACTGGTTTCGTCGAAATCCGAGATTGTTTGAAAATTGGCTATTTTAACTCGTCAAATTAATATTAAAACAATTTCGATGCGTTTCGAGCTGCCACGGTCAAACGAAAACTCCGATTGACCCGAAAATTAAAATCCGATAATAACAAACTATTACGGATCCAATGAAACTTGTTTCATCCAATTCTGAGACTGTTCGAAAAATGACTAATTTCACTAGTTGATTTAAATATTAAAATATTCAATTTTCACAAATTAACTTTTAATTCGATTTTAAAAGTTCCATAACATCGTTCTAACTCCAACATGATAAAATAAAAATTTACAAATCTATTTCAATCATATTATCCTCAATTTTCAATTATTTCTGCATTTTCAACTATTAAATTGTCAATTTAATTATTCAATTAAATCCAATTAATCGAAATAAAATTTATTCGACTTATAAATCTCACTTATTAATATTTAAAATTAATTAAATATTCAAATTTTAATTAACAAAAATTCTGGGTCGTTTCAGGTTTTTTATGCTTAAGGAAAAAGATGAAGAAAAGTTTAGTTCTAGAGACAAGAAGTTTGCTTTTTAGGCCGAATGACACTTTTTAGTGTACATTACAGAATGATGGTTGTAACTATCATTTTCTGTTTACACAAAAAGTGTCCTTCGGACTAAAAAGAAAACTTGTTGTCCTTGTGGTTAATTTTTTTTACGACTTCTTTCATGTGCCTATTTTCCTGTTTTATAAAATCATTTCATTTAACCTTATTTAAGTTAGATTTTATTTTATTAGCACTTAGTATATTTCTCTTTAATACTGATATCATCTATAAACCATTTCATAAAACCATTTATCTTCATTATAACCATTTTATAAAACGAACTCATGTTTATTATTACTTCATAACTTAAGTCCATATTAAATTTATTGACTCACTATATTATTCCATTTCATTAATTCGTATTATTAATTTTAGTAAGTAAATTTTATTTTATATCTCAAATTCATATTAATATTTTTTTTCTTTTTATCACAATCGATTTCATTCAATTCTCTTTAGTTGACTTTCATCTTATAATTCATTTTATCAACTTATTTCATTAATTCGTTCCATTCAACGTGACACGAGTAAAATTTCATTTCATAATTCAAGTTTCAACTTTCTTATTTCATTAATCATTTATTAAGTTTATAATCATTTTTTACAAATGTAACTTTCTTACACAATAATATTTAACTTATAATTATCTCAGAAAGCTACAACTAAATCTTAAAACATCCTTTGCAATTTTTTATTTATTTTACAAATAATTTACAAAGATATAATTTAATTTATTATTTGTTTTCCTCCTCTTAAGTTCGTATCTAAATAGTATTTTCTTTTTAATACTCAAATTATTCATTTAACATTTCTTTAAACACAATTTCAATTTGAAACATTTTTATTACTTAAGTTCAAACTTGTATAATATTCCATTACATATTCATATTTAACATTTCAACTTCTTAAACATTTTTGGTAGGTTTTATGTATGTTTTTAGAATGCAATTAAGTGTTATATAAATTTATCTTATTCATTTAGGTTAACAAGAACGTTTAATAATTTACACAAGTTTAAGTTTCCATTATCTTGAAATTTAAGAGTTTAACTTTTCACATTTCATTTAAACACTTAGCCTCAATTTCTTAATCTTATTTTAGAAGTTTCCAACTATTCAAAACAATTCAATTTATTCCAACAACCGAAAATCATTAATTAATAGGGACTAAAGAATTCAAATACTAGGTTCATTCCAAATCATTTTGAAATAATATATGTACTCGTATCTTTTATATATATCAAATCATATTTAGAAATTTTAAATCAAAATCTGTTTATGTATAGCAAAGCTACTAAATGGCCTCCCCTAGTTTGAGACATGAAAATGAATGTCGAGAATGTAGCTGTTATCACCGAAATTATTATCCAACGATAGAAGAGAGGAGTGCAGGACTTATTTCCTTATAGTTCCTTGCGGAACAATTTCTATTCATAAATATTTATAAATAATACTGATTATTATTTTCAAAATCCTAGATTTTTTTTTTCCAAAAGCACCAAATTCAAGTTCCCAAATTCTCAGTTTTAAAATCTTTTCTATATATAAGCTATATTATAAATATACTTATACAATTTCATTACCTTTTTATGAAAATATTTCATTAATTTACATCTTTGTTATTTCAAACAATTCTTATTGTAATTAGATTTCAATTCAATTCAATTATCAAACGCTTCGTGAAATAGAGTTCACAAAGAATTCTTGTTTAGTTTAATTTAACCAATAATCAATGATAACTAAATATTATCATCTCCTAACAATTAAAATCCATAAATAAATTCATATTTTCATAACCTATACAGTTATTTATGGAAGATTATTTCTATTTATATATAAAATATAAGTTTTGGTAAAAATATTTCATTTACCCTATTTTAAAAAAATATTTTATCCACTTGCCTCATTTAAGTGTTTAGAAACCCCTATCGATAACTTGGTGTCCCATGCACCGACCAGAATTCATAAACAAACATTTTATAACACTAAAGGTGCGTGCTTTCATATATATATATATATATATATATATATATATATATATATATATTTATATATACGCTCAAACAAACTAGTTCTAGGGTATTACTACCATATCTCTAATCAGTCAAACCCCGCAAAGCTAAGGTTATCGCTAAACCAAAACTCCGATACCAACTATGGTGACCCACATTTTGGAAGGTAACACATGTCCGACTCAAACAATCCGAAACAAAGACAATCGATGGAGTTAATTAAGAAAAAAAAAAAAAGAACACAAATATAGAACCTCGCAGCAGAATGATAAAATATAATAATCAAATAAACAGTCCATGAAGTTGTCTGTACTATACATTTGATTATAATTTTACAATATCTATCAGAGTTATATATACAGCCGAGCTAAATAAAATAATGCAGCAGAATAACATAATGCAGGGAATAATAGTAGTAATATAATATACCAAATCTTCGTCTTTGTCCTCCAGAACAATAATCTTCAATAGGCCGATCACTCAAAGCTGACCCTAAGGTAATGAAAAGGCAAAACCCTCGAGTCAGGACTAAATATCCTTATGTGAGTCAAATCAATATCGCATATAACATGAGTGTAGTAGCGTCAAAGATGTTTATGGGATTTCACATCTCCTATCCAATGTATAACGTGTGTGTAATAACTCAAGGGATGTTACATAATTTTTCGTCTCTTAAGAATCAATCAATATAACTATATAGTAGAATATGCTATATACGTAATGTCTAATCAATAAAATAAATATTTTAGCGTTAAGGCTTTACATTAATCCCACTTAATGCGTTTTTAAGCATTGTTGTACAGTTTTCATATAACGCCCTAATAGCACGTCAGGGGACAGGGATGCTCCGTAATACGACAACACTAAACCAAAATCCTAGTGGTCACGTATAAGGATAAATGTATGACAAGGCACGTGAGGCAATGCCCAAGGTAATACTACCAGTTCGGGTTGCAGGGCTAGTGGTAACGCATCATAGCCACGATCGCCAACTGCGTCCATTCATCCTATATCGGGTCAAAGGGAAATTATTCCCAATCAATGTGCATCAATCGAAACCAACGTCAAAAGTAATAGTATGGAAAAGAATCGAAGAATGGATGTCCGCTAGAGGTAATTAGCCTCATTGGCCCTGTGAAGCCATCCTGTTTTACTCATTTCAAATTAGCACAAGTGCTAGGGTCTATCCATCATCGTTCTCTTTCTTAAAATCCAGCAAACGTACACCAAGTCCAACCATTTCATGCTAGAGTCTCCTCCATGTACATAGTTGTTAAACTGGTACCAATATTGACAAAGAGTATGCCAATAAGAGGCCCTAGTCTCTTTAACAACCAAACGTCATTTTACACACCGGTTGGTTCTTTATATTTCAAAAACGATTCATACTGGATATCAAAATGTCATTTATTTTAAAATTTTCATATTTACTTAAAATACGTTAATTTAACTTGGAACTCCTTTTCATTCGAATTTCCATTTCTAATTTCAACTTAGGTTATAACTTCATTTTAACCCAATTTGCATTTAAATCCACGATGAAAATATTAACAGTTCCCACTTTGACTAGTTTGAACTTTTAGAAAATAGTTTGATATTTTTTGAATAGTTTAAAAAGTGAAAATAGTTTAAATAGTTTAGCGATTTAAAATAGATTATAGATTAAAGGATTTGAAAAGTTAAATAATTTGGAAACTTAAAAAGATGAATTTTAAACAGTTTATAGGAAAATAATTTATAGTGAAAATAATTTCAAATTCAATTTCTTCCCATTCCCAAAAACTAGACTCAGGTCCAATAACAAACCGATTCAATTTCAAATCTTCCAATTCAAATCGTTTTAAATCTCGAATCAATTCAAATCGACTCAATTTCGATTCCAATTCAAATAGAACTTCTATTTTGATTTTAATTTAGTTCCAAATTTAATTCAACAATTTGGTTCAGTGGTTTAAATTCCAATTCAATTCTTATTTTAAACCATTTCAATTTATATAAAGTTCGAGTTCAATCTTTGAATACCAATTTCAATCACTTAATTCAAATTAAACTTCAAATTTTAATTTAAGGTTCAAATCTTTTAAGGAAATTCAATTTCGAGCAAAATTTTAAATATCGATTTATATCACTTTTTCTTAAATAACTTCGATGTTCAAGTAAAAGTTCAAATCTTGTAAAACAATTCAATTTCTGTAATTCAAGTCATATTTCGATCATAATTTCAAATTCCAAATTAAAATTTTTAAAACAGTTTCTTATAACAATTTTAATTTTAACATTTCATGCTTGAGTTCGAAAATAATCCAATTCCCATATTTCGATTAAAATTTATTTTTATAAAACAAAATCATTTGAATAAATTCATTCCACGAATTTTAAACCATTTAATTTAACTAGTCCGATATCGTATATAATTTTTTGTCCTATGGCCAAGTGATCAGTTATTTCAATTTAATTCCATTGATGTATATATATTATATCAATCCAAAATAAATGTCATAGGTATATATCATTTCAAACTATTTCTTAATTTGTTCGAAATAATTCAAATAATTGTTTATAAATTATAAAATAATGTATTGGGTGATAATAGGATATACATAAAATAAATAACATCAAATCAAATCAATCAAAATATCAATTAATAGGCACCCATCAAAATCAACATCCAAACAATCAAAATATCACAAAAATTAACTAGTTATCAATATCTGGTGTTTAACTACCAGTTTAATTTCAATTTCAAATTTGACCGTCGATCACAAATTCCTAACGGTTACATTCATATGTCACTAGTCAGTTTAAATTACTAAACAATAGTCAATAAAATTTAAATACTTCATGATATCAATTTGACGAAAATCAAAAATATTTTAATACTTCGTGAGCGTTTAAAACACCCACCTTTATGTAAAACTGAAAAGCTTCAAATAAATTCCGCTACATGCCATAGCCTTCGTTAATACGATTCCAACACAACTTGTTTCGTTTGAATCGGACCTCGTACGTGAAAGTTATACGATAATTTGCATTTGAAGTAATTAAAATTATAATTAACTTAATAAATTAAATGAAACAAAAAACAAAACATATTCTTCTTCTAGTCACACGCCTTCCTCTCTCTGCCTACATTTTCACGCTTGCGATTTTGTTTGTTACTTTTTTTTATCCACCTATCAAATGCTTACCGCCAACCGCCACCACCGCCAACCACCGCTCCCATGCCACGCGCCACTGCCCGACCACGGCCCACCTCCATGTCACGCATCAGTCCAGTTCACACGACCTGACTCTCAAGATGCGTGCCACCACAACTGCCGTTGACTATCGCCTCCAACGCCACCCTCCAGCCCCCGCCATGCGCGCTCGCGACTTTACCATTTGGTTTTTTTTCTTGTTCTTTCTACAAAGTCGGTATGAAAAGGAGAGGATGGCACGAGGAAGACAGGAATGTGGGCGTAGCGTACGAAGTGTTGAGTGAGGGTAAATATGTATTATTATAATTAGAAAATATCTAACCTTAAACACCTGAAATTCTCAAAACTCCAAACGAAGCGTGCTGCCTGGCGCTTTATATGTTATACCCCTATTCCAAACACAATGGAATATGTACTTGGAGCCAATTCTATCATATTAAGAAATAGCTTTTCAAATTTAAATTATTTTGATTAAATTCCTTTAATTAATTTGCACGCGATTCAAGCTTGTATGGCCAAATTATAAGTCTGATCGCTATGAAAATAGTTCACTATTACGGATTCGATGAAACTTGTTTCGTCGAAATACGAGACAGTGCCCAAAAGACTATTTTACATGTTAATTAAAACAAGAAATTTCCAAAATCAATTTAATCACTTTAAATTCAATTTTAAAAGTTAACAATCTTCATTCATGTTTAAATAAAATTTAAATTAACTTTCGATATCATTCTCATTCACAATAAATTTAGAATTCGATTATTCAAATAATTTCCAATATTAAAATTTTAAATGAATTTTAGTTATTAAACAATTATTTAATATTCGTCTAAATAATTCGACATTTATTATTTAATTCCAGTTATTGATTGTAACAACTTAAATATATTAAACTTCATTTTAATACAAATGGTTTACTTAAATCTTATAGAAATTGTTATTTCAAACTTTGTACAAGTCCATATTCAGTAACAGCATTAATAAATCATTAATATTTATTTTTAACCATTTTTGTTCAATAATTATATTTAGTTCAATAATTTAAAATAGTTAAAAATATGGGTCGTTACATGTAACATCCCCTATTGGAGGCCTAAAACTAACGGTTATGGATGCTATAGTCATCCAAGTGATTAATCATCGGCGACCAAATACGGTAATTTTAGATACACTAATATAACAAGAGCATATGGATATGGAAATTTTTTAAAATCAACACACAACTTTCTTATTCCATTCAAAGAATTTAAAATTTTAGTACATAATCCCAATACATGAACCACGTTCAAAGAAAATATAATTATTACAAGATACGCCAAGAGTGACATATGAAGATGCCCCCTTGGATGATCAGAGTATATAACTAGGAAATTAAACATCTTCGCCTTTACAACAAAACACAGTGGAATCAAAATAGAAAAGGACTATAGATAGCTAGGAAGACTCCTACATGTCTTTGAAAGCTTATACGTCTAAAGAGGCACCGAAAAACCTTAACCCTTAAACTACTCAAAATCAATTAAGTACCCGAGAGATTAAGGGGAAAATATAAACTTTGAATTAGACATAAAGTCTGGTATGATAATAATTCACCGTCTCAAACCATTTAGATATCTAGTGAGACCATATCGCTTAGTAGAACGGGTTTTTCCCTCACTGGTATCCTAAAACTTTATAAAACCATATACTATGCTCCTGCATCCATAATGGTTAAAACATAATAGTTCAAAATAATATGATGATGTGCAAACAAGTAAATCAATTCTGGATTTTCCGTCCTCACCCATTGTGACTATCTGCCACAGTTATAATTTATAGGGTCACTATTAACCCATTAGTATTCATGGGTTGACTAATAACCTTTTAATACTTATGGACTCCCTATCCAATTTCATAGTTTCATAGGATCACTAAGAACCTATTTGTGACGCCCCACCTCTATACCCACGCTAGCCAAGGACACTACAGGGTAATGCCGTCAACTAACACGGAGAATAAGGCTGGTTAGGAGCGACCATCTATAGCCTTGCTCTAACTATCTATTGAATACATCGAAAATAGACATACCAAGCAGGTCGATATATCCAATGAATACTTAAAACAAAACCATAGGTGGTTGGAGGATCTAACAGAACAGAATATTACAACTCAAATGTAATATACATCACAGAACAGTGGATCATCATATACACATATACTTTTACATAACAGAGTATACAAACTGAAACATGTCAAGCGGTATAGCAAACCATAATAAACAGGCGAATCCAAAAGAATTCTTATATAAGAGTTACAACAAAGAGGACTACACAAAAAGCTTTTACAAAAAGGAACAGTCCATGCGGAAGCAAAATAGGCTAAGTCCAAATGCACCTAACCTGAAACATCTCGGTCTGACCCGAGTATAAAATACACGGGTCAGTCTAGCTAAACAAATCAGTTAGATAAACTGAACAACAATAACCTGCAAGGTCACAAAGTATAACAAATATCTCTAAAAGAGATAACATAACCATCTAGCAAAAAGATGAATCATATCATAACAAGCCTCGTATCATCAGAAACACAGAGAAACAGAGGATAGGAATATCCCAAAACGAGCCAAAAAGGCAATAACAAATACCAATGAAGGTAACACAAGTTCCACAAGGTAACCGCTATATTTCTGCGGCTCAAAAAGACCAACACCGAAGGGCGATAGCTAGGGAATATACGTATCAATAAAACATCAGAAAATCCTAATTGCAACAAACCCAAATATCTCATGAGCGATGGTGAAGAAACCACTCCAATATCCCTCGAGCGGTGGTGAAGAAACCACTCTGATATCTCTCGAGCGGTGGTGAAGAAAAACCACTCCGAAAGCAATACTAAAGCTAACCAATAACCCCAAATATCTCTCGAGCCGGGGCAAAGGACCAACTCCGAAAGCGATATTAAAGGCAACAAGCAAGAAGGAGACAGTCCGAAGAGACTATCCCAAAGGCAACATGTGTCACAAACTCCCAGAAAGGAATCCGAAAAGTGGTAACATGAGTCCCATAACCACCCGTTCGCACTAAATAGTTTACTATCCGTTAGTTAATTTCACACTCAAAGCAGTACAAAGTTAACCTCATCTCATTGGTAAACCAGACACAAAGGTCAAAACGTTCAAACGAATAGATTGGGAATTAACTGAGAAGATGAACGCACGTGTTCATTGCACGCACTTTATCTAATCATTTGATTCTCCTCCCACTTCGCTCGGAGTGCGAAACCGTGTGTGTTTTAAATAGAATTTATAAATTGGAGAAACGAGCTTTTAATGCAATTTAAAGGGATTATTTTATAAAACCCCATGGATGAAGTCAAAAAGGAATCATCAAGGTCAAATATGCATAAACAACTAATTGGAATCGACGTAGATCGATAAAAGTTGGAATCACAAACAAATAGGAAAACTAGGCAAAATAGGGATCAGGAGCAGGTCGATTGACCAGACTCTGAGCTCGGTCGACCGGCCCAGAAACAGAGAAGTCCTCTGGTAGCAGGTCGGTCGACCGGCCTACTAAGTTCGATCGGCCGAACCCTATTTCCAGCACTTTCCAGCCTATCAAAACGATGGCCAATCTCGACCAAATTGCAATCGCTTGAGCAACGACACTAGGAGTTTATGCCAATCGACTACCCGGCCCTATATGCTCCTCGATGCATCACTAAAAACATGTTCAAACATCAAAGTTAGGATTTTAAAGATTTGAACCCAAAACACTAAAAATTAGGATATTCACCAATTCAATCCAAACCAAAAGCAAATGCACATGAAAAAGTGTTAGGAATTCACATCTAACAATCAAAGATAATTATGGAGAAAGATGTGAGATAAAAATCTCACCTTTAACCCTAAAATAAAGAAGAATAAGAAGAAGCTCAATTGCAAGGAATAGATCAACCACTCTCCACTTTAACTCTACTAGCTTCAATCTAAGATCAAAACAAGTATTTCCTAAGTTAGGTTTAGGAAACTTTCTGAAATTGAAGGAGAAAGAGTTGGAGAAGATGAAGAGGAGGCTTACTAATTGCTTCTCTTTGATTTTGGAGCAAGAATTTGAGATAGCAAGAGGAACTGGGGCTTGGAGTTTCTAATTCCTTTTCCATTCCACCATTTTCAGTTGGAGCTTGAGTTTGAGGAGTGGGAATGAGTGAATGGAGAGGAGAAGGCTGAGTTAGGGTATTAAGTTAGCTAGTTGGCTGAACCCAAACCCAAAACCCAACTAGAAAAAGTAGAAAAATTCAACTTACTCCAAACATATCAAAGTTTATACTTAAAAAGATCGCAAACGCTATTTTGGACTCAATAGAGGTCGTCTTGAATCCCAATTCGACCGTTTGCAGAAAGTAGCTTTTTCGACTATAATCTGACAAACGACGTTATATTTAAATAAAATATTTAAATATACAACCGATAAATATGCGGGTTGTTACACTATTGCCTCCTGCTAATAACTTCATTAGTTCTTGGGTTCTCCCTAAACCTATTGGTGTCTCTAATAACCTTCCTCCTATCATACTTTTCATGGGTTGACTATGAACCTATTGACTTCTGTCAATTACTTAATCCGGATATAGTTTTCATGGGTTCACTACAAACCCTATTGGCCCCGCCAATAACTATACCTAATCATTTTTTTCAAGGGTTTACTATGAACCTATTAGCCCCTTCTAATAACTTTTCTGAAACAGAGTTTTAATGGGTTTACTATGAACCATCTACCTGGTCTAGCTGACCTCCTAGATGCAATTCCACTCATTTAGGAGTTACCTTAATTATATTCACTACTGGGTCAACCTAGCTTGTTATTCTGCTCTTCCCCAAAATACTATTATGAGTCCATTACAATGTGAATACACACACACGCAGACACACACACACACACACACACACACACACACACACACACACACATATATATGAAGAAGTAAACATAATAACATAATAATACCAACGCTTACGGTTTAATATCCTTGAAATCATCTTATATAAAACTTGGCTAATCCCTTTAACAGATCAATAAAGGAAAATTTTGTAACAACCCGCATATTTTACGATTGTATATTTAAATGATTTATTTAAATATAACATCGTTAGTCGGATTGAGAGTCCCAAATGCTACGCTTTGCAAACAGTCCGGCAAACGTGCACTTGCCCCGGTCATCGAAGAAGAGGAACCTCCCCAACAACCCGGGAAATCTGGTGACGAAGGAACTGAGAGAATAAGTCCCGCTAGGCACAGCGGTGATGATACTTTTGAGGGGTTGAGCGACCCGATGATAACTTCGCAGGAGCTTTTTAAAGATTATCCTATCACTGCTAGAGTTACTTCTCCAACAGTTGAAGCGACATCCGTCCTGCAACAAACTCCATCGGCCCAAGAGTTGACACTGGCTGTAAAATCCATCCTCACCCCCCAACCAAGGAGTGGTTCGTAGTTTGACGCGCGTAGTTTGCACGTTACACACACTTAGGACTTTTCAGCATATATATGCATTCAACTTCCTTGTTTTGAAGATTTCTGAGTTTGTATTATTTTTTATTTTCAGATTCTCCAATGGGACGAAGTGGCTCTTACTATGAAGATTTCAAGCGTTATGGGAGGCGCGGCTCTTACGACCCCAAGAGGTATCTTCCCGCCTCCTGGGAAACTGACGAAGAAAGAGCTGCAAGGAAGGCTCATGAAAAGCGTGCTAATGAAGAACGCTATGGGAGACGGGACGAACGACATGATTCTTCTTAGAGAGTGGATGATTCCCACAAGCGAAAATCCCGTGATGACAAGGGAAAAAGCCATGTCACTGAGGACCGAGTAAACGGGCCAAACTTGGTGAAAAACTGGCATCTGAACTCTTTAAAAAGCCCTCTGCTCCCGTCTCTTTATGAATTCCTTCCGGCTCTCCCCCTTCAAAGAACCGATATTCAAACAATCATAAGTAGGCCCTCCTATCAAGTTGGACAGGATCTGGCTACTCTTCAAAGCCGATTTCCGCACTGGTGCTTAAAGGGAGTGCGTTTCGATCTTGACTTGGTCCCGATTGATAAGCAAGCCATGTTGCGAAATCTTGATGCCGTTAAACTTGATATCAAGAGAATGTCTGTTTGGCAGAAACTCGTTGAAAGAGCTTCAAAGGGTAAATCGCGCAAACCTTGAAGCCATGCTGACTATGGAGAATGAAAAATCCGAGTGGCAGAAAATACTCGATCAGCATGATGCTGAAATGAAGAGTATTGCCGCTTATAATGAAAAGCTTGAAGCGGAAGTTGAAAAACTTAAGGAAGAGCTCGTCACTTCTTCCACTTCCTATTCTTAGAGAAAAGAAGTGCTTCAAAAAACAAGTGAGAGATGCTCACGCGGCACAGAGAGATGCTGAAGCTAAATTTGAAGCACGACAACAAGTTGTGGACAGGTACCGAGCCGATGTTGCTCATTTACAAGAAAAGACCAACTCCTAGAACTTGGAAATTGAACTGCTAAAAGCTCGACTTTCTAAAGCTGAAAAAGAGCGCGATGAAGCTATTGCCGGCAAAACTACAGCCGAAGAATCTCATATGGCAACTAAAGCCGATGTCAGCTCCACTCTATTCGAGTTTTACATCCATAGTGTTCTGGGGCGCGGTAGCCTTAAATTTTTGGGACCGGAGTATGAAATTACTTTGGCCAAAGTGTGGGAGGCCATACTTGATATGCTTGGAGGAGCCGGATATGCCGAAGTAGATTTAATGGCGCACTATCTAGATGATGATGCATGTGCCGCCCTTGCCAGGGGAAAGGAGCAACTTGACAAAGAGAGATCCGGAATGGTAGAAGGAGAACATTTAGGAAAGACAATCTCAACCGACCCTGTTCTACTTTAGTTTCGGCCGACATCGATATTGCTTGCTCCAGTTCCCATTCTCCTCCTCTCGTTAAAGCTGTTATTGAAAGTGCCACCACCTGCACTGGAGATGAGACTCGAGAAAGCGCTGAAGCGCAGGACTTTTAAGTTGACTTAATAAAGCCTACTTCTCCGGGTAACCTCAATGTTGTCTCGCTCAAGTGGACTGCTTGCTTACTTCACATGAGCTTGATGAACTTTTTGATTATTATTTAAATCTTGACGCGCCACTTTCTCCTCTTTTTATGAGAGATACTGACTTTAACTTCTCTTCTCCTGTAGTGAAAGCGCCAAGTGTTATTAAGCCTTCCCCTCTTCCAACTGTTTCCTCTCCGCCTCTTCAGATTACTCCTCCTTCCGTTTCTCAACCGGGGTCACAAGAGGAGAAGATAGAAGCTCTTCAAGGCTTGGATGACCCGGTCGTTTCTCAAGAACAGAAAGCCGAGGAACCTGAAGAAGGCAAAAGAACCCCGGAGTAGACTATTTCTGATGACATAACATTGTCTGCAATTTTTACTCCGGGCAGTGAGTCTTCTTTAAGGAAGAAGGGGAAGTGCGTAGTCTCAAAGAAAAGGAGAGAAGCTTCTGCTGGCGAAGAAAAAGCAGAAGAAAGTCCAATTGCACCCCTTCCTCTTTCTTCCCCTACTCTCACAGGCCGGCCCAAAAAGTTAATCATCCGGCCAGGAGAAGGCTCGAAAGGTGGCAGGTAGAAGAAGTGATGGGTTTGGGACTTATGCTTTTCGTCTCGTTTTTTTGCTTGTATATATAAAGTACTGTGTTGACCGGAGATTGTGAGGGTACCGGTCCCCGCCTACTCTTGTTTTGAAACCTGAACATGTATAAAAATTTTATGGTATGGAATAAAATGATTCTTTTACTTGTACAAACTTCTGTCTGTATTTGAGAATGCATTTATTCTTCTTTTTCATACAAGTTTCTTTATTTCCTCTGTGTGATGTTGCAGTAAACCTATGGTATGTTGCTTGAGCATTGTTTTTATTTTTGTAACTATATTATATTGCCCCCATACCATGGTTTATTGCAACCTCTTTTACATTGGCAAAATTTTTGGAGAACAACTCTTCTGTTTCGAGAAGACTTGTACTCTTTCTTTAGAGAACAACTTTTCCATTCGAATAAGGTTTGCATCTGTACTTTGTAGAATAATTTTTCCATTTTAAAGAAAATATTTTTCTGATTTAGTAGAATGCGCCTCGTTTTGGAGAAGTTCTCTCTTTTTTGGTGAAGTTTTTACACTTCACTTTTGGAGAAAGTCGCTTTTAATTTTGGCAAGTGAATTTTCCTTCATGGTAAAGTGGCCTCCGAAAAAGGGCTTTGGCCTGTTTGTGCCTCCGAAGAGGGCTTTTGTTTGATTGTGCCTCTGGGAAGGGGGCTTTTTTATTTGATTGTGCCTCTGGGAAGAGGGCTTTTTTTTTTGTGCCTCTGGGGAGAGGGCTTTTGTTTTTTTTCCCTGTACACGGGGAAGAGGGCCTCCGAAGAGGGCTTTTTGTTTCTGCCTCTGGGGAGAGGCTTTTTCTCTTTCCCTGTCCGTTGGGAAGCGGGCCTCCGAAGAGGGCTTTTCACATTTTGACTCGTGTGAAGTTTTATTTTAGATCGCCGTGAAATGTGTGCCTCCGAAGAGGTCTTTTAGCATTTCAACTCTGGTGAAATGGGCCTCCGAAGAGGGCTTTTCACATTCCAACACTTGTGAAGTTTTATTTCAGATCTTGGTGGAATGCGTGCCTCCGAAGAGGTCTTTTCACCTTTCAACTCGTGTGATGTTTTATTTCAGATCATGGTGAAATGTGTGCCTCCGAGTAGGTCTTTTTCTTGGAAGTTTCTTTCCCACGGTTGGATGGATTCACGGGGCGGACACAAGTTACTTGGATTGTTTGTTTGCACAAACGTTCTCAGCTAGTTAACGAGTGTCCAGTGCCGCCGGTCATTCCACAACTTTTTGTTGAGAAAGAGAACTTTCTTTTTCTAGCAAATCCCATTAGAGGTCTTTATCCTCTGAAGAGTTGTGCCTCCGAAGAGGTCTTTTGTTGTTTGCTGCCTGCTCACCCATGTCTTTTCACCATTTGTTCATATCAGCGGTTCCCTGTTATCATTTTCTAGCACACATTCCTTTCTTTTGCAAGTAGCTTATTTTATCCAAAAAAGTGTACTTCATTGCTAAATAAGTTCGCAGGGGCAGACACAGGCTAATTAATCGGATTTTTGTTTGCACAAACGATCATAATTAGTTAGGAAGGGTCTACCTCTGGTGGAACCACTAACTGTTTTCTTGAAGCACTTCTTATATAGGATTTGAGTCTGGAATTTTTGTGGCTGAACATTTATTCGTTGAGTGATGTCAGGGATCGCTTGGTCTTATGATGGGTAAGCTTTGCTTTAATGGCCTGCAATATTAAATCGACATTTTAGAAATACAATTGAAGTACTTTATATATCGAAATAAAACAAGCAGTTTATAATAGTAGAGAACACAAGATTTATAGTGGTTCGGCCAAGAACTGGGCCTACATCCACTTTATAGTTCTTATTATTCACTTGCACTGGCTTTACAATGGCTTTCAATACAAGAACCGTACATTCATAATTCTTTTTATAGTATTTCAGTAAAGCTTTTAAGTAAAATAAGGGCGTAAGTGATTGTTGTTCCAAGCTCTTGGAATTGGATCTCCTTCGACAGTTGTCAGTTTGAAAGTGCCATCAAGAAGTTTTTTGCCTATGACATATGGTCCTTCCCAATTTGGCGCAAACACTCATGTTGCTGCAATGACCCTTTTCAAGACTAGATCTCCAATCTCAAAGCTGCGTTGGCGAACTTTGGAATTGAAGTGCCTGGCAATTCTTTGCTGATGGGTTGCAATTCTGAGCTGAGCCTTTTCCCTTTTTTCATCAAGGAAGTCAAGTGCTTCAAGTTGCAACTCTTCATTTTCAGCCTGGTTGAAATGAATTCTTCTATGTGAAGGGACTTTCATCTCTACCGGAATCATTGATTCTGATCCATATGCCAATGAAAATGGAGTGTGCCAGTCGCAGTTTTGTGGGTAGTTCTATATGCCCATAGTGCTAGTGGAAGCTTATCGACCCAACCACCTTTCGCTTTTTCCAGCCGTTTTTTGATGGTTGATTTGATAATTTTATTTACTGCCTCCACTTGCCCGTTTGCCTGTGGATGAGCCACTGCTGAGAAGCTTTTTTGGATCTTGAATCGCTTGCCAAATTTTTGGAACTCTTCACTTTCGAATTGGGTTCCATTATCTGTGATTATTTTTTGAGGCACACCATACATGCAAATGATATTCTTAGTTACAAAGTTTATCATCTTTTTAGAGGTAACAGTAGCTAATCGTTCAGATTCAGCCCATTTAGTAAAAATAATCAACAACAACAATAGCATATCTGATCCCGGATTTGGCGGTTGGCAAAGGCCCGATGAGATCTATTCCCCAAATAGCGAACGGCCACGGGCTGACCATCTGTGTTATCTCTGTGGTAGGTGCTCTTGGGATTTTTGCAAATCTCTGGCATCGGTCACATCTTCGGGCATAGCTTGCAGCATGACGATTAATATCTGGCCAAAAATACCCATAACGGAGAATTTTCTTTGCTAGAGTTTGACCACCTGAATGGTCTCCACACTCTCCACCATGTACTTCAGCTAGAATTGTCTTAGCTTCTTCCTTGGTCACACATCGGAGTAATGGCATTGAGAATCCCCGCCTATACAATCGGCCATCTTGAATTATATATCTAGAGGCTTTTCTTAGCAACTTCTGTCGTTCTTTTTAATTTTCTGGTAGAGAACCGTTGAGAAGATATTCCATTATCGGAGTCATCCATGATTCTTGCTCCTGAGATATAGTCATGATCCAGTCGATATCCATCTCGTCAGTGCTTGGGGCTGACAGGACTTCCACACGAACTAAACCCAATAATTGAGCTTCACCAGTGCTTGCGTACTTTACGAGAGAATCTGCCTTCATGTTCTCTTCACGGGGTATACGGCTTATTGTATAATAGTCAAGGTCATCGAGAAGTTCCCAGGCTCTTGACAAGTAAGCAGGCAGATTTCCTCCTTTGGTTTGAAACTCTTTCTTGACTTGACATACAATAACCTTTGAATCACCGAAGATCCGCAACACTTTGACATTCAATTCTTTAGCAATTTTCAAGCCGGCAATAAGAGCTTCATATTCTGCTTCATTGTTTGTCGAAGGGAATTCCAATCTCAATGCATAGCACAATGACTGCCCTTCAGGGGTTTCAAGCACAACCCCAGCTCCGGAACCGTAATCGTTTCTTGCACCATCAACATATAATTTCCATTGAATTGGGGCATTATCAGCCACCTCTTCCTCACTATCACCTTTATCTGTACATTCTGTGATGAAATCTGCTAAAGCTTGTCCATTAATTGCTCTCGGGGATGATAAGTGATGTCGTATTGGCTGAGTTCAATATTCCACTTCAAAAGGCGACCTGAAGTTTCAAGACGAAACAGGACTTGCTTAAGAGGTTGATCAGTGAGGACTTTGATAGGATGAGCTTGGAAATGTGGACTCAATTTTCTTGATGCAATCAGTAGACAATAGGCGAGCTTTTCCAACTGTGAATAATTCATCTCTGCCCTAGTGAATCTTTTGCAGATATAATAGACCGGGCGCTGAATTTTTGCGTCCTCCCGTATCAACGCCGCACTGAGAGCATGAGATGAGACTGCCAAATATACGAAAAGGTCTTCACCATTGTCCGGCTTAGAAAGTATTAAAGGCATTTCCATATGACGAATCAACTCATCGAAAGCTTTCTGGCATTCAGGAGTCCAGTCAACCTTCCTTTCTTTAGGGCATCAAAGAATGGAATGCATTTATCAGTAGCTTTGGAAATGAATCGACTCAAGGCAGCGACTTTTCCATTAAGAGTTTGCAGTTCCTTCTTTGTTCTAGGGGCTTTGACTTCTTTTAAGGCAGCAATCTGAGTAGGATTAGCTTCAATGCCTCTAGCACTCACAATGAAAGCCGGAAACTTTTCGGACTCCACCCCAAAGAACATTTCAAAGGATTAAGTTTCATTCCGTACTTTCGGAGGATTGCAAACATTTCTGCCAAGTGATCCATATGGTCTACTGCCATCTTTGATTTCACCAGCATATCGTCAACATAAACTTCCATAGTTTTTCCAATCTATGGCTTGAACATAGCATTGACGAGTCTTTGTTAAGTTGCCCCTGCATTCTTAAATCCGAAGGGCATGACCCTATAGCAGTAGAGACCAACATCGGTGATGAAGCTCGTGTCTTCCTGATCCGGCTCATGCATCATGATCTGGTTGTATCCGGAGTAAGCATCCATAAAAGATAACAACTCATGCCCCGCTGTTCCATCCACCAACTAATCTATTCTGGGTAACGGGAAGCAGTCTTTGGGGCAGGCCTCGTTTAAATCTGAGAAGTCAATGCATACTCTCCACTTCCCATTAGCTTTCTTAACCAGTACAGGATTTGAAACCCATTTTCAGATAAGTAGACTCCCTGATGAAACCATTCTCCATGAGCCGGTCTACCTCTTCTCTCAACGCTGCTGACCTTTCAGGACCCTGGGTTCTTCTCTTCTGCTTTATCGGTGTAAACTTCGGATAAATATTCAGAGTATGTATTGCAATTTCTGGGGATATTCCACACATATCAGCATGAGTCCAAGCGAATACGTCTAGATTTGCTTTCAAGAATGTTACTAAGGAGTTTTGAACTGTCACTCTAAGTTGCGAACCCACATTCACCACTTTGTTCGGATCTTTCGGGTCAACAGGTACTGGCACCGTTACTTCCACCGGCACCACTCTATTTTCCCCTGCACTAGCCTTTCTAGGATCCATATCTCTTCGTGCCCTGCTATGCTCGCCAGTGCAGGGTCAAACCTGTAATTGCTACAAGGTTGGTTCTTTGATGCGGACTGGGGCTGCCGCTTCTTTTCCCATCTCTCTCTTCCTTGCTTCACGCAACTCTATTAGATAACATTCTCGCCTAGCATTCTGATCCCCTTTAATAACTCCAACTCCATTATCTGTGGGGAATTTCATAGTAAGGCACCATGGGGCAAGAATTGCCTTAAAAGTCGCAAGAGTTGGTCGGCCTAGGAAGGCGTTGTAGGCAGAAAATTCATCAACAATTACAAAAGTCTATTTTCAAACCATCTTTTTCTGCCCCTCTCCAAGTTCGACGAACATGTCGATAGTTCCAATGGGCTGCTTTGGTTCCCCAGTAAACCCAACGATCTTCTGAGACGAAGCTTGAACGTCAGCCATAAGAATTTTCATTTAGTCGAACGTCTTTTTAAAGAGAATATTGCAAGAAGCGCCGCAATCTACAAGCACTCTTCTCACAATAGCCGGCCCAATGCCTGAAGAGATGACCAAGGGATCCATGGTTGGAGCTTCAATACCCATAGAGTCCTTGGCTTTGAACACAATATCATCATTAAAAGTTTTCTGCTGCTTCAAAGGTGCAGCATCTTCTAGCACAAAAACACTCTCTTCTGCTGGTACATACTTCAAGGCATGGGTATATCTTTCCATCTCGCCCCAGCTTCTGCCCGCTGGGTGAGGACCTCCTGTAATCACATTAATAACAGGCCTTTCTGATTCATGCTCGGTATTCCTCTCACCCGAGCCAGATGGATGAGCAGGAAGTTGCTGGCCCTTAGTAGATGTAGTTGGGTCATTTCTACTTCTCTTAACATATTTCTGCAACTTGTTCTCTCTCAGTAGTTCTTCAATTATACTCTTCGGATGGCGACATTCGTTGGTATCATGACCGGGTTGATTATGAAACCTACAAATCTCCCTCTTTGAGTAGCTTTTTTGCTAACTCTCATCTCGGGCGGTTTAGGATATTCTACCGCATCTTTGGTAGCAAAAAAGATATTTTCCGGGGTGTCAGTCAAATGAGTGAAATCTGAAGGTTTTAAGAAGCGAGGTTTCTTCACGTCTTTCTGTTTTTCCCACCATTATTTTCCCTCTTCTGACTTTCGGATTCCTTTTTGATAGGGGCAGCAGTATTATCCTTAACCTCTGTCAATGCCACTTTAACTGGTGCCCGAAGGATTTCCAAGCGCATGAATCCATCAGCTTTCTTATAGAATTTATCAAGCGAATTCGGTTCTTTCATCTTCAGCCACTTCCCAAATTCGCTTGATTTGTCGATTGCCCTCATCAGGTATGTCAAGACCATTCGTGGCTCTGCATTGTCCACTTCAGCCAAAGCTATGTTGAAGCGGTTCAAGAATGACCTAATAGATTCCCCATGATTCTGTTCCAGGCTTGACAGTGACATAATATCCTTTGCCTTTGAAGTATACAACCTGAATTGCTCTTTAAACTTCCGAGTCAAATCGGCGAACTGGTCTATGGATCGGACCGGAAGCTTTGTGAACCAGAGCAGAGCCACTCCTTCCAAGTATACCGGAAAGTAACGGCGTTTGATCTCATCAGACGATCTAGCACCAGTCATGTGCCAATCATACTTATACAAGAATTGATTAGGGTCGCTTGTTCCCTTATAAGCCGGGATGGTAGGAGGAACAAACTTCCTTGGGAATTCCGCCTTTAGAATCCTTTCAGTGAACGTAGTTTTGCTCGGAGAGAATCCACATTCCTTTTCATCTTCATCCCTCTACATGCTTTCTTTCATGATTTGTCGCGCCATGCCCGAAAGATATTCCTTATCATTTAAAAGATATGCAGGACAGACTTCGGCCATTTTCTCGGAAGTTTGTCTGGACAAACGTTCGCGGAGAGTTGGCTGTGGTCTCGATCCTCCAGCTTGAGGAGGTGTTTCTTTGGCGGGGCTAGCTGCTCTTTGAGGAATATTCCTCTCTTCAGGATTATGAACATCATCTGCAAGGTTCTCTTCATTATTCACCAGTTGATGGTTAGCTCCGAGCAATGCATTTAACCTTTCAAACATCAAAGCATTTTGGGTTTCCATCTGTTGGTATAACCCAAATACCGCAGCATCTAATTCCGCTCGTGTAATTCCGGCACTTGGTGCTGCTTGACTTGACGAAGGAGAAGTGGCAGTATTCTCATGAACATTAGTGGGTCTTGTAGATCCGCGTTTTCTTCTAGGAGCCATTATCTCTGACAGACTTCTGGTTTTGAGAGAGATTTTTTCAACAAACTTTTGCGAAGCGATGCCGAAGATATCCTAAGTTCAATTCTCAGTGAAAGCACCAAAAATGTTAACGCTTAAAATTGAACGCTAACACCCTGGTGTATTGTAGAGATTAAGTGAAAGCACCACCCGTGAATACGAGAATTAGAAACAAGTAGAAAAGTCACAGAGAAAGCAATAAAAGACAACAGTTTTATAGTGGTTCGGCTTTAGGTTAACCTTGCTTTGATATGATTGATTGCCGCAGGATAGTACATGGCCGCTGGTCGTTGTAATCGTAATCAGATTGGTATTCGATCCCTGTGAATGTTTAAAATTGAATATTAGTCCGACATAAATGCACATATGTAAGATTGAATCTTGTTAATGTCATGTGTCCACGAGTCGCTGTCAGTTCTGTCCGATATTGAATTTCATATCGATTCTCTCCTGAACCGATTTGGAAATTTGAGTTGAGACAATGCTTTATGATTGTCTTGAAAAGCCCCTTCGTATTGATCCTCTCTTGAACCGATATAGAAGGTTGAAGGACCGACATCGTACTGGTGAATTTAGAATTCAGTGGATATGAAACGCTTTTTCGTATTGATATGCAGTGGGTGGAATCGAACATAAGCTTCGAATCGATGGGACTCTTTGATGATGGATTCGAAAGCATCCTTCGACTCGATGTGATGGTGGACCCGGGTTTGTATCGATAATAATCAATGGACACGAGACGATCGTTCGTATCGATTGGCCGTGCATCACTGTGAGTCGATGAACACTTCGAATCGGTGGAGTCGAACGCTCCTTAGGTCTGTCTAACTAACACCATGCTTCGAATCTTTTTCGATGGACTCGGGGAAATGGATTCGAAGTTGGACTCTGTATCAATGCAAGCTGGAGTTCGAATCGATTCCAGTACTCTAGCTTATGGTTTCGAACTTGCTGCTTCGAATCGCTCCGATGGCTTCACCTGTTGCTACCGGTCATACCCACCAGGATACGAATCGCCACAGTACCCTTATAAATACCGAGGACTCATTCACTTTTCACTTTTTACTTTTTATCTTCGCCTTCCTGTGTCTTCGAACCCATCTCGATCTTTCAAGAATCAGGTTGAACTATTCTCCTTCCTTCGAGTCGAGGCGATATCCAACTTCTTTCGAATCGAGTTATACATTCAGGTAGATGAAATTTTTTAGATTCGAAGACTTAGAAAACAAACCTGTCCATCATGTTTCGTTCGTTTCGATCTTGGCTGGCCGGAGAAGGAACACGGATGGGTCCTTCGTATCGATCCTTTGCGATCGATTCGAACATCTTGCTTATGGATCGATATGAAGCTCAAGTCTTTCATCTATCTTTTGCTGCTGGTGATCGATTCGTTGCCTTCATTGAGGATGGATGCGAGGCTTGAGTTGCTGATCGATACGAAGGGTTTCAGTTACCATCGATTCGAATCGTATCGATTTGAACGGAGTCGATTCGAAGCTTCGTCTCTTCGGTCGATTCGAACAATTGAAACCTGGCCCTGATCGATTCGAAGGATTATCTTTTCGATTGATTCGAAGTATTGTCCCTTCGATCGATTCGAAGTGACTTATATGGATACATAACTTTCACATATTTAGCGGCATAATTCCGACAAGCTTTATCTCTGCATATCTGGACTGAACTTTTATTGTGCATACTTGATTGCCCTTCGAAGCTCGTCGATGGAACTATAACTTATCACTGTGACAACAAACTTTAACTTGAATCAACTGTCAACATCGGGATGGTTCAGTGATGGTGGTCAGCGACGACGGCCATCTCGACCAGATCTCTGATGTCTTCGCTGTCTGCAAATTTTCTCTAACTCTATTGAATTTTTCCAAGTAATGCACAACACTGCACTGCATCACACACACTTTACACAGGGAATGAACGGGTTTTTTACGTACTTAATGTTGCTTTCTGATGAGTTAGTTAGTTATGGAATCTTCGAGCTCTCAACAACTAGAAGTACAGAGTTCGCCTCCTCCAAAAATACTTGAAATCCCTAACATTCCTCCCGAAGTAGTTGGGCCGGCTCCGGACCAAGTGCCGGAAGCCATATTTATCGATGACCCTATCGACTCTGTTTCGTCCAGTATTTCTGAAGCCTTACTGGGCCGGATCTTCTTGAAACATAACTTATCCCCGGACGACGTTTTGCTACCGGGCGTTGATGACAGACCTCACAACCCGCTCGAGGGGTATACTGCTTTCTATCGTCACGCCTGTGCGGCTGGAACTCTCCCTCCATTTAACCAATATATCAGGGAGATGTTATCGTTCATTGGAATCGCCCCCTTACAACTTCATCCCAATGGACACGCATTGTTGAACAGTGTTTTCGTTTTATTTATGGATCATCTCTTTCGTCCGCCAAGGCCAGCCGAGATTAGACGCATATTCAACTTCTAGAACAGGGGTGATAGCCTATCTTTCACCTTTTTGGAAGCAGTTAGAAACTGCCAGATTGTGACGGGAGCCTGGACCAGACTCGGTTATTTTAAAAATGAATGGTTTTTTGTTCGATGCCCCCCCATGGTTCGCTAGTCGATGGCTGTCTAGACGTAAGTGTTGTAAATCGCACAAGCCTTCTTTAACAGTCGTTATTAACACTTGAACTAATATCAGGCGTTTTTCTTGCAGCTATCATCTCAAGGCCTGACGGTGGACACTACAAAGGCGTTGTCCGAAGTTTACAAGAGGTCTCGAGTGATTTGCGGCACATCGACTCGGTGTTAACTAATGATAACTTAAGGACGCTGGGTTTAATTGAGATGAACCAGAGTATTGTTATCGAGGGGTTGGCGAAATCGGCTTCGAAGACAAAGAAGAAGAAGGTGAAAAGAAAATCCGGCATAGTGATAAGAGAAATGAGCGATGACGAGAGGACGCCCACCGATACCGAGTTAGCGGCTGATCTTTCCCGAATAGAAGAAAAGCGGAAAGGCAAGGCTGTTGTCCCTAAACTTAAGAGACGGAAGTCTGTAGTCGTGTCTTGTTTGATCCCTGGAATTACTACCTCTAACGTTGCTCCTTGTCAATGAGGAAACATTTTTATAGGACTGGAAGACAATCCCATCGCGGAATACGTATCTCTCCACCACGAGTCCGGGTTGGATGAACTCCGGGAAGTGTTAGAAATAAGCGAGCCTTTACCTGTTAGTGCAGTCGACACTTTTGGTTGGTCGGGGGTTTTGCTCATTTGCATACACTTTCATAACACTACACGACTTCCGCACAAACCGTATTGCTTCCGCCTGGTATTTCGCTGAATTGCTTCTCTTTTTCAGGTGCTATGTCTGGCCGTCAATCTACACTAGACAAACTCCGAAGAGTGCATCACCCTTCGTCTTATTACAAATCTCGACGTGAAGACTCCGATCACGATCGTGAACGGAGGCATCATGGCCAGGAATATTATGTAAGGGATCATCGTCGTAGTTACTCTAGTCAGGACGATCGGACAGAGACCGGAGATACCGCTCCCCTTCTCGTTCTCCTCCGCCACCCCAAAGCCATATTCAGGTATACGAGCCTCTGCGACATCAACCGTCTTCGTAGGTTTCGAGGCTCGAGCCACATCGTTCTAGAACTGAGGATGCTACAACCACGGCTATGGAGGAGGCCCCTATTGAACCATCTGGTGAAGGGGCCATGAGACTTTCTCAATTGAAGAGGGACTTCCCGGAGATTTGCTTCGACGCTTGTATTTTCCCTCCTAATCTTAAAAGAATTCCCGAAGACGCCGTGACCACATCACTTAGCTATACCCGCGATTTCTATGCTCAGTACAAAGAATGGTATAAGGCGGCTGTTAAAGCTTCAAAAGTAGCCTTCGATCGGGCCAAAATTATCGAGAAACAGGAAGCCGACTTGGCTCAGAAGAACCGTATTGTTGATATACTTCAATCTGAGGTGGAATCCTCCCGTAAGGCCGAAGTTGAGTTGCTGAAAAAGGTTGATGAGACATTAGTTGAGATGGAAAAGATGCAACAAGCACATTGCACTTTAGTTGAAGACTTGGACCATCGATACAAAAATGTTGAGGCCGAGCGGGATGCGGCAGTCGAAGAACTAGAGGAATTAAAGGCTAAGTTTGCCGATATAAACAAGGAAAAAGACGATGTTAATACGACCGCAAAAGAAGCGTGTGAGCAAGCTGTGTCTCTCCGAGCTGAGCGTGATGCGGTAGTTGTAAGGGTTATAGAGGTTGAAATGGAAGTGGAGGAGAAAGTCCAGGAAGAGAGGTTCAAGATGGAGGCCGAATTTGACGAACTCTTGGACACATATAATGCCAACGTGTTAGACCATAGAAATCTCTCCTAGATAGGAGATTACTCGATGCTTCTCTACAATGCCTGGAAGAAATTATTGGAGATCAAGAGGATGTCTTGCCCGGATGGAGTATTAGATGAGTTCGAGGTCGAGTCACATCTGCTTTGCGAGGATGAGAGGAGGGCTCTTCACGAGGCGATAATTTCGATCGAGAAAGAAAAACTTGGCATCCATCGAACGGTGATCGGCGAAGGTTTGGGTGTCACGCATCATAGTGAAAATATCGAAGTCCTTATCCCGACTTCGTCCGAGGCTATCGCCGCGGTTGATCCACAAGTTATTCCTGCTTACAACCCGGACCAACCGGGGTTATCTTCTGGTAAAACTACTGTCTCCGAGCCTGTTCAAGCTCCAAGGCAAGGTAAAGAAGGTACTTTGATTATTTCCTTCATGTCTTGAAGTATCGACTTTTTGAGAGAATTTACTGGACTGATTACTTTTGCTCTCCTTTGTTCAGTGACTGAGAGTGCCCCACTCGTGCCCTCAGTTCCTCCGGTTCTATATCCTACGCATGGAGTTATTGTCACCGAGGCGATTTCAACTGCTGCCATGGCCGGTGATATGGGAGAGGGGAGCTCGATGTCATTCGATGCTCAAATGATTGAAGAGCTACTTGGACACTCTGTTGACCCTATTCCAGATCCTTCATTCGGGATGAGTGGAGCTGCTCCAGTTTTCAGTTCTGTCGAGACGACCACCAACGTATCCAGCGCAGCTCAGTTGTCTCGAGAAGAAGAGATTTTAGCTGAGATAAGTGCTGAGATGGCCACGATGGTAACTGTTGGTGGTCCTGGTAGCGACACTGCCCCTTCAAGCTTATCTTCTTTAATGGTGATCTCTCCTGGTGGCACAGTAACTGTCTCGAGCGTTGCTGAACAAACACCTGTCACCGCTCCCATGCCATCAGTTCGTCCTCACAAAAGGATCTCTGTCCCTTCCAGCTCTGAGGAAGACGTTGATATTATGCCAGATCCGGAGGATGTTCCAAAGAAGGGCAAAAAGTCTCGTAGGAAGCCGGGTAGTGGGTCCAGCGGCTCGACTCCGAAGAAGAAGCCCCGAAAGAGGGAGTGAGCTTCTTGTTTTATCATATGGTTGTGAATTGCAATTCTTTTACCTCTTCTTTTGTTCTTTTAGAGCCGTGTTTATGTGTGGATTCGGCCTCCACTTAATTGAAACCTTTTGACTTGCCATGTAATTAAACCTGTTTTTGTTGGTTGATGGAATGGGAAGTTGCTCTTTTCTTTTACTTAAGTGTTTTGCAGTGTTTGTTTTTTTATCTGCCAAGTATGAAAACATAACTTCGTGTCATGATTTGATGAATAGTATCACTTTGGTTAGTGATTAACACTTAGCTTTTTTGCCCCTTAGTCTCGGGGAACAACATTTGTATTTTGGTGGTTGATCGCATTTATTGCAAATCTTAAGCACATGTCCACATTCTGGGGACTTAGGATAATTTGAGATCGATAATCCGGTTCGCACTCCGGAAATTTGAGAGTTATCGATACTTGTAACACGGTTCGCGCTCCGGGAACCTGGAATTGATGTTTATACTCCAATTCATGCTCTGGGAATTTGGAGACCGTTCGCACTCTGGGAACGAGTTATTGAATGTTTATACTCCAATTCGCACTCTGGGAAGTTGGAGTCCGTTCGCACTCTGGGAACGAGTTATTGAATGTTTATACTCCAATTCGCACTCTGGGAAGTTGGAGTTCGTTCGCGCTCTGGGAACGAGTTATTGAATGTTTATACTCCAATTCGTACTCTGGGAAGTTGGAGCCCGTTCGCGCTCTGGAACGAGTTATTGAATGTTTATACTCCAATTCGCACTCTGGGAAGTTGGAGTCTGTTCGCGCTCTGGGAACGAGTTGTTCAATGTTTATTCTCCATTCGCACTCTGGGAAGTTGGAGTTAGTAAAAGGATTGTCGTGTATCAATCCTTGTAAATGCTGGTGTAGTGTCCTGCCCCTGAGCTCGGGTTTCACTTAGTGAGTGACCGGTCGTATCACAGTCACTCCCTATTTGAATAAATCCCACGCGTGATGGAACTTAGCTCTTCGTGCATCGTGATATTATACGTCATTTTCAGTGAATCACAACTTTTGGCTTGAAGAGATGGTATTTTATTGCTGGAATAAAAGAAATATGGCAAAATCAGTTGCCTTATTACAAGTTCAAACTTCGAAATGCAAAAATAAAATGCTAAGGAAGAAATCGACTAAAAGTAGATAAATAAAGCCTGTCATGTGTAGTAGCGACGGAGACTTTCGCTATTCCAAGCTCTCGGTAAAGTAAGACCGTCAATACAACTTGAACGTGCCATCTCCGAGCTTTTGTGAAATCACATACGGTCCTTCCCAATTTGGCTTCATGTGCGAAGGGACCGGATAAATTCTCTTGAGTACGAGATCGTCAGGTTCAAAGGTTCGCGGGCGGACCTTGGCATTGTATATTCGAGCGACTCGACCCCGCTATACGGCTGCCCTCAAATCAGCTTCTTCACGCTTCTCATCAAGTAGATCCAGAGATTCAGCAGGTAATATGGCATTCGTTTTTGGATCATAATATGTCACACGATGAGAGCGAACTTCCAATTCAACTGGAATAACGGCTTCAGAGCCATAGGATAGAGAAAATGGAGTGTGTCCGGTTGTAGTCTTGTGAGTCGTTCGGTAAGCCTATAGAGCCATTGGCAGTTCATCAACCCATTTGCCCCCAGCTTTTTCCAATCGTTTCTTCAAAATAGACTTGATAACCTTATTGACGGCTTCAACTTGACCATTCGCTTGAGGGTGTGCTACTGCAGAGAATTTCTTGTGGATGTGAAACCACTGACAGAAGTTCTTGAATTCGACACTGTCGAATTGGGCTCCATTATCGGTGATAATAGTATGCGGGAGACCAAACCGGCAGATGATGTTGTGTACCACGAAGTTGATCACTTTCTTTGTCATAATTATTGCAAGAGGTTCAGCTTCAGCCCATTGGGTGAAGTAATCAACTGCGACGATGGCATACTTCGCGCCACCTTTAGCTAAAGGCAATGCACCAATTATATCGACTCCCCATATTGCAAATGGCCATGGGCTGACCATTTGGGTTATCTCAATAGGTGGAGCTCTGGGAGTTCGAGCGTGATTTTGGCATTTATCACACTTTTTGGCATAGTCCATAGCGTCGCGATTTACGTAGGCCAATAATATCCATATCGGAGTATTTTCTTGGCAAGTGCTTGCCCCCCAGTGTGATCGCCGCATTCTCCTTCGTGCACATCGTGTAACACTCGTTTGACTTCGTCATGTGCGATACACCGGAGAAGAGGAACAGAATATCCCCTTCGATACATAACTCCATTTTGAATGACAAATCGTGAAGCTTTTCGAAGAATTTGTCTTTTCTCACTTCGACGCTCAAGTAATATGCCACGCTCAATGTAATCTCGGTAGGGGGTCATCCACGATTCCCTGCTGGAAGTAGCTTCAAATGTGAATTCATTCTCTGCTCGATCAATGCCTGTACTTGCCAACTTTGCCAACGAATCGGCTTTCTGATTGTGCTTTCGGGGTACATAGAAAATGGTATAATAATCGAACTGATCAAGCACTTCCCGGACTCAGGCCAGATAAGCGGCTAGTCTTCGATCTTTGGCCTAGTACTCACCTCGAACTTGGCATACTACCAACTGGGAAACACAGTAAATTTCTACAGTGATAATTCTTAGGTCGCGGGCTAACTTCAACCCAGTAAGCAAAGCTTCATATTCGGCTTCATTATAGGTTGCACGGAAATCAAACTTCAAAGCGTAGCATATGGACCGGCCCTCAGGGGTTTCAAGAACTATCCCTGCACCCGAGCACCGATCGTTGGATGCGCCATTAGTATATAGCTTCCATATGTATTCGAGGGATTTACTAGTTTCAGGTATGTCTTCAGGAATAGTGAATTCGGCAATGAAATCTGCTAAGACTTGACCGTGTATGGCTCGTCTCGGAGTGTATGTGATGTCAAATTGACTTAGTTCAATGTTCCATTTCAATAACCTACCAGACGTTTCAGGTCGTGTGAGGACTTGTCGTAACGGCTAATCGGTGTACACGGTGATGGGATGAGCCTGAAAATATGGACGGAGCTTTCTTGAGGCGATGACTAAACAGTATGCCAATTTTTTTCTAACCTTGGATAATTTCTCTCGGCTCCGGTTAACCGTTTACTAACATAGTATACTAGTCTCTGCACTCGGTCTTCCTTCCAAACTAACGCAGCGCTCATGGAATTTTCAGATACTACCAGATAGAGGTACAATTGTTCATGATCAATAGGTTTTGAAAGAATCGACGGTGTGGAAAGATGCTGAACTAGTGATTGAAATGCGCCCTCACATTCTGTAGTCCATTCGATGTTTCGTTTCCCTTTTCGGATCCGGTCGAAGAAGGGTATGCATTAGTCAGTTGATTTCGAGATGAACCTGCTCAGTGCTGCAACCTTTCCATTAAGTCTCTGAACTTGTTTTATGGTCCTTGGAGTTTGAAGATTCTTGATCGCCCAAACCATTTCGGGGTAGGCCTCTATTCCTCGAGCGTTGACGATGAACCCAAGGATTTTTTCGGATGCGACTCCAAAATGACATTTTAGCGGATTAAGCTTCATCCCGTATCTCCGGAGGACATTGAACATTGACTCTAAGTCTTTGATGTGATCTGTGGAGTGTCGCGATTTTACCAACATATCATCTACATAAACTTCCATAGTCTTTCCAATCCGGTCGGCAAACATTCGGTTGACTAAGCGTTGGTAAGTTGCTCCGGCATTCTTTAACTTAAAAGGCATGAACTTGTAGCAGTATAGTCCCAGGTCAGTTACGAAGCTCGTATGTTCTTGATCGGGCACATGCATGGGTATCTGATCGTAACCAGAATAAGCATCCATGAAAGATAATAATTCGTGCCCGACCGTTGAATCCACAAGTTGATCGATTCGAGGAAGTGGAAAGTTGTCTTTCGGACAAGCCTTATTTAAGTCAGAGTAATCGATGCACGTTCTCCGTTTCCCATTCGATTTTCGGACAAGTACAGGGTTGGACACCCACTCCGGTTACAAAGCATCCCGGATAAACCCATTCTCCTTTAGCTTATCAACTTCTTCTTTGAGGGCGGCAGATCTCTCTGGATCCATACCGCGTCTTTTTTGTTTGACCGAGATATACTGTGGGTCAATATTCAAGGTATGGCTCGCGATGTCCGGCGAGATTCCACACATATCAGAGTGCGTCCAAGCGAATACGTCTAGATTTGCTTGGAGAAATTCGACCAATTACCATTGCGCTTGTGGGTTTAGTTGAGACCCAATTTTCAACATTTTTGAATCATCATCATTAACTGGAATGTCAATTGTCAGCTCGGCGGGGGAAGCTTGACTTTCTTTAGATTCATCATTATGTTCGGTGTCTCTAGGGTCCAGATCTTTCTGGAATTGGTCGTGGTGCCCGGGCCGAGGCCCAGGCACTAATTGTCAATCATCGGCGAAATGGACGCAGAGAGATTCCTCCACACCCTTTCCTTTCTCCTTTCTCTACGCTTCTCGCAGTTCGGTAACATAGCAGGCTCTCCCAGCAGCCTGATCTCCTTGAACGACCCCAATCCCGTGATCAGTGGGGAATTTCAAAGTTATGCACCATGGGGCGATTGCTGCCCTGAATTCGGCAAGGGCCGGTCTGTGACGACCTAGAATTTCGAACAGTTTAAGATTCGAATAGTTAATTGATTTTAAGATATTTAAAAGTTAATTTTGGACTTGAATTCGAAATATCAATATTTACTTGATGATTAAATCATCAAATTATATAGTTTAAATGTTGAATCTAATAATTAAAATTGGATAAAATGCTGAATCTGAAATTTTTAAGCTTGTTTAAATAATTTGAAGGCTTATAAAATTTATAATGATAATACTGAAAATAATAGAATGGTTGGAATTTAATTTAAAGGTAATTCGTTCAATTTTAATAATTTATCGTTTAAATTGGAATTTTAAATTAGCCTTCGGAGGCACAGTCTCGGAATTTGACGAAATCAGTTCCATTGGATCCGTAATAGTTAGTTATTATCGGATTTCAATTTTCGTAGCCATCGGAGTTATCGTTTGACCCTGGCAGCTCGAAACGCTTAGAATTGTTTTAATCGATTTAATTTAAAATTGATCGTTTTCTTCTGTAACTCGCACATACGTTCAAATTTGCCTCCAAAACACGTCCCATTGTGATCGGAACGCAGATAAAACCTTACAATCGTCTAACGACCTTCATTAAGAAGAGTTCAAAATTTTTAATGGCAATTATCGAGACGTTTTGAGAGTTGTATAATATAATAAAACTTAAAGTCAAATGACCGTAGATATTTATCAACGCTTATTCAAAGAAGTTTCCCAACCTTATAATCTACAGTTCCCTTCCTTATCCTTCACAACTGAAATCGAATCTATAAAAATAAAAATAAAAGAAATGGCCGAGCCGGCCTCCTCGAAATCGAATCTTACAGTGTCGCGCGCTCTCCCTCGTCCATGTCAAGCGATCGAAGCTGCGTAGGGTAGAGGCGCATCAGGTGGGTGGGTCGCGATCGACCGTTCAAGTTTTCATGGCTCGTGAGAAAAGGGGGAGCGATTTTGGGGGCCGTGGTCGAGAATTTTCGTTCGCGTTTTGGAAGCTTCGAAGGCGACGGCAAGCCATCATCGGCTCATCCTTGCCTCCTACGCGATATTTTCTACTGCTGATTTGAAGTCCTGCTGCAGCCTCTTTATACTGTCACTGCTAATTAAGTTAAATCTGGAATACAGGTGAGTTTCCCGAATTTATCACGAGTTAAATTTGAGAATAGTCCCCATGTTTAAAATTTAATTGAATCAAGTTTTAAATTAACTTCTTAAACCTTCTTTAAAATAATGATGTTGTTTAATATATGTTAATCTAAGTTGTATGTTTGATGGAAACTAAGCAGGTAAGTCAGATTTGGGATTTAATTAGTAGGGTGATAAGAAGAAATTAAGGAAAATAAAACGTTTATTGTTAATTAAACGTAAAGATCTTAGGTTAAATTATAGATAAATGATAATTAAATTCCAGGTTTATCGAATAAGATTTTAAAGTGATAATTAAAAAATTGATTAATTAATTAATTTGGGTTTGGGTGATTAAAATTTTATTTTTATTCAATAGGTAAGCAATTAAAGAGAAACTAATCAATGTATGGTAAAGAATTAATCAATTATTGGTTAAGGGTTATAAGTTAATTAAATTTAGACTAATTAATTTATAGGTAAAGGTTAATTATTATAAGTAACTGGAGGAATAGTTACTTAAAAGATAACCACTAAATGGAAGTAAGTGAAGGATTAACTTGTTCAGGATTAAGTAAATCTAATTAGTTATTAAAGGATAAAATTAATAATTAAAGTCTAAATAATAATAGCAATGGGATAATTACTCGATAAGATAACTAAGGTAAATTGCTTAAGAAAGTAATTAAGAATTAATAAGTGATAAATAAAAGGATAGTCGATTTGTGTTATTTTAAGGCAAATTACACAAGGAACCTAAGGAGGAAGTTCGGAAATGATTAATTGTTAGTTGTAATTAATTAATCCCGAATAAGCAGGGTTAATGTGGATAAAGTAATCAATTTAATTTATATTAAATTAATTAGAGATGGAATGATGAATTAATTTTGCTTATTGATGGATAAAGTATATTAAATGTCTTGGATATATGACATCGCTGATATGTGGTTTAATATGCTATGTTGGGATTGAACTGTTTTAGCATGGATTGTATATTTGTGGTAAATTACGGGTTGATACTAAAATAGTTTTAAACTTAAACGGCTTGTTTCTAAGATGAAATTGAATTCGGAAAGATCGGAAGTCGGGTATTAGGAAATACCCGAAACCACTTGGGATTAAAAATTAAGTGAGTGAGCGAAATCAATAGACTGAAATAAAACGATTTAAGTGAATTGGATTATCTTGTCTAAGTTGGTACTTAGAAATGATATGTGAAATAAGTGTTGTCTATAGCAAATTGTGATAAATCGATATAAGTTACCCCGGGTTATATAAGTTGATTTCTTTGGTATTCCTTGTTTGATGGGTTTACTCACGCTGGTTTCCAGCCTGACCCGGGTGTTACTTTGGTGTAATGCTCGGGTCAGACCGAGTATTACAGATTTTCAGGTAGGACGTTCTGGAGCTCAGGAGGCGAGCTGGATGGCAATATCGTATAGAGTATATATGTTGTATTTGTATTATTGTTAATCTGAGACATTATAATAGAAAATAAATATTCAATGATTGTATAAAATGTGAAACTCTGATGTATATTAAATGTAATCAACTGATATAGTATTCTGTAGTAAACTGTTATTATTTATTATTGTATTTTATCCGCTGCGTATGTGAGTTGTTGATGTTTCTGTTCTTCTTCTTCTTCTATCTCTTCTTCTTTCCATAACTATCTGGAATTTTCGGTTTCGAAAATTTCGGGTCGTTACATTTGGTATCAGAGCTGAAAGGTTAAGCGAGAACCTTGGCTCTGGTGGGGATTACTCATTAAATAGAGTCTGTAGTACTCTAGAATGAGTTGAGTGTATATATATATATATGAGCACGTACTTGTTATTTTCTTATATAAAGGTTTTAAATGCTTTTATATAAAAGTATATTTTGATATATAAGACATTATTTCCTTCTAAAAAATATTAAGGTGATTGGGTGTTAAATTATTGGAATTAAGTTAAGAAGGACTATAATACAACCAAATTCAAATTAAATTAATTAAAAATAAAATTCTAGAATTAGAACTCAGAAATTAGAATTGTTTGAAACTTTAAATGGACAAAGTTAAATTTGGTTTAAAGAGGTTAAACCAATCTTTGAGAATTTGGCTCGAATTATATAATTCGAGATGGTTTAAATGTGAAGTTGGAATTGAACTTATTCAAATTGAATCCGATTTGAATTAATTGGATTTGGATGGAAGATGTGTAAGTTCAAAAATTTAATGGAAGGTGGGAATTGGTTTAACATCGAAAAGGAATTTGAAATATAGATTGTAAATGTAATTCATTAATTGAAAATACTTTATAAATAAATTGAGGTTATAAGTTGAAATAGAATTCTAGAGAATATTTGAAATAGAGTAAGATGAAATTCTAGAGTAATGTTTAAATATGAATTGGATGGATTGGGAATTTGGAATTTTTGGGAAATTTAAAATTCCTTTGGATTGAAAGTGGTTTCCAAAGGTTTTGGAATGAAATAATAATATTGTTTCAAAAATATTTTTGGTGTTGAACTTGAAATCTGGAAGATTTAAAATTGAAATGTTTAGAAGTGTTTTAAAGAGATAAAAGCATTAAACTCTTCGGTCACTGGAAAATAACGTCGGTGATGACTGCAGCATTATCGATGTTTATTTTCGAGTTTCTAGAAGAGAAATTGCTACCAAATTGTTTTAAATTGGAATTGTTTGTGAATTAAGTTTTGGAAAATTGTTTAAACTTTGGAATCTGGATTTAAAATATTTATGGAATAATAAATATATTAGATAAATAAAAAGTATAACTCCAAGTTAAAAGCAAAATGTGAATGTAATTGATTTATAAATAGAAGTTGAAAAATGTAAATTATAATTAAAGTTGTATAAGTTTAAAATTTTAAATGGGAAATTGGAATGGATTAAATTGAAGTGATTTGGATTCTGGAATTAAATTGATAATAATTCAAATTAAATGGAATAATATGAAATTATAATTAAAATTGAACAGGATTAAAATCAATTAGAATTTGATTTAAATTTGGGAAGGAATCAAGATTGATTCAACTTGAATTGGGAATTAATCAAGTCCAATGGAATTTGGAGTTATTTGGATTGGAATTGGATCAATTTAAATGGAGATTTAAATTGAATTATTGGGGAGATGAACAGTTGGCTCTTGACTATTTTCAATATAAATTGTTTTGATATAAACTTATTTTCTAAGCTATTAAATATATACAACCTTTCTTTCTTAAAGCCAAATTATTTTATACTTGTTTATAATTATTTTGGAGGTTTCTAACCATTTTTCAGCTGTTTCCTAAACTAATTACTATTTTTCAACTATTTCACAAACTAATTTCTATTTTACAACTATTTTGTAATTATCTATAAATTTTGAAAATATTCAACTATTTCTTAACTATTTTACAGTTATTTACCTATTTTATAGCAATTTTACAAACTAATAATTAATTTTCCACTATTTATTTATTTTTAGAATTTTCAAGCTATTTTCTAGATATAAACTGGTCGGAGTTCAAACTGTTATTGATTAAATACCCAACTGAGATAAAGATTGAAGTAATAATCCAAATGGGGATTAATGTAAAGGTGAATAAGGAATATGAAATGGTTCTTTTGAACTGAAAGAATATTTTGAGAAATATGAAACGAATAAAGATGGAAATGGGATATTTCTATGGTTTTTGAGAAGTGTTTGGAGTATAAAAGGTCTTTTCTACAAGAAAGTAAGGATCCAAAGTTTTAAAAATTTATTTATATATATATATCAGAATATATATAAAGGATCCTATGAGGATTTTGGAAAAATTTTTGGGAACCTTTGGATTTGAAAAAGGCTTTTGATTTTTGGGTAAAATCAATATTGAATTTGGAAAGCCTAGTTTGAGAATTATCGATTTTGGAAATAATCGATGTTGTGTAAAAGAGCTTTGATAAAATTCATACTAGGTGTATGATTTGAAAGATACTATATGTGTATAGCATAAAGTGTTTTGATGATAGCTCTGGGGAAAAAGGCGCTCCCTTGGAATGGACTTCTCAGGAGTGCCACTGGGTGGCGCTGCCTTGAGCCCCAAGGGGGGTTCTAAAGTTGATCCTGTGAGGAGTCCGGACAAAACTAGTTCCTAAGGATTATGAGGTGAGTTACCATAGCGTAAGTCGTGTGTGCCGCGGAGAGCCAACAGTTACATGGACTTTTGTTGTGACTGCAACATAACCCAGGATGTAACTGCGACCTATGGCAACATTGCGAAAGTCGTGTGTGCCGCTGAGAGCCAACAGTCTGCGGTTGAGTTTATCTCGGTAGACTGCGACTTATGTTGGAGTGGAGAAGTTTCATTTCGTCAGCGAAAGTCAGAGGCCGCTGAGAGCCTGTAGTTACATGGACTTTTGCTGCGACGGCAACGTAACCCTGGATGTAACTGTGATCTGTTGTGTGGGATCCATGGCGTAATCGAGAGGCCGCGGAGAGCCTGCAGTTACATGGACTTTTGTTGTGACTGCAACGTAACCCTAGTATGTAACTGTGACCATGGATGGGGGTGATGATTTTCAGAGCATTGTCACCAAGGATATTTCCTCTATTTCAAAATGCTTTCAATATTTTCAATAAAATTATTTTCCAAATATTTTCACTGGGTGTTGAAAACGGGTTTACCAAGTACTTATAGATTTTCGGTCCTACGCCTGATCAACGTATGACTGAATTTCTGTGAGAACAAGGATGGACTGGTTGAGACATCGGGTTATAAGAAATATTTTATAAAAACTATTTTAATATTATTATGAGATTTTATAGGCATTTCTAAAATTTTAAAATAAAGGAGATGAAATTTTGGAAAATCAAGGGAAGTTCAAACTGAAATTATAAAATTGAAACTTGGGAAATTTTAATGAAGTGATTCTTTGTAATAAAATAAAAAAATAAAATAAATAAAAAAAATAAAAATAAAAATCCAATGTTGGATTAAAAGTGGAAGTAAGCTAATTATCTAAATAAATTATTTAATAGAGAATGTTAATAAAATTTAACCTGGATAACTAAAATGGATTGTAAGTAGATAATGAAGTTTGGAAATGAATTCGAGTTATAAATAGAATTCGACTTGGGTTTGATAATGAATTAAATAAGAGAAGATATTGTAAAATAAAAATGAAATAGAGTTGGATTGAAAAATGTGATGGTTTGAATTGCAAATAAAATCCAAGTGTGATTTGAATAATATTTAATGAAATTTGCAAGTAAATTTGATATGATGGAAAAGTTGTAGAATGAAATTAAAGTGAACTATAATAGTAATGGTTTGAATTGCATCTAAAACCCAGGTGGGTAGAGATAAGTTGAGAATGGCTTTGTATTAATAAATAAATTCGCAAATGAATTAAGAAAGTGAAATATAAAATGAGTTAATTGAATTAGATAATAATGGATGAAGTCTGATTTAATAAAGACTAAATCAAAGATGTGATTGGAATTGGATTATTAGACTGAATTTAAGTTCGGTGACATATTAATTTGAGGTATAAATGAGTTAAGTATGTGTTGCATATTATTTTGATAAGTTGAGTAGGTGAATTAAAATTAAAATTAGAATGAATGGGCTAACTGAATGTAATGGAAATTGCTTAAATAAGAATCATATAGAAGCAAACTTAAGTTTGATGTTGGAATAAATTAAAGTAAATTAATGTAAGTTTAAAATTTCGAAAACTTGACTTCGAATAAGAATGAAAGCCATTAATTAAAGCTTGGATTGAGTTAATTTGGGAATGGCTAGTAATATACAAGAATGGAATGTGGCGAATTAAATAAATAGGTGTGAATAAATTAAGCTGGATTGGAATCAATTTTAATTGGTTATAAGACTTAAGTAAATACTGATTCACATGAATATTATCAAGTTGCGTAGAAATGATTGTCGTTTAACGTAAACGAGATTAAATTAAATTCTATGAATTGGTTAAAAGCAATTGAATCAGTTTTAAGATTATACAAATCTCTTATGGAAGGGTTTTGGTGCTTGTTGCTTAGGTTATACATGTGTTTAGCTATCGAAGGTAAGTGAAAAGCTAATAAATTTTGAATATATGGTACTTACATATTTAAATTGAGCAAGTACAGGTACCGGGGAGCTGTTTGGTTGATTTGGACTGCGCTAATTGCTAATATAAATAAGCTGCTTGCTTAAAATGCTAAATAAGGTACGCGTATGCAATAAAAATAGGAAATATGAACTGTTTTTGCTTTTTCCGACCGGGTGGGTCGATGTATACATATTTATATCTCTTGTCAAATTGCAAAAGCTCCTCCGTACAAAGGAGACTCTACCAAAATTTTCTGAAAATTTTGGGAGTTAGAAAATTTTTGGAAATTTTTGGTTATCGACAAAACAATTTCAAATTGAAAATCAAAGTAAACTAGTAAATGAAATCTATATGAATCAGTTTAAATGAAAGATACAACTCGGTATTAAAATTTGAAAATAAATTGAATTCATATGAAATGGTGGAAAACTAATTTGTATAGAGGTATATGTGAAAACTTCTATAAGGGAAGTATAAATGATTTGTAAGTTACAATTGAATATTGTTGCTAAATAAGATATGCAGGTATTAAAGGAAAAAGGGAATTGGATTTGATTACAAATGATAAATGTGAATTGCTCGACTAAAAGGTAAGTATTTTGATTCTGTATGATATTGGATTGGGTTTTTGATGTAGCCACTTGGCTTTTGTTTTCTTTTTGGAATTTGGGAGCCCGTAGAGGCCTTTTGTAGTAGTACCGAGCTAGCCGCGCAAAGGAGACGCTGGCGAAAATTTTCGGGAATTTAGAGAGTTAGAAAAATTTTGGAAAATTTTAATAATTCAATATTTGATTTAAATTGAAATTTAAAAGGATTGAGCAAAAGGGTGTTGCGTGAAAACTATAGAAGGTTTTGGCAAGTAGTTAAGGATTGTGGGTCTTTAATAAAAGATTGTTGATAGGATGTCGAATTGTGAGTTTTGGGAAAGGGTAAACGGGTTTTGGACCATTCTTCCTAACTAGTAATTTCGGGGACGAAATTATTTTAAGGGGGGAGGAATGTGACGACCTAGAATTTCGAACAGTTTAAGATTCGAATAGTTAATTGATTTTAAGATATTTAAAAGTTAATTTTGGACTTGAATTCGAAATATCAATATTTACTTGATGATTAAATCATCAAATTATATAGTTTAAATGTTGAATCTAATAATTAAAATTGGATAAAATGCTGAATCTGAAATTTTTAAGCCTGTTTAAATAATTTGAAGGCTTATAAAATTCATAATGATAATACTGAAAATAATAGAATGGTTGGAGTTTAATTTAAAGGTAATTCGTTCAATTTTAATAATTTATCGTTTAAATTGGAATTTTAAATTAGCCTTCCGAGGCACAGTCTCGGAATTTGACGAAATCAGTTCCATTGGATCCGTAATAGTTAGTTATTATCGGATTTCAATTTTCGTAGCCATCGGAGTTGTCGTTTGACCCTGGCAGCTCGAAACGCTTAGAATTGTTTTAATCGATTTAATTTAAAATTGATCGTTTTCTTCTGTAACTCGCACATACGTTCAAATTTGCCTCCAAAACACGTCCCATTGTGATCGGAACGCAGATAAAACCTTACAATCGTCTAACGACCTTCATTAAGAAGAGTTCAAAATTTTTAATGGCAATTATCGAGACGTTTTGAGAGTTGTATAATATAATAAAACTTAAAGTCAAATGACTGTAGATATTTATCAACGCTTATTCAAGAAGTTTCCCAACCTTATAATCTACAGTTCCCTTCCTTATCCTTCACAACTGAAATCGAATCTATAAAAAAAAAAAAAACAAATGGCCGAGCCGGCCTCCTCGAAGTCGAATCTTACAGTGTCGCGCGCTCTCCCTCGCCCATGTCAAGCGATCGAAGCTGCGTAGGGTGGAGGCGCATCAGGTGGGTGGGTCGCGATCGGCCGTTCAAGTTTTCATGGCTCGCGAGAAAAGGGGGAGCGATTTTGGGGGCCGTGGTCGAGAATTTTCGTTCGCGTCTTGGAAGCTTCGAAGGCGACGGCAAGCCATCATCGGCTCATCCTTGCCTCCTACGCGATATTTTCTACTGCTGATTTGAAGTCCTGCTGCAGCCTCTTTATACTGTCACTGCTAATTAAGTTAAATCTGGAATACAGGTGAGTTTCCCAAATTTATCACGAGTTAAATTTGAGAATATTCCCCATGTTTAAAATTTCATTGAATCAAGTTTTAAATTAACTTCTTAAACCTTCTTTAAAATAATGATGTTGTTTAATATATGTTAATCTAAGTTGTATGTTTGATGGAAACTAAGCAGGTAAGTCAGATTTGGGATTTAATTAGTAGGGTGATAAGAAGAAATTAAGGAAAATAAAACGTTTATTGTTAATTAAACGTAAAGATCTTAGGTTAAATTATAGATAAATGATAATTAAATTCCAGGTTTATCGAATAAGATTTTAAAGTGATAATTAAAAAATTGGTTAATTAATTAATTTGGGTTTGGGTGATTAAAATTTTATTTTTATTCAATAGGTAAGCAATTAAAGAGAAACTAATCAATGTATGGTAAAGAATTAATCAATTATTGGTTAAGGGTTATAAGTTAATTAAATTTAGACTAATTAATTTATAGGTAAAGGTTAATTATTATAAGTAACTGGAGGAATAGTTACTTAAAAGATAACCACTAAATGGAAGTAAGTGAAGGATTAACTTGTTCAGGATTAAGTAAATCTAATTAGTTATTAAAGGATAAAATTAATAATTAAAGTCTAAATAATAATAGCAATGGGATAATTACTCGATAAGATAACTAAGGTAAATTGCTTAAGAAAGTAATTAAGAATTAATAAGTGATAAATGAAAGGATAGTCGATTTGTGTTATTTTAAGGCAAATTACACAAGGAACCTAAGGAGGAAGTTCGGAAATGATTAATTGTTAGTTGTAATTAATTAATCCCGAATAAGCAGGGTTAATGTGGATAAAGTAATCAATTTAATTTATATTAAATTAATTAGAGATGGAATGATGAATTAATTTTGCTTATTGATGGATAAAGTATATTAAATGTCTTGGATATATGACATCGCTGATATGTGGTTTAATATGCTATGTTGGGATTGAACTGTTTTAGCATGGATTGTATATTTGTGGTAAATTACGGGTTGATACTAAAATAGTTTTAAACTTAAACGGCTTGTTTCTAAGATGAAATTGAATTCGGAAAGATCGGAAGTCGGGTATTAGGAAATACCCGAAACCACTTGGGATTAAAAATTAAGTGAGTGAGCGAAATCAATAGACTGAAATAAAACGATTTAAGTGAATTGGATTATCTTGTCTAAGTTGGTACTTAGAAATGATATGTGAAATAAGTGTTGTCTATAGCAAATTGTGATAAATCGATATAAGTTACCCCGGGTTATATAAGTTGATTTCTTTGGTATTCCTTGTTTGATGGGTTTACTCACGCTGGTTTCCAGCCTGACCCGGGTGTTACTTTGGTGTAATGCTCGGGTCAGACCGAGTATTACAGATTTTCAGGTTGGACGTTCTGGAGCTCAGGAGGCGAGCTGGATGGCAATATCGTATAGAGTATATATGTTGTATTTGTATTATTGTTAATCTGAGACATTATAATAGAAAATAAATATTCAATGATTGTATAAAATGTGAAACTCTGATGTGTATTAAATGTAATCAACTGATATAGTATTCTGTAGTAAACTGTTATTATTTATTATTGTATTTTATCCGCTGCGTATGTGAGTTGTTGATGTTTCTGTTCTTCTTCTTCTTCTTCTATCTCTTCTTCTTTCCATAACTATCTGGAATTTTCGGTTTCGAAAATTTCGGGTCGTTACACGGTCGGCCCAAAAAAGCATTGTACGAGGAGTGGATATCTAGGACAACAAATTGTAACATTCGGACTCTTCGGCGTTCTCCAACTCCCAACTCCACCACTCAAGTGGGTATATTAGCACTTCCATCAAAGCCATGATTCTAGATTGACAAGGCTTTAAATCTTTGGCTTCCATCTTCATTTGATCATATGCTCTCTTAAACAAGATATTTACTGAACTCCCACTGTCCACCAGGATCCTCTTCATCCAAGCAGGACCAACCTGGGCAGATATGACTAGTGGGTCTATAGTTGGGGCTTCGACCTTATCAGCATCTCGGTTTCTAAATACGATGTCATCTGCCATCGTCCTCTGTTGTTTGGCCGGAGCCCCTTCATCAAGTGTACTGCAACTTTCGAAACTCACATGCTTGATCGAATTGGCGTATGATTCCATTTCCCTCCAGCTTCGGTCCGCTGGATGAGGACCACCACTAACTGTATTTATGACCAACCTCCCGCCTGTACGAGCGAGCTCCTCCTGTCTCTCTTGCTTTTGTGCACGATTTTGGTTTGACGGGCCCACACCACCATCCTGCGGTTCCCGCACGAATTGATCTAACTTCCTTTCCCTGATCAATTTTTCAATAAGATCTTGCAAATGCCTGCAATCATTGGTATCGTGGAATCTACAGAACTTCCCCGTTTGAATCTGTCTCTCCGACGATGGCTTCGGAGTTGGCTTCTTATACTGCATCGCATTACAAGTTTGTAGATACACGTTTTCCAGTGACGTATTCAGTGGTGTATAGCTTTCAAACATTTGCGCCCTACACCGCCGGCCACGATTCTGATCCTGCTTTTTATTTCTATTATCGTCGTTCCTCGGCTGGGTTTGCTTGTTTTGAATATTCAACTGTACTTTTCCTGAGCTCTCCCATGACTGTTTAACCGCCACATTGCTTTGAATCCCTTCATTGCTGGGTCTCGCATCGTCCGGCTTCCTAGATTGTTTCGCATCCTCACGCCTTAATAATTGGGCGGCTTTGGAGTAGAAACGATCCAACGATGCTGGAGGTTTCCCAGCTAGCCAATTTCCAAACTTAGAGTCGGGGTCAATCCCCTTAGTCAAGGCCATCAAGATTGAATTATCATTGGGGTTATTGATCTCTGCACAAGCGGCATTGAATCTTTCCAAATATCGTCTGAGTGTCTCTCCTGGAGCTTGAGTGACACTAGACAAAGTATTTACGTCTTTAGGCCTGGCAATGTGCATACGACACTGTTCAACAAATTTAGTAGCCAATTGGTCAACTGAAGAAATAGATCGTGGTGGTAATCGTGTAAACCACATCGTCGCAATTCCCCCTAAAGAAATTGGAAAACTACGGCATTTTACTGCATCATCGGCTCTTGCAGCAGTCATCGACCATTCGTATTTCAGAATATGTTGGTTAGGGTCGGAATTTCCTTCATACATGGGGAGAGTCGGCATCCTGAATCGTCGAGGAGGTTCAGCATATAATATGTCATCGGTGAATGGTGTATGACTTCGGGAGATTCCCCAATCGTCATTTGTTAAGCCTTGACTTTTGTGGATCATTTGGCGTACCATAGCTGAGAGGTTAGGTGTTGCTATATTCGGAGGGTGGCGAGCCAAAGTGTGGTCGGGTTCCACAGTGCGATGTAGGATCGAGCGCTGTCGACGATCCATGTCTCGCCTCCTTGGCTCGCTGTCTTCTGGGACATATGGCCCCGGAGTAAGTTCCTGCTGGTGGTAGTTCTGATTGGAGTGATTTCGGGTATCAACTCCTATGTCAACTGCAGTGGCAGTGACTTGGTTATCCGTAGTATGTTGTGGAACAGTGCCTCCTCGTGAGGAGGGTCCTGTATGAAAAATGGTAGAAGGGCCAACTCTTATCTGCCAAACAGTTAATGCTTGCGGGTGACCAACAGCATGCGCATCAGACGAGGACGAGTAGATCTGCCGCTGTAATCAGACGAGGCAGAGCTTTCAGTGGAGGAATGAGGGGCGTGGTCCCTTCTGGATCTTCTATGCCTTTGGCGATTTAGTTCATTAGTCAACTCAACATTGGCACGTAGTTATTCATTCAACTGTTGTCGACTTTGGGTTAGTTCCTGGAGTAATGTCTGGAACTCTTGTCGAGTGACCGGACCCGACGGATCTGAATGTCCGGTATCATCTTGATTGGGTGGAGGGAGTTGCGGGGGATTTTGTCTATCTCGGCCTTCTTGGCCGGCGGCAGTAGAAGTGGTTCTCGTGCTAACCATCTTAAGGTGTAGAATCCTTTCCAAGATTTCGGTAAATATGAATAGTATGGAAGGAGTCTAAAATTGAAGTCTGAATCTCTCTCTTAGATTTATGCAATCCGGTATCGAAGACAGATCTAATGAGTGGGAGAAAAACTGAGTTTTTCTCAGTGAAAGAAACAAAGTATTTGCACCAAAATTGGCCAACACCCTTCGGAAGTTTTTGAAGAGATAATAAATGTAGAAATTAAATTGAAAATGAGGATTATCTAACAAAAACTCCAGGTCACAGAAAAGTAAATTGCACGGAAGACAAAAATTTAGAGTGGTTCGGCGTTTTGCCTACGTCCACTATGAAGTTTTATCACATTATTTCTTAATACTCAAAGATTACAAGTGTTCTAGAGCGAAATACAGCAGATAATAGACTTAGATTCGAAATCAATGGCAGTAATGACGATGTAGAGTGATTCTGGCAGCGTCCGGACGTGCTTTATCTCTAAAAATTCTCCGATCCCCTTTCTGAATGTCCAGGGGCTCTATTTATAGGCGTAGGAGGCTGATATTTTGCCTAAAATCCGGGGAGACCGCTTTTGGCACGTGAGGGAGGCCCACATGCCTGGTGTCAGGAAATCCGCACCCACTTTAGGATCGACTTCGAACTCTAGTTCGAATCGATCAAAAAAGTGTCTAATCGAGGTGAAATTTGGTGTGGACATTCTTCAACATGCATGCAAGCTCCTGTGAAAATTTCATAGCATTCGGACTTGTAGATCTCGAGTTATTATCGATTCAAGATTGTATTTCCGGTTAACGTGCTTCGTTCGAATCGACCCCCTTCGAATCGATAGGGTCGAATCGATGGCTTTGTGCGTGGTGTTGTTGACGTGGCGTGCTTTCTTCGTAATGATCCGCCTTTCACTCCGAGTTGACTGGGTCGAATCCACGATTTTCGTCACCCTCGAGCTAATGGATTCAAAGGCCTTGTCCACAAAAGGATTCGAATGGATGCTCGTTCGTATCCATCACGGTGAGCCTTGGTCGATCGATACGAAGCTATTGCAGTGAGATGGATTCGAGCGTACCGTCATTCGTGGAGTCGAAGCAGGGGTGTCTTGGATGGATGCGAAGCTCAGTAACACCTATGGATTCGAAGCAGGGAGAACATGATGGATTCGAACATGCGTTGCAGCGATGGATTCGAAGCAGGGAGAACATGATGGATTCGAACATGCGTTGCAGCGATGGATTCGAAGCAGAGGGGAACTTGATGGATTCGGTCAGGAGCTCTGCCCATGGGTTCGAACTTAGGGCCATTTCCTCCAACTTACATCGATGATAACTTGAGCGTACGAACTCGAATTGACTCGAGATTTGGAACGTTGACTTTTATGGATTTGCTTGTCATGTCCCATCAATTGTAGCTCATTCTGGACTCGGACAAAATCTAGCGATATCCATAGTGAAGCATAGTATGACCAATCTTTGAGACGAATTGTCCTGTGTTTTTAATCGATCTTCTGGTATCACGGCTTTGCCAAAAAGCAGGATAACAAGGATGTCGACGATGAGCTGTACACGTGCATAGGTATGGTTTTTTTGGGTTTAGAAGATGTGTTGTTGAGTTGTGAAGAGGAAGATGGACTCACGTGTTCGAGCTTGGGAATGTCCTGAGCTGGCTCGAGTTGATCCTGGTGTTGTACGCGAGGGACTTGAGTGAGCTATTAGTTTTAACAATTTAAAATTTAACCCAAACTGTTTTAAATCAAAGAAAAGAAAAGAAGATGTTCTGGGTATTATTTTCAAGTACATATGAGTTAAACCCAATAGTTAATGTTTGAATCAATTTTTAAATTTAAATGAAATTAAGTCTTTAAATTTAAAAAAAAAATCAAGTTAAACCAATTTTCATTAAAAATCCATTTCGTTGAAATGAATAGTTGTATAAATTAATTTGTGTGATTTGTTTAACTTAAATATATTAAGTTAAAGTCTTAAGTTATCTTCAAACTTAATTTGAAATGTAAAAAGGTCATTAATAAGGAAATGTTTTTATCTTAAAAGCTTAATTAAATTTTGATAATAAATGGAAAAATTAAAGAGTGATTAGTTAACTGAGTTAGTTAATGATTAAGGTTAAGTTTAGTTAATAAATTTAATTAATTATTGATAAGGACTACTTAAGTAATTAATTCATAATAATTAATTTAATTAACTAATAACTATGATAGATTAATTTATGATTTGAGATTGACTAATCAAGTAATTAAGGATTAATTACTTTAAAGAATAATTAATTAATGTGGTTAATTAAGGAAATTAATTTAAGAATAACTAATTAAATGTTTATGATTAATTAATTATTAATTAACCCTGACTAGGAATTATCCATTAGCAAATGATCTGGTTTAAATTAATCAGATATCTAAATTGATTTTTCTTACGGATGTCTGTATTCTATTGGATGTTGTGAATTGTTTGATATTCTGGATACGTGATGCTTTGTGATATATCCTGATTTGCGTTGTGATCTGTAGTATAATTTATTATCTGAGATGAATATAATTTATTATCCGTGATATATATTTATCTGTGATCTGTGTATGAAAGATAAGCGTTATAATTTATACCGGTTATCGAATATATTATTGTATATTGATCGGTGATGGTTGAATGTTGTTGCACTATTGTGTGTGTAGAACCCCTGGACTACACCCTACACACACAAATATGGATTTCATGAGGAAATCACTTAAGTCACAGTTTTTTTCTAACAATTTTAAAGATTTAAGTCTTGAATTCAAAATAGTTTTGGAAAAGTAATTGAAAGCTTTTGAAATGAATTTTCAAAATAAAAGTTATTTTAAATAACTTGATAAAGTTTTGAAGTTTAAATAATTGGATTTAAATTTGAATTCAAAATTTGTAAATGAATTCTGTGATTTTAAACTAGGGATTAAAGATGTTATACTAGTTATATTTAGGTTAAGCCATTTTAAATGTATTGATTTGGGAATTTGAATTTAATTCATGGGCTTTAATCGTGCAAATATAATTGGATTTTTCTGAAATGAAAACTAATTGTTTTCAAATAATAAAAGCTTTCACGTAAGTAAGGAACTTCCAATTTGTGTTAAAAGGGTTTTCAAGTCTAAAAATGAAAATGGTTTTCCAACTTATGAATAAATCTTTAGAAACGGTTCTGAAAGCTATGAACTAAATTTTGATTTAAAGAATGGATGAGTTAATCCAATTTGAAAGGGAAATTGTTTGAAAGAATACGAATGAATCTTTGTGAAAGATTGGTGAACTTTGTTAATTGAATATTTTTATTTTAAAAGATTGGAAATAGTAATTTGTTTTAACCATTAGAATGAAGGTTTTGGGCTTTAAGCTGTGATTTAACTGAGACCCCAGTATCCAAATGATTTTTAATATTGCGCTCGTTATTCGGTTTAGTCGGGGGAGGACCTTTGTGTCATATAACCCATTCTGAATAATGATACGTCGTTATGGATATCATTTGAAGACCGCTAGTGAAGACCGAGTATTTTCGAGAACGAAAGGATAATCCATCGATTGTCTCTGCACTGAGTCATGTCGGTATAGAGATTCCATAAGTGATGGGAAGTGCAATGGGGATTGTGAATACCCGGATTGCAAGGACTTCTTCGAAAGTGCCTTTGGTTCTGTTTGAACCCAGAACAGACTTGTATGGATTGTATGTCTGACATTACACTTTGAGATATAAAGAAGATTTCTTTCAAATACATTTCTATTGGTGGCGGAGAATTTATTCTCTTAGCTTAACACTCTTCTCCGAGACGTACGAGCTCAGAGGTTATGTAGTTGAAGGTTATCAGTAATATACTCCCAACTTTGTAATGTGGCTTGCTGAGTACTGCTGATCATTTATTGATCAAAACATAGCTTTTGTGAAAAGCGTAGCTTTGTGGACAAGACTTCTTCAAACCTCACAACCCGGTAATGGTCAAAACAAGAAGAATGCAGCAAGGTTATTTGGGGATAGCACCCCATGAGGGTATGCTCATTTCCTTCTAGATAGAGGTGACATCATGGTATGGAGCCTAGATATTTAACCTATGTGGTTACTGCGAATTTATTACTTTGTGGTTGTTGGTTGTCTGGATCCCGGGATAAAGGTCGGTTATGACCGAGGGATGGCATACTCGTGTCAGTAGTTACCTAATTAGAGGTAACCCGACCTTGTGTCGGCAGAGATCCGGTTAGGTTCTCGGGGCGTCCTTTCAGAGGCGTACCCATGTGGCAATGGGAAGTTCCTTGGCCAGACCATTTGTTGGAAATCCAAAGAAACAATACGAGCCTTGTACGGTTTTAGTTGTAGAACCTACCATCTAATATGCTAGCTATAGTTGGCATACTATAATGGTACCTATGCTGGCTAAGATTAATATTGTACTTTCGAAATGTTTTCCTGCACTTTGCAATTATAGAATAATATCAAAGAAATTCGCGTATCAAGCATGTTTGACTATCATAAAGAGAAATGTCCCCCAATTCTGCGTTTGCATTATGTGTGTGGCGGGAGGCCTTATGGTAGTTACATTTTCTAAAAGCATTGTGGATCTATTTTAAAATATTTCTTTGTTTGTTTTAAGATAAACTGTTTTTGTTACTCATATCAGTCCCACGACCGACCTGGAGTTTATTGTTTCTTTCCTAAACTCTGGGTGCTCATTATTTTCCACACGGGCAGTTTAGAGATGGGTTTTTCAGATAGTTAGGTTCAGTAGATTATCTGGAGCTAGTTTCGTCTTTGGATCGGACTACACTTTCTTATCTTTGTGCATCGTTATTGGGTGTTCGAGCTGTTGAGTTCTTCCTTGAAGACCAACTTTGAGATTATCTACTACTGGTGTTAGCTGTTTCATTCCGCTGTTATTTCTTGTATCATATCTCTGGTGTATATTGATATTCATTGTATACTGATCAGATATTGTATATTGATCATTGTATCAGATATTGTATCAATGGTGTTGTAGCGACCCGACTTCCTATCTCCAGGAAATCGCATCACTAGTGAAGAAAGAAAGGGATAGAAGAAGAAAAGAAAGAGAAAGAAGAACACAACGGCAACAGATAACTCACAGCGGAACGAATAAAATATAATATATCACATAAAATATTTCATTGTATCAGATTACATCAGAGTTATACAACTTTACAACACATATTAGACAGTTATAAACATCTGTCTAATTCATACAACTCAAGTATACTAGACAGATATACAACATACACAGCGGAATCATAATATATATCTACACGTGAAAGCGTCCTGCTCCATTACTCCCCCAGAATTCGTCAAGAAAACCTGAATCACTTATCTACTCGTACATAATATGAGTACCCAAGAGTTTAATAAAACAGAAAATAAACACTTGGGTCAGACAGGGGTCTGGTGTGAGTAAACGGTTTAAAATTGCTTAACTTTAGAAAACCTTTGAAAAGAAAAGGTATCACGTAAGACTTTCCACACATAAACATGGAAAAGTTTTTACCTTACGCTGACCAAAACATTTGATAGGAAATCCATTGATATTATAATAGTGTCTAGGGTTTTCAAGTAAATATGAAATAGCCGAAATTGTTACATTATTAAATTCCAGCTACTAGCCACAAAAGTGGGTAATACAATCAAAACCGTACGGTCTCGTAGAGAAAATGGGTTTCCATCAATGGCAGGGCTACTGGGCTACCGCCCGTCACAGTATGTGGCCTAGATCACCGTACTGAGGAGTACTCCCACTCCCCTGCAACACAAGGCCGGGACCATTCCTTACCGAACAGTCCCAAACAAGACAACCCCGGAAGTTGTCCGGATCAACCGCCCCACACAGCCGAATAAAAAGGGTCTTTTAGACAGGAGTAAATCTTGCTCTCCAGTGGGAGCTACCCACGAAGCCTTGCTGCACCTTCCCTGTTTTAGCCATTCCCGGTTGATGAGGCTTGAGGCTGCGATTACCTTTATAGAACACATCTATCTGAGAATGCTCATCGTCCACCTGACGATGTGCTGAAAGTATTCAATCCATACAAGTTCGTTCCGGGTTCGAACGAAATCGAAGGCACTATCTCGTTACACTCATATTGGAATCACCCTCAGAGTCAACGACCATAGCCCTTGCATTCTAATCTCCATCTCGAATCTATAAGTACTATTCCGTCAAACTCATTACGGAATCACACACAGAGTTATACAGACGTATATCCCTTACACCTCGAGTCTTCACTTGCTCCACTTGGATTAACGACCTAATGTTTAATTGGAATCGATGTGGTTTTCGGATTCCAAATATGGAAACCCGATCCCGGTCTCATCGAAACCAAACGCCATTTTAATGTCCAAGTTGTACTCAAGGGATTTAAACAGTTTAACTTATTCAGGATGATATAAACAGATAGATGAATTACATTATCACAATAGATAATTCATATCAATATTCATCTTCACAAAGCAGCATATCACAAATATCATAGTCATCCAAATCATCCAGTATCAACCAATATCAATCATCCAATATCATTCAACATCCAATATCAATCACTCAATATCAACCATCCAATATCATTCAATAACAAATATCAATCATTCAATACTAACGATTCAATATCAATTAATCACTCATAGCAGAATTGATTAATTCTTAATCAATTTAATTAACCTCTAATTAAATTAATTACTATCCTTTAATCATTTGGATTATCCTAACTCCTGCTTCATTGATTTATTACAAATCAAATTCATTAATCATCTTCAAATGATCTTCCTAATTAATCTTCCTCGATTAATTATCCTTTAATTATATTCAAGTAATTATCCTTAACCATATTCAGTAGTTAACCTTTAATTACTATCATTAATTGCAATAATTAATGATCCTTCATTAATTAATTAACTATAATTAATTACATTAATCCTTAATTAATTACAATTAATTAATCATATTTATGTTCAATTATTATTATTAATCAACCTTGATTAATATCATTAATTAAATAATCCTTATTAATTAATTAACCCTTTAAGTAATTAAATAATTAACTTATAATTAATCATTTCTTTAATCAGTAATTAACAACCTATAATTACTTATCTTAATTAATTAACTTCTTAACTGATTAAATTAACCTTGATTAATTACTTTAATTAATAAATCTTAATTACTTCATTAAGTAATTATTAAACAATTCAGTTAATAATAAATCCTTAGTTAATTACCTTATTAATTAATTACATTTTAATTAATTACACTTAGTAATTAATCTTAAGTTAAACTCATTCATTTATTACTTAATCACATTAATTAATTAACTGAACTAATTAAGTAATTAACTCTTAATTACTTACATAAGTAATTATCTCTAATTACTTCTCTTAGTAAATCTTAATTACTCTCTTAACAATAATTAATTCCATCATTAAATAAATCTTAACGAATTAATTACTCCATAATTAATTATCTTCAAAACAATTAAGTTAATCAATTCCATAATTGATAACATTAAGTGACCCCATTTAATCACTTTCATTAATTACTACCATGAGTAACTTCCCTAATTTCTTCCCTAAGTAATTAACATTCTAATCACATTCAAAAATTAACCATTACTTACTTCATTAAGTAATCACACTTAGTTAATCCATAATTAAGTGATTATTTAAAATTAAATAAACAACTAACTAATTATTTAAAATTAATTAAACAATTAATTAATTACTTCTAATATATTTCAAAATCTTTAATTAAATAAGAAAACATCATCTTTAATTAAACTTTTACTTCTTAATGAATCATAATTTAATTAAGTACCTTTAAGTTCATATCAAAATAAATTATTCATAATTATCTACATAGATAAATTAATTGAAATTAATCCAAATTTTTTATAAATTAAAAATAAACCTCTTCTATAGGTTTACAAAATACATATCAATAACTAAATTGGAAAAATAACATTTGGAAATAAATTTTAAAACTTAAAACATCTAATTTAAACTTATAAATTTCCAGTAGAAATTTAAACTTAGTTTTTAAACTATTACTTAATAACTTGATTTAATATTTTAAAATGAAAACATTCCTTTTAAATTAAATTTCAAAACACACACATTTTTTTTTTAAATTGAAATTCAAAATCCTCTTGAATAAGTAATTTCAAGTTAAAACTTCTCAACATTTTAAATTTAAAATTGAATTCAATTTATATTTTTCTCTTTTAAAAGTTGATTAACTTCCTACTTACACAAAACAAGTACCAAGAATTTATTTTCTTTTAATCAAAACCCAAGTATTAGCTGCCATTAAAACTCTACAGGACCAAAATCAAACCACCCGAGCAATACACGGCAAAAACACGAGAACTACTCCGAGAAACCCCCAACACCATACGCTTCGAGTCGCCCCCGATGTTTACACGCATCCATACCCGAGAGAAATTCATCTCTCCCAAAACATGATTCCAGTGCACTCCCCAACATGCACCGTGCACGTGCCCCGCTGCCAACGGCCACCGTGGGTCATCGCTTCCATTGCCGATCATCACTCATCCTCCCACGAACACGATCGAACAACCAGATCGAACCAAAGATAATCGAATCGAAATTTTGTCTTCGAATTCGAAATACTACAGCTACTCGATCACCAAACCCAACGCCATCGATGATCACCTCCACTAGAAACACCAGCGACCTTCCACAGCACCGTCTCATCTCCAAGTCCCCATTCCCCAACACGCGATCAACCTCGATCTCTTATCCAAGTCGCGAAAATTCCCAAAGCCAGACCGAAACCCAAACAAACTAAAACTCTAATATCTTCAATTTCGAACAAATCACTCATTGAAAAATTTATTCAACATTTTTCCCAAATTCTACATCTCAAAAACTGCCTACGATCCAAAATTCAACTCGATTTATTAAGTAAATCATCTGCAGTTCACAAAAATTCCTAAAACGTTCAACCCCAAATTTCGAATGAATTACTAAACTATAAATCACATACTTCATATCTAAATTCATGATTTTACATCCACATTACATGCATGGAGTTGAATTTTGAATTTAAGAAAATAAATTTTTAACAAATATTCATGTTCCTCTGTAACCTTTACTTAAATCATGATTTATGATATTTAAAATTTCCAGGCTATTTTAAAATCTTTATTTTACAATTACAAATCTATTTCATTCAAATATTAAGACCAGTATGGATTCGAGTTGTTGGAATTTAATTTTTTCTTTTATCAGAACCTTCATAGTAAATTAACAGAGAACTCTTGCATATATATGAACAGACAAGCTCTTCCATCATAAACATAACAATTCATATAAATTTAAAACTATAGTATTTTAATTCAAAACAATCAACACATGCATAGTAGTAAATTTTAAATCAACTGTTTTTAAAAAAAATTACTCACCTGATAAATTGCAGAGCATATTTCCCAGGCCTGATCACTCTAACTGGAAAAGGATTTTGATTTGCTTTTGATTATGATTTTTCTTGAAAATCCCTTGCATGCTTTCAAGTAGTTGTTTAAAAGTTGAAATTGCAGATCTTCATTTAGAAAATGCAGGCTGAAGATTTTATGTTGCAGGTTTGAACATTTTTTTGAATTGCATGCTTTTCATTTGCAGGTTGAAATTTCATTTAGTTGCAGATTTTAAATTTGCCGAAACAGATCTTCATTTGCAAACTCATTAGCTTTTGGAAATCTCAGGTTTGAATTTGATATTGTAGTAATTTGGTTTGAGTTTATATTTGCTTTTGATTCAAGTTTCGGGTTTTGGAAATTGTTTCTGCTTTTGCCATTAACATTTGAAAGATGATAAACAAAGAGAAAATGAAAAATGAAAAAGTTATGTTTATAAAAAAAAGACACTTGTTCTCAAAGAATAACACTTGTCATTTATACTCTTTAATTTACTAACAAGTGTTATTTAGAAATGTTAATATGAATACACATGTCATTAAGTATTTTTAATTTGAATTTTATTTAATTTTAAATGTAAATATAAATTTACATATTTACTAACTTAATTGATAAATACTTACATGTACATAAGTGTTTTTAATTAAATTTTTATTTACTTTAAATGTAAATATACTTACTTATTTAATTTAAAATATATATATAAATACTCTAAAGTTAGTTATAATATACATCTTATACTTGTTATTTTAAATCGTAAACATTCATTTTTAACGTAAACATTTTAAAAGAAAACAAACAAAGCTTGTTTAAATTCTTTTGAACCTATCACATTTTAAATACTTTAAAAGAAAAACAAAACAAAACTTTGTTTAAAACCCTTTTTAAACTATCCTATTAAAAATAAATAACAATCCTATATTTTGAAAATAATTAAATCAGTCTTTAAATTAACTTTTGAAGAATATTAATTTTTAAACAAAGCTTTAAATTATAATTCCATACCTATTCAAATTATCAATAGATTTAAGTTCAGTTTCAAAACAACTCAAATTATAACATATACATACATATATATTACGATTTGAAAATTCATCTTTTATTTAAAACAAAAGATCTCCTATTCATAATATATATCAAATGTATATATTATAAATAGAATAAAATTTCATTAGCTTTGAAAAACAATTCTTATCAAATTTTGCCAGATTAAAAATTTACTAACCTTTAAAGATTACGTTTACCAATTTAAACTAAAATTATAAAGAAAATTATCAAATCAATTAAATTATTATTTCAGATTATTAAATCGATATTTCCTAAAATTCCAGGTCTTTACAATCCTCCCCCCTTAAAAGAATTTCGTCCCCGAAATTTAAAAGCAAAGTTAATTTAATAACCCAGCAAAGATTTTAATTTCAATTAGCATAGCATTCCTAACAACCAGTAACTAACAACCAAAGCAATCAATCACACAAACAAACTTAACTAATTATCCTGACATACGTCAGAATAAAACTCTAATACTATTTCGAGTTTCCCAAGTAAAAATCACCGGGAGACTCGCTCCACCAAAGCTAAACTAACAAACTATACCACCAAAATCCAGAGCTCTTCTCTTCTCTAGATCCACCAACTGAACAGAACACTAGACTATACTCAAATCCAACTCAACATCCAACACCAACTGATTCTACAGATTCAACAAGCAACAATGAATCATACACGTACTCCCTCAGAGATGCGTGAAATAAAATGAACTCCAGCTATCCAAACTGGCAATTCAATCTCAAAGACAACAAATCTTATCTTATCAGAACACAGATAAGAAATCTCAAATGCCATAATAGCACTAACCAACCAATCTTACTCAATTTCTGCTCCCTTAACCAGAGAAATCCTAACAACAATGAAGTCTCCAACTTCGAATTCCAAAACTCCTTATCTCATATCTGTATAACTCGACAGACAATCCTGGACTGCCAATCTTTTCCTGATCGGCTCAACCTATGCAGATACTTCCAGAAACAACTAGACCAAAGCAAACTAGCTTCTGGATCCTATTCAACAGAAAAGTCTTCCAAGATCCGTCGAAATCCAGAACACAAACTCAAATATTCAAGAAATAGCAAAAGAACTTGCTTCCTTCCTTGCACAGCTGCTACCTAGCTTCCGCTGCACAAATCTGATTCTGAAATAGATAAGAACATTATTGATGAACACGAGTACAAACTTATACAATATACAAGAAACTTTATTCATCACATCCATAAAATCTTAGTGACACATCTGACCCGTTCACACAACCTTACAGCAGAATCCAACTCCAAAAACTAGATCTGCCCAAACCAAATTCAAAAAATTTTTGAGCTTCTACACCAATCTTCCTACTAGGCTAACCACTCAAAATCGCTTCTGGAACCAAACAATACGGAACTGAACTCCAGATGCAGACGACCTTCTGATTACATCAGTAGCTCTTACTTCCTCATGAGAATCCTTAGTCTCAAACAAAAGAATTCTCAAGAAAATTCCAAACCAATTGCAAGTCACTTTTGCGATCCAACCTAATTCGAATTCCAAAGAAACTGTCCTCTCTTTACCAATTAGAACAGCTCTAAACTTTTCCAAACAAGGTTAATTCTTCAAGATAATTTCCACCAACTGCTCGGCTGCTGCTAGAAGAAACATCAAGATTTTTGAGCCACCAGAGAAACAACCAACACTGTTGCTTCCAAACTCTATCTCGATGATACTACGAAGCTAAAAGACCTTCTCATCAGCACACCGAACACTTCGAGTTGCACCTGCTACCACAGCTAATCAAAGACTTCTAATCCAAATGCTTCTCGAAAACCAAAACCATCTACAAACCACACAACAGAACCTTCGAGATGGCAGACAACCCAAAAGAAACTCGGGCTCCAAACCAAGCATCAACACCTTACTCTCCTTAAAGGTTGACAAATAAGACCATGCCGAAGAGAAACAACTTATAGACCTTAGTCTCATATTCCACAACAGCCAACCTCTTAGCTAAAGAGCAGACAACTTTTACACAGACGAGTCTTCCCTGCGGCAGGTAAAGACTACTCCTCAATTACTTTCAAACTACTTCAAGATAAAACACCTTCAGAAAATATCCAAGGATACTGCATCTCATCACGCAGTTACCAAGATATCATCACTTACTTCCGCACTTCCATCAAATCCAAACCCAAGAATAATTCACTCACCCGAGCGAAATCCAAACTTATTCTTCAAAGATAGACTCCGAATCTTTAAAAAGATTTCCTTCGGATATCAGAGAAATCCTTATTCCAAACAACAAAACTTGCTCGAGACGGTATTAGGTCTACGGTCTTGACAAAAATATCCAACCACAACATATGGACCTCTTCCATCAGTGGTAGTCGTGTTACACACAAACACCACTACTCCACTATCTACCTCTATAACTTATGCTGGAAAATCCGAACAGATAATCCAACAGATTAGGTAGATATAAATATATATAGTTATATATAAAAATTACAAGTACGCTCTCTCAAGAAAGACACCACTCCAGAGCCTAGGTATTCACTCAACCTAACGCTCCCTAAAGAAGGACACACTTCAGAGCTTAGGTATTCGCTCATCCTAATGCTCTGATACCAAATGTAGCGACCCGACTTCCTATCTCCAGGAAATCGCATCACTAGTGAAGAAAGAAAGGGATAGAAGAAGAAAAGAAAGAGAAAGAAGAACACAACGACAACAGATAACTCATAGCGGAACGAATAAAATATAATATATCACATAAAATATTTCATAGTATCAGATTACATCAGAGTTACACAACTTTACAACACATATTAGACAGCTATAAACATCTGTCTAATTCATACAACTCAAGTATACTAGACAGAGATACAACATACACAGTGGAATCATAATATATATCTACACGTGGAAGCCTTCTGCTCCATTACTCCTCCAGAATTCGTCAAGCAAACCTGAATCGCTTGTCTACTCATACATAATATGACTACCCAAGAGTTTAATAAAACAGAAAATAAACACTCGGGTCAGACAGGGGTCTGGTGTGAGTAAACGGTTTAAAATTGCTTAACTTTAGAAAACCTTTGAAAAGAAAAGGTATCACGTAAGACTTCCCACACATAAACATGGAAAAGTTTTTACCTTACGCTAACCAAAACATTTGATAGGAAATCCAGTGATATTATAATAGTGTCTAGGGTTTTCAAGTAAATATGAAATAACCGAAATTGTTACATTATTAAATTCCAGCTACTAGCCACAAAAGTGGGTAATACAATCAAAACCGTACGGTCTCGTAGGCAAAATGGGTTTCCATCAATGGCAGGGCTACTGGGTACCGCCCGTCACAGTACGTGGCCTAGATCACCGTACCGAGGAGTACTCCCACTCCCCTGCAACACAAGGCCGGGACCACTCCTTACCGAACAGTCCCAAACAAGACAACCCCGGCAGTTGTCCGGATCAACCGCCCCACACAGCCGAATAAAAAGGGTCTTCTAGACAGGAGTAAATCTTGCTCTCCAGTGGGAGCTACCCAGGAAGCCTTGCTGCACCTTCCCTGTTTTAGCCATTCCCGGTTGATGAGGCTTGTGGCTGCGATTACCTTTATAGAACGCATCTATCTTAGAATGCTGATCGTCCAACTGACGATGTGCTGAAAGCATTCAATCCATACAAGTTCGCTCCAGGTTCGAACGAAACCGAAGGCACTATCTCGTTGCACTCATATTGGAATCACCCTCAGAGTCAACGATCATAGCCCTTGCATTGTAATCTCCATCTCGAATCTATAAGTACTATTCCGTCAAACTCATTACGGAATCACCCACAGAGTTATACAGACGTATAGCCCTTACACCTCGAGTCTTCACTTGCTCCACTTTGATTAACGACCTAACGTTTAATTGGAATCGATGTGGTTTCCAGATTCCAAATATGGAAACCCGATCCCGGTCTCATCGAAACCAAACGCCATTTTAATGTCCAAGTTGTACTTAAGGGATTTAAACAGTTTAACTTATTCAGGATGATATAAACAGATAGATGAATTACATTATCACAATAGATAATTCATATCAGTATTCATCTTCACAAAGCAGCATATCACAAATATCATAGTCATCCAAATCATCCAGTATCAACCAATCACCCAATATCAATCATCCAATATCATTCAACATCCAATATCAATCACTCAATATCAACCATCCAACATCATTCAATAACAAATATCAATCATTCAATATTAACCATTCAATATCAATTAATCACTCATAGCAGAATTGATTAATTCTTAATCAATTTAATTAACCTCTAATTAAATTAATTACTATCCTTTAATCATTTGGATTATCCTAACTCCTGCTTCATTGATTTATTACAAATCAAATTCATTAATCATCTTCAAATGATCTTCCTAATTAATCTTCCTCGATTAATTATCCTTTAATTATATTCAAGTAATTATCCTTAACCATATTCAGTAATTAACCTTTAATTACTATCATTAATTGCATTAATTAATGATCCTTCAATAGTTAATTAACTATAATTAATTACATTAATCCTTAATTAATTACAATTAATTAATTATATTTATGTTCAATTATTATTATTAATCAACCTTGATTAATATCATTAATTAAATAATCCTTATTAATTAATTAACCCTTTAAGTAATTGAATAATTAACTTATAATTAATCATTTCTTTAATCAGTAATTAACAACCTGTAATTACTTATCTTAATTAAATAACTTCTTAACTAATTATATTAACCTTGATTAATTACTTTAATTAATAAATCTTAATTACTTCATTAAGTAATTATTAAACAATTAAGTTAATAAATAAATCCTTAGTTAATTACCTTATTAATTAATTACATTTTAATTAATTACACTTAGTAATTAATCTTAAGTTAAACTCATTCATTAATTACTTAATCACATTAATTAATTAACTGAACTAATTAAGTAATTGACTCTTAATTACTCACATAAGTGATTATCTCTAATTACTTCTCTTAGTAAATCTTAATTACTCTCTTAACAATAATTAATTCCATCATTAAATAAATCTTAACTAATTAATTACTCCATAATTAATTATCTTCAAAACAATTAAGTTAATCAATTCCATAATTGATAACATTAAGTGACCCCATTTAATCACTTTCATTAATTACTACCATGAGTAACTTCCCTAATTTCTTCCCTAAGTAATTAACATTCTAATCACATTCAAAAATTAACCATTACTTACTTCATTAAGTAATCACACTTAATTAATCCATAATTAAGTGATTATTTAAAATTAGATAAACAATTAACTAATTATTTAAAATTAATTAAACAATTAATTAATTACTTCTAATATATTTCAAAATCTTTAATTAAATAAGAAAACATCATCTTTAATTAAACTTTTACTTATTAATGAGTCATAATTTAATTAAGTACCTTTAAGTTCATATCAAAATAAATTATTCATAATTATCTACATAGATAAATTATTTGAAATTAGTCCAAATTTTTTATAACTTAAAAATAAACCTCTTCTATAGGTTTACAAAATACATATCAATAACTCAATTGGAAAAATAACATTTGGAAATAAATTTTAAAACTTAAAACATCTAATTTAAACTTATAAATTTCCAATAGAAATTTAAACTTAGTTTTTAAACTATTACTTAATAACTTGATTTAATATTTTAAAATGAAAACATTCCTTTTAAATTAAATTTCAAAACACACACATTTTTTTTTAAATTGAAATTCAAAATCCTCTTGAATAAGTAATTTCAAATTAAAACTTCTCAACATTTTAAATTTGAAATTGATTTCAATTTATATTTTTCTCTTTTAAAAGTTGATTAACTTCCTACTTACACAAAACAAGTACCAACAATTTATTTTCTTTTAATCAAAACCCAAGTATTAACTGCCATTAAAACTCTACAGGACCAAAATCAAACCACCCGAGCAATACACGGCAAAAACACGAGAACTACTCTGAGAAACCCCCAACACCATACGCTTCGAGTCGCCCCCGATGTTTACACGCATCCATGCCCGAGAGAAATTCATCTCTCCCAAAACATGATTCCAGTGCACTCCCCAACGTGCGCCGTGCACGTGCCCCGCTGCCAACGGCCACCGTGGGTCATCGCTTCCATTGCCGATCATCACTCATCCACCCACGAACACGATTGAACAACCAGATCGAACCAAAGACAATCGAATCGAAATTTTGTCTTCGAACTCGAAATACTACAGCTACTCGACCACCAAACCCAACGCCATCGATGATCACCTCCACTAGAAAACCAGCGACCCTTCCGCAGCACCATCTCATCTTCAAGTCCCCATTACCCAACACGCGATCAACCTCGATCTCTTATCCAAGTCGCGAAAATTCCCAAAGCCAGACCGAAACCCAAACAAACTAAAACCCTAATATCTTCAATTTCGAACAAATCACTCATTGAAAAATTTATTCAACATTTTTCCCAAATTCTACATCTCAAAAACTGCCGATGATCCAAAATTCAACTCGATTTATCAAGTAAATCATCTGCAGTTCACAAAAATTCCTAAAACATTCAAACCCAAATTTCGAATGAATTACTAAACTATGAATTACATACTTCATATCTAAATTCATGATTTTACATCCAGATTACATGCATGGAGTTGAATTTTTAATTTCAGAAAATAAATTTTTAACAAATATTCATGTTCCTCTGTAACCTTTACTTAAATCATGATTTATGAGATTTAAAATTTCTAGGCTATTTTAAAATCTTTATTTTACAATTACAAATCTATTTCATTCAAATATTAAGACCAGTATGGATTCGAGTTGTTGGAATTGAATTTTTTCTTTTATCAGAACCTTCATAGTAAATTAACAGAGAACTCTTGCATATATATGAACAGACAAGCTCTTCCATCATAAACATAACAATTCATATAAATTTAAAACTATAGTATTTTAATTCAAAACAATCAACACATGCATAGCAGTAAATTTTAAATCAACTGTTTTTAAAAACATTAACTCACCTGATAAATTATAGAGCATATTTCCAAGGCCTGATCACTCTAACTGGAAAAGGATTTTGATTTTCTTTTGATTATGCTTTTTCTTGAAAATCCCTTGCATGCCTTCAAGTAGTTGTTTAAAAGTTGAAATTGCAGATCTTCATTTAGAAAATGCAGGCTGAAGATTTTATGTTGCAGGTTTGAACATTTTTTTGAATTGCAGGCTTTTCATTTGCAGGTTGAAATTTCATTTAGTTGCAGATTTTAAATTTGCTGAAACAGATCTTCATTTGCAAACTCATTAGCTTTTGGAAATCTCAGGTTTGAATTTGATTTTGTAGTAATTCGGTTTGAGTTTATATTTGCTTTTGATTCAAGTTTCAGGTTTTGGAAATTGTTTCTGCTTTTTCCATTAACATTTGAAAGAAGATAAACAAAGAGAAAAAGAATAATGAAAAAGTTATGTTTATAAAAAATAAAAATAAAGACACTTGTTTTCAAAGAATAACACTTGTCATTTATACTCCTTAATTTACTAACAAGTGTTATTTAGATATGTTAATATGAATACACATGTCATTAAGTATTTTTAATTTGAATTTTATTTAATTTTAAATGTAAATATAAATTTACATATTTACTTACTTAATTGATAAATACTTACATGTACATAAGTGTTTTTAATTAAATTTTTATTTAGTTTAAATGTAAATATACTTACTTATTTAATTTAAAATATATATAAATACTCTAAAGTTAGTTATAATATACATCTTATACATGTTATTTTAAATCTTAAACATTCATTTTTAACGTAAACATTTTAAAAGAAAACAAACAAAGCTTGTTTAAATTCTTTTAAACCTATCACATTTTAAATACTTTAAAAGAAAAACAAAATAAAACTTTGTTTAAAACCCTTTTTAAACTATCCTATTAAAAATAAATAACAATCTTATATTTTGAAAATAATTAAATCAGTCTTTAAATTAACTTTTGAAGAATATTAATTTTTAAACAAAGCTTTAAATTATAATTCCATACCTATTCAAATTATCAATAGATTTAAATTCAATTTCAAACCAACTCAAATTATAACATATACATACATATATATTACAATTTGAAAATTCATCTTTTATTTAAAACAAAAGATCTCCTATTCACAATATATATCAAATGTATATATTATAAATAGAATAAAATTTCATTAGCTTTGAAAAACAATTCTTATCAAATTTTGCCAGATTAAAAATTTACTAACCTTTAAAGATTACATTTACCAATTTAAACTAAAATTATAAAGAAAATTATCAAATCAATTAAATTATTATTTCATATTATTAAATCGATATTGCCCAAAATTCCAGGTCGTTACAATCCTCCCCCCTTAAAAGAATTTCGTCCCCGAAATTTAAAAGCAAAGTTAATTTAATAACCCAGCAAAGATTTTAATTTCAATTAGCAAAGCATTCCTAACAACCAAAGCAATCAATCACACAAACAAACTTAACTAATTATCCTGACATACGTCAGAATAAAACTCTAATACTATTTTGAGTTTCCCAAGTAAAAATCACCAGGAGACTCGCTCCACCAAAGCTAAACTAACAAACTATACCACCAAAATCCAGAGCTCTTCTCTTCTCTAGATCCACCAACTGAACAGAACACCAGACTATACTCAAATCCAACTCAACAACAAACTCCAACCGATTCTACAGATTCAACAAGCAACAATGAACCATACACGTACTCCCTTAGAGATACGTGAAATAAAATGAACTCCAGCTATCCAAACTGGCAATTCAATCTCATAGACAACAGATCTTATCTTATCAGAACACAGATAAGAAATCTCAAATGCCATAGCACTAACCAACCAATCTTACTCAGTTTCTGCTCTCTTAACCAGAGAAATCCTAACAACAATGAAGTCTCCAACTTCGAATTCCAAAACTCCTTATCTCATATCTGTATAACTCGACAGACAATCCTGGACTGCCAATCTTTTCCTGATCAGCTCAACCTATGCAGATACTTCCAGAAACAACTAGACCAAAGCAAACTAGCTTCTGGATCCTATTCAACAGAAAAGTCTTCCAAGATCCGTCGAAATCCAGAAAACAAACTCAACTATTCAAGCAATAGCAAAAGAACATGCTTCCTTCCTTGCACAGCTGCTACCTCGCTTCCGCTGCACAACTCTGATTCTGAAATTGATAAGAACATTATTGATGAACACGAGTACAAACTTATCCAATATACAAGAAACTTTGTTCATCACATCCATAAAATCTTAGTGACACATCTGACCCGGTCACACAACCTTACAGCAGAATCCAACTCCAAAAACTAGATCTGCCCAAACCAAATTCAAAAAAAAATTGAGCTGCTACACCAATCTTCCTACTAGGCTAACCACTCAAAATCGCTTCTGGAACCAAACAATACGGAACTGAACTCCAGATGCAGACGACCTTCTGATTACATCAGTAGCTCTTACTTCCTCATGAGAATCCTCAGTCTCAAACAAAAGAATGCTCAAGAAAATTCCAAACCAATTGCAAGTCACTTTTGTGATCCAACCTAATTCGAATTCCAAAGAAACTGTCCTCTCTTTACCAATTAGAACAGCTCTAAACTTTTCCAAACAAGGTTAATTCTTCAAGATAATTTCCACCAACTGCTCGGCTGCTGCTAGAAGAAACATCAAGATTTCTGAGCCACCAAAGAAACAACCAACACTACTGCTTCCAAACTCTATCTCGATGATACTACGAAGCTAAAAGACCTTCTCGTCAGCACACCGAACACTTCGAGTTGCACCTGCTACCACAGCTAATCAAAGACTTCTAATCCAAATGCTTCTCGAAAACCAAAACCATCTACAAACCACACAACAGAACCTTCGAGATGGCAGACAACCCAAAAGAAACTCGGGCTCCAAACCAAACATCAACACCTTACTCTCCTTAAAGGTTGACAAATGAGACCATGCCGAAGAGAAACAACTTATAGACCTTAGTCTCATATTCCACAACAGCCAACCTCTTTGCTAAAGAGCAGACAACTTCTACACAGACGAGTCTTCCCTGCGGCAGGTAAAGACTGCTCCTCAATTACTTTCAAACAACTTCAAGATAAAACACCTTCATAAAATATCGAAGGATACTGCATCTCATCACGCAGTTACCAAGATATCATCACTTACTTCCGCACTTCCATCAAATCCAAACCCAAGAATAATTCGCTCACCCGAGCGAAATCCAAACTTATTCTTCAAAGATAGACTCCGAATCTTTAAAAAGATTTCCTTCGGATATCAGAGAAATCCTTATTCCAAACAAAAAAACTTGCTCGAGACGGTATTAGGTCTAAGGTCTCGACAAAAATATCCAACCTCAACATATGGAACTCTTCCATCAGTGGTAGTCGTGTTACACACAAACACCACTACTCCACTATCTACCTCGATAACTTATGTTGGAAAATCCGAACAGATAATCCAACAGATTAGGTAGATATAAATATATATAGTTATATATAAAAATTACAAGTACGCTCTCTCAAGAAAGACACCACTCCAGAGCCTAGGTATTCACTCAACCTAACGCTCCCTAAAGAAGGACACACTTCAGAACTTAGGTATTCGCTCATCCTAATGCTCTGATACCAAATGTAGCGACCCGACTTCCTATCTCCAGGAAATCGCATCACTAGTGATGTAACGTACGCAGATTTTTCTTTGCCGAAAAACCGAATAGTTATGGGTTTTTAAAAGAATTTAAGAAAAATTTAGGAAAAGAAAAGAAAAAGATAGATAATTTAGATAGGGATAGGGAAAAGAAAAACAGAAATTAGAGAGAATAGAAAATAAGGAGAATAGCATCAGAATTTTAAAATAGAGAGAAGAGAAGATAGGAAATTTTAAAAATAGAAGAAATAGAAAGAAAAAGAGAATAGAGGAAAAAGAAAAAAAAACAGAAGAAAATAGGACGGAACAGAAAACAACAGAACAACATCAGAATCTCACAATTCGCAGCGGAACAACATATAATAATAAATGAATAATCTTTAAACAAAGAACCATATCAGTTATTACATTTTATACATTACATTACATCATATCATCAGAGTGTACAACAACAACAACAAATAGTGCAGCGGAAAAAGAAATACTATATAAGTAATATGCCATGCCATCCAGCTTGCCTCCAGCAACTCCAGAATATCCAGATATCCTGATAAACCTTACTCTTGACTGCCCGTGTGGAAATTGGTGGGCACCCAGAGTTTAGGAAGGAAAACAATAAACTCCAAGTCAGTCATATGACTGGTGTGAGAACTCAAAACAGTTTATTTAACTTTAAAATCAAAATAGAGGGATATTTTTAAATTCAATTCGCAATGCTTTTAAAAAATGAGACTACCATAAGGCCTCCCGCACACACACACAATGCAAACGCAGAATCGGAGGAGATTTCTCCTTATGATAGTCAAAGATGCTTGATACGCATTTAAAAGAACATTTCATATTATTATTAGTGCATAGTGTAGGAAAAATTTATTTCGAAAGTAGAATATAAATCTTAGCCAGCATAGACATTTCGAACTATGCCTACTATAGCTAACTATGTTCAATAGCAGGTTACCGCCACATTCCATAGCAGGTTATACAACTAAAACCGTACAAGTCTCGTATTGTTTCTTTGGATTTCCAACAAATGGTCAGGCCAAGGAACTTCCCATTGCCACATGAGAATGCCTCTGGAAAGACATCCCCGAGAACCAAACCGGAACTCTGCCAACACAAGGCCGGGTTACCCCTAACTGGGTAACTACTGACACGAGCACGCCATTCCCCGATCGTAAACGACCTTTCTCACGGGATCCCGATAGCCAACAACCACAAAGTAATAAATTCGTAGTAGCCACATAGGTTAAATATCTGGGCTCCATACCATGATACCACCTCTATCCAGAAGGAAACGTACATACCCTAAAGGGTGCTACCCCTCATAACCTTGCCGCATCTTTCCTGTTTTGACCATTTCCGGGGTGTGAGGTTCGACGAAGTCACGTCCACAAAAACATACTTTATACAAAAGCCATGCTTTGGGTCAACAAATGATCAACACAATGATCACCAAGATAGACGATCAAATAAACGATCCTATCACAATAATCAACACAATGATCATTTCAGCATCACTCAGCATATCACATTACCAAATTGGGAATATATCGCTGATAACTTCAACTATATAACCTCTGAGCTCGTACGTCTCAGAGAAGGGTGTTAAGCTAAAAGAATAAATTCTTCGCCACCAACAGAAATATCTTTGAAAGAAATCGGCTTTATATCTCAACTTGTAATGTCAGACATACAATCCATACAAGTTTGTTCCGGGCTCGAACAAAACCGAAGGCACTTACAAAGAAGTCCTTGCAATCCGGATATTCACAATCCTGATCGGATTCACCATCACATATGGAGAACTCTATACCGTAGCTACTCGGTGCAGAGTAAATCGACAGGTCATCCTATCGCTCTCGCAAATACCGGGTCTTCAACACCGATCTTCAATGCAATTCACAACGACGTATCACATATTCGGAATGGGTTATACGACCCCATGGTCCTTTCCCGGTTAACCCGAATAGTGAGCGCTTATTTAAAAATAAGTGTAGCATTCACATTCAAACAAATCACATCAAATACCCATTCAAAGGGAAATATTGATAGTCGGTTATTGAACTATCAATGGATATGCACACATCACCAGATTCCAAATAATTTTCCAAATTATTTATTTTCCAAAATATCTTCACTAGATATATAATTTCAATACTTCAAAAATAAATCAATATTTATTTTTAAACCAATTCCACTTTCTTTTATAAATTCAATGGTGAATTTATATTCCAAAATATCTATGAATATTCGATTTCAATTATTCATTTCAATTTATCTTCAAAAAGATAAATTCTAAATATCACTTCATATTGGAAAACAATTCCATACTTATTTATTCATAAGTAATTCACAAATCTTTTTATTTTCAACCCTTAGAAAATATTCAATATACTTAAATCGAATTAAGTATATATTTCATTCTTTAAGGAAATCATTCACTTAAACATATTTATTTGGGCCAAAACGAATGTTGCGTAAAACATCGTTACAACAACCCAAATCACTAGTATAGGGATTCGAAATTTAAATAGATATATAATCCCAATACTATACAAAACATTTCCTTTCGGAAATCATTTACTATAACAACAGTGTTATAGTCCATCATCTCCTTTCATTTCTCGAAAACGTCTATTTCAACAATTAATGTTGAAATCCATGGTTTCGAATCTCAACACATTTAAAACATCGTTAGATCGTTTTAATTCTATTTCAAATATCATATTCAAAACAATTTCTTTAACATATTATTCACTATTCAAAAATGTGAATATACTTCATTAACAATTTCATCCTTTTATTCATTTTAATTCAAAGGATTTATTCACTATTCAAAAATGTGAATATTCTACGTTAATAAATTTCATCAATTCTATGCCTTTTATTTCAAAGGATTATTCACAGTCAAAAAGGTGAATATAACTCCATTTATAGGTTTCAACAATTAACTTATCAAAATAAGTTGTTTGCGAATTTATAAACAACGTTTATAAATTCCATTTCTGTTTATTTATAAAAACTTCTTTTTATAAATTCTTTTATTAACCTATTCCAGTTTATAACTCAATTATAAACTAAAAGTTCATATTATAAGTCAAATGCTTATAAAACGATTATTTTACAAAATCGTTCTTTTAAACTTCATAATTATAAATCTTATAATTTATAAGATTTATTGATTTATTCAAAACTATTCTTTTAATACTTCACAAATTTATAAATCTTACTATTTATAAATCTCATTTATGACTTCTCCATTTATAATTCTATAAATTTCATTCATTTACAAAATTCATTTTCACTTCATTCAAACACTTATAAAAACTCGTTTTATAATGTCAATATTTCAATTTATAAATATCCATTTATAAATCTCTTAATATAAATCAATTTATATTATTCTTTAAATGTCTTTAATTTCCTTTATTATTTCACCATTTTGATTCATAAAATAATTAAATTTTATAAATCCTATATTTAAATTTTTCACAAAAATTCTAAAATATCTCGATTAAACTATTTTATAAACTCAATAGCATCATATTCTCAAAAATCAGTTTTTAACTATATTTCTCAAAAATCATAATTTTTATAACATTAAAAAATTATAACGTTTATTTATTTAAAATGGATCAATTCCAAACATATAGTATATTTTCAAAAATCACTTTAAAAATCATTTTAAAATCCCAAAATCTGGGTCCAATGATGCTACACACCAAATAGTCAATCACGACAACAACGATATCATATATCAATATGATAATCCATCAAATATCAAAATATCTGAAATCAAATAAATACTGTTGAGGAATCCAGTTCGATCCCTCCAACCTGTTTTCCTGCATCCAAAAACATTAGCACAATACCAATTTCGCTCCAGTACGAAATTATCGCGGTATATGTTCTTATTAAATATTATCCGCTTAATAACGGCGCAATAGGGTCTCATCCGCTAAACAAAAAATGCGGGGAATCAACAACTGCAATATATACATATGCCAATATATATATATATTGATATTATTTATAATACCAATTTCACTGTTTATGAAATATTCGCGGTATATGTTTTTAATAAATAACATCCGCTTACTAACGGCGTATAATGTCTATTTTAACAATCAATAGATATCAATCAACATTCAAACATGCATTCAAATATTTTAAATCTAACTATTTAAAATAAAATCGAAACTGATTCGATTGAGTGAGAAGTTCTCACCTTGGTTTTAATTTCCGTTTTAGCGATTTATTTCGAATACGTTTAATTTTACCCAAAATTCTCACTAACTCCAAACGACTCCAAACCAACTCCATCGCGTAGTGCTCGTCCATACGATTCCAACGCAACTGGTTTCGCGCGTTTTTGACCTCGTATGAAAAAGTTATGAATTATTGAAGTTTGTACACGATTTTTATATAAACAAATCAACATAAATTTAAATTTTATAACCTAAACTAACACGGGCCGCTAGATCCAGCACCAAGCAATCACGGCCGTGCATTTTCTTTCTTCCCCTTGCGTTCTTGCTACAGACATAAGGCCGCAACTTGAACCCATTATCATGATATTAGGTTTTGATTTTACGAGCAAAATACTCAACTATATGACGATCAGGGAGTTGCAAATCGAAGCCTTCAACATGCTCTAGGTTCGGCCTGACCCTGGTGGAGCTCGGCCATCCCTGTAGCACGCATCACGAGGGTGAACTGCAGATGGACGCGGCCTCCTATCCCTCAAAGTACAACTCCAAACTCGATCATAACCGTTGAATCTCTTCGTCTCGTTGCCCTCTACATCTTTCATGTTGAACGTTTCTTGTAAATGTAAACGGATTTGAAGTTATCAAGGGAAGAAGTGGAGTGATTTTCGGCCCTTCATCCTGATAGTGGCGGCTAGGGTTACAATTTTTTTTTTATTTATTTTTTTTTCAAGTGGGGGGCTATTTATAGAGAAAACCGAAACACTATTCATCCCGGAAATTCCGAACTCCGATTTAGGCGCCGTAACCAGCGTTTCTAAGGTTTACCCCGCGTTCCGGACACAATGGAACAGGTTTCGGAAGCTAATTCGGACATCTGTGCGAGTTATGGCTATAAACGCTCAATTTGAATTAAACCGATTTAAGTCGATTTCTAGGCGTTTTAATTCGTACCGGACAAACGGTAAATCCAATTGACTTTAAATTTCAAACCTTACAATAATATCACATTACGAATCCGATGAAACTGGTTTCGTCGAAATCCGAGACTTTTTGAAAAATGGCTATTTTAGCTCGCCAAATTTAAATTAAAAATAAATCGATGCGTTTCGAGCTGCCACGATCAAACGATAACTCCGATTGACACGAAATTTGAAATCCGGTAATAACTAACTATTACGGATCCAATGGAACTGGTTTCGTTTAATTCTGAGACTGTTCAAAAATTGACTATTTTTACTAGTCGATTTAAATATTAAAATATTCAATTTTCACAATTTAACTTTTAATTCGATTTTAAAAGTTCTAAAATATTGTTCTAACTTCCATATGATAAAATAAAATTTTACAAATCATTTTCAATCATATTTAACTTAATTTTTCAATTATTTCCATAATTTAACGTATTAAATTATCGATTTAATTATCCAATTAAATTCAATAATTCAAATAAAAATTTATTTGACTTATAAATTCACTTATTAATATTTAAAATTAATTAAATATTCGAATTTTAATTAATAAAAATTCTGGGTCGTTACAATCTTCCCCACTTAAAAGAATTTCGTCCTCGAAATTAACAAGTAAGGAAAGTTAAAGAATTTATTAACTTTCCAAAATCCATAGTTAATACTTCTTATAATAACTTACTAAGTTTCAAATCATACTTTGTTATCTTTTCAAAAACAACTACTATTGTTTAACTTTCAATTTCAAATCAAGGTTAAAATTTTCAAAATTTTCCAATTTTCTCAAAAATTTTCTAACGCCTTAAATTTTCGGAAAAAATCGCCATAGTCTCCTTTGCGCGGCTCGATCCGAAAAAAAAATGACAGTATATATATCACAAATATACATCTCATCAAGTAATGAGGCATCCCGCAGGGAAAAAAGTGTAAAAGTACGATATGTAATCCGAGATATGTACCTTATATTTTATTAGCAAGCATATACGGCTAATATAGCGCGAAAGCGAGCTCCAAATGCGAAGCAAACGCGATCCGCACCTACTAATCACTCAACAACCAGCATGAGAATCATGTATATAGACAATAGTATCAATATACAACATATAGTAACATAATAACTATATATGCTAACATAGCAAATGCAACTAAACAACAAATGCAATATATATTCAACCATCAACCAACTAACATCCATAACCAATAATATTCATTCATATTCTCACTCATATTCAATGAATTGGTTTTCAATTTAATCACATTTGATTCATTAACAGTGAATGTTCTTACTAACATTCATTTTCAATTAGTTTATATTCACTAATTCATATTCAAGTTGGTTCACTTCCAATTTAAATTCAATTCTATTTAAATTGATTTACTTCACTTTCAAGTTGGATTCCATTTCTATTTATTTTCCAAAATTCATAAATATATTCATATAGTTTCACTTCTTATATATATAAGTTTGTTTCACAATTGTAAATCACTTTAATTATAATTCAATTCTTATAATTCTTTTGCTTGTACAATTATTCTTTTATTTAGATTATTCAAACATCTAAACAATCAACTTATATACACTTTAATAATTCTGAAAAATTATTCCTTTATATATCAAAATATAATCAAGGTAAAATTATTTCATTTACCCAATTTCAAAGATCAATACTGTGTCGAATTGCTCTATTCAAATGTTTAGAAACCCCTTCGATTCAGTTTCGAAGCTGCGCCGACGAAGGTTCATATACCACTCAACAAACCAATCATCACAATATAAAACAATTTCATATTCACTAACAAATACGCTCTCATAGCTATTATTACACTCAAACTCATTCTAGAGTACTGCTGACTCTATCTCTAATGAGTAATACCCAACAGAACCATGGTTGTCGCTTAACCATATGCTCTGATACCAAATGTAACGTACGCAGATTTTTCGTTGCCGAAAAACCGAATAGTTATGGGTTTTTAAAAGAATTTAAGAAAAATTTAGGAAAAGAAAAGAAAATGATAGATAATTTAAATAGGGATAGGGAAAAGAAAAACAGAAATTAGAGAGAATAGAAAATAAGGAGAATAACATCAGAATTTTAAAATAGAGAGAAGAGAAGATAGGAAATTTTAAAAATAGAAGAAATAGAAAGAAAAAGAGAATAGAGGAAAAAGAAAAAAAAATAGAAGAAAATAGGACGGAACAGAAAACAACAGAACAACATCAGAATCTCACAATTCGCAGCGGAACAACATATAATAATAAATGAATAATCTTTAAACAAAGAACCATATCAGTTATTACATTTTATACATTACATTACATCATATCATCAGAGTGTACAACAACAACAACAAATAGTGCAGCGGAAAAAGAAATACTATATAAGTAATATGCCATGCCATCCAGCTTGCCTCCAGCAACTCCAGAATATCCAGATATCCTAATAAACCTTACTCTTGACTGCCCGTGTGGAAATTGGTGGGCACCCAGAGTTTAGGAAGGAAAACAATAAACTCCAAGTCAGTCATGTGACTGGTGTGAGAACTCAAAACAGTTTATTTAACTTTAAAATCAAAATAGAGGGATATTTTTAAATTCAATTCGCAATGCTTTTAAAAAATGAGACTACCATAAGGCCTCCCGCACACACACACAATGCAAACGCAGAATCGGAGGAGATTTCTCCTTATGATAGTCAAAGATGCTTGATACGCATTTAAAAGAACATTTCATATTATTATTAGTGCATAGTGTAGGAAAAATTTATTTCGAAAGTAGAATATAAATCTTAGCCAGCATAGACATTTCGAACTATGCCTACTATAGCTAACTATGTTCAATAGCAGGTTACCGCCACATTCCATAGCAGGTTATACAACTAAAACCGTACAAGTCTCGTATTGTTTCTTTGGATTTCCAACAAATGGTCAGGCCAAGGAACTTCCCATTGCCACATGAGAATGCCTCTGGAAAGACATCCCCGAGAACCAAACCGGAACTCTGCCAACACAAGGCCGGGTTACCCCTAACTGGGTAACTACTGACACGAGCACGCCATTCCCCGATCGTAAACGACCTTTCTCACGGGATCCCGATAGCCAACAACCACAAAGTAATAAATTCGTAGTAGCCACATAGGTTAAATATCTGGGCTCCATACCATGATACCACCTCTATCCAGAAGGAAACGTACATACCCTAAAGGGTGCTACCCCTCATAACCTTGCCGCATCTTTCCTGTTTTGACCATTTCCGGGGTGTGAGGTTCGACGAAGTCACGTCCACAAAAACATACTTTATACAAAAGCCATGCTTTGGGTCAACAAATGATCAACACAATGATCACCAAGATAGACGATCAAATAAACGATCCTATCACAATAATCAACACAATGATCATTTCAGCATCACTCAGCATATCACATTACCAAATTGGGAATATATCGCTGATAACTTCAACTATATAACCTCTGAGCTCGTACGTCTCAGAGAAGGGTGTTAAGCTAAAAGAATAAATTCTTCGCCACCAACAGAAATATCTTTGAAAGAAATCGGCTTTATATCTCAACTTGTAATGTCAGACATACAATCCATACAAGTTTGTTCCGGGCTCGAACAAAACCGAAGGCACTTACAAAGAAGTCCTTGCAATCCGGATATTCACAATCCTGATCGGATTCACCATCACATATGGAGAACTCTATACCGTAGCTACTCGGTGCAGAGTAAATCGACAGGTCATCCTATCGCTCTCGCAAATACCGGGTCTTCAACACCGATCTTCAATGCAATTCACAACGACGTATCACATATTCGGAATGGGTTATACGACCCCATGGTCCTTTCCCGGTTAACCCGAATGGTGAGCGCTTATTTAAAAATAAGTGTAGCATTCACATTCAAACAAATCACATCAAATACCCATTCAAAGGGAAATATTGATAGTCGGTTATTGAACTATCAATGGATATGCACACATCACCAGATTCCAAATAATTTTCCAAATTATTTATTTTCCAAAATATGTTCACTAGATATATAATTTCAATACTTCAAAAATAAATCAATATTTATTTTTAAACCAATTCCACTTTCTTTTATAAATTCAATGGTGAATTTATATTCCAAAATATCTATGAATATTCGATTTCAATTATTCATTTCAATTTATCTTCAAAAAGATAAATTCTAAATATCACTTCATATTGGAAAACAATTCCATACTTATTTATTCATAAGTAATTCACAAATCTTTTTATTTTCAACCCTTAGAAAATATTCAATATACTTAAATCGAATTAAGTATATATTTCATTCTTTAAGGAAATCATTCACTTAAACATATTTATTTGGGCCAAAACGAATGTTGCGTAAAACATCGTTACAACAACCCAAATCACTAGTATAGGGATTCGAAATTTAAATAGATATATAATCCCAATACTATACAAAACATTTCCTTTCGGAAATCATTTACTATAACAACAGTGTTATAGTCCATCATCTCCTTTCATTTCTCGAAAACGTCTATTTCAACAATTAATGTTGAAATCCATGGTTTCGAATCTCAACACATTTAAAACATCGTTAGATCGTTTTAATTCTATTTCAAATATCATATTCAAAACAATTTCTTTAACATATTATTCACTATTCAAAAATGTGAATATACTTCATTAACAATTTCATCCTTTTATTCATTTTAATTCAAAGGATTTATTCACTATTCAAAAATGTGAATATTCTACGTTAATAAATTTCATCAATTCTATGCCTTTTATTTCAAAGGATTATTCACAGTCAAAAAGGTGAATATAACTCCATTTATAGGTTTCAACAATTAACTTATCAAAATAAGTTGTTTGCGAATTTATAAACAACGTTTATAAATTCCATTTCTGTTTATTTATAAAAACTTCTTTTTATAAATTCTTTTATTAACCTATTCCAGTTTATAACTCAATTATAAACTAAAAGTTCATATTATAAGTCAAATGCTTATAAAACGATTATTTTACAAAATCGTTCTTTTAAACTTCATAATTATAAATCTTATAATTTATAAGATTTATTGATTTATTCAAAACTATTCTTTTAATACTTCACAAATTTATAAATCTTACTATTTATAAATCTCATTTATGACTTCTCCATTTATAATTCTATAAATTTCATTCATTTACAAAATTCATTTTCACTTCATTCAAACACTTATAAAAACTCGTTTTATAATGTCAATATTTCAATTTATAAATATCCATTTATAAATCTCTTAATATAAATCAATTTATATTATTCTTTAAATGTCTTTAATTTCCTTTATTATTTCACCATTTTGATTCATAAAATAATTAAATTTTATAAATCCTATATTTAAATTTTTCACAAAAATTCTAAAATATCTCGATTAAACTATTTTATAAACTCAATAGCATCATATTCTCAAAAATCAGTTTTTAACTATATTTCTCAAAAATCATAATTTTTATAACATTAAAAAATTATAACGTTTATTTATTTAAAATGGATCAATTCCAAACATATAGTATATTTTCAAAAATCACTTTAAAAATCATTTTAAAATCCCAAAATCTGGGTCCAATGATGCTACACACCAAATAGTCAATCACGACAACAACGATATCATATATCAATATGATAATCCATCAAATATCAAAATATCTGAAATCAAATAAATACTGTTGAGGAATCCAGTTGGATCCCTCCAACCTGTTTTCCTGCATCCAAAAACATTAGCACAATACCAATTTCGCTCCAGTACGAAATTATCGCGGTATATGTTCTTATTAAATATTATCCGCTTAATAACGGCGCAATAGGGTCTCATCCGCTAAACAAAAAATGCGGGGAATCAACAACTGCAATATATACATATGCCAATATATATATATTGATATTATTTATAATACCAATTTCACTGTTTATGAAATATTCGCGGTATATGTTTTTAATAAATAACATCCGCTTACTAACGGCGTATAATGTCTATTTTAACAATCAACAGATATCAATCAACATTCAAACATGCATTCAAATATTTTAAATCTAACTATTTAAAATAAAATCGAAACTGATTCGATTGAGTGAGAAGTTCTCACCTTGGTTTTAATTTCCGTTTTAGCGATTTATTTCGAATAAAATTAAACGGACGTTTAATTTTACCCAAAATTCTCACTAACTCCAAACGACTCCAAACCAACTCCATCGCGTAGTGCTCGTCCATACGATTCCTACGCAACTGGTTTCGCACGTTTTCGACCTCGTATGAAAAAGTTATGAATTATTGAAGTTTGTACACGATTTTTATATAAACAAATCAACATAAATTTAAATTTTATAACCTAAACTAACACGGGCCGCTAGATCCAGCACCAAGCAATCACGGCCGTGCATTTTCTTTCTTCCCCTTGCGTTCTTGCTACAGACATAAGGCCGCAACTTGAACCCATTATCATGATATTAGGTTTTGATTTTACGAGCAAAATACTCAACTATATGACGATCAGGGAGTTGCAAATCGAAGCCTTCAACATGCTCTAGGTTCGGCCTGACCCTGGTGGAGCTCGGCCATCCCTGTAGCACGCATCACGAGGGTGAACTGCAGATGGACGCGGCCTCCTATCCCTCAAAGTACAACTCCAAACTCGATCATAACCGTTGAATCTCTTCGTCTCGTTGCCCTCTACATCTTTCATGTTGAACGTTTCTTGTAAATGTAAACGGATTTGAAGTTATCAAGGGAAGCAGTGGAGTGATTTTCGGCCCTTCATCCTGATAGTGGCAGCTAGGGTTACAATTTTCTTTTTATTTATTTTTTTTTCAAGTGGGGGGCTATTTGTAGAGAAAACCGAAACACTATTCATCCCGGAAATTTCGAACTCCGATTTAGGCGTCGTAACCAGCGTTTCTAAGGTTTACCCTGCGTTCCGGACACAATGGAACAGGTTTCGGAAGCTAATTCGGACATCTGTGCGAGTTATGGCTATAAACGCTCAATTTGAATTAAACCGATTTAAGTCGATTTCTAGGCGTTTTAATTCGTACCGGACAAACGGTAAATCCAATTGACTTGAAATTTGAAACCTTACAATAATATCACATTACGGATCCGATGAAACTAGTTTCGTCGAAATCCGAGAATTTTTGAAAAATGGCTATTTTAGCTCGCCAAATTTAAATTAAAAATGAATCGATGCGTTTCGAGCTGCCACGATCAAACGATAACTCCGATTGACACGAAATTTGAAATCCGGTAATAACTAACTATTACGGATCCAATGGAACTGGTTTCGTTCAATTCTGAGACTGTTCAAAAATTGACTATTTTTACTAGTCGATTTAAATATTAAAATATTCAATTTTCACAATTTAACTTTTAATTCGATTTTAAAAGTTCTAAAATATTGTTCTAACTTCCATATGATAAAATAAAATTTTACAAATCATTTTCAATCATATTTAACTTAATTTTTCAATTATTTCCATAATTTAACGTATTAAATTATCGATTTAATTATCCAATTAAATTCAATAATTCAAATAAAAATTTATTTGACTTATAAATTCACGTATTAATATTTAAAATTAATTAAATATTCAAATTTTAATTAATAAAAATTCTGGGTCGTTACAAGTGAAGAAAGAAAGGGATAGAAGAAGAAAAGAAAGAGAAAGAAGAACACAACGGCAATAGATAGCTCACAGCGGAATGAATAAAATATAATATATCACATAAAATATTTCATAGTATCAGATTACATCAGAGTTACACAGCTTTACAACACATATTAGACAGTTATAAACATCTGTCTAATTCATACAACTCAAGTATAATAGACAGAGATACAACATACACAGCGGAATCATAATATATATCTACACGTGGAAGCCTCCTGCTCCATTACTCCACCAGAATTCGTCAAGCAAACCTGAATCACTTGTCTACTCATACATAATATGAGTACCCAAGAGTTTAATAAAATAGAAAATAAACACTCGGGTCAGACAGGGGTCTGGTGTGAGTAAATGGTTTAAAATTGCTTAACTTTAGAAAACCTTTGAAAAGAAAAGGTATCACGTAAGACTTCCCACTCATAAACATGGAAAAGTTTTTACCTTACGCTAACCTAAACATTTGATAGGAAATCCAGTGATATTATAATAGTGTCTAGGGTTTTCAAGTAAATATGAAATAGCCGAAATTGTTACATTATTAAATTCCAGCTACTAGCCACAAAAGTGGGTAATACAATCAAAACCGTAGGGTCTCGTCGGGAAAATGGGTTTCCATCAATGGCAGGGCTACTGGGGTACCGCCCGTCATAGTACGTGGCCTAGATCACCGTACCGAGGAGTACTCCCACTCCCCTGCAACACAAGGCCGGGACCATTCCTTACCAAACAGTCCCAAACAAGACAACCCCGGCAGTTGTCCGGATCAACCGCCCCACATGGCCGAATAAAAAGGGTCTTTTAGACAGGAGTAAATCTTGCTCTCCAGTGGGAGCTACCCAGGAAGCCTTGCTGCACCTTCCTTGTTTTAGCCATTCCCGGTTGATGAGGCTTGAGGCTGCGATTACCTTTATAGAACACATCTATCTTAGAATGCTCATCGTCCACCTGACGATGTGCTGAAAGCATTCAATCCATACAAGTTCGTTCCGGGTTCGAACGAAACCGAAGGCACTATCTCGTTGCACTCATATTGGAATCACCCTCAGAGTCAACGACCATAGCCCTTGCATTCTAATCTCCATCTTGAATCTATAAGTACTATTCCATCAAACTCATTACGGAATCACCCACAGAGTTATACAGACGTATAGCCCTTACACCTCGAGTCTTCACTTGCTCCACTTAGATTAACGACCTAACGTTTAATTGGAATCAATGTGGTTTTCGGATTCCAAATATGGAAACCCGATCTCGGTCCCATCAAAACCAAACGCCATTTTAATGTCCAAGTTGTACTTAAGGGATTTAAACAGTTTAACTTATTCAGGATGATATAAACAGATAGATGAATTACATTATCACAATAGATAATTCATATCAATATTCATCTTCACAAAGCAGCATATCACAAATATCATAGTCTTCCAAATCATCCAGTATCAACCAATCACCCAATATTAATCATCCAATATCATTCAACATCCAATATCAATCACTCAATATCAACTGTGACGACCGCCCATGACTCCCGCACCAAAACAAGGAAATAGTGCGCTGAAAGGCGTGCCAGGCAGCCATGGGTGACCGTCAAGGGTAGAATAAACATCGCAGAATCTATCGTATAACTCACAGCGCATGGATAAAATATTATAGAGGAATATAATATAGTGAAGCTCCATAGAACAGAACATCATCATATAAGCATCATAGAAGTTTTATACAAACATATGAATCATCCATACATCAAAGCCTCACTACATAACACTCAAACAAATATAGCAGCGGAACACCCAGTACATAATATGAAAATAATATGCAAAAGCCTCCTGCTCGTCTTCGTCATCATCAACGTAGACCTCCATGAACAGCACCTGTCACCTGCTACCTAGTCTGCCCATCCCAACATGGATGAACAGCCCAAGGTAATAAGAGGAGACATAAAACCTTGAGTCAGACAAAGTCTTAGTGAGCAGTAAATCGACTATCAAACATACCAAAAGAGTATAAAGGATAAAGGAATAGGAACCAAACCATCCCACTCCACCTCTTTCTACAGTGATAGCCCCCAGACTCAAACTAAAGTGAAGCAAACATAACATAGCAAACAATTAAGGTAAAACAATAATCACTCGAGTCAAGGTCGATGTTTTCCAAATACAAACCCCCAAGGCCTAAACCAAGATCAGATAAGCATCCAGAAAACACCGCTCTTGAGACCGAATGATGATACAACCAAACGTCCAAACATCCATGACTCCGGCTATCACTGTTATCATTGCCTTGATTTCACCATTAGTTGAATGACCACCTGTCAAGGGCTAATGGTAACCCCGGTTCTAGACATAACTCTGCACGTCGTCGCAGCCCGTGCCTAGGAATTTTCGCAACTACCCAGAGTACTAGCACGTCGTCGCAGCCCGTGCTTGGAACGTCGTCGCAGCCCGTTCCAACGTACTCTTGCTTTGAGCATGTTAGAACCTTCAACAACGATGAGATCTCAGCCTCCTAGTCATCCTCCTCGACGACTATTTCCATACTAGCTCAATCGCCTCTCAAGCTAACCATTATCATCAACCCGGATCGCATCACCGAGTTATCAACATAGCTTCGCACGTCGTCGCAGCCCGTGCTTGGAACGTCATCATGACCCGTCCCATTTCGTCATCATGCTTTGCCTCCTCGCATCATGGCAAAGTCCATCTCAATACCATGCTTTACCTCCTCGCATTATGGTAAAGTCTATCTCAACATCATCTAATCCATACATATGAGCTTCAACATCCGCTTCATATGCCACAAGCAGCTTTCACTATTCAAGAGCCTTTCCACTTAGCTTTTGAATCATCTTCGACCATCTTGTCTAGATCTAACTATCAATCAACTAACATACATAGCAATCAATCAAATCAATCATTAGCTTAAGCAATCAAGTAATCGAATATGGTCTAAGTAGGCATTTATAACTACAATGGCAATTTAGTAAATAAATGAGCATAGATATAACATACATGAATCATGGGTTTCTAGCATAGATCTAGTAAATATAAATCATGGGTTTTGTCTCTACAACTTGATGAATGAACTTGCATAAGTAAACATCTTCATAAGTAATGGATCTACACTTTGATCTAAGGAAAATGTATGGAATCACTATCTACAACACTCCAACAAACCACCAATCCAATATACTCCTTTGGGTCCGCGTGAGAGATAACCACCACTCACCAAATCACCCAAACACTTCAAAAACTATCAATTTCAGATCTGGACAGCAAGGATTCAAGCTCGATTTGGTGAAATCTCGCTTGAAATGGTGAAATCTAGCTTCGTCGGATGAAGATCTTCAACTTTGGCTCTTCGATCTTCGATCTTGGATGGATGTTAGAACTAGATTGGAATGGAGAAAAGGAAACGAGGAAATGTTGTAGTCGAGCTCTCAAAATGGCAGCACTTCGTTGCTTCGAAATCCGGTGCCAAAAAGTGAGCCAAAGCCCTCTATTTATAGGCTGAATTCTCCTTAGGTCGCCCAGATCTTAACTCGTAGGCTCGCTATTAGGTCGTTGCCGACCTAAAAAGTCTCGACCTAACTATACTACGACCTAAGACCCATAGTATGCACGCTACCTAAAACATAAGCGCGCGACCTAACAATCTATGCAACCTACCTTAGGTCGTCTAATCGACCTAACTGCACCACATAACTACCCAGCGACCTAACTATTGCCGACCTACCATTCCCAACGACCTTCAACTCATCGAACCCAACGACCTACGACCTAACTGGGACGAGGCTTATCACACGACCTAAAAACTCAACGACTCACTTAGGTTGCTCACGACCTAACTGAGTTACGACCTATCTATACACAGCAAACTTAGGTCGTTAATCCTCTTAGGTCGGTCAAATACTTATGTAGGTTAAATTCCTTAGGCCGTTAACTACCTCTAACCCATTAACTCGTCTAACTGCTAGGTCGTTAACCCTAAGTCGCTCATATCTATAGGTCGGATATCTGCCTTAGGTCGCTCCCATCCTATAGGTCGCTAATCCTATAAGTCGCTTCCCTCGACCTAAACATCACCACGACCTAAGCCTCTACACAAGTTAACTTCTATAACTCGGCAAAACCCTATAAGTCGCTAACTTGCTTAGGTCGGTCAAAGCCTTAACCCGGTCATATCTACTAACTCGTTAACACATTAGGTCGTTCACCACTCCTCAACGACCTAACATCCAAACGACCTAACCCCTTAGGTCGTCAACCCCACTAACTCGTCCATCCCCTAAGTCGCTATCTAACTCATTAACTCGTAACTCGCGAAGACCACTAACCCGTTAACTCGCTCCAACACTAACTCGAGTTAACTTTCCAATCTAATTTCCTCGCGACTCAAACAACATACAAGTTATCTTCCCCTACGACTTAGGTTAAGGACGACTTATCAACACTAACGACCTAGAATTCTACGATATATCGACACGTAAAATACGGGTCGTTACATTCTCTCCCCCTTAGGAATTTCGCCCCCGAAATCCCAAGCAAACAACAGCAATCAAAACTATTCCGCATGCCTACCATCCATAGCAGTCAACAAACCATGCATCCAATTCTAGCCTAGCATGCAGAATTCTAAGGTTAGAACAAGGTACGAATTCATGAGATGTCACGACACCTTAGGGCCATACCTCGAAGAGTTCGGGATGAGCTGCCTTCATCCTCTCTTCCTCCTCCCACGTACAGTCGTTAACATCATCACTCCATTGTATCTTGAGCAACGTAATCGTTTTCCTCCTAAGCTGTTTCGTGTCGGTTTCTACAACACGAAGCGGCTTACGAGGTCTCGTAACCACCGGATCAACCTCCAAGTCTTCACAGCTATCAGCAGAAACCACCATATTTGAGTCGTGCACATACTTCCGTAGATAAGATACATGAAAAACATTGTGCACACCCGCCATCTTTTCCGGTAACTCCAATCTATAAGCGAGCTTTCCAATTCGCTCGATAATCGGGAATGGTCCAACAAATCTCGGAGTCAATTTTCCTTTCTTCCCGAATCTAATAACATTCTTCAATGGAGAAATCTTCACAAAAACCATATCACCCACGTCGAATTCCAAATCCTTACGACGAATATCGGCATAACTTTTCTGACGATCTTGGGCTGCCTTCATTCGTTGCCGAATGATTTCTATACAATCCGAAGTCTGTCGAATCATCTCTGGCCCAAGTATCAGCTTTTCTCCAGTTTCCAACCAACATGTCGGAGAGATACACGGTCTTCCATACAATGCTTCATACGGTGCCATACCAATACTTGACTGGTAACTGTTGTTATATGCAAATTCCACCAAATGAAGGTGATCTTCCCATGATCCTCCGAAATCCAAAACACATGCTCTAAGGAGACCTTCCAAAACTCGGTTGACTCTCTCAGTCTGACCATCTGTTTGAGGGTGGTAAGCTGTACTCAAACACAACTTAGTTCCCAAAACTTCCTGGAAGCTCTTCCAAAATCCACTAGTGAACAAAGGATCTCGGTCGCTCACTATATTCTTCGGAACACCATGGAATCGAACTATCCACTTAACATAAAGCTCAGCCAACTTCGATGTAGTCCTAGTCGATCGAACAGGAATGAACCTTGCACTCTTGGTCAACCGATCTACGATGACCCAAATCCCTTCATTTCCCGCCTTGGTTCTAGGTAGGCCATCGATAAAATCCATCGACACTTGCTCCCACTTCCATGTAGGAACCTCTAATGGCTGAAGTAATCCACTGGGCTTCTTTTGCTCAGCTTTCACCAACTGGCAGTTCATACACTTGGAAATAAAATTTCCAACATCCTTCTTCATACCTTCCCAGTAATAGGTTCTCTTCATATCCCGATACATCTTATTTCCTCCTGGACGAATTTTCAACTTCGAGTGATGACTTTCCTTCAGAACTTCATCTCTCAATTCATCTATGTCGGGAACAACTAGTCGTCCTTGCTTCCGAAGCCAACCCTCTCGATCGACCTTGAATCTTTTATCCTTCTCTGGGTCCAATCCAGATTCCAAATCACGGATAATCTTGACAAGCTTATCGTCTCGCTTTTGACTCTCGCCAATCCTTTCCACAAGAGTAGGCCTTATCGATAAGTTTGCCAACATCTCAGGTTCCAATTCACATCTGGGCCTGAAATCAAATCCAGCCAAATACTCGAGACTCTTCCATTCCGAAAACATGGCTCCCAATCCGACATGTCTTCGACTCAACGCATCTGCTACTGGGTTACCTTTTCCCGGAGTATAAGCTATACCAAAATCATATGAAGCTAAAAACTCTAGCCATCGTTGCTGCCGAAGATTCAAATCCTTTTGGGAAAACAGATACTTCAACGACTTATGATCCGTAAACAACTCGAATCGAACTCCCAAAAGATAATGTCTCCACATCTTCAAAGCAAATACAATCGCCGCTAACTCCAAATCATGTGTCGGATAATTCCTTTCATGCGGCTTCAGTTGTCGACTAGCATACGCAACAACTTTATCCTTCTACATCAGCACTGCTCCAAGTCCAGTACCACATGCATCGGTGTAAACCACCATCTCATCATTCCCACTTGGAATAGTCAAAACAGGAGCACTTATTAGTCGCTCTTTTAGGATTACGAAAGCTTGCTCACACTTATTATCCCATCTGAACACTTGGTTCTTCTTCGTCAATCCTGTTAACGGTGCGGCTATCTTGGAAAAGTCTTTGATAAACCGTCGATAATACCCAGCTAATCCAAGAAAACTTCTCACATCAGATGCATTCTTAGGTCTAACCCAATCCTGGATCGCTGCCACCTTAGCGGGATCAACCGCTATTCCACTTCCAGAGATAACATGGCCTAAGAATCTCACTTCACTTTTCCAGAAGTGACACTTCGAAAACTTAGCCTTCAGCTGATGCTTCCGTAAGATTTCCAAAACAATACGCAAGTGCGTCTTGTGCTCTTCCTCAGTTCTGGAGTAAATCAGAATATCATCCACGAACACAAGCACGAACTTATTCAACCGATCTCTGAACACTCTATTCATAAGATCCACAAAATATGCTGGTGCGTTAGTCAATCCAAATGGCATTACCAGCCACTCATAAAAACCGGATGGTGTCCTGAAAGCAGTCTTCGGCACACTATCCTTCGCCACTCTTAACTGGTGAAATCCCGTTGCCAAATCCATCTGAGAAAACACCTTCGCCTCGTGAAGCTGATCAAACAAGTCATCTATTCTCGGCAATGGATACTTGTTCTTCTTAGTCACCTTATTCAGCTCACGATAATCGACACACAACCTCAACGATCCATCCGCTTTGGTTACGAACACAACTGGTGCGCCCCATTCGGACACGCTACGCCGAATGAATCCTTTCCGTAAAAGGTCATCAACTTGCACCTTCAACTCTTGTTGCTCCCTAGGCGCCATCCGCCTAAGAGGCATCACAACAGGTCTGGCTCCCTCAACTAGATCGATACGAAACTCAATCTCCCTATGCGGCGGTAATCCTTTGACTTCGTCAAAGACATCCTCAAATCCATTCACAATAGGCACCGATGACAGTCTATCCCGTGGAACAACCAGTGAATACATGAAGCTCATGAAGACGCCTTCCTCATGCTTGCATCGTATCACAACCTTTCGCCCTTCCATATTCCCGACTATCACCTCCAGCCTCTCACAATCAATCCTTGTCGCATACTTCCTAAGCCAGTCCATACCCAAAATAATTCCGAACCCCGCAAAGTTCAGAACAAAACAATCACAAACAAACGAGCAATCATGACTCGACACAACTAGACCACGGCATATCATACACAAACATGACGAACCCCCAACTGGATTAGTCACAACCAATGGCCTATCAACAATATCCGGTTCCAAACCTAACCGGCCTACAAGATCATCACAAACAAAAGAATGCGACGCTCCAGTATCAAACAACACTCTAACTGGAACACCACAAATGGAAAGAGTACCTTGAACCACCACACTCTTCCCCTTCTCTTCAGCAGTAGGAGCTTTTGAAGACGACGGCACAGCTCCCAAAGCATAAGCTTGCACAATCTGCCTGTCCTTCCTCGGTTCTGGACAATCTTTCCTGAAATGCCCTGGCTTGTCACAGTTGTGGCATTTCGCCGGCGCCTTTGGATTCCTACAATCCTTGGAGAGATGACCCTTCTGCTGGCAATTGTAGCAAGTCACTTCGCCCCTTGGCTTCTTCTGGCCATCCTTACCCTTTTGTTGCTGCTGCTTCCTCTTCTTGTTTCCACTCTGCTGCGGCTTAGATCCTTCCTTGGTTACAGTGACAACAGAACTTTCCCTAGGAAACAAACACTCATGCCTGAGGGCTTTCTCCACAAGCTTCTCAAACGGATCGTCCAGATGATCCACCAACTGCCTTCCAAGAAAACTATCCAAGCCTGTCACAAACTTCTCATTCTTCTGATAAGAAGATTCAATATACGACCGAGCATACTTGGACAAGGCCTCAAACTCAGAAACGTACTCAAGAACCGATCTCCCACCTTGCTTGAGTTCCACAAACTTCTTAAACAAGACAGATTTCTGAGCCGTAGAGATGAACTTAGCTTCAAATCTGACTTGGAATTGCTCCCAAGTAATCTCATCCTCCGGAGTATCAATGGTGATAGAATTCCACCAATCTAAAGCTCTCCCTTGAAGTTGCCTTGATGCAAGCTTCCTCCTAGTTGCATCCTCGATTCCCAAATCACCAAAGATCCTCCTACAAGCATCAATCCATCTCTGCACTTCAATAGTTGATTCCGTTCCCAAGAAAACTTTTCCTCCAAGAGAAGTATAGTCCTTACAAAGGTTAGCAAAATCCACTGGTCTTGGAGCTTGAACTTGAACTCCAACATCTACTGATGGCCCCGAGGCTGGTATCCTTCTCATGATCGAAGTCATCATGGCCTCAAACATAGGAGCATAATCAACAGCTTCCCTAGCAGCACGGCCTTCCCTAACAGCTGGTCTCCCCCTTCGGCTCATCCTTAATATCTACAAAAAGGAATGACTTAGAACACCTTGAGAAACAACTGCATAAGGAGTTCAAATCCTTATAAACTACTATATTATATATAGTAATCATTCATCAAAATACAATTACGTCTCTCATACGTAGTTACGTCAGCGAGCGTTGGCTAAAATCGATTAACCAAAGCTCTGATACCAAATGTGACGACCGCCCATGACTCCCGCACCAAAACAAGGAAATAGTGTGCTGAAAGGCGTGCCAGGCAGCCATGGGTGACCGTCAAGGGTAGAATAAACATCGCAGAATCTATCGTATAACTCACAGCGCATGGATAAAATATAATAGAGGAATATAATATGGTGAAGCTCCATAGAACAGAACATCATCATATAAGCATCATAGAAGTTTTATACAAACATATGAATCATCCATACATCAAAGCCTCACTACATAACACTCAAACAAATATAGCAGCGGAACACCCAGTACATAATATGAAAATAATATGCAAAAGCCTCCTGCTCGTCTTCGTCATCATCAATGTAGACCTCCATGAACAGCACCTGTCACCTGCTACCTAGTCTGCCCATCCCAACATGGATGAACAGCCCAAGGTAATAAGAGGAGACATAAAACCTTGAGTCAGACAAAGTCTTAGTGAGCAGTAAATCGACTATCAAACATACCAAAAGAGTATAAAGGATAAAGGAATAGGAACCAAACCATCCCACTCCACCTCTTTCTACAGTGATAGCCCCCAGACTCAAACTAAAGTGAAGCAAACATAACATAGCAAACAATTAAGGTAAAACAATAATCACTCGAGTCAAGGTCGATGTTTTCCAAATACAAACCCCCAAGGCCTAAACCAAGATCAGATAAGCATCCAGAAAACACCGCTCTTGAGACCGAATGATGATACAACCAAACGTCCAAACATCCATGACTCCGGCTATCACTGTTATCATTGCCTTGATTTCACCGTTAGTTGAATGACCACCTGTCAAGGGCTAATGGTAACCCCGGTTCTAGACATAACTCTGCACGTCGTCGCAGCCCGTGCCTAGGAATTTTCGCAACTACCCAGAGTACTAGCACGTCGTCGCAGCCCGTGCTTGGAACGTCGTCGCAGCCCGTTCCAACGTACTCTTGCTTTGAGCATGTTAGAACCTTCAACAACAATGAGATCTCAGCCTCCTAGTCATCCTCCTCGACGACTATTTCCATACTAGCTCAATCGCCTCTCAAGCTAACCATTATCATCAACCCGGATCGCATCACCGAGTTATCAACATAGCTTCGCACGTCGTCGCAGCCCGTGCTTGGAACGTCATCATGACCCGTCCCATTTCATCATCATGCTTTGCCTCCTCGCATCATGGCAAAGTCCATCTCAATACCATGCTTTACCTCCTCGCATTATGGTAAAGTCTATCTCAACATCATCTAATCCATACATATGAGCTTCAACATCCGCTTCATATGCCACAAGCAGCTTTCACTATTCAAGAGCCTTTCCACTTAGCTTTTGAATCATCTTTGACCATCTTGTCTAGATCTAACTATCAATCAACTAACATACATAGCAATCAATCAAATCAATCATTAGCTTAAGCAATCAAGTAATCGAATATGGTCTAAGTAGGCATTTATAACTACAATGGCAATTTCGTAAATAAATGAGCATAGATATAACATACATGAATCATGGGTTTCTAGCGTAGATCTAATAAATATAAATCATGGGTTTTGTCTCTACAACTTGATGAATGAACTTGCATAAGTAAACATCTTCATAAGTAATGGATCTACACTTTGATCTAAGGAAAATGTATGGAATCACTATCTACAACACTCCAACAAACCACCAATCCAATATACTCCTTTGGGTCCGCGTGAGAGATAACCACCACTCACCAAATCACCCAAACACTTCAAAAACTATCAATTTCAGATCTGGACAGCAAGGATTCAAGCTCGATTTGGTGAAATCTCGCTTGAAATGGTGAAATCTAGCTTCGTCGGATGAAGATCTTCAACTTTGGCTCTTCGATCTTCGATCTTGGATGGATGTTAGAACTAGATTGGAATGGAGAAAAGGAAACGAAGAAATGTTGTAGTCGAGCTCTCAAAATGGCAGCACTTCGTTGCTTCGAAATCCGGTGCCAAAAAGTGAGCCAAAGCCCTCTATTTATAGGCTGAATTCTCCTTAGGTCGCCCAGATCTTAACTCGTAGGCTCGCTATTAGGTCGTTGCCGACCTAAAAAGTCTCGACCTAACTATACTACGACCTAAGACCCATAGTATGCACGCTACCTAAAACATAAGCGCGCGACCTAACAATCTATGCAACCTACCTTAGGTCGTCTAATCGACCTAACTGCACCACATAACTACCCAGCGACCTAACTATTGCCGACCTACCATTCCCAACGACCTTCAACTCATCGAACCCAACGACCTACGACCTAACTGGGACGAGGCTTATCACACGACCTAAAAACTCAACGACTCACTTAGGTTGCTCACGACCTAACTGAGTTACGACCTATCTATACACAGCAAACTTAGGTCGTTAATCCTCTTAGGTCGGTCAAATACTTATGTAGGTTAAATTCCTTAGGCCGTTAACTACCTCTAACCCATTAACTCGTCTAACTGCTAGGTCGTTAACCCTAAGTCGCTCATATCTATAGGTCGGATATCTGCCTTAGGTCGCTCCCATCCTATAGGTCGCTAATCCTATAAGTCGCTTCCCTCGACCTAAACATCACCACGACCTAAGCCTCTACACAAGTTAACTTCTATAACTCGGCAAAACCCTATAAGTCGCTAACTTGCTTAGGTCGGTCAAAGCCTTATCCCGGTCATATCTACTAACTCGTTAACACATTAGGTCGTTCACCACTCCTCAACGACCTAACATCCAAACGACCTAACCCCTTAGGTCGTCAACCCCACTAACTCGTCCATCCCCTAAGTCGCTATCTAACTCATTAACTCGTAACTCGCGAAGACCACTAACCCGTTAACTCGCTCCAACACTAACTCGAGTTAACTTTCCAATCTAATTTCCTCGCGACTCAAACAACATACAAGTTATCTTCCCCTACGACTTAGGTTAAGGACGACTTATCAACACTAACGACCTAGAATTCTACGATATATCGACACGTAAAATACGGGTTATTACATCAACCATCCAATATCATTCAATAACAAATATCAATCATTCAGTATTAACCATTCAATATCAATTAATCACTCATAGCAGAATTGATTAATTCTTAATCAATTTAATTAACCTCTAATTAAATTAATTACTATCCTTTAATCATTTGGATTATCCTAACTCCTGCTTCATTGAATTATTACAAATCAAATTCATTAATCATCTTCAAATGATCTTCCTAATTAATCTTCCTCGATTAATTATCCTTTAATTATATTCAAGTAATTATCCTTAACCATATTCAGTAATTAACCTTTAATTACTATCATTAATTGCAATAATTAATGATCCTTCATTAATTAATTAACTATAATTAATTACATTAATCCTTAATTAATTACAATTAATTAATCATATTTTGTTCAATTATTATTATTAATCAACCTTGATTAATATCATTAATTAAATAATCCTTATTAATTAATTAACCCTTTAAGTAATTAAATAATTAACTTATAATTAATCATTTCTTTAATCAGTAATTAACAACCTGTAATTACTTATCTTAATTAATTAACATCTTAACTAATTATATTAACCTTTATTAATTACTTTAATTAATAAATCTTAATTACTTCATTAAGTAATTATTAAACAATTAAGTTAATAAATAAATCCTTAGTTAATTACCTTATTAATTAATTACATTTTAATAAATTACACTTAGTAATTAATCTTAAGTTAAACTCATTCATTAATTACTTAATCACATTAATTAATTAACTGAACTAATTAAGTAATTGACTCTTAATTACTTACATAAGTAATTATCTCTAATTACTTCTCTTAGTAAATCTTAATTACTCTTTTAACAATAATTAATTCCATCATTAAATAAATCTTAACTAATTACTTACTCCATAATTAATTATCTTCAAAACAATTAAGTTAATCAATTCCATAATTGATAACATTAAGTGATCCCATTTAATCACTTTCATTAATTACTACCATGAGTAACTTCCCTAATTTCTTCCCTAAGTAATTAACATTCTAATCACATTCAAAAATTAATCATTACTTACTTCATTAAGTAATCACACTTAATTAATCCATAATTAAGTGATTATTTAAAATTAAATAAACAATTAACTAATTATTTAAAATTAATTAAACAATTAATTAATCACTTCTAATATATTTCAAAAATTTTAATTAAATAAGAAAACATCATCTTTAATTAAACTTTTACTTATTAATGAATCGTAATTTAATTAAGTACCTTTAAGTTCATATCAAAATAAATTATTCATAATTATCTACATAGATAAATTATTTGAAATTAATCCAAATTTTTTATAACTTAAAAATAAACCTCTTCTATAGGTTTACAAAATACATATCAATAACTCAATTGGAAAAATAACATATGGAAATAAATTTTAAAACTTAAAACATCTAATTTAAACTTATAAATTTCCAACAGAAATTTATGTAGGATCGATTTCACCCTAGAGGGGGGTGAATAGGGTGATAGTATAAATTATAAAAAAATTAATTGCGGAAGCTTATAAAATAATTTCAACACAGATCACAGAATAGTAGCAGCACAGATAAAAGCAGAATAAATGCAGAAATAGAATGACACAGAATTTACCCAGCTTCGGCAAAAACCTGCCTACGTGCTGCCCCCAAGGTTTCTACTAGAAATTAGATAGTCACACGCTTACACACGTAAACTCGCGACACCCGCTGCTGACTAACCTAACTCTACGCTCAAAACCCTGCCACAACTCAGCCACTGAGTTGTGAATTCTCAAGCTACGCCACGTAGCTTGTCCCCTAGTCACACGACTAGCAAATACAACGGTTTGAAAAGAGATTTAAAAATTAGAAACAAATTCAAAACTAAAAATAAGATAAAGCCCTTATTTATAAAAACTAAATCCCTTAACAAAACCCTAATTTAAAAAGGCCGGCCCCTTTTATTATTTAGACCCGCTTCCTTTTCTATTCGGTCCTTTGGAAAATGGCGGCTTCTTCGATCATAATTTAGGGCTTTTGTCCTTCGATCAAAATTAGGGTTTTGGATGCGGTTTGATATTGACGCTCTATTGATCTTGGAGTCGCGCTCGGCTGCTTCTCTTGATTTGTGAAATTAGGGTTCGGCTTCGGTTGCTTCGAGATAATTGAATTCGCCTTCGTATGTTATTTGTATCTTTTGCTTTCAGGTTTGATTGCTTGAATTCGATTGCTTTTTCATTCATCCCGATGATGATACTTGGGTACTCGCATTTATATGAATTCGAATACACTAATTAACTCGATACTTTCCTGAAATTCACTTTCGTGATGCGCACGACTTTCCTGATGCGTTCGATACTTACTTGATTCCTACGGCTTTGTTTTGAGAACTTTCGATCCTTCTTGAATAACAAGGCAGAAACTTTCCTCTTTTTAATTGCTGACTATTTCAAAAAAATAAAAATACGAATTTTTTCTTTTCCCTGTTTCATGCATTCTGTAACTTGCTTCTCTGCTACTATATGTATTCATCAATGTTGGCATCTGCATTGCATTACTCAGTGAACTCCATTTCACTTTGTTGCATTTGGTCTCGCGTTTCACTGTTGCATGCACTTGTTGTCGCAGTATTGCTGTTCATATGAACTTGCATTCATTCGAGTTGTATTTACACCATCTCTTGAACTTCAGTAATTGTCTGTTTCACTACCATACTGAAATTCACTGTTGCACTTGAGTTTTTGCTTGCATTGTCACTTGGTCGACACTTGCCTTAGTCTGGTTATTCTTCACTGTTGTATAATTGCATTTGGTCTGCACTGTGTACTTTGGTTTCATGATACATTGTTTCTTGGCATTGACCACTATCTTCATTGCATGTCACTGGATGTTGTGGTAGTAGCTGTCTTCACTGATGCTGCACTTGGTCTTGTCTTTGATGTTCCTCTCATTGCATATGAACTTGGTCTACTTGATGCTGTAGCTTTCAAGTATATGTGCATCACTTGACTTCATTCCACTGCGCATTTCTCTGGTTTCTGTAGTTGTAACTGGTCTTTGTAGTTGCTGTGCCTCTGAGTTATTTCTTGCATCATAGTCTGGTTGGTGAATTATATTTGTGAACATTAACTTGGGGCAGATGCTATGTCTTTGTGCATTTCACTGTGTTCATTTGCTTCATGTCATACTATGTTGTTTCATTGCTGCACTTGAGTTTTGTTACTTGAGCTGCTTTGTTGAGTTCCATTTAACTTAACTGTACTTGTACAACTTCATTGTGGCTTGTACATGCTGTATTGTCTGGTCTGGTCTGCATACATGATTGTTATAGTCCATTTTGTTGTTGGTCTTCATTGCATTCATGTCATGTTGCCTTGTGTTGAATCCGGTTTCAACACTCGGGTTTGACCTTGCGCTCGTGTCGTGATTTTGAATATATTGCACGTGAGTTGAACCCGGCTTTTCATTTGGGTTTGACCTGTGCTCACCTGTCCCTGTAGCATTATCAAGTGTATATCGACGTGCACGGCCTTGTGGCATGTACAGTGATACACTGTGCATGTCACATTGTTCGTGTGTGATGAATTCAAATGTAAATGATGACGAACAACCCAAATAACTGAGGCAAATCATACTTTCAAAAATCATATTTTATTTTATATTGCAAAAATATTTCTTTTTCAATTTTACTGTGTTAGTGAATATTTTTGCAGATTGTTCAGATGCTGGATTCAAACTGGAATGCAGTTGAAGACAAAATACGAGTGTGAGTGATATGTAGTGAGGTTATAAATGTAAATTGAAATCGTGATGTATTCAAAAATGTATATGTATAGTGAGAGCTTGAATTTGTACTATTCAATATTGTAATAAATATTTGTTTGAATAAAATTTCTGTTTGAATTCAAATTCCATTCAAATTCTGTGTAATTTATTTTATTCAACAAATATTTATTTAATCTAAGAAAAATAGAATAGTACATTACCAAATACATTTAAATGAATATATATATCTATTATCATCAAACAAAAACATATAAGCGCATATTCAACAATCTCCCCCTTTTGATGATAACAAACGTATATTTAAGATTTTAACCATGTTAAATGTATTTGATCAATGATATACTCTAATTGCTCCCCCTATTTGAATGCTTCCTCTTTACATGATGCCCCCCCTACATATATGCATACAAATAGAAATATATAATTAAGTCTAGATGCAAATGGAAAATTATTTGACCTTTGCTTGATTCTATTTGACAAAATCTTAACTTTTCTCTCCCCCTTTTGTTATCAGCAAAAGAATAGCAGTGTTAGAAAAATAGAGATTAAGTGATCAATATTAATCCAACATTAAACTCAAATTGAATATAAATATTAAACTCCAATAAGAATCAAACAAAAAATCATAACTACCCTTGTTAGGCGCATATTCCACTTTTAGAATGAATGATGGAAATGATGTTCTAATATAAAATCATACAATTGTATCAACTTGTGGTACATTTATATCAGGAATTTGAATACCTACTAATCATGCATAACCGTTAGGACTTTTAAATGAGATTAGTAGTATTCCAATTTAATTTTAAAAATGAAATCAAGTATCTTCTAACCACGCATGACCGTGAGGACTTTTAAATGGGATTAGAATCAACTTGTCTATTAAATCAATTAATTTTGATATGCGTTCCATACATGCATAACCATAAGGACTTTTAAATGAGCATGGAAGCACATAAAAAAAATCCAAGTAATTCACCCATGCATAACCGTGAGGACTTTTAAATGAGAGTGAATACTTTGGATATTTATTTATTTTTAAAAAATATATGAAATGAAAAACAAATGTTCCCTGATTATAGCACCACATATCGACCAACTATATATAAGTTTTGATAAACCATGGTCGATAGAAATATGATAGATATAGAAATGGTCATGGAATCATTACCCAACAAAAAGTTTTATAACTCTTGTTTGAATTCCTAAAGAAATTTTCCAAATATACTCTCTTGAGTAATGCAAGTTAAATATCAACACTTCTCACCTTTTTAATCACTATTTATCTTTTTGATAATTAGCAGGGAGTCAGAGTAGTCAAAATTTGTCATTTAAAATCAAATAAAAATGACTAATCTGAAAATATGGTTAAAAATGATTTTCTTGAAGAACTTTTATGAGAAAAAAAATTCTGCTAATTGAAAATTATTTGTAATGAAAAATATGCAGATAATTTCTTTGAAAAACGATGCAGTTACTAAATGTCTCACCATAAATCACATTCAACTAGTAATTTTTCTATCAACTAGATTACCAGTGTAATCTGCATCTGAATTTCTCTTTTACTCCAAAATATCACTAACTATATTTGATAGACCAGATCATGAAGTGTGCATGAAAACTCAAACAGCATTCTAAATGGCATTCACTCGAATTTGGATTGAAGCCGTGTAAATAATCAGAAAATCGTGAATATAGAGTTAGCCGAATTATAACCAAATGCATTATCATCCAACAAATCACAATATTTAATCCAAACAAATATGTATGAAGTAATTCAAAGATTAGTGTTTTTGGCATAAATATAATTGGCCAACTATTTTGAATAAGTCAGAATCAAAGTCATCATCATCATCTCGATATTGGCTGATTCAGAATATGGCGCAGATTATCACATTTAATATATCGTTCAAATAAATATACCATTACCTGTTTTACCTTTACGATATTTTTCGTTATTTATCCATTGTGATTCTGTCACCTTTATAATAGGCTAAGGAATTTTGCTTTGTCATCCGTTGTGTTTCTGGAACAGCCAAAAATCCAGAAAACACTATTAATGTTCCTTAGCCTGCCACCACACCTACACGATGAAAGATTTATGTGACCTATTTGTTTTTATAGGTCCATGGTTGTTAGTGGCAGAAAATTTTGAAAAACAATTTTGTAAAGACCCAAAACTATTTATAATTGTTCCCTTTGGCACCCAAATTTGTTTAATTTTGAGAGATTTTATATTTGTGCCTTTTGGAACCCAAATTGGTATGGTTTCCACATGTTTGGGTCTATTCCAACAATTATTGTGATCGTGTCCAAATTTTCTACAAATTGTGCACATGGAATTTTCTTGATTAATACCGCTTTCAACATTTTCAGATTGATTATATCCAAGTCCTTGTCTAGCTGTATTAACAGTTTGCTTCCCTAATAGCAGATTCAACGATTTCTCACTTTTTGAAAATTTATCTAAAGTTATTGACAATTATTGAACTTGTATTTTGAGAGATTCATTTTCGTTCAATAATTGCGTGCACTTTTTGATAGAATTTTCTCTCCTAGTATTTTCGTTCTCTTTCAAAATCAGAATTTCATTTTCAAGTGATTTTACATTAGTTTCTGATTTTTTAATTTCTTCTTCGAATGTTGGACACTTATTACACTTAGGGATCCTACTTTGATATGTTTTAACTAATTGGTCAAATTGTTTATTTAAATCTATCAAAGTATCTTTTTGTGATTCAAGTTTGGCATACTTCTCCCTAAGTCGTTCAAAATAACCATTCACTTCGTGAAAATATATCAGTAATTCAGAATGAGAAAGTTTTGATACCTCACTTGGCTCGTCATCATCACTGTCAGTTATTTCACCATGAAGACACAAGTCTGCTTTTTCATCCTCACTGTCAGCACTTTGATTATCTTCATCACTTGTATTCCACGTGGTAGCAAAACTTCTCCTTTTTGATTTCTTTTCAAAGTCGCGTCGATTTTGAGGACAATTGGGCTTGATGTGTCCGGGTTGGTTGCACCTATGACAGTTGATCTTTTGTTCTTCTGGATTGTCCAATATTTTATTTATTCTGCTTTTCAATTTTCGATTTAGAGCTGAATTTCCGTATTTGTAATTCCATCTTTTGACTTTCTTTATTATCAGCTCCAATTCTGCTGCTCCATCATCATTATCATCACTATCAATTTCTGTTGTTCCTTTAAGATCTATTGATTTCTTTCGAGTATCACCTCCTTCACGTTCTTCCTTGAATTTCATTTCAAGCTCATAAGCAGTGAGGTTTCCGATGAGTTCTTCGACTTTCATTTGTTTCAAATCTTTTGACTCTTGAATGGCAGTCACTTTGGCTTCAAAACTTCGTGGAAGGACTCTGAGGATTTTTCGGACTATCTCCAACTCTGTATATGGTTTTCCAAGGGCTTTTGATTTGTATACGATATTGGAAAGTCGTCCATGCATCTCTTTGACATTTTCTTCTTTTTCCATTGTGAAATTCTCGTATTCGCTGCTTAGCATGGCAAGGTGAGATTCTTTGACTTGAGATGTTCCTTCGTGAGTCACTTCTAGTGTGTGCCATATTTCCTGTGCAGTTAGACAATGTGAGACACGATTAAATTCAAATTGATCCAATGAACAGATAATAGAATTCATAGCTCTAGCATTAGCATTTTGTAATTTATTTTCTAGTTCTGTCCATTGATCCATCGGTTTATCTATTTCCTGATTATCTACAATTATAGTTGGTGCTCTATAACCTGACTCAACAATGTTCCAAGCGTCAATGGTTTTCAGAAAAATTTTCATTCTATTTTTCCAATAAGCATATTCACCATTGAACATTGGTGGTCTAACTATGGACTGACCTTCAGCAAAAGCATTATTAAAAGAAGCCATTTTAAAAATTCAAAAATTTTAAAAATAAAAGTTGGTTTATGAAAAACGAATTTTTTAAAACAGAAGTTGACTTTTATTCCTAGTTCTGATACCACTTGTAGGATAGATTTCACCCTAGAGGGGGGTGAATAGGGTGATAGTATAAATTATAAAAATAATAATTGCGGAAGCTTATAAAATAATTTCAACACAGATCACAGAATAGTAGCAGCACAGATAAAAGCAGAATAAATGCAGAAATAGAACGACACAGAATTTACCCAGCTTCGGAAAAAACCTGCCTACCTGCTGCCCCCAAGGTTTCTACTAGAAATTAGATAGTCACACGCTTACACACGTAAACTCGCGACACCCGCTACTGACTAACCTTACTCTACGCTCAAAACCCTGCCACAACTCAGCCATTGAGTTGTGAATTCTCAAGCTACGCCACGTAGCTTGTCCCCTAGTCACACGACTAGAAAATACAATGGTTTGAAAAGAGATTTAAAAATTAGAAACAAATTCAAAACGAAAAATAAGATAAAGCCCTTATTTATAAAAACTAAAGCCTTTAACAAAACCCTAATTTAAAAAGGCCGGCCCCTTTTATTATTTAGACCCGCTTCCTTTTCTATTCCGTCCTTTGGAAAATGGCGGCTTCTTCGATCATAATTTAGGGCTTTTGTCCTTCGATCAAAATTAGGGTTTTGGATGCCGTTTGATATTGACGCTCTATTGATCTTGGAGTCGCGCTCGGCTGCTTCTCTTGATTTGTGAAATTAGGGTTCGGCTTCGGTTACTTCGAGATAATTGAATTCGCCTTGGTATGTTATTTGTATCTTTTGCTTTCAGGTTTGATTGCTTGAATTCGATTGCTTTTTCATTCATCCCGATGATGATACTTGGGTACTCGTATTTATATGAATTCGAATACACTAATTAACTCGATACTTTCCTGAAATTCACTTTCGTGATGCGCACGACTTTCCTGATGCGTTCGATACTTACTTGATTCCTACGGCTTTGTTTTGAGAACTTTCGATCCTTCTTGAATAACAAGGCAGAAACTTTCCTCTTTTTAATTGCTGACTATTTCAAAAAAATAAAAATATGAATTTTTTCTTTTTCCTGTTTCATGCATTCTGTAACTTGCTTCTCTGCTACTATATGTATTCATCAATGTTGGCATCTGCATTGCATTTCTCAGTGAACTCCATTTCACTTTGTTGCATTTGGTCTCGAGTTTCACTATTGCATGCACTTGTTGTCGCAGTATTGCTGTTCATATGAACTTGCATTCATTCGAGTTGTATTTACACCATCTCTTGAACCTCAGTAGTTGTCTGTTTCACTACCATACTGAAATTCACTGTTGCACTTGAGTTTTTGCTTGCATTGTCACTTGGTCGACACTTGCATTACTCTGGTTATTCTTCACTGTTGTATAATTGCATTTGGTCTGCACTGTGTACTTTGGTTTCATGATACATTGTTTCTTGGCATTGACCACTATCTTCATTGCATGTCACTGGATGTTGTGGTAGTAGCTGTCTTCACTGATGCTGCACTTGGTCTTGTCTTTTATGTTCCTCTCATTGCATATGAACTTGGTCTACTTGATGCTGTAGCTTTCAAGTATATGTGCATCACTTGACTTCATTCCACTGCGCATTTCTCTGGTTTCTGTAGTTGTAACTGGTCTTTGTAGTTGCTGTGCCTCTGAGTTATTTCTTGCATCATAGTCTGGTTGGTGAATTATATTTGTGAACATTGCATTTCACTGTGTTCATTTGCTTCATGTCATACTATGTTGTTTCATTGCTGCACTTGAGTTTTGTTACTTGAGCTGCTTTGTTGAGTTCCATTTAACTTGACTGTACTTGTACAACTTCATTGTGGCTTCTACATGCTGTATTGTCTGGTCTGGTCTGCATACATGATTGTTATAGTCCATTTTGCTGTTGGTCTTCATTGCATTCATGTCATGTTGCCTTGTGTTGAATCCAGTTTCAACACTCGGGTTTGACCTTGTGCTCGTGTCGTGATTTTGAATATATTGCACGTGAGTTGAACCCGGCTTTTCGTTTGGGTTTGACCTGTGCTCACCTGTCCCTGTAGCATTATCAAGTGTATATCGACGTGCACGGCCTTATGGCATGTACAGTGATACACTGTGCATGTCACACTGTTCGTGTGTGATGAATTCAAATGTTAATGATGACGAACAACCCAAATAACTGAGGCAAATCATACTTTCAAAAATCATATTTTATTTCATATTGCAAAAATATTTCTTTTTCAATTTTACTGCGTTAGTGAATATTTTTGCAGATTGTTCAGATGCTGGATTCAAACTGGAATGCAGTTGAAGACAAAATACGAGTGTGAGTGATATGTAGTGAGGTTATAAATGTAAATTGAAATCGTGATGTATTCAAAAATGTATATGTATAGTGAGAGCTTGAATTTGTACTATTCAATATTGTAATAAATATTTGTTTGAATAAAATTTCTGTTTGAATTCAAATTCCATTCAAATTCTGTGTAATTTATTTTATTCAACAAATATTTATTTAATCTATGAAAAATAGAATAGTACATTACCAAATACATTTAAATGAATATATATGTTTATTATCATCAAACAAAAACATATAAGCGCATATTCAACAATTTAAACTTAGTTTTTAAACTATTACTTAATAACTTGATTTAATATTTTAAAATGAAAACATTCCTTTTAAACTAAATTTCAAAACACACACATTTTTTTTTAAATCGAAATTCAAAATCCTCTTGAATAAGTAATTTCAAATTAAAACCTCTCGACATTTTAAATTTGAAATTGAATTCAATTTATATTTTTCTCTTTTAAAAGTTGATAAACTTCCTACTTACACAAAACAAGTTCCAACAATTTATTTTCTTTTAATCAAAACCCAAGTATTAACTGCCATTAAAACTCTACAGGACCAAAATCAAACCACCCGAGCAATACACGGCAAAAACACGAGAACTACTCCGAGAAACCCCCAACACCATACGCTTCGAGTCGCTCCCGATGTTTACATGCATCCATGCCCGAGAGAAATTCATCTCTCCCAAAACATGGTTCCAGTGCACTCCCCAACGTGCACCGTGCACGTGCCCCGCTGCCAACGGCCACCGTGGGTCATCGCTTCCATTGCCGATCATCACTCATCCACCCACGAACACGATCGAACAACCAGATCGAACCAAAGACAATCGAATCGAAATTTTGTCTTCGAACTCGAAATACTACAGCTACTTGACCACCAAACCCAATGCCATCGATGATCACCTCCACTAGAAACACCAGCGACCCTTCCACAGCACTGTCTCATCTCCAAGTCCCCATTCCCCAACACGCGATCAACCTCGATCTCTTATCCAAGTCGCGAAAATTCCCAAAGCCAGACCGAAACCCAAACAAACTAAAACCCTAATATCTTCAATTTCGAACAAATCACTCATTGAAAAATTTATTCAACATTTTTCCCAAATTCTACCTCTCAAAAACTGCCTACGATCCAAAATTCAACTCGATTTATCAAGTAAATCATCTGTAGTACACAAAAATCCTAAAACATTCAAACCCAAATTTCGAATGAATTACTAGACTATAAATTACATACTTCATATCTAAATTCAAGATTTTACATCCAGATTACATGCATGGAGTTGAACTTTGAATTTAAGAAAATAAATTTTTAACAAATATTCATGTTCCTCTGTAACCTTTACTTAAATCATGATTTATGATATTTAAAATTTCCAAGCTATTTTAAAATCTTTATTTTACAATTATAAATCTATTTCATTCAAATATTAAGGCCAGTATGGATTCGAGTTGTTGGAATTGAATTTTTTCTTTTATCAGAACCTTCATAGTAAATTAACAGGGAACTCTTGCATATATATGAACAAACAAGCTCTTCCATCATAAACATAACAATTCATATAAATTTAAAACTATAGTATTTTAATTCAAAACAATCAACACATGCATAACAGTAAATTTTACATCAACTGTTTTTAAAAACATTTACTCACCTGATAAATTGCAGAGCATATTTCCCAGGCCTGATCACTCTAACTGGAAAAGGATTTTGATTTGCTTTTGATTATGCTTTTTCTTGAAAATCCCTTGCATGCTTTCAAGTAGTCGTTTAAAAGTTGAAATTGCAGATCTTTATTAGAAAATGCAGGCTGAAGATTTTATGTTGCAGGTTTGAACATTTTTTTGAATTGTAGGCTTTTCATTTGCAGGTTGAAATTTCATTTAGTTGCAGATTTTAAATTTGCTGAAACAGATCTTCATTTGCAAACTCATTAGCTTTTGGAAATCTCAGGTTTGAATTTGATATTGTAGTAATTTGGTTTGAGTTTATATTTGCTTTTGATTCAAGTTTCAGGTTTGGGAAATTGTTTCTGCTTTTGCCATTAACATTTGAAAGAAGATAAACAAAGAGAAAATGAAAAATGAAAAAGTTATGTTTATAAAAAAAAAAGACACTTGTTGTCAAAGAATAACACTTGTCATTTATACTCCTTAATTTACTAACAAGTGTTATTTAGATATGTTAATATGAATACACATGTCATTAAGTATTTTTAATTTGAATTTTATTTAATTTTAAATGTAAATATAAATTTACATATTTACTTACTTAATTGATAAATACTTACATGTACATAAGTGTTTTTAATTAAATTTTTATTTAGTTTAAATGTAAATATACTTACTTATTTAATTTAAAATATGTATAAATACTCTAAAGTTAGTTATAATATACATCTTATACATGTTATTTTAAATCTTAAACATTCATTTTTAACGTAAACATTTTAAAAGAAAACAAACAAAGCTTGTTTAAATTCTTTTGAACCTATCACATTTTAAATACTTTAAAAGAAAGACAAAACAAAACTTTGTTTAAAACCCTTTTTAAGCTATCCTATTAAAAATAAATAACAATCTTATATTTTGAAAATAATTAAATCAGTCTTTAAATTAACTTTTGAAGAATATTAATTTTTAAACAAAGCTTTAAATTATAATTCCATACCTATTCAAATTATCAATAGATTTAAATTCAATTTCGAAACAACTCAAATTATAACATATACATACATATATATTACAATTTGAAAATTCATCTTTTATTTAAAACTAAAGATCTCCTATTCACAATATATATCAAATGTATATATTATAAATAGAATAAATTTTCATTAGCTTTGAAAAACAATTCTTATCAAATTTTGCCAGATTAAAAATTTACTAACCTTTAAAGATTACATTTACCAATTTAAACTAAAATTATAAAGAAAATTATCAAATCAATTAAATTATTATTTCAGATTATTAAATCGATATTGCCCAAAATTCCGGGTCGTTACAGGTGTATATCAATGTATTGTTGCTTTTTCTTCCGCTGTGTTGTCATACTTAATTGTGTTAAAACCTCCGGCTCGACTCGAATTTTAACGGTTGAATCTGCGGCATTCGAGTACAAGTGAAGTACGGGGGCCAATTTTCGAACGCTGAAATTTGGATCGTGACATTTTGGTATCAGAGCTGAGGGTTAAAACTTTAGCTCAGGAGTATAACAGCTTAAGTAGCTCGTTAGAGATAGGATGAAGTATACCCTAGAATGAGAATATCCCTAAGATATCCGTTCGTATGCCTCAGTAAATTCTCCTCTTACTATCTGCTGATAGTGAGTATGAGTGCAAGAAGAGGACGAGATAGGGGACAGGGGAATACGACTATAAATGGTCAATACCCTGTAACAATAAGGAAATGATCTTTTCTCTATCAATCTCTTTTGTTCAGCATCATTTCTTAACTCTTCGATAGTAGATGCAGGAATTTTTTTTTGATATATTTGAATGAGACATAAACTCCAAATGGTTAGAATTATTGTTTGGATGTAATTGATTGTTTTGGTTGCTATGGTTGATAGATATACTTTGGTTTTTATACTAAAAGATTTGAAATTTTATCCATATATCTATCTATTGTTTAGGGTCCGATATATGCTACGAATGGTTAGTGTCCCTTCAAACTAATCAGTGCCTTGCATATTTCGTAGATCTGGATGACCCAAGTATATGTGAAAAACTTAATAGATTCTTTCTTGTATCTATTGTTGATATTTTGATTTGGTTAAGCCAAATGCAGAATAGATATTCAGTTTGATTTGATGAATCATCCTTCATCTATCTTTGGATTTTAACTTTGATTGTAGAGACCCATAGCATCAGCCGAGGCAGAGCAACCTCAAAAGCCAGAAGAGTTGGCGATTATGGTTCGGCTAATCAGATTCAAGAGCCGTCTATGGATGAGGAAGTACCAGAAGAACATGAGGAGGTATTCGACGATGAAGAAGAATTCAAGGTCGAGGAAGGACTCGAAGAGGATGAGGAAGAGTTTGAGGACGAAGAAGAATTTGAAGACGAGGAGTATTATGTAGAGACAAAAGATGATGAAGCAATTATTTGGGATTTAGATGATGCCATTGGGGGGCTAGATGGTGGAGGTTTTATCCCTGTAGTACCTCATCCAGTTGAAGATTCGGAATCCGACAATGAGGCGGAGATCAGGGAATTATCAGGGCCTGAGAGAGGAAGCTCTGATGGTGAGGATCTGTAGATGATTACGATGTTTCCTTTTGGGTAATATATGCTTTACATATGTATTTTGACTCAGGAGGTTGTGAATGCTAGATGTATGTATATGTATGGTTGGATGAATGACTATAACATTTGTATGAATGCCCTTAGTAACACTTAATGTAAAGTGTATTTTGATTTAACCTAAGAATCTATGTGTTTACCGGTATAGTTAAGCTGTTATTGGCCTATTTTATGTGAGTGGATAATTTATAAAAGTAAAACTGGCAAATTTTGAGGACGAAACTTCTTAAGGAGGGGAACCTGTAACGATCCTGATTTTGACTAAATTAAATTGGGAATTAATTTAAATTTTTGAATAAAATTGCAAAATTAATCGGTAAATAGATTCAAGTTTCTCCAAATTTAAATTTAATATGTGTTAATTCATTTGAAATTAAATCTTATATATATGCGACCTAACTAGAAAAATAAATAAATATATAAGGCAATTTGTATGTAAGGCAATTTAAATACTTAAGTTAGAAATATAATTATACACATAAAATAAATTACAAAATATGTAGTAAACGAATTTGTTAAATTTCAACAACTTAATAAAAATAGAACTTCATTAAATTTCAAATTAACAAGACCAAAACAAAATTCAACATAAGACACACACACACACATATATATATAAGACAAAAGGAAGAAATACAAACAAAATTGGATAAGTAATATAAGTATGTGAGATTATAAAGAAGACAACAAATATATATATATGTTCATGTACAAGCAAAATATTAGTATGAGAACAAAAGAAAAGAAACAAAATAAAATAAGAAAAAATGTACTTACAAAATAATAATAAACCGAAATATGTGAGTTAGCTTGCAAAATGGAAAAGGGTGAAAACATAAAAGACATAAGTATTGAATGTTTGCATTTCTGTAACGACCCGTTATTTTGGACCATTCAAATCGACAATAAAACCATACATGTCCGATTTGAATAATTCAAAATACCGAATTGTTAATTTAAATTTGGCAAAACGTAACATATACAATAAATAAATCAATCACAGATCACAGACACAGAGTAATATGATGCAGCGGAATAGATAAAAATAGTAGTTCATGAAGCTACTATATACATTAAAGTTAGAAATAAAATGCAACCAAATAGTTTAAATGCAGTGAAGTCTCCAATGCAACAGATGACTTCTCTGAACCAATCAACTGGAAGGGCTGGAATCTGAGTCGATAGTTGGATCTCCAAATGAAACTCTGAACTCTAAAGGTGAATCTCTAATGCTGTATCACTCGGTCTGACCCGAGCGTAAAGCAAAACACAAAACACTCGAGTCAGGATTAACATTCTTATATAAATAAATCCAACTCAAGTGAAATATCAACTGAAATACAAATAACTTAAAGGATGTTGGGATAACCACCCTCTAAGGGTCCATGGAACTATCTACAAGGTAGAAATATACACTATAACACCGAGGTCAATTCAAATTTATATTTCAAAACCAAATATTATTTTCACTTCAAATATCTCTATATTTCCCAAAATATTATATAGATTAAATAATTTATAAAGTGAAGTATATTCAATTCCTTTACTTAGCGAACCCTTCAACATCAATCCGACCTTCCCTTACACATTAAATTCAATCTCAATTTATCACTTTAAAATCTTCCTAAATTAACCACTTTAATTTTTATAAATCTCAAATCTGGATTTTGATATCCCAATTTCCCTTTTTATCTCAATATGTTTCCATACTTTAAGTATTTAACATTTCAACTAAATTTTTCCCAATCTAGTCTTCTTACTTCGAATTTCAAAATTTAGTTCAACTAAATTTTCACTTAATTCAATTAGTTATCTACATAACGAATTCTACTATCTTGGTTCCAAATACATATCCAAATCTCTAAACCATTTAATTCCACTATAGTTCATAGCTTAAATATAACAATTTAAGTTTAACAGTTTCATATAGATTCTCGATTTTTACATCATTATTATTCAGTCTCGAATCCTTCCTTATTTGATTCAATATCCTTTTAGTGACCTTAAATTACATTTTCTCAATATTTCTTAAATTTTATTAAACGTGAAATACCACATTCGATAAATTTCAAATTGATTTAAATAAATAAATCCTTATCTAAAACCATAAAAAAAATAACCCAAATTTATCTCCCAGTCTTAATTGTTCAATATTATTTCAAAACTATTCGAGATAAAATTTACATAAATTTTTATCAAAATTTATGTATTTAATCAAATCTTGATTAAACTAGATATACTTAACTCTATATTTATCCTTACCCCTTATATGTATTTAAGCATTTACATTTAATAAGACCATATGTTTCTTATCATAGGGTTCAAGTGTTACGGATATTATCATTTCTATCCGTACACAAAATGTATACGGGTGAATAGCATTTCAACCCATAATCCCAAATTTATTTAAATGAAAACCGCTTGGGACTATCATTTCAACCCATTTCAATTTAAAAATCAAACATAACAAAGGAAACTTGCAGTGTGATGACAGGGATGGTGTCAAAGTAAATAAACAAACAATAACAACAATCAACAACCATTCAATAACTTAATCAAATAACCCCGAAATAAGCGTATTAATTCGCATTGTTACTTGTATAATTATTTCTAGAATCTACACTATCATTTCATGTAGATTACAGATTATTACATTTCAGTTTTTCACTTGTCGTTCCATTTCAATTTCAGTTTAATATTACAACAGTTAATCCAAACTACGTTCAAAGCTTTAAAGTATAACTTATCAATTTCTACGCCAATTAATGGGTCAAATTAAACTAATCAAATTTACATATGGCGGGGTCAGGTTTAATCAATCAAGGTCCATCATATATAATCCGTTTTACTTTGTAAACTATACCACCTCAAATCTTACTAGCAAACTAGTTATCACTTAACAATAGTAATTAACATCCAATTTAAATGACAATCAATCAATCAGTCAATTTTCAACCAATCTGTATTATTATCACATAAATAATTAACCGATAATGGTGTCAGGTGTCATAGGTGAACAGATACAGATGATAGCAGTCGTAACAGTAAAACAACTAACAGCAGCATATTTCACTTGACGTTTCAATTGAATCAAATTTAATAAATAAAAGAACGTTAATCGTGAGTGATTGCTCACCTTTCGAGGGTAGAGAGATACTTGACAAAGAATCGAGCTATGGATTGGGTCACGATCTAGACAATCGAAAAAAAATCCAAACAAAATCGCAACGCGAAGTAAGCTGAAAGTGGGTTTGACGGCAAAGCTGAAAAATAGAGATTGATGGAAACAAATCAGAATCGTCTGGATAAAACTGAAAATGGATATATTATTATTGTATTATGTATATTTAAATCAATACTCAAATTTTAAAATACATATCAAAATAACCCACCAAAATCGAAATTTATATATATAAGTTATATCTTTTAGAAATCTATATTAAAATAAAGCCTATATCCCCTGCTTTATACCAATACTAATAATGTACTTTGACTAAATCTCATAAAAATATAGCGCTAGGACCTATGAATTTTTTTCTTCTGTAACCTATATATCCTAAATCCTATATTACTGCAAACATTAGATCTTTATATAAACTTTGCTAATACTAACTAAGGCTACAGACCCAATACTAACCTAACAGCTTTAAATAACTAACAAATAAACAAGTTTCAATATGTAAATTTAAAACAAACCAATGTATACTTAGAAATCAATATCCAGTTTTCAAATTTTAAAATAAAATAAAAATAAAATTAAAACACGTACGTATTCATACATCCTAACATAAAATACTACTTAATCCTTACATGACATGCAGCAGACTATACAATACTCACGTATTAATAGATATATATATATACGATATGTAAAAGCTTACAAGTTTGAAAAATAATATTCATATATTATACACATGTATACTAAGGCCTAAAATATAATATACATATATACTTTTAAACACGGTAATACAATACTAGGCAGTAGATAAAATTCAAGAGAGATATATATAAATGGAAATATATAAGCAGATACATACTTGCGCAGGCTAGAGGGGTATGGGCACACACGACACACAATAAGGCCGGGGAAAAGAGCTGCATTCGTATGGTGATGGGGTGCGAAGTTCGGGCTAGGCGGCGACTGGTGGTTCGGCTAGCTGTTGTGGGGTTTAAGGCTACATGGGAGGTGGGAAGAAATGAAGGTGGCTGCTGCTTATCGAAGGGGTGATGTTGTACGGATCTTGGCAGTGGGTGGTTCGGTATTAGGAGCACATGGAGGCTCGACCGAGGTAGGTGGCTGAGGTGAAAGTTGGAAGGCTAACGGCAGGACGATGGTGGAGGCTGCGGCACATGCAATACTGGCCGAAGGGGAAAGGCAAAATGTTGGCTCACTGTGAAGGCTCGGGTCGGAGCACGCGGGGTGCGGTTGCAGGAGAGGTCAGAGGTCTTGCACGGCGGTGGGTCGCATGAGGCAGTGTCGGTTCAATGGTTGACTACGGCGTGTAGAGGGATGTCATTCGCTTGTGAAGTGGGCTGTGCTCGGTTTGTGGGTCAGGGCCGAAATAACATCAAGTGGTTCGGCACTGGTAGAGGTCGGCGCGGCTGATCGGGGGGGGGGAGCATCGGCAGTCAGGGAAGATGAAGGCGTAGGTGATTGCGTTGAAGGTGGAGCCGATCTCACCTGTGGCCGAGAGCAAGAGGGAGAAGGAGAGTGGGGAGGAGGTCTCTACAGGTGATGGAACATGGATTGGTAGGGGAAGAAGCATAGGTAGAGTAAGAAAAGAATGTCGGTCTAAATAGGCTACTGAATATTTTATACCAGTGAAGATTTAATAGAAAACGAAGTGGGTAGGATAGTGCAGACGAACAGGTGGCTACGATGGGAAATTAGCAGGCTTTTAAAGAATATAACTTTTTTTTTGAAAAAAGTAAATGGGCCAGGCCCAAAATCAATGTACAAGACGGGTAAAATGAAAACCCGAACCAACAAACCCGAACACTCAACAAACCCTAGGCAGAGCCGACTCAAACCACACCAAAATCACAAACAAAAAGGAGAAAAAACAACCGAAGGAAAATGGCGATGAATCCCTTCAGCCCATCAAAAGATGAAATAATCATTGAAAAATGCTTCAAGGAGGCTCTATGATTACTGATCCATCATGATCTATGAGCTCGAGAACATATCTGGATTATGGAGGATTCCATATTCTCGATTTCTTCTTAGAGATGCTCTCTGAGTATTTAGCGTCTGCTTTAAAATTATAGTTGGTAGATCCATCTTTCTCTTGGGTCAAGTTGCCAATGTTGTAGCTGATAAGCTTAATTGGGCCATTCCGACAGTCGACTTTGTAAAAAAGCTTGCTTTTGTCATTTATAATGTCATTCCTACTGCTAACTGTTCACACGTAAATTACTCATTTTGATGTGTGAACGTAAATGGAAGCAATCAGTGAAAAACGAACCATAAACGTTATCAATGAATTTGGTAGTACTGGCAGCTGCTTAAATTCCGGAGTAATAAAATCAAAGGCTATACGTTGATTCAGGAAATAATTAAAACAATTAATAGCTGATTAGCCAGTACATTTTCGAATTTTACATGCACTGAAAAATGAAGATGAAGGGGGAAAGAAATAAATATAAAAGGAACCATGATGTGTACAATAATTGAAACGAAAACGTATACAAATAAATGAAATTGTAACAGTCTCTCATTGATTCAGCTGACAAATAAAGCAATCGATTATACGCGTTCAAATTTTTGAAACTCAAAATAAATAAAGGTTAGCAGATCCGGTACCGTTACGGTTACTGGTTTCGTAGATTCCGCTGAGTACCGGACTTCAAAATATAGAAATAAAATACCGTAGAGATCCACTCGACGAGACGATCAAAACGAAATACAGATAACATTGGTGGAACGATCATCCGATCAAAAGTCGATAATCGGTACCAAAATGCAGTTATTTTGCCAGAAATAAGATAAACGGAGTAATAGAAGTCCGATTTCGAAAAACGACGTCTTAGTCAGAAGATGGTTTAGAATTTTTCTATGTAAAAATATTTAGGTTTGGAAATTTACTTATTACCATCAATTATTAACTGATTTGAATGTAATAGAATTTCTCAATAAAATAAACTTCCATATAATTAATTGAAAATTTTCCACCTGCTATGTTTAATTATACGTAATCCAAATATTAAGTTTTTTATTTTAAAAATTATTATCATTAAAATTTCTCAAAAATTCAATTAAATATGTAAATAAAACAATAAAATTTATTAAAATCTTACAGGTCGTTACACTCTCCCCCACTCAAAACTTTTCGTCCCCGAAAAGGAAGGAGGTAGGAGAATAAAGTAAATCGAAAGTCAAATGTAGATAACTTATTTAAACTATATAAATTTCTTCGAAATATTCATTTGAAACTTCATTTGCAATTTAATTTTACTTTAATATGTAATACTTTTCAAACTTCTTTTGAAACAATTATTTACATTATTACTTATATTTACAAATACCATTTGGAAACATTTAATCCTTAATTCATAAATTTATCTCAAAATACTTTTCAACATTATTAATAAATCAGTAATTATTTACTTTAAATATGTTTTTATTAAATTAATACTTCTAAAATACTTATAACACTTATATTTTCTATTAAACCATGTAGCATGTAAATAAACAATATTTAAAGATAAATCCAACAAGGAAGGAAGGTAGTTTTGAAAACAGAATCAAGGCGAATAAATAAGCTGAGCAGATAAGGTAGATTCAAAAGAAAGAATCGGGCACGAATTGTTAATTCACCAAAGGAATTTAATTTCAAAGATTAATACAAATTTCTTTGTTGGGAAAATATTTTATAATAAATACCTTTATAATAATACTTTTAAAATAAGATATTACTATATCAAAGTAAATTTCTTTCGAAAATACTTTTATAACTCGATGTTTCAACAAGTTTATCCTCGTTCTTGCAGGCTCTGGCCATGCGTTGATCAGGCGCAAAGCTAGAATTCTTCAAGTACTAAGTAGACTTGTTTCAATACCCAGTGAAAATACTTGGAAAAATCTTTTAAAATCAGATATGGAAAGTACGATCCAACAAAACAATCAAACCAAAACCTTTGTCCGATCATGGTTCGCAGATACACAATGGTTACGCCTGGTTCCCCCAGGAAACAATCCATATCCGTAAGCTTTCACAGCCCTGCGAGTTACGCCATGATGACTAGTAGGGTGCAGGATACACAATGGTTACGCCTGGTTCCCCCAGGAAACAATCCGTACCCCTAGGCAAGACTCAGCCAGGCACTTGCGCTACTATTCGCGACCTACACAGATTGCAGGATACACAATGGTTACGCCTGGTTCCCCCAGGAAACAATCCGTACCCCTAGGCAAGACTCAGCCAGGCAATTTCGCTGTGCATTCACGAGAGAAAAAAGAAACCGTGGGTTACGTCACGGTGGGAACACTCGAGTATTACATCCGGAAAACCAAAAATCAGAGAGAATAATATCGATAGAATGAATCCACGCTGTGGCCACAAAGCGGATATCAAGCAGAAGGCACTTTCCATATCTTTATTTGCAAAATATATATCATATAGTACCTTTTCAAATCACTTTCAAATATCGTACTTATATAAAGTCCATATGTATAGGATTCCTTTCTAAATCGAATACTTTCCAAATCAATAGTATATCAAAACATACTTACATAGACTTTGATTATATAAATTTTCTTTCCAAATTGAGTACCTTTCAAATCAATTGATTTCAAATCACTTTCATACTTATACAAATCCATTTTATATAAGTCCGACCACTTCCCAAATCAAGTGCTTAATTATACAAGGTTCTCAATTTCAAATCAATCAATATCAAATTTAGTTCCAAAGTCATATATGAATTCACCAACTTTCTCCCAAATTAGATATCCTAATTTCAAAGTTCCCCAAAATAATAGGTTTAGAAAATTATCCCAGTTTCCAGATTAAAATAATTCAAGTCAAACAAATTCATTTCCAAAATCATCATATAAGTACTGGTTTTAAATTTCAATTAAATTTTAAAACCCAATATTTTCTCACAATCCATTATCCTCAAAATGGTTTCCAACTTTATACTTATCCCTTTTAAACCTTTAAACTATCCATTTCTATGTGAAATATCCAATTTACCTTTTTGAAAACCATTATTCAACTATTTTTCCAAAACATTTCAAAACTAAATTTATATTCTTAATCAGACATTGTATACTCTTCGAAATTTCTTAGTTTTGAAAATTTAATCTCGATTTGGAAGTGTTCGAACATTTAAAATAGTTAGGGAAATCAAATTTTAAATTCAAGAGTTGAAAATCAACAATAAATCAATAAATCAATTATTAAATCTGGAACTCGAGGACTAAACACCGGTCTCACTTTAAATTGTTTCAAATATATACATATATCTTTCTAAAATATCAAATTATACTTCAAAATTTGAAATCAAAAACGGTTTACAAAATCACTCGCATAGCGAAGCTATTAAAGTGGCCTCTCCCCACTCTGAAACTCGAAAATCAATGTCGATGATGCGTGCACTCATCACCGAAATTATTTTCCAGCGACATACGTGAGTTCTGGACTTCTATTTCTTGAAAACTTTTTGAAATTTCTTCAAAATTATTGGAATTTATTTGAACCCATTTGAAACATTTCTTATTTGGAAAAATACCTTTAAATCGTATTTTTTTATATATATATTTTCCAAAATCTTAAATCCAATTTCAAAATACCGGAATTCAATTCTCGAATTTCAAATTTAACGCTTTAGTTATAAATCATTTTTATATAAATCGGTTTCTTATAATTTTTCAAAATTTCAAATCCCTTCAAAACTTTTTATATATAGAATAACATTTCTTATTTGTTTTGTATATAGGTATATAATCCTTATGGAAAACATTTCACTTTTATATATAGAATAAAATCATAGTTATCAAAATAATAATTTCGATATTTAAAACAATTTTCAAAATGCAAAGATACCCGATTTTCAAAGGATAATTTTAAGAATGAATTTCAAAACAAAGATAGAGATTTGAATTAGAGGAACTCCAATCCATAGAATTCTGATTCGAAGATAGACTCGATCGAAGATGAGATAATTAAATTACAAAATAGAAGAAGGATATACTTCTACAAATCGCGGGCGACCTTAACCGGGTCAATCGTGATTTCAGGAATATGATCGATGCGGAATTCTAAGGCAAATCGACATTCTATCGCCCGATATAGAATTCAGCATAACTAGATATAGCAGCATTGTAAACCGAGGATACATGAATCTTCGGTGAATCAATGCCAACTGAAAAGGAGTTTCTCCCCTTTTACAAATCATTCAGTGGAGTTATGGAATACTCCAGAATCGAACGAATATAAATAGGGAGAGACAAGAATGAATTTCGAAACTGAGGGACATTCCAAAATTCAAAGGAAATCGAGTCAAAAAGGAAGAGATTCAACTCGAATGAAAGTAATTCTGTAAATAAATTTACCATATATGCTAAGTTTTGCCTAGAGCCAAAGCTCTGATACCAACTGTAACGACCCGTTATTTTGGACCATTCAAATCGACAATAAAACCATACATGTCCGATTTGAATAATTCAAAATACCGAATTGTTAATTTAAATTTGGCAAAACGTAACATATACAATAAATAAATCAATCACAGATCACAGACACAGAGTAATATGATGCAGCGGAATAGATAAAAATAGTAGTTCATGAAGCTACTATATACATTAAAGTTAGAAATAAAATGCAACCAAATAGTTTAAATGCAGTGAAGTCTCCAATGCAACAGATGACTTCTCTGAACCAATCAACTGGAAGGGCTGGAATCTGAGTCGATAGTTGGATCTCCAAATGAAACTCTGAACTCTAAAGGTGAATCTCTAATGCTGTATCACTCGGTCTGACCCGAGCGTAAAGCAAAACACAAAACACTCGAGTCAGGATTAACATTCTTATATAAATAAATCCAACTCAAGTGAAATATCAACTGAAATACAAATAACTTAAAGGATGTTGGGATAACCACCCTCTAAGGGTCCATGGAACTATCTACAAGGTAGAAATATACACTATAACACCGAGGTCAATTCAAATTTATATTTCAAAACCAAATATTATTTTCACTTCAAATATCTCTATATTTCCCAAAATATTATATAGATTAAATAATTTATAAAGTGAAGTATATTCAATTCCTTTACTTAGCGAACCCTTCAACATCAATCCGACCTTCCCTTACACATTAAATTCAATCTCAATTTATCACTTTAAAATCTTCCTAAATTAACCACTTTAATTTTTATAAATCTCAAATCTGGATTTTGATATCCCAATTTCCCTTTTTATCTCAATATGTTTCCATACTTTAAGTATTTAACATTTCAACTAAATTTTTCCCAATCTAGTCTTCTTACTTCGAATTTCAAAATTTAGTTCAACTAAATTTTCACTTAATTCAATTAGTTATCTACATAACGAATTCTACTATCTTGGTTCCAAATACATATCCAAATCTCTAAACCATTTAATTCCACTATAGTTCATAGCTTAAATATAACAATTTAAGTTTAACAGTTTCATATAGATTCTCGATTTTTACATCATTATTATTCAGTCTCGAATCCTTCCTTATTTGATTCAATATCCTTTTAGTGACCTTAAATTACATTTTCTCAATATTTCTTAAATTTTATTAAACGTGAAATACCACATTCGATAAATTTCAAATTGATTTAAATAAATAAATCCTTATCTAAAACCATAAAAAAAATAACCCAAATTTATCTCCCAGTCTTAATTGTTCAATATTATTTCAAAACTATTCGAGATAAAATTTACATAAATTTTTATCAAAATTTATGTATTTAATCAAATCTTGATTAAACTAGATATACTTAACTCTATATTTATCCTTACCCCTTATATGTATTTAAGCATTTACATTTAATAAGACCATATGTTTCTTATCATAGGGTTCAAGTGTTACGGATATTATCATTTCTATCCGTACACAAAATGTATACGGGTGAATAGCATTTCAACCCATAATCCCAAATTTATTTAAATGAAAACCGCTTGGGACTATCATTTCAACCCATTTCAATTTAAAAATCAAACATAACAAAGGAAACTTGCAGTGTGATGACAGGGATGGTGTCAAAGTAAATAAACAAACAATAACAACAATCAACAACCATTCAATAACTTAATCAAATAACCCCGAAATAAGCGTATTAATTCGCATTGTTACTTGTATAATTATTTCTAGAATCTACACTATCATTTCATGTAGATTACAGATTATTACATTTCAGTTTTTCACTTGTCGTTCCATTTCAATTTCAGTTTAATATTACAACAGTTAATCCAAACTACGTTCAAAGCTTTAAAGTATAACTTATCAATTTCTACGCCAATTAATGGGTCAAATTAAACTAATCAAATTTACATATGGCGGGGTCAGGTTTAATCAATCAAGGTCCATCATATATAATCCGTTTTACTTTGTAAACTATACCACCTCAAATCTTACTAGCAAACTAGTTATCACTTAACAATAGTAATTAACATCCAATTTAAATGACAATCAATCAATCAGTCAATTTTCAACCAATCTGTATTATTATCACATAAATAATTAACCGATAATGGTGTCAGGTGTCATAGGTGAACAGATACAGATGATAGCAGTCGTAACAGTAAAACAACTAACAGCAGCATATTTCACTTGACGTTTCAATTGAATCAAATTTAATAAATAAAAGAACGTTAATCGTGAGTGATTGCTCACCTTTCGAGGGTAGAGAGATACTTGACAAAGAATCGAGCTATGGATTGGGTCACGATCTAGACAATCGAAAAAAAATCCAAACAAAATCGCAACGCGAAGTAAGCTGAAAGTGGGTTTGACGGCAAAGCTGAAAAATAGAGATTGATGGAAACAAATCAGAATCGTCTGGATAAAACTGAAAATGGATATATTATTATTGTATTATGTATATTTAAATCAATACTCAAATTTTAAAATACATATCAAAATAACCCACCAAAATCGAAATTTATATATATAAGTTATATCTTTTAGAAATCTATATTAAAATAAAGCCTATATCCCCTGCTTTATACCAATACTAATAATGTACTTTGACTAAATCTCATAAAAATATAGCGCTAGGACCTATGAATTTTTTTCTTCTGTAACCTATATATCCTAAATCCTATATTACTGCAAACATTAGATCTTTATATAAACTTTGCTAATACTAACTAAGGCTACAGACCCAATACTAACCTAACAGCTTTAAATAACTAACAAATAAACAAGTTTCAATATGTAAATTTAAAACAAACCAATGTATACTTAGAAATCAATATCCAGTTTTCAAATTTTAAAATAAAATAAAAATAAAATTAAAACACGTACGTATTCATACATCCTAACATAAAATACTACTTAATCCTTACATGACATGCAGCAGACTATACAATACTCACGTATTAATAGATATATATATATACGATATGTAAAAGCTTACAAGTTTGAAAAATAATATTCATATATTATACACATGTATACTAAGGCCTAAAATATAATATACATATATACTTTTAAACACGGTAATACAATACTAGGCAGTAGATAAAATTCAAGAGAGATATATATAAATGGAAATATATAAGCAGATACATACTTGCGCAGGCTAGAGGGGTATGGGCACACACGACACACAATAAGGCCGGGGAAAAGAGCTGCATTCGTATGGTGATGGGGTGCGAAGTTCGGGCTAGGCGGCGACTGGTGGTTCGGCTAGCTGTTGTGGGGTTTAAGGCTACATGGGAGGTGGGAAGAAATGAAGGTGGCTGCTGCTTATCGAAGGGGTGATGTTGTACGGATCTTGGCAGTGGGTGGTTCGGTATTAGGAGCACATGGAGGCTCGACCGAGGTAGGTGGCTGAGGTGAAAGTTGGAAGGCTAACGGCAGGACGATGGTGGAGGCTGCGGCACATGCAATACTGGCCGAAGGGGAAAGGCAAAATGTTGGCTCACTGTGAAGGCTCGGGTCGGAGCACGCGGGGTGCGGTTGCAGGAGAGGTCAGAGGTCTTGCACGGCGGTGGGTCGCATGAGGCAGTGTCGGTTCAATGGTTGACTACGGCGTGTAGAGGGATGTCATTCGCTTGTGAAGTGGGCTGTGCTCGGTTTGTGGGTCAGGGCCGAAATAACATCAAGTGGTTCGGCACTGGTAGAGGTCGGCGCGGCTGATCGGGGGGGGGGAGCATCGGCAGTCAGGGAAGATGAAGGCGTAGGTGATTGCGTTGAAGGTGGAGCCGATCTCACCTGTGGCCGAGAGCAAGAGGGAGAAGGAGAGTGGGGAGGAGGTCTCTACAGGTGATGGAACATGGATTGGTAGGGGAAGAAGCATAGGTAGAGTAAGAAAAGAATGTCGGTCTAAATAGGCTACTGAATATTTTATACCAGTGAAGATTTAATAGAAAACGAAGTGGGTAGGATAGTGCAGACGAACAGGTGGCTACGATGGGAAATTAGCAGGCTTTTAAAGAATATAACTTTTTTTTTGAAAAAAGTAAATGGGCCAGGCCCAAAATCAATGTACAAGACGGGTAAAATGAAAACCCGAACCAACAAACCCGAACACTCAACAAACCCTAGGCAGAGCCGACTCAAACCACACCAAAATCACAAACAAAAAGGAGAAAAAACAACCGAAGGAAAATGGCGATGAATCCCTTCAGCCCATCAAAAGATGAAATAATCATTGAAAAATGCTTCAAGGAGGCTCTATGATTACTGATCCATCATGATCTATGAGCTCGAGAACATATCTGGATTATGGAGGATTCCATATTCTCGATTTCTTCTTAGAGATGCTCTCTGAGTATTTAGCGTCTGCTTTAAAATTATAGTTGGTAGATCCATCTTTCTCTTGGGTCAAGTTGCCAATGTTGTAGCTGATAAGCTTAATTGGGCCATTCCGACAGTCGACTTTGTAAAAAAGCTTGCTTTTGTCATTTATAATGTCATTCCTACTGCTAACTGTTCACACGTAAATTACTCATTTTGATGTGTGAACGTAAATGGAAGCAATCAGTGAAAAACGAACCATAAACGTTATCAATGAATTTGGTAGTACTGGCAGCTGCTTAAATTCCGGAGTAATAAAATCAAAGGCTATACGTTGATTCAGGAAATAATTAAAACAATTAATAGCTGATTAGCCAGTACATTTTCGAATTTTACATGCACTGAAAAATGAAGATGAAGGGGGAAAGAAATAAATATAAAAGGAACCATGATGTGTACAATAATTGAAACGAAAACGTATACAAATAAATGAAATTGTAACAGTCTCTCATTGATTCAGCTGACAAATAAAGCAATCGATTATACGCGTTCAAATTTTTGAAACTCAAAATAAATAAAGGTTAGCAGATCCGGTACCGTTACGGTTACTGGTTTCGTAGATTCCGCTGAGTACCGGACTTCAAAATATAGAAATAAAATACCGTAGAGATCCACTCGACGAGACGATCAAAACGAAATACAGATAACATTGGTGGAACGATCATCCGATCAAAAGTCGATAATCGGTACCAAAATGCAGTTATTTTGCCAGAAATAAGATAAACGGAGTAATAGAAGTCCGATTTCGAAAAACGACGTCTTAGTCAGAAGATGGTTTAGAATTTTTCTATGTAAAAATATTTAGGTTTGGAAATTTACTTATTACCATCAATTATTAACTGATTTGAATGTAATAGAATTTCTCAATAAAATAAACTTCCATATAATTAATTGAAAATTTTCCACCTGCTATGTTTAATTATACGTAATCCAAATATTAAGTTTTTTATTTTAAAAATTATTATCATTAAAATTTCTCAAAAATTCAATTAAATATGTAAATAAAACAATAAAATTTATTAAAATCTTACAGGTCGTTACAATTTCTAAGAACATACCCTATCTCTTCAGCTCCATATAGAAAAAGTGCATGTTGTACAAACAAGTAGTAACTTCTCCATAAAGCAAGCATTTTCAGCCATGCTTATTGTACAAACAAACATAAATAATATACCTTGCTGTATAAAGATGATATCAACCAGTAAAGTATTCTTTGATATATATTAGCCTTCTCAGTTCGTTCATCAAGCTAAGTAAACACCATTTCAAAACTCCAACATAAATTACAATTTATATCAATACAAATCTCAAGCCATAGAATCAAAAGAAGATTTTAGCTTCAGCTAGCACAGTTCAAAGCCTGTTTCAAATAGTGGAAGCTCGGTCATTTTTTTTCTGGAAACCGAAGTGAGCAAACTCTCAACCTTTAGATCTTTTGATACTGCTGCATGTGATATCTATGTGGTGATGATGTATATGTATGTTTGTCTAGATGTATTCATCTTGAATATAGTTGAAACTAGGCTATATACATGTTTGCATACTGGTATACAGGTATATATGTATATAACTCTGTTAAGCATTTACAGGCTTTTAACTTGATTTAGAAAATTCAAATCCTTCCCACAATTCTTTAAGATTTGTTGTCAAGACGATAATTGCTTGAATTTGCAAGATCTAAAAAGAAGAAGAAAAAAAACTACTCCTAGGTATTAAAAGGAAAAAAAGGTTTACTGGGAATGTGAAAACACAGTTAAACTCAACATATGATGATATTCGACTTGAATAATTCATTGCTTCAATTGTATAACCTCTTTTGTAATCGGAAGCGATGATTTTTAAAAATAGAATCAAGTTTTTTTGTTTTGAAATTCGTTTGAATTTTTGAGTTAAACGAGAAAAGGGAAATAGCCGATTTTCGGCAATCCATAGTGAATAAGCTGTCGTAATTCTGGGTGAAGATAGCTTGAGCATTAGTGGTCATTAGAAAAATGACCAGAAGAATTCTAATTCACCATGGTGGCCGTGCAAAGTTAATGTAGGGTTTAAGGTCAAGATGGTAATGGTTGGGTTCTCGTGATTGTTGCGTGGTCACGGGTGATGTGGAGAAGATCGGTGGTGGGGGAATATTTTCGTGGGTGTCTGGCACAGTTGTAGGTGCGGCGGCGAGTTCGACAGTGGCTGGAGGTGATGACGAATGGGGATTTTTCCGATTGATTGAGTTACAAGCATTGACAAAATTGCTCAATTTCGATTCTCAGTTCGTTATGATGATTTGGATGGTTGGATGAATCGGTCTAGTCATTGATGACCTGTGGACAGTGGCGACGATGATCAGGATGTCGACGATGATACACGTGCATAGGTGTGGTTGTTTTGGGTTTAGAAGATGTGCTGTTGAGTTGTGAAGAGGAAGACGGACTCGCGTGTTCGAGCTCGAGAATGTCGTGAGTTGGCTCGAGTTGATCCTGGTGTTGTACGCGAGGGACTTGAGTGAGCTGTTAGTTTTAACAGTTTAAATTTTAACCCAAACTGTTTTAAATCAAAGAAAAAAAAGAAGATGTTCTCGGTATTGTTTTCAAATAAATATGAGTTAAACCCAATAGGTAATGTTTGAATCAGTTTATAAATTTAAATGAAATTAAGTCTTTAAATTTTAAAAAAAAATCAAGTTAAACCAATTTTCTTGAAAAATCCATTTCTTTGAAATGTATAGTTGTATAAATTAATTTATGTTATTTGTTTAACTTAAATATATTAAGTTAAAACCTTAAGTTATTTTCGAACTTAATTTGAAATGTAAAAAGGTCATTAACAAGGAAATGTTTTTATCTTAAAAGCTTAATTAAAGTGATAATAAATGGGAAAATTAAAGAAGGATTAATTAAATGAGTTACTTAATGATTAAGGTTAAGTTTAGTTAATAAATTTAATTAATTATTGATAAGGACTACTTAAGTAATTAATTCATAATAATTAATTTAATTAACTAATAACTATGATAGATTAATTTATGATTTGAGATTGATTAATCAAGTAATTAAAGATTAATTACTTTAAAGAATAATTAATTAATATGGTTAATTAAGGAAATTAATTTAAGAATAACTAATTAAATGTTTGTAATTAATTAATTATTAGTTAACCCTGACTAGGAATTATCCACAAGAAAATGATCTGGTTTAAATTTATCAGATATCTAAATTGAATTTTCTTATGGATGTCTGTATTCTATTGGATGTCGTGAATTGTTTGATATTCTGAATACGTGATGCTTTGCGACATATCCAGATTTGTGTTGTGATCGGTAGTATAATTTATTATCTGAGATGAGTATAATTTATTATCCGTGATATATTTTTATATGTGATCTGTGTATGAAAGATAAGCGTTACAATTTATATCGCTTATCAAATATATTATTGTATTTTGATCTGTGATGGTTGAATGTTGTTGCACTATTGTGTGTGTGAAACCCTAGACTACACCCTACACACACAAATATGGATTTCACGAGGAAATCAGTTAAGTCACAGAATTTTTTTTAACAATTTTAAAGATTTAAGTCTTGAATCCAAAATAATTTTGGAATTGTAATTGAAAGCTTTTGAAATGAATTTTCAAAATAAAAGTTATTTTAAATAACTTGATAAAGTTTTGAAATTTAAATAATTGGATTTAAATTTGAATTCAAAATTTGGAATTGAATTCTATGATTTTAAACTGGGGATTAAAGGTGTTATACTAGTTATATATGGGTTAAGACATATTAAATGTATTGATTTGGGAATTTGAATTTAATTCATGGGCTTTAATCGTGCAAATATAATTGGATTTTTCTGAAACGAAAACTAATTGTTTTCAAATAATAAAAGCTTTCACGTAAGTAAGGAACTTCCAATTTGGGTTAAAAGGGATTTCAAGTCTAAAAATGAAAATGGTTTTTCCACGTTATGAATAAATCTTTGGAAATGGTTCTGAAAGCTATGAACTAAATTTTGATTTAAAGATTGGATGAGTTAATCTAATTTAAAAGGGCATTTGTTTGAAAGAATATGAATGAATCTTTGTGAAAGATTGGTGAACTTTGTTAATTGAATCTTTTTACTTTAAAAGATGGGAAATGGTAATTTGTTTTAACCATTTGAATGAAAGGTTTTGGGCTTTAAGCTGTGATTTAACTGAGACCCCGGTATCCATATGATTTTTAATATTGCGCTCGTTATTCGGTTTAGCCGGGGGGAGAACCTTTGTGTCATATAACCCCTTCCGAATAATGATACGTCGTTATGTATAGCATTTGAAGACCGGTGGTGAAGACCGAGTATTTTCGAGAATGAAAGGATAACCCATCGATTGTGTCTGCACTGAGTCGCGTCGGTATAGAGATTCCCTAAGTGATGGGAAGTCCAATAGGGATTATGAATACCCGGATTGCAAGGACTTTTTCGGAAGTGCCTTCGGTTCTATCGAACCCAGAATAGACTTGTATGGATTGTATGTCTGACATTACATTTTGAGATATAAAGCAGATTTTTTTCAAATACATTTTTGTTGGCCGCGGAGAATTTATTCTCTTAGCTAAACACCCTTCTCTGAGGCGTACGAGCTTAGAGGTTATGTAGTTGAAGGTTATCAGTGATATAGTCCCAACTTGGTAATGTGGCATGCTGAGTGCTGCTGATCATTTGTTGATCAAAGCATAGCTTTTGTGAAAGGCGTAGCTTTGTGGACGAGACTTCGTCAAACCTCACAACCCGGTAATGGTCAAAACAGGAAGAATGCAGCAAGGTTATTTGGGGATAGCGCCCCCTTAGGGTATGTTCATTTCCTTCTGGATAGAGGTGGTATCATGGTATGGAGCCCCGATATTTAACATATGTGGTTATTGCGAATTTATTACTTTGTGGTTGTTGGTTGTCGGGATGTTGGGATAAAGGTCGGTTACAACTGGGGGATGGCATACTCGTGTCAGTAGTTACCTAGTTAGAGGTAACCCGGCCTTGTACTGGCAGAGATCAAGTTAGGTTCTCGGGGCGTCCTTCCAGAGGCGTACCCATGTGGCAGTGGGAAGTTCCTTGGCCTGACCATTTGTTGGAAATCCAAAGAAACAATATGAGCCCTGTACAGTTTTACTTGTAGAACCTGCCATCTAATATGGTAGCTATAGTAGGCATAGTATAATGGCACCGATGCTGGCTAAGATTAATATTGTACTTTCGAAATGCTTTCCTGCATTGCACTTATAGAATAATATCAAAGAAATTCGCGTATCAAGCATGTTTGACTATCATAAGGAGAAATCTCCTCCAATTCTGCATTTGCATTGTGTGTGTGGCGGGAGGCCTTATGGTAGTAACATTTTCTAAAAGCATTGCGGATCTATTTTAAAATATTTCTTTGTTTGTTTTTAAAATAAACTGTTTTTGTTACTCATACCAGTCCCACGACTAACCTAGAGTTTATTGTTTCTCTCCTAAACTCTGGGTGCCTACTATTTTCCACACGGGCAGTTTAGAGTTGGTTTTTTCAAATAGTTTGGTTCAGTATATTATCTGGAGCTAGTTCCATCTTTGGATCGGACTACACTTGATTTTCTTTGTACATCGTTATTGGGAGTTCGAGCTGCTGCTGGAGTTCTTCCTTGAAGACCGTCTTTGAGATTATACACTGCTGGCGTTATCTATTTCTTTTCGCTGCTATTTCTTGTATCATATCTCTAGTGTATATTGATTTGTATATTGATCAGATATTGTATATTGATCATTGTATCAGATATTGTATCAATGGTGTATATCAATGTATTATTGATTTTTCTTCCGCTCTGTTGTTATACTTAATTGTGTTATAAGCTCCGGCTCGACTCGAATAACGCTTGAATCTGCGACATTCGAGTGCAAGTGAAGTACGTGTGTCGATTTTCGAACGTTGAAATTTGGATCCTGACAATGAGTGATTTGAAAACTATTGATTTGTAAAGGTACTCAACTTGTAAATTGAAATCTTATATAATCGAAGTCTATATAAGTGTGATTTGATATACTATTAATTTTGGAAAGTATTTGATTTGAAAATGAAATCTTATATATAATGGAATTTATATAAGCATGATTTTTGAAAGCGATTTTGAAAAGGTACTATATGATGCATATTTTCAAAGAAAAGATATGGAAAGTGCCTTCTGCTTGATATCCGCTTTGTGGCCACACCATGGATTCATTCTATCGATATTATTCTCTCTGATTCGGGTTTTCTGGATATGATACTCGAGTGCCCTTCGAATTCCATGGCGATCTCCATGGTCTTACGAGCGTGACTGCATAGCGCAACTGCCTGGCTGAGATGACCTAGGGGTACGGATTGTTTCCTGGAGGATCCAAGCGTAACCATTGTGTATCCTGCAATCTATGCAGGTCGTATTAGTAGCGAAACTGCCCGACTGAGATGGCCTAGGGGTACGGATTGTTTCCTGGGGGATCCAGGCGTAACCGTTGTGTATCATGCATTCTACTAGTCATCATGGCGTAACTTGCAGGGCTGAGAAAGCTTACGAATACAGATTGTTTCCTGGGGGATCCAAGCGTAACCATTGTGTATCTACGGTCCATGGTTAGACAAATGTTTGGTTTGGTTAATTTGTTTGGATCGTACTTTCCATATCTGTTGTTTTTAAAAGGTTTTACAAGTATTTTCACTGGGTGTTGAAACAAGTCTATTAAGTACTTGGAGAATTCTAGCTTTGCGCCTGATCAACGCATGGCCAGAGTTAGCAGGAACGAAAGCAAACTTTTTAAGACACCGAGTTATAAAAGTGTTTTGATAAAGTATATTATATAAAGGATATTTGATCATTTATTTTACTTTCCTAAATAATTTAAAATGCTTTAAAATATTGTTTACTTCGAACTATCAAATTTGAATCAAATGACTATTTATCATATTATAAATTATTTAAAATGTTGTAAATATAAAATTTCAAATTGAAATTTATATGGTTTTAAAATAATGGTCCATCCTTGTGCTCCAACCTATTTTTCCTTCTAGCTATTCCTACCTTCTTCTTCTTCGAGGGTCTTTTCCGCAATTGTGGAAAGAGTTGGTTCTTTGGGTTATCGTCTGGATTTGCCAAGAAGCTATCTAGAGTGCATGACATACTCCATGTCTCACATCTTCTCTAATATCTTCATAACTCATCTCTTATTGTTCAGCCTTCTACTTTTGATAGTTTTGATATTTAGCTAAATCTGACTGTCGAGAGTAAGCCACTTCGTATTGTCAACGGAGGTACGAAGCAGCTAAGAAGGGAATTTGTTTGTCTGGTCGAGGTACGATGGGGTACTGATGATCGAGATTGTACCCGTAAAATGGAGGAGAGCATTTGTGCTTCGAATCTGAAATTGTTTATCCTGGTACTATTTGTTGTCTATCGTGCTTTCCTTATTTTCCTTGTTCGTTCTTTTCGAGGACGAAAAGATTTGAGTGGTGGAGAGTGTAACAACCTAGTATTTTGTGATTATTTTAATTAATTATTTAAATTGAAACTCCTAATCTAAAAACTTTCTTTTGTTTATTAAAATGAATAAATTTTGTTATTTTAAAAGTATATTTTGATTTTGTGTGAATTATAATTTAAATAGGATATTTCCAGAAAAGTGGATTTTTTGGTCAATCTGGTCAAACTTTGACTTTTAAATTTAAAATTTAAATTTTTGAATTTTTGAATTTTATCTTTTATTATGAATATATATTAAATTTCAAGAATACTGCTTTTCGTTTCGTTGAAATCCGATTTATATTGTGAAAGTTATGCTTTTTACAATATTGTATGTAAATTGATTTATTTAATAAAATTGTCTATTTTAATTTATATAAATAATATTTTTATTTGTCAAATCATATTCTAATATGTGTTATATGACATGTTAGGCATATATTTTATTTTAAACATTTTTAAAGTGATGTTATAATTTTTCCAAAGCTTAGTGTATTTATTTTCAATTTTTATAACCTAGTTTCTATTTTTAAGCTATTTTCTTAATTTAATTATATTCATTTAAAATTTTATTTATTTTATTCATTCATTATTTTTCTGTTTTTTTATTTTGTTTATAATCATTTTATATGTATTTAAAAAGGTAAAAAGAATTTTGGAAATATGAAGAGTTTTGACCTTTTGTATACCCTGCCTTTTCACATTTCAACTTACCTTTTCACACCAAACATCACATGCATTCAATTGCTGGCCATATCTCCTTTGTTCAGCCGACTTCATCATCGTTTTTCATGAAACTTTTTGTTTCTCAACTCAAAAAAAATATTCGGCCACCATCCTTGCAAAAATTATGGTAAAACTTCTTCTTTCTTTTCACTTTTTATTGTTTTGTTGTGGTTTTTGCACTTGCTCCATCTTCTTTGTGCTAGGCCTGCCACCTCCATCACCATGGCCGCCGCCGCCGCCGCCTATTCCAGCCACCATACCCTCCTGTCCACTGCCATTCCTGAGCCGAGCCATCCTATGTTGAAGATCCACCTAAAAATGCACAAAAACTTCACATATACAACCATAGCCGATCACTACTTTTTGCCACCACTCCACCATCATGCTTGGCCGACCAAACACCACCACCACCACGAACCTGAGCTTCATACCTTTCCACATCTGTAGTTGACCCTCCAAAATCAGGCCGTACCCAATCCATGCTTGGCCGAAGTCATTTAGGCCTTGTAATCCATGTTGTTGCTGGTTGTTGCCTCGTTTTGTGAATTCAAGCACACATATGCCTTCATCTCCTTTGTATTGCTTTGGCCGACCCCTACATGACCTCAACCTGACTTAACCTGATCCAAAACCATCCTATTACAGTGCCTATCCAGTCCATAGCTGAAGCACGGGTGGTTGAATGCAAGTGCAAAAGTTTAGCTATGTATTGTACTTATATTTCTAGCTTTGTTAATGATAGTTTGGTTTGAAATATACGTATTGTACTTTTTTTGTTTATTACGAAACAAGGCTATTAGCTTTGGCTCTCCCACACTCGAATCATTGTCATGCTATCATGCCTTTGTGGATCTCAATTTGTGTACTTTGGCTGTTGTCTTCAGCTTATACCAGTGAGTTATTCTCACCAGACAGTTTTATACTTATGTGACTAGTAAACCGATCACATTTGAATATGTAAAATGCATCTTCATGCTACACCTGCCATGTTATGGTCATATGATGTTCACCTATGCTTATTTACCTATTATATCATTTGTTACTTTTGTATAATGCTATTCTATTATTTATATCAGCTTATCACACTTCAAGTTCCCTTTAGATTAGAATCACTATGTGTTGAAATGACACGTACCCGAACGGACTTTAGAATAGGGAAAATTTGTTATGGGCTGAAATGATAGGCCTGAGCGATTTTTATTTATTTCATTTACTTGGGATTGCGGGTTTGAAATGATCAAACCCGGATTTTCTTCGTAAATTACGGATCGAAATGATATATAATCCGTATCACTTTACTTAGGCTAGAAAATGATATACGGACTCGTGGTTAAAATATATTTTTCTAAAAATTTTAAAGTATTTTAGACATGTAAATATTATAATATTTTGATTTAAACTTAATTAAAAATGATTTTTGTAAAGTATTATTGATTTTCTAAAAATTTATAAGTGAAATTAATTAACGGTAAAGTAGAAATTTGAAATATAAGTTATTTTAGAAATTTTATTTGGTTATAAAAGGAATTTAAATTAAGTAGGAAAATATGATAAATAAATAAAAAAAAATTAAAATGAAGTTAAAATGATTTTTATAAAGTATTAATGATTTTTGAATAAATTAAGATGTGAAATAAATGAATATTTAAGTTGAATTTTGAAATATAACTTAAATTGGAAATTTTTGAATTTTGTTTAAAAGTGAATTTTGAGTTAAGTAAATAAGATGAAAAATAAGATATTTGAAAATTTAAACTTAAATGTTACGTTAAAACATTAATTTAATGAATTGATATTTAATGCTTGAATTTAATATACGAATTATTGTTATATTTTGATTTTTATGAATATTTAACTTTATAAAATCATGAATATAAGGATTATTAAATGATTGTTTCAAAAGTGAAAATGTATGATTTCAAAAGTTTAAAATGATTTAAATAAAAATTTATTTGTTTATGAAAGTATAGTGAATATTTGCAATTTAATTAACAGCATTTCTGAAATGCTATTATTTCTAATGTAAAGGATATTGCAACATTTGTAAATGTTGTAGTTGATAGAAATGAACTAAATGGCTAAAATGAATTAAGGGCTATTACATCACTTGGTAAGTATTGTAGTTGCTGCACTTAACTAAAGTTTTAATTGAAATCTAAACCTATTACAACATTTTACATGCTGTCTTTTGTTAAATTGAATTGCTTTTAAACATAACTTTCCGTACCATTTTCTAACCGATGTGAAAGTTGAATTTTCATTGTTTTAATAAATTTGAGTGAATAAATGAACTTTGAAAGGGCTAAAATTTTGGGAACTAAATATTTGATTTTAAATATAACGACTTCAAATTTTAATGGTTTAAATGAAGTAAATTGTTTTGAAATATAAACCATTTTGAAATGTTACTTGGAAGGATATTTAAATTAAATAAAATGAATGTGGTTTTGGAAAAATATGATATTTTGATATTTGAAATGAATTTGAAATGATATTGAATTTTGAATTGATATTTGATTTAAAAGTATAAAATAGCATTTTTTGAATTTTAACCACAAGATGTATCTAATTTATAGTTTAACGGATCTTTAGAGGATGGGCGGTCCCAGTCATCCATTAAGTTACTTGTATCTTTAATACAGTTCACTTGAGTTTGTTTACATTATATAAGTATATATGTCCTGACTCGAGTGTTTTGTGTTTTACTTTACGCTCGGGCCAGCCTGAGTATTTACCGCTTAGCTTTGGATTTCTTTTGTGGAGCTAGGAATCGCTGGAGATTATGCTTGTCTAGTTATCTATTCCTTTTCAGTTTCATTTGTTCTATTTCACCTCTGGTATTTATAAACTTCTATATATTTGAGATTTCTATTGTATATGTTTTCAGACTGATATTATGTCTTACGTTTTGAGAGTTTGTTATGGTAGCTTCATGAACTACTATGGTATTTTAATTTCCGCTACGAGTTATTCTGATATTTCTGTGTCTGTGATTCCGTGATTGTTTTCATTTGCTCCAAATTTATTTACAATGCGGTATTTTAAGCAATTCAAGTCCGACATGTATGGATGCAAATGGTTGAAAATATCGGGTTGTTACATGTATTTTATTTCAAACTTTGTTGTTTATAAAGTAGCTTCATGAACTACTATTTGTCTATTCCGCTGCTCATTATTGTAATAATCTATGTCTATGATTCTGTGATTTATTTATTTACTGTATATGTAGAGTTTTGCCTAATTAAAATTGACAATCTGATACTTTGAGAAATTCAAGTCCAACATGTGCGGACGCAAATTGTTGAAAATACCAGGTCATTACAGTTTTAGATTTTGACGAAACTGTTTCATTGGATCCATAATAATGAATTATTACATGTCGTCAAATGTCATGACAATTGGATGTATTGTTTGGTCGTGCGAGACCGAAACCCGTAGAAATTAATTAAAGGAATTTAATTTAGTATAATTGGGTATAAAAACTATCTTTTGCATATGATTGAATTAGGCCTCGAGACTAATTCCATTGTATTGAGATCAGGATGTAACATATAGAACGCCAGGCGGCATGCTTCATTTGGAGTTCAAAATTTTAGCGAGTGAATAGTGCCATGAAAATTGGCTATAAAAGGACTTGAAATGTTTTCATTTGCAAAGCCAAAACTTTATAAACCCTAGCCGCCATTAAAAACAAAGCTCATTCCGATGGCTTGAATTGCGTTGGATGACCGCATGTCGTATTAATCCTCGAGTTCAATAGCGAGTTGATCGACGTGAGTGATGAAGGATGTAGACCGTGGAGATAGAGTTTGGTGAAGCGGAGCGGTGACTAGGGAGGCGCAAAATCACAACATTTTGATGAACGTCGGAGCTTGGAGGCACGAGCGCATGTGGCATGAGGCATGGCGCGAGCGTTGGGCATTAGATCTAGGCGTAGCACGAGCGACGACGTGGGTCTAGGAGGTTGCGATTTGGATTTTGATGTGGTAGAGATGTTGCCAGGGTTTGAGAAATGCCTGAATAAGAGAGGGAAAGTGATTTAAGATTTTTATTTTTTTAAGTTAATTTGGTTTAATTATTTCAAAACGATCATTAATTCACAACTTTTCTATATGAGTTCCAAATTGAACGCGATGAGTTGCATTGTGATTGTATCAATGAATATTACGCTATGGAATTAGAATAGATGGATTCGGAGCTCGTAGAAACTTGGGTTAAAATTGAACATCTGTTCAATTTTAATTCAAAGTGGAACGTTTGACGAAACTAAAATCAACGTTAGTTTAGCTAACATTTTTGGTTAATCTGAAATATTATTTAGTCAATAAAATTTAATTATTGGATGTGTGAATATTTTATTGTTGTCTGTTATTGATTATTTGGATAATTTACTAATTTATATTGTTGGTTTGGATATATTTCCCGCCTCGAGCAGATAAGACCCTATTACATTCCTGTATAAGAGTGGACAACTTATACGAATCCCATCTCAAAGCGGTTGATTTATATTTTTTTGATCATATACTATAAGTGATGCAGAAGAATAGGTTGGAGGAATCCAACAGAATTCCTCACACTGTTGATTTTATTTTTCATATATATTGTGACATATGACTTGTTGGATATCATATTTGATGACATGAATATGATTTTGAATATTTAGTGCTTTTGTGACGACCGGAATTTTCGAGCATTTAAAATCGGGATATTTAATTGATTTTAAATATTTAAAGGTTAAATTTTTACTTGAATCTTAAATATCATTAATTATTGATAATTAAATTATTGAATTAAATAACTTGAAGTTGGATAAAATATTGAATCTGGAATTCTAAGCCTATTAAAAATAATTAGAAGGCTTATAGAATTTATATTGATAACACTGAAGATAATAGACGTTATAAAATTGAAAATTAACAGTGATTTATTCAGTTTTAAAATTTATACTGTTTTAAATTGAATTGAAAAATAGCCTTCCGAGGCACAGTCTCGGAATTAGACGAAACCAGTTTCATTGGGTCCGCAATATTGAATTTTATCGGATTTCAAATTTCGTATTGATTGGAGTTAGTGTGTGAGGGTACGATATAATAACGCACTGAAAACTTAATTGGTAATAATTCAATGAAATTTACTTAGTCAAGCTTCTCTTATACGCCACTTCTTTTAACTTAAATCCGTGTTTCCCTTTCTCTTCTTAAAGGACAGGCAAGTTCAATTCCTTCTGAAAATCAAAAATCAAAATAATAATAATAATAAATAAAAATAAAATATATAATAAATAGATAAATAAAAGAAGCTTCAAGAGGAAGCTGTAAGCCTCGTATAATAAAAGAAATGAGCAACACAATAGGGGCAGAAACCCCCCTTTCTTCTTACCAAACCCCGAAATCACTCAGTTGAAAAAAAAAGGGGAGAGCGGCCTCTCCTCAAAATCGAGTTCGTGGCCTGTCAATAAGGTCGTGCGACTCGATGGAGGTTATGGCCTCGCGAATATGCGTCGTCGATGATGCTTGTGACATGGAATGCGAGGAAGGAGGGCTGAGCGATGATGGCGGTGATGTATGGGGAGACGTGAGCACGTCAAGAACAAGGGAAGTCGTATCCTTTTCTCTCTGTTGTCAAGGAATTTAAAGATCGGCTTGGAGCATGGAATCGCGTGCGCGAGATTAGGTCAGATGCGAGGATTTGAGCACGATTTCGAGATGACATGCGAGTCATTTTGTCGAATAGCAAATCTGGGGGGGATCTCGAGTGGCATGCGTAAATGGGGTTTGGAGCTCAGTCTCGCTCGAGCGAATGGTGCAGGCAGTGAGGGAGGCGAGCTCGTGAAGGAGAGGCACTCGCGAGGGTTTTGTTGTCGTGGACGTCTCGGTGGCGAACGAAGTGGGATAGCCTCAATTCGTTTCCCAGTAAGGTATACCAATCTGATTTGTTTTATTTTATATAGGTATGAATGCAGATTTTTTTTTGATATGCAGAAATTTTATAGATAAGATTTGAACCATAGACATTTTAAATACGGAAGTTTATATGAAATTAAAATTTTAAGATAACAGATGGAGGTAAATGTTGTTAATAAATTTATTTCAATTATTTAGTCACTAAAGAAGATGTTAAAGGAAAGAATCGGTTTAAACTAAAGTATTAGTTGATTAATTTATTTAAAAGAAAAATCAGTTTAACTTAGTTATTTGTTTAAAACTAAAGCATAGTTTAATTAGATAAGTAAGTAGTAATTAAATATTGAAATAATTCAAATACTAATAAATCGTGAATTGTTATACAAGGTTTAAAAATCAAGGGAACGAGTCAGTTTGGAATAGATTGCGAACAGCAAAGCAAAGGTGAGTTAATCTCACTCAGCTGATTATAAATTTAAATTTAAATGATTAAATTTAAATGATTGTTGGGATGGTTGAATTGTTTGATGTGATATAATATGATATTTTGGAATCGATGTATTATATTGTGCTAACATCTGTGGATGCAGGGAAAACAGGTTGGAGGGATCCAACTGGATCCCTCAACATTTATTTAAATTATTTAATATTCTCTGTTCTGATTATTTGATATTCTATAATGAATTATGTGGAAGTATTGAATGTTATGGCTTGGTTGATATAATTGGGTATAATGAATTACCAAAATAATATATATAAAAAAATTGGATTTTTGAAGAAAATAAAAGAAGTGAATCTGTAAGTAAAGTAATTATAGAATAAATTTAAGAATGAATTGGAGAAGGAATAAAGTGACTTTAAATTTCTAATAAGAAATTGTGAGTATAGAAAGTAAAACTTGAATAAACAGGAAGTTAATGAATTTTGAAATTCATTGTTATTATTTAAAAAAAACAAAACATTTATTTAAAATTCAGGATTTAAATTACTGGAAAGAATAAAGAAGAAATTGACAATAACCTGAAATTTGTATATTTCAGTTAAAAGGGTTTGAAATCAAACAGAAAATAATAATAATAAAGATCCTAACTAATGGATTTTTGAAATGAACTGATAAGTAAAGAAATTTATTTTAAATGGAATAAATTGGAAATCAATTTGGGAAATTGATTTGAATGATTGAGATTTGTAATTCTCCCTGGATAACCAAGTACGTTTTCAAAGTAAATTCTTAAATATAAGTTAAAAGATTTTAAAGTTGTTCTTAAAAGTATGTTTCGTAAAATTTATTATTCTAAAATTTAAAGCCTTAAGTAAGTATTTCTTTTTAATCTATTATAAACAGTAATTATTTAAAGACTGACTTAGTATTATGTTTTTAAAAGTGGAAACCTAGTTTTATATTTTATAAAGTAGCCTTATTTTCAAATATTCATATAGTATGTATTTTTAACAAATTATTAAAGTAATTTTAACTTGAATGTTTTAAAGTATATTTTTAAAAGTAAAGTGTTTTAAATTAATTTAGAAAATCTAGTTTTGTGCTTGGTGATGTTAGTGGAAATAGGAATACTTGGAATTTATTCTGAGAAAGGTAGATAGTTTTGAAAACTAATTTCAAAGGAATTTGAAAAGTGAAAATATATCTTGTGAAGATATTTTTGAGATAAATAACTAATTTGGGAGAAATCATTTATTGTTTGATGGATGTTTGTGAACATAAATTGATAGTTAAATAACCGACTATCAATATTGGCCAAATGCATTGATCGTTTCGAAGAGACAGGGATCGAGATTTATTTCTCGAAAACCACTTCGATCCGGTTTGTACGTTTCGTGTAAACGATTGTGGATTCGAAGATGGAGCAGTGAAGTGCAAGGGCTAGTCGCTACTAATCCTGAGGATATTTCCAAAACGGATGTAGTAGGAATAGTGCCTTCGGTTCCGTTCGAACCCAGGACAGACTTTTATGGATGAATGCTTGCGAAACATCGTCTGGTGGGCGATGGGCGTTCTAAGGGATATGTTCTATGAAGGTAACGCTTAGCCTCAAGCCTCATCAAATGGGAATGACTGAAAATCAGGGGTTATGCAGCAAGGCTATGTGAGTAGCACCCAAGCAGGGTGAGGTCATTCCAGTCTAGATGTCCCTTTTTATTTCGGCTTAGTGGGCGGTTGCTGATCCCAAACGCGGGGTGATCTCACTCGGGATTATCCAGTAAGGGGTAGTCCCGGCCTTGTGTTGCAGGGGAGCGGGCGTACTCCTCGGCACGGTGATCTTGGCCCCGTACTGTGACAGGTGGTACCCCAGTGCCTAGTCATTGGATGGAAATCCATTCTCCCTACGAGCCTTGTACGAGTTTTGTTTGTATTACCCACTCTGTGGCTAGTAGCTGGAATTTAATCATGTAACAATTTCGGCTATTTTATAAGTATTTGTATATAGACCCTATTATAATATGAGAGGATTTCTATAAATATTGTTTTAGCTATCGTAAGGTAAAAACCCGAAATGTTTATTTGTGGCGTGGTCTTACGAGATGCTTTTGTTTCCAAAGAAATTTTGAAACTTTAATAATCAATTGGGTGTGATTTTCTCACGCTGGTATTCCAGACTGACTCGGGTATTATTTAACTGTGATGCTCGGGTCAGACCGAGTATTATAGGATACAGGATATGATGCTGTGGGGCTCAAGAGACGAGCTGGATGACGAGACGTACTTTCGTACTTGTTATATATATATATATATATATATACACACACACACCGCTGTATTGAGTTGCTATGTATCTGGTTGTATGTTGTTGATGTTGAGCTATGATTGATGTACTCTGATGATGTAATATATAAACTGATACATTTTGTCTTTGAGTAAAGATTATTTATTATATATTATATTTTATTCCACTGCGATGGTTAGATTCTGTGGTTGATTTCTATTCTCTTCTTCTACCTCTTCTTCTTTAACCCAAATGGTTCGTATTTCTGTACAACTTTAGTTGATTTAGGAAAGAATAGTGTTGACTCAAGGGGTACGGGTTTGCAGGTCGTTTCAGCGTTAGTAGCATTGGGCTTTATCGTTGGCATTTTAAAATACTGTAAAATAATGATTTGATTTGAAAGGGATTTCAAGGTGATTTTTGAATTTTTATGTGTTTAATAATTTTTCTTAAATTTGTTTAAAGAACATATTTACTTTAAAATAAAAGTATGATTTTTAAATATTATAAATTAATAGTTCATGGAATATTTTAAATAGAGATTTTTGAATTATGGACAAAAAATTTTGAACCTTAAAATATGTCTATCATTTATAATAAAGGGATATGCTTTAAAGAAAATAGAAAAATTTGATGTGAATATTATTAATCATTTTGTATAAAGTGATGTTTTACAAATCAAGTAAAGATTTGTAAAATCTTATTTTGTTAATAAAAGTATGGATTTATAAACGGTATTATAAATCAATGGAATTATTATCATTTAAAAAATTGGTTAAATAAATAAAATGGTGGGTTTATTATAAGATATGGAAGTTTGTTTTAGAAAATAGTTGACTCCATTTTAGAATACAACGTGAGGGTAAATTTGGGAATGTTAAATGATATTTTATAAATAGAAAGTGATTTATAAAAGAAATTTATCCACATGGGGGCAATGTTAAAAGTGGATGGTGATTGATGTTTTTAAATGGGATTTATAAATAAGTGAGATCTATAAAGGAAATAGAGTAATAAATGGAGTTCATAAATAAAGGACTTTATGAAAGGGAGTTTATCAAAGAGAAGGAGATTCATAAACATAATTTTATAAATATGAAAATGATCGCGTTGGATATTAAGTATGGATTTTTATCAAGGACGTATATTTACATTTAAAAGTTGTTTATTTATATTAATATTGTTTAAAAGTTATTTATCATTATTTTAATGTTTTGAAAGTTAATTATTTAAATTATTAGTACGGTTTGAAATTAATAATAATTATTTATGAATAAAGTTTTGGAAAGTAATTGTTACTATTTATAATAATGTTTAAGATAAATTGTCATTGTTTTATTTAGGATATTCTAGAATTTAAATAATTAATATTTTAAATTGTTTTAAAGTTAATGTTTACTTATTTTTAGTGTCTACTATTATATAATAGTGTTTTTAAGTAAATAGTTAGAATTTATATTATAAATGTTTTGAGCTTTATAAATAGGGTTTTATAAGCTGTTTGGATTTATAATGGAGTTTATAAATTATTTTAGAATCAAATAAAATGCGGAATCTTCCCCAAAATTTTGGTGAATATACTTGTACCGTTGGGATAAGTATATTGATATTTTTTTCGAGTATTGAAAAATTTGGATTTTTGTGTGTGTGTGTGTGTGTGTGTGTATATTTAAAAAGAAATTGATTCAAGTATTACAAAGTGAATTTAAAATTAATGAAAGATTAATTGAAAGGAGGTTAGTGGTCGCTTGTGTGCTTAACCATTATGGTTTCCCCTGTGAAATTGAATCCTTGATTGAATGTTTGTTATTCGATACTTAAATAACCAACTATCGGGATTGGACCCAAAACATAACTTTGGAAATATCTATGAGTAACATGTGAATTATACGGCATAGTCATCTCGGATGATTTTGTACTATGCGTATAAATCTTGTTTCGTTCTCCAAGGACAATGATAAGAAAATCCATCCACTAACTGCTAGGAGGTGATCTTCGCTCTTATGTTTGACTGATTATTTCCTAAAGAACCGAGGGTTGAGCTTACTGGGAATTATCAAAAAGTTGTTTTCAATGAGACCGAGGTCAGATATGTTATTCGAAAACCACTTTGATTCAAAAATGCGTTTCGAAATGAAGACACCTTGAAGATGATGGAATTCAAAGAGAGAGCTCTCAAATATTTCGTTCAGTCCCAAAACGAACTTGTATGAATGAGTGCAGGTATTGCATTATTGCCTGGAGGGCAGTGTTATCATTTCAAGTGGGAAGTAATATATAAAAGTTAAAACGTAACCTCAAGCCTCATCAAGCAGGAATGGCTAAAATAGAGGAGACGCAGCAGGACTAAGTGGATTGCTCCCAAGTTGGGTATGATCATTCTCCATCTAGTGTCTCTATTATCTCTCATTATTATGCTGCGAGGTCCATTAACGGAGGGGTGATCATATTCGGTGGTATCCAATAAGGAGAGGCCAGTCCTGTATTGGCCGGGATCTAGGCGAGGTGAATTGTGTTACTTTATCTAGAGATGCACCATGAAGGCAGTACGCAAGTTACCCAGTCATTATATAGAATCCATTCTCCAATAAGCATCGTACGGACTTAGTTGTGCCCAAATATGCTGAAACATGAGATGCAAGCACTTTAGCTATATTCATATTTTATTTTGACCCTTAGGTAAAAACCCGTTTGTGGTACGTGATATTTTTGATTTTCAAAAGTTTGCTATAACTTTAAAATCCAGTTGGGTGTGTTTTCCTCATGCTGGTTTTCCAGACTGACTCAGGTGTTATTTTATTATAATGCATGGGTCAGACTGAGCATATTTAAAGATTGCTATTAGAAGTATTGGAGCTCAGGAGACAAGTTGGAGGTCTTTAGGTCGTATTCACGTATATGTTTATTTTCCACTATTTTGTTGTTGAATTCACCAGGACATACTGTTATAACTGTTCAGGCTGATGATTGTGATTTGTTTTTGTATTTTGACTGATGTATGTATATAAAAGTTTCTCTTTTGTAAAGATCATTGATGTTATATTATATATTGTTCCGCTATGATTGTGAGATTCTATATTATTGATAGTTTCTTTTCTTCTTCCCTTCTTCTTTCCTCTTTCTTTCTCATAACTATCCATCTTTTCGTTCACTTTAGATTGGACATGTGTGGTATATTGTAAACTTGAATTATACAGATTGGCGGGTCGTTACACTTTGGTATTAGAGCTTAGGTTGAGCGAACACCTAGGCTTGGTGGAAATTTACTCATTTGAGATAGGGTAAGCGAGACCCTAGGATTAGTTTGAGTATTATATTTGTGAGAGTGTATTCTCTAGTGATATAAAAATATTTTATATTTTGTTAATTTCTCTGTTGAGTGGCTTATGAATTCTAGTTGATACGTGGAATGTCGTGATATCGATGGGGTTTCTAAACGCTTAAAACAAGGCAAATCGACACAGTATTGTTTTGAAAATTTGTAAATGAAATAATTTTACCTAAATTTTATTTTATATATAAATGAATAATTTTTTAGAAATATGCTATATTTGGCTGTTAGTAAATGATAATATTTGATTATTATCGTTTGTTATTTAATATAATTTTTTATTATTATAATCAAAACAAACATAATTGTTGAAATAGGTTATATAAGAAAGTGAAATTATAAATATGAACTACAGGATATTGATTATAATTATAATCAATATTTGCGAATTGATATTACATAAGAAGTGAAATTTTATAAATATGATTCAGAAATGGAAAGGAAATGAAAATTGTATAAGTGTATTTATAAATATGATTTGTAAACAAAAAGGATTTAAAAGCTGAGAATTCGAGAATTTAAATCCCTTTGATTTTGAAATTTTGTTTTCAAATGCTTGGAAAAATAATAATAATATTTTAAAAATGTTTTGACTAGAAATATTTTTAAAAAATGATTTAAAGGAAATAAAAAGCATTAAAATCACTTTAGTCGTTGGAAAATAATATCGATGATGACTGCGGCATAATCGACGTTCATTTTCGAGTTTCTAAGTGATGGATTGCTATCTTAGTGATTTTCCATTGACGTTTTGTTTTGGTAAAACAAATTTGTTTTAGATTCCAGAAAGGGAATTTAATATATAAAGGAGTTATGCATATATATGATTTCAAAATGATTTGAAACAAAACCGGGTGCTTAAAATTCTGAAATTTTTTATCTAAATGTTTTGAGAAAACATAAGATAATGAGTTTTGAGTTTTTAATTTGGAAATGGTATTGATAAGAAAAATAATTCAAATTTTGAGGTATGAAATTAAAATTTAACATAAGTAAGGTTAATTGAAATTGAATTTGATTTGCAATGAATTAATTAGGTGAACTAATTGTATAAATTAGTGAAATGAATATGAATTTGAGTTATCAGATGGAACTCAACTTGATTATAAAATGAACTGAATCTGTTTGGAATGTTATTTGATAAAATTGTATATGAACTTAAGTTATAAAGTGAAATAAACATGAGTGTTGTTGTTACGACCCGAAAATTTTAATGGTTTTATAACGTAATTAACTGCAATTTTGCTTGAAATTAAACAATAAAATTTGGCAATGAAAATTTGATATTTGGTATGCGTCTATTTAAACATAGATAATGGCAAATTTTTATTAGAAAATATGAAAGTAAATTCTGTGGTGTAATTTTCAATTTAAATCGGTTAACTTGATGAAAATAAAATGTTTTCAAAATCTTGATGCTTTTATATATAAAATTTGTAAATCATTTTTTGAGCAAGGTGAAATATTTCATTTTGAAAAATTTGGACTGGTATAGCTCCGTTATCTTATTTTTAACGAATTAGCAGCATTTTCAGCACCGAATATCGACTTTTGTTACGATGATCGTATCGTCCATATCTGTGTACCATTCCGTTCGTCTCATCGTGCTGATCTCCGCAGTACATTCATTTGTATGTTTCGGAGACCGACACACGGTAGAGTCTGCGAAAACTGTAACTGTATCGGTATCTGTTTGAAAACCTGTAGCGACCCGCCTTTCTAACCCCAGAAAGACGTATCATCAATAAGAAAGAAAGGGATTGAAATAGAAATGAATAGAAAGAAGGAAATAACAACATCAGAATCTCACAGCGGAATGGAACAAAATGTAATACATTACATAACTATTACATAGTTTTACATACATCAGAGCAATACAATATCATACAACAGGACAGTCATATACATATATGTCCATATACACATCCAAAATACAGCATATACTAACTACACAGCGGAACTATAGATAGATACATGCGTCTGGTCTTCTTCTCTAAAGCTCCTCCAGAAAATCAATACTCCAAATACCTATCACTTGGCTACTCATAAAAATTGGGTACCCAAGAGTTTATGAAAAACAAAATATAAACCATGGGTCAGACATGGGTCTGATGTGAGTAAACGAGTTCAAATTATTTAACTTTGAAAATCATTTGAAAACAAAGGTATCACGTAAGACTCCCCACACATAAATAGGGTATGTTTTTACCTTACGCTAACCAAAACATTTTATAAGAAATCCAGTGATATTATAACAGTGTCTAGTGTTTTCAAGTAAATAGAAAATAGCCGAAATTGTTGCATTCATTAAATTCCAGCTACTAGCCACGAAAGTGGGTAATACAGATCAAAACCGTAGGGTCTCGTAGGGAAAATGGGTTTCCAACAATGGCAGGGCTACTGGCGTACCGCCCGTCATAGTACGGGGCCTAGATCACCATACCGAGGATCACTCCCGACCCCTTACAACACAAGGCCGGAACCATTCCTTACTGAAGAACAATCCCGAACAAGATAACCCTGCAGTTGTGGCCAATAACTGCTCACACAGCCGAAATAAAGGGACATCTAGACAGGGTATACCGTGCCCTGCTTGGGCATGACCTACCTAACCTTGCTGCATCTCCTCTGTTTTAGCCATTGCCGGTTGATGAAGCTTGAGGCTGCGTTTACCTTTAAAGAACATATCTCTTAGAATGCTCATTGTCCACCTAACGATGTGCTGAAAGCATTCAATCCATACCAGTTCGTTCCGGGTTCGAACGAAACCGAAGACATTATCTCGTTACACTCATTTTGGAATCACCCTCAAAGTTAACGACGATAACCCTTACATTCTGAAACACCTTCTCGATCTCCAATTGAAATGTCACGACCTGTCGTTTAATTTTGATCGATGTGGTTTTCGGAATATCGAATTGATACCCGATCCCGGTCTCATTAGAATCCAAACGCCATTTCAAACGCCAAGTTGTCTATTTAACTTAAACAGTTTAATTCAATATTAAGCATTTACATAACAGATATCACAGATAAATCATATACAGTCATCACAGATATATCCAGAATATATCGCAACATATCACAGAATATCACTAAACAGATACCAGAGTCAATCAAACAGAATTATCAATTCATATCAAAACAGTTTGGTTAACTTAACTTAATTAATTACTTAAGAATAAACTACTTTATTCTGCTTAATTATTTACTGATTAATTAACTTATTAAATTTATTGATTATTACTTAATTACTTAGTTAATTAGTTAATAACTTAATTATTAATTAATAAAATTTAATTACTTATTTAATTATCATAAATTATTTTAAATTAATCATTTATTATTAACTAATCATTTATTATTAACTAATTAATCATTTATCTTTAATTAACCACTTTAGTTAACTACCATTTATTAATTAACTTTAAGTAATTAACTAATGTTCTTAAGTTTTAAATTGATTTTAACACAAAGTCAATTTCTAATTACAAATTTAATTTAAATTTATTAATTTAATAACAAGCATAAATTAATTTATATTTATAATTACCTTAAACTTTACAATTAATCATCTTCTTTTGCAAACCTTTCTTTAATAAATTTAATCAAATATTAGCTTAGATAAACTAATATTATTTACTTTATTTAATGTTAATCTTTGTTAATTAAATATTTAAAGTATTTAGGGAAAACCATTAGGGAGTGGACCCGAGGCAGGCACCACTTTTACTCGAGAAAGTCTCGAGTTCCCCCCATATTCTTCCCCGCGTCTCTCTCTTTCTTCTCATCTTCTTCTTTTGCTTGTTTCTTTTTCTTCTTCTCCCTTTTTTATCTAGCTTAAGTTATAAATTTTAAACTACTGAACATCGACACTCACGCGCGCGCCAAGCTAAAACTCGAAGTAACTGCCGAAATTCTGGTGTAAAAATCATGCGATGATCACGTCACCAACCGAGACCCCCAAACGCAATACGTTGTTCACCTATCGCCACCGTGCACGTGCACGGTGGTTCGACGACCCTCCGGCAACCCCCACCACCTCCAACAAACCTCAAATCAACTCAATATAAGAAGTCAAAACTCAAATTGTTATGATTGGGTCGAAAACAAAATGCCGCCTGTAACATTATCTATATACACACAGATAGATAATTCAAAGATTCACAATAGATAATTATCATTATCAACCACAGATAATCCACATTTATCACTATCAAAAGATAATCCATATTAATATCACTATGCAACCAATGCATCCATATCAATCAACATTACTAATCTCTTAGCTGAGATTCAAACCATTCAAAGTAACCAATATCAACCATCTATAAGCAATGACTTATGATCATACCATCTATAATTAATTTAAAATGAATTAAATTAATTACATCATTTCTAATTAATTTAAAATGAATTAAATTAATTACTTACACAATATAAATCTTGCTTACATCATCATTAATCAATTGATTAACCTCTAATTTATCATCTTAATTAATCAACCCTGATTAATTATACTTTAATTAATTTCACAAAATTAATTGCTCTGAACCAAATTCAGTAATTAACCTTTATTTACTTCATTAATTAATTAACTATAATTAATTACATTTAATCTTAATTAATTACAATTAATTAATTACCCTTAATTACTTATTAATGATTAATTAATCTTGATTAATCAATCTTAGTTATTTCATTAATTATTAATTAATGATCCTTAATTATATTCAATTAATTACTCAATTAAATTAATTACCTTTAGTAATTAATCTTACTTAATCCATAATTATTAATTACCTTTGATTAATCTAAATTTGTAATTAGCTACCCTTAGTTACTTATCAAATTAATTACCCCTTAATTAATTTTTTTGATTAATCCCTTGACTAATTATACAAGATAATATGTGACGACCCGAGATTTCTGACAATTTAAATTGGAATATTGAATTGATTTTCAGTACTTGAGAAGTTAATTTTAACTTGAATTTCGAACATTAATATTTACTCGATAATTAAATTACCGAATTACATAATTCGAAGCTGGGTGAGACGTCGAATATGAAATTTTAAGTTGGTTAAAAATAATTGGAAAGCTTATAAAATTTTATATGGCGATTAATGTGACGTTTTGAAGCTTTATACTATAATTAATTTAAGAGTCAAATAAAAAAAAAGGACAAAGATATTTGTATCATCAGGAACGCGTACTAGAGAAGCCTCCTACAGCCTATATCTTATTCCCTTCCTCTTTCTTTCCTCAGAAATGCAGAGAGTCGAAAAAAAAAATTATAAATGGCCGTAGCTTTTGGATCCAAGCCGAATGCTAATTGAAGTCGTTCCTCCTTATTTTCCAAAGCGACGAGAAATCAGATCGAATCGTTCTCAAAAAAAAAAAAGTAAGGCCGAAGCCGTGTTCAATCTGGGTCGCGTGAGAGGGGGCGACGATCAGGTGGGTGAGCGCGTGGGTTTTTGGTATTCGCGGTGAGGGATGGTGTCACGACAAGGTCGCGGGTCGCTTGATCAAGACGCGATTGAATCGCGAGCAAGAGACGGCGGTGCTTGTACGAGTGGTGGGAGAATCATGAAGGGGCGCGAGCTAGGGCTTGAGCTTGTCGTTGTTTGGGAAGGAGATGGCCAGAGGGATTAGGGTTTGGGCGCATTCGCGTTTTAGCGTCTTGGTGAGGCCGCTGCTCGAGTCGACGTGGGCATGACGTCGAGGCGATAGGGCAGCACGATTTCTGGAGGACGTCAGGGTTTCATGCAACTTGTTACTTTGTGAGTATTCTATAGTTTGATTACTTGATTCGGCATTCATATCTCTGTAGATATGAATATCTTTGTTTCCACTTTTCGTTACTATTATTGATTGCTGAAATGCCTAATAAATTCAATACATTCCATTATATTTAGCAAGTATCATAACTAAGCAATCAAAAATCAAATATTAACCCTATGGAACGCATGTAGAAACAGTAACAAATCAGGAGATAAATTGTTAATTTAAATAGTTTGGATTAAATAAGTTACCATTATAAACCGTTAATTACATAATTGATTGGATTGTTATCGATGTTTAAGAATTGGTTATTCGAGTAATTAAAGCTGAATTTAGTTTAAGTCTATAAATTGATGATGTAATTAGAAGTTACATAGTTTGTAATTAAGAATTAACTAATGAATTAATTTGTAATCAAGTGTTTGATTTAAGTTAAGTACTTAGAGAAGCACTTAAGGGCTTGGTTACTAAATATAGCTAGTGAAAGACAAAGGGTTAAGGGTTATTAAATGATTTATTTACGAGATGAAGGTAAGTTTATTAATTTTATTAATTAATTAAGGATAATCAATTGTTAAATTTGGTAGGTGTAATTACTTAGTGTAACTTAAAGGGTAAGATTACTTGGTAAGATAATTAGTAATACTTGCAATTATTGAATGTAATAAAATAATGGATGGTCAATAAATGGGAGTAATTTAGATTTGTATTTTTTTGGAAGAATTGATAAGAAGGGTAAATGCTTAGTTGAAGTATTTGAAGGGAAGTTATCAAGAGATTCATTAGAGAAAATTAACTTTCCTTTTTAAAAAAAAAACAATTACACTGGTGATAAATTTAAGGTAGATATTTAGGGAATGATAAGTTACTGGCGTGCGACAAATTATTTGTAAGTAAGCAAGGTTATAATGATTAATGTTGTGGATTTAATGCATATAATGAAATTAGATATTTAATGATGAAATCAAAGATTTATTAATTAAGGTAGATTAATCCATAATAAGTGACTTATGAAGTTAATTAATATAAGTAATTAAGGATTGATGTAATTAAAATAGTTAATTAATTCATGAAGTAATTGAGAGTACTTATGGATTTTGGTCAAGTATACTTAATATCGTGAAGTTAATTAAAGATAATTAATTTAAGGCAATTGAAAAATAATTAATCCAATGCGATTAATTAAGATGAATAATGAAGGGTTGATTTATTAATTTATTTGAAAACACTTAATATTGAATGAAGGAATATAGGGAATGGGGTTCGTAATTCAATCAGGATTAATTTAATTAATTTTGGAAGTGATTAAGTTTTGCTTATGAAATGATTGAATGTACTGAATGCCTTGAATGAGGGAATATCACTGATATGATATGTATGTGTATTTCATTGGTTAACTTGGGTTAGGATAGCATGAGTTTCGAAGAGACCGGAGTCGGGTATTAGGAAAAACCCGAAACCACTTTGAATTTTAATAAATTGATTTTGTGAAAATTAATAAGGCTGGAATGAAATGCTTAAGGAAATTGGATTATTTTACCTAAGTTTGATACTTAGCAATTGATGTGTGGGATAAGCATTGTCTATAGCAAATTGCGAATTTTGCTAAATTGGTATATGTTACCCCGGGTTATTATAAATTGATTTCTTTGGTATTCCATGCTAGTTGATTTACTCACGCTGGTTTCCAGCCTGACCCGGGTGTTACTCTGATGTAATGCTCGGGTCAGACCGAGTATTACAAATTTTCAGGTAGGTACGTGCTGGAGCTTAGGAGGCGAGCTGGATGGCGATAGCGTATAGAGTATTGCTGTTGTATTTCTGAGACATGATAATTGTAATATCCAGTGACTGTATATAATGTGAAAACTCTGATGTATATTAAATGTAATCGACAGATATAGTATTCTTTTGTAAACTATTATTATTTATTATTATATTTTATCCGCTGCGAATGTGAGGTGTTTGGTGTTTCTGTTCTTCTTCGTCTATCTCTTTCTTCTTTTTCATAACTATCTGAAATTTTCGGGTTCGGAAATTTCGGGTCGTTACATTTGGTATCAGAGCTGAAAGGTTAAGCGAGAACCTTGGCTCTGGTGGGGATTACTCATTTAATAGAGTCTGTAGTACTCTATAACGAGTTGAGTGAATATATGTATATATATTTATATATGAGCGCGTACTTGTTATTTCCTTATATAAAGGTTTTAAATGATGTTATATAAGAATGTAATTTGATATATAAAGCTATATCTTCTTCTAATAAATATTAAGGAGATTGGTTGTTAAATTATTGGAATTAAATTAAGAAGTAATATAATACAATCAAATTGAAATCTTGAATTGGGACTAAGTGAAGAAGGAATATAATACAACCAAATTAAAATTAAATCAATTAAAAATGAAATTCAAGAATTATATCTCAGAAATTAGAATTGTTTGAAACTTTAAATGAACAAAGTTAAATTTGGTTTAAAAAGGTTAAACCAATCTTTGTGAATATAGCTCGAATTATATAATTCGAGATGGTTTAAATTTGAAGTTGGAATTGAACTCATTCAAATTGAATTCGATTTGAATTAATTGGATTTGGGATGGAAAATGTATAAGCTCAAAAATATTTAAATGGGAGATTTGAATTGGATTGAATTGGAATGATTGAAATTGAAGTGGGTTCAATTGGATGGATATTAGCCCAAAGTAATGGGAATAATTTTGGAATTTTAATTTAAGTGGAATTGGTTTAAAATCAAAAAGGAATTTGAAATATAGATTGTAAATGTAATTTATAAATTGAAATAAACTTCATAAATAAATGAGATTATAATTTGAAATAGAATTCCAGAGAATATTTGAAATAGAGTAAGATGAAAATTCCAGAGTAATGTTTAAATATGAATTTGATGGATTGGGAGTTTGGAATTTTGGGAAAAATTAAAATTCCTTTGGGTTTGAAAGTGGTTTCCAAGGGTTTTGAAGAAAGAATTGTATTATTTCAAAAATATCTTTGTGTTTGAAATCTAGGAGATTAGAAATTAAAAAAAAAAATTGGAAATGTTTTAATGTGATAAAAGCATTGAACTCTTTCGGTCACTGGAAAATAACGTCGATGATGACTGCAGCATTATCGATGTTTATTTTTGAGTTTCTAAATGAGAAATTGCTACCAAATTGTTTCAAATTGGAATTGTTTGTGAACTGGGTTTGGTTTTGAAATTCAAAGGGATAATTGAATTTGCCGAAGAATATTGAATATAGTTAAATTCTAAGGTAATACCGGGATTTTGGAAATTGTTTAAACTCTGGAATCTTATTTAAAATGTTTATGGAATAATAAAATATATGGGCTAAATAAAATATATAAACTCCAAGTTAAAAGCAAATGTGAATGCAATTGATTTGAAATAGAAGTTGAAAAATGTAAATTATAATTAAAGTTGTACAAGTTTAATATTCAAATGGAAAATTTGTATTGGATTAACTGGAAAATGATATGGAACTTGAAGAGAGTTCGATTGATATTAGTCCAGATCTATCTAAATAATTTGGAATTGTAATTAAAGTGGAATTAGTTAAGACCAAATGAAATTTGATTTGAAGTTAGAAAGGAGTTGAGAATTAATAAAAATTGAGTTGGGAATGAATTAAGTCCAATGGAATTTGGAGTTATTAGTATTGAAATTGGGTCGATTTAAATGGAAATTTAAGTCGAATTGTTGGAGAAGTGAACAGTTTTGACTCTGAACTATTTTTAATTTAATTGTTTTGATGTAAACTTATTTTTTTCAAGCTCTTAAATATATACTACTTTTCTTTCTTAAAGCCAAATTATTTTATACTTGTTTTACCATTATTTTGGAACTATTTGACTATCTTTCAACTGTTTTCTAAATTTATTACTATATTTCAACCATGTTACAAATTAATTACTATTTAACAACTATTTTGCAATTATCTAAAATTTCTATGACTATTTAACTATTTCTCGACTATTTTATAATTAGTTAACTATTTTACAATTATTTTGCAAATTATTGATTATTTTTCAACTACTTATCTATTTTCAAAATTTTCAAGCTATTTTTCTAAACTGGTCGGAGTTCAAATTGTTATTAATTAAAATACCCAACTGCGATAAGGATTGAAGTACTAATCCAATTGGGAATTAATGTAAAGGTGAATAGGGAATGTGAAATGGCTCTTTTGAACTGAAAGAATATTTTGAGAAATATGAAATGAATAAAGATGGAAATTGGATATTTCTATGGTTTTTGAGAGTGTTTGAAGTATAAAAGGTGTTTTATACAAGAAAGTAAGGATCCAAAGTTTTAAAGAATCCTATGAGGATGTTGGAAAAAATTTTGGGAACCTTTGGATTTCGAAAAGGCTTTTGATTTTTGGGTAAAATCAATGTTGAATTTGGAAAGCCTAGTTTGAGAATTATCGATTTTGGAAATAATCGATTTTGTGTAAAAGAGCTTTGATAAAATTCATACTAGGTGTATGATTTGAAAGGTACTATATGTGTATAGTATAAAGTGTTTTGATGATAGCTCTGGGGAAAAAGGCGCTCCCTTGGAATGGACTTCTCAGGAGTGCCACTGGGTGGCGCTGCCTTGAGCCCCAAAAGGGGGTTCTAAAGTTGATCCTGTGAGGAGTCCGGACAAAACTAGTTCCTGAGGATTATGAGTTGAGTTACCATAGCGTAAGTCGTGTGTGCCGCGGAGAGCCAACAGTTACATGGACTTTTGTTGTGACTGCAACGTAACCCAGGATGTAACTGCGACCTATGGTAACATTGCGAAAGTCGTGTGTGCCGCTGAGAGCCAACAGTCTGCGGTTGAGTTTATCTCGGTAGACTGCGACTTATGTAGGAGTGGAGAAGTTTCATTTCATCAGCGAAAATCAGAGGCCGCTGAGAGCCTGTAGTTACATGGACTTTTGCTGCGACGGCAACGTAACCCTGGATGTAACTGTGATCTGTTGTGTAGGATCCATGGCGTAATCGAGAGGCCGCGGAGAGCCTGTAGTTACATGGACTTTTGTTGTGACAGCAACGTAACCCTGGTATGTAACTGTGACCATGGATGGGGGTGATGATTTTCAGAGCATTGTCACCAAAGATATTTCCTCTATTTCAAAATGTTTTCAATATTTTCAATAAAATTATTTTCCAAATATTTTTACTGGATGTTGAAAACGGGTTTACCAAGTACTTATAGATTTTCGGTCCTACGCCTGATCAACGTATGACTGAATTTCTGTGAGAACAAGGATGGACTGGTTGAGACATCGAGTTATAAGAAATATTTTATAAAAGCTATTTTAATATTATTATGAGATTTTATAGGCATTTCTAAAATTTTAAAATAAAGGAGATGAAATTTTGAAAAATCAAGGGAAGTTCAAACTGAAATTGTAAAATAAAATTGAAACTCGGGAAATTTTAATGAAGTGACTCTTTGTAATTAAAAATCCAATGTTGAATTAAAAGTGGAAGTAAGCTAATTATCTAAATAAATTATTTAATAGAGAATGTTAATAAAATTTAACCTGGATAACTAAAATGGATTGTAAGTAGATAATGAAGTTTGGAAATGAATTCGAGTTATAAATAGAATTCGACTTGGGATTTGATAATGAATTAAATAAGAGGAGATATTGTAAAATAAAAATGAAATAGAGATGGATTGAAAAATGTGATGGTTTGAATTGCAAATAAAATCCAAGTGTGATTTGAATAATATTTAATGAATTTGCAAGTAAATTTGATATGATGAAAATGTTGTAGAATGAAATGCAGTGAATTATAATAGACTGATTTGAGTTGCAAACAAAGCTCAAGTAAATAGAAATAAATTGAGAATGGCGTTGTATTAATAAAATAAATTCGATAATGAATTAAATGGTAAATTAAAGAGTTTAAATGAGTTAACTGAATTAGATAATAATGGATGAAATCTGATTTAATAAAGACTAAATCAAAGATGTGATTGGAATTGGATTATTAGACTGAATTTAAGTTCGGTGACATTAATTTGAGGTATAAATTAGTTAAGTATGTGTTGCATATTTTTTTTGATAAGTTGAGTAGGTGAATTAAAATTAAAATTTAACTAGTTAACTTGAGTTTAAAATGCATGGAAGCTTGGCTTCGAATAAGAATGAAAGCTCATTAATAAAAGCTTGGATTGAAGTAACTTGGAAATGGTTAGTATATAAGAATGGAATGTGGCGAACTAAATGAATGAGTGTGAATAAGTTAAAATGGAATTGAATTAAATAAAACTGAGTTGGAACCAATTTTAATTGGTTATAAAACTTAAATAATTAATTATTCATATGGATATTATCAAATTGCGTAGAAATGATTATCGTTTAACGTAAGCGAGTTTTAATCAAATTAAATGCTATGAATTAGTGGAAAGCGATATAATTGATTTTTGAATCAATTGAAGTGAATATGAGATTGTTTCGCTTAAAATGAGTTGAATGCAAGTAAATTGTGTGTAAACCATTAGAATTGAATGTAATGGCATATAAATTTGGTTGAAAGCAATTGGATTAGCTTTAAATTATATAAATTGCTTATTGGAAGTGTTTGGTGCTTGTATTTATGTAATGCTTGTGTTTAGCTATTAAAAGTAAGTGAAATGTTAATAGATTTTCTATGTATGACACTTACGTATTTAAATTGAGTAAGTACAGGTACAGGGAAGCCGTTTGGCTAGATTAGGGTATGCTAATTGCTAATATTTATAAGCTGCTTGCTTAAATTGCTAAATAAGGTACGCCTACGCAATAAAAATAGGAAATATGAACTGTTTTTGCTTTTTCCGACCGGGTGGGTCGATGTATACATATTTATATCTCTTGTCAAATTGCAAAAGCTTCTCCGTACAAAGGAGACTCTGCCAAAATTTTCTGAAAATTTTGGGAGTTAGGAAATTTTTGGAAATTTTTAGTTAACGACAAAACAATTTCAAATTGAAAATCAAAGTAAACTAGTAAATGAAATTAATATGAATCAGTTGAAATGAAAGATACAACTCAGTATTAAAATTTGAAAATAAATTGAATTCATATGAAATGGTGGAAGCTAATTTGAATAGAAGTGGGTATGAAATTTCTGTAAGGAAATGTATACAGTGATTTGAAGGTTACAATTGGATATTGTTGTTAAATAGAATATGCAGGTATTAAAGGAAAAAGCAAGTGGATTTGATTCCAAAAGATAAATTTGAATGGCCCAACAAAAAGGTATGTATTTAAAATTCTGTATGGAATTGGATTGGGTTTTTGATGTAGCCACTTGGCTTTTGTTTCTTTTTGGAATTTGGGGGCATGTAGAGGCCTTTTGTAGTAGTACCGAGCTAGCCGCGCAAAGGAGACGTTGGCAAAAAATTTCGGGAATTTAAGGAGTTAGAAAAAAATTTTGAGATAATTTTGATAGTTCAAAAAAATTAGGTTTTAAATTGACATTTAAATGACCGAGAGAAGGGGTATCGTTTGATATTGTGGAAGAGTTTGGGAGGTAGTATGAATAATAAAGGGGGTTTTTATGAAAGATAATTGTTAAGTTGTAGAACTGTTTGGTTTTGGGAAAAAGTTGACAGGTATGGGACATTCTTCCTAACTAGTAATTTCGAGGACGAAATTCTTTTAAGGGGGGAGGAATGTGACGACCCGAGATTTCTGACAATTTAAATTGGAATATTGAATTGATTTTCAGTACTTGAGAAGTTAATTTTAACTTGAATTTCGAACATTAATATTTACTCGATAATTAAATTACCGAATTATATAATTCGAAGCTGGGTGAGACGTCGAATATGAAATTTTAAGTTGGTTAAAAATAATTGGAAAGCTTATAAAATTTTATATGGCGATTAATGTGACGTTTTGAAGCTTTATACTATAATTAATTTAAGAGTCAAATAAAAAAAAAGGACAAAGATATTTGTATCATCAGGAACGCGTACTTGAGAAGCCTCCTACAGCCTATATCTTATTCCCTTCCTCTTTCTTTCCTCAGAAATGCAGAGAGTCGAAAAAAAAAATTATAAATGGCCGTAGCCTTTGGATCCAAGCCGAATGCTAATTGAAGTCGTGCCTCCTTATTTTCCAAAGCGACGAGAAATCAGATCGAATCGTTCTCAAAAAAAAAAAAAGTAAGGCCGAAGCCGTGTTCAATCTGGGTCGCGTGAGAGGGGGCGACGATCAGGTGGGTGAGCGCGTGGGTTTTTGGTATTCGCGGTGAGGGATGGTGTCGCGACAAGGTCGCGGGTCGCTCGATCAAGACGCGATTGAATCGCGAGCAAGAGATGGCGGTGCTTGTACGAGTGGTGGGAGAATCATGAAGGGGCGGCGAGCTAGGGCTTGAGCTTGTCGTTGTTTGGGAAGGAGATGGCCAGAGGGATTAGGGTTTGGGCGCATTTGCGTTTTAGCGTCTTGGTGAGGCCGCTGCTCGAGTCGACGTGGGCATGACGTCGAGGCGATAGGGCAGCACGATTTCTGGAGGACGTCAGGGTTTCATGCAACTTGTTACTTTGTGAGTATTCTATAGTTTGATTACTTGATTCGGCATTCATATCTCTGTAGATATGAATATCTTTGTTTCCACTTTTTGTTACTATTATTGATTGCTGAAATGCCTGACAACAACATGCAACAACATGTTATTAGCAGTGTAAATTCAATACATTCCATTATATTTAGCAAGTATCATAACTGAGCAATCAAAAATCAAATATTAACCCTATGGAACGCATGTAGAAACAGTAACAAATCAGGAGATAAATTGTTAATTTAAATAGTTTGGATTAAATAAGTTACCATTATAAACCGTTAATTACATAATTGATTGGATTGTTATCGATGTTTAAGAATTGGTTATTCGAGTAATTAAAGCTGAATTTAGTTTAAGTCTATAAATTGATGATGTAATTAGAAGTTACATAGTTTGTAATTAAGAATTAACTAATGAATTAATTTGTAATCAAGTGTTTGATTTAAGTTAAGTACTTAGAGAAGCACTTAAGGGCTTGGTTACTAAATATAGCTAGTGAAAGACAAAGGGTTAAGGGTTATTAAATGATTTATTTACGAGATAAAGGTAAGTTTATTAATTTTATTAATTAATTAAGGATAATCAATTGTTAAATTTGGTAGGTGTAATTACTTAGTGTAACTTAAAGGGTAAGATTACTTGGTAAGATAATTAGTAATACTTGTAATTATTGAATGTAATAAAATAATGGATGGTCAATAAATGGGAGTAATTTAGATTTGTATTTTTTTTGGAAGAATTGATAAGAAGGGTAAATGCTTAGTTGAAGTATTTGAAGGGAAGTTATCAAGAGATTCATTAGAGAAAATTAACTTTCCTTTTTAAAAAAAACAATTACACTGGTGATAAATTTAAGGTAGATATTTAGGGAATGATAAGTTACTGGCGTGCGACAAATTATTTGTAAGTAAGCAAGGTTATAATGATTAATGTTGTGGATTTAATGCATATAATGAAATTAGATATTTAATGATGAAATCAAAGATTTATTAATTAAGGTTGATTAATCCATAATAAGTGACTTATGAAGTTAATTAATATAAGTAATTAAGGATTGATGTAATTAAAATAGTTAATTAATTCATGAAGTAATTGAGAGTACTTATGGATTTTGGTCATGTATACTTAATATCGTGAAGTTAATTAAAGATAATTAATTTAAGGCAATTGAAAAATAATTAATCCAATGCGATTAATTAAGATGAATAATGAAGGGTTGATTTATTAATTTATTTGAAAACACTTAATATTGAATGAAGGAATATGGGGAATGGGGTTTGTAATTCAATCAGGATTAATTTAATTAATTTTGGAAGTGATTAAGTTTTGCTTATGAAATGATTGAATGTACTGAATGCCTTGAATGAGGGAATATCACTGATATGATATGTATGTGTATTTCATTGGTTAACTTGGGTTAGGATAGCATGAGTTTCGAAGAGACCGGAGTCGGGTATTAGGAAAAACCCGAAACCACTTTGAATTTTAATAAATTGATTTTGTAAAAATTAATAAGGCTGGAATGAAATGCTTAAGGAAATTGGATTATTTTACCTAAGTTTGATACTTAGCAATTGATGTATGGGATAAGCATTGTCTATAGCAAATTGCGAATTTTGCTAAATTGGTATATGTTACCCCGGGTTATTATAAATTGATTTCTTTGGTATTCCATGCTAGTTGATTTACTCACGCTGGTTTCCAGCCTGACCCGGGTGTTACTCTGATGTAATGCTCGGGTCAGACCGAGTATTACAAATTTTCAGGTAGGTACGTGCTGGAGCTTAGGAGGCGAGCTGGATGGCGATAGCGTATAGAGTATTGCTGTTGTATTTCTGAGACATGATAATTGTAATATCCAGTGACTGTATATAATGTGAAAACTCTGATGTATATTAAATGTAATCGACAGATATAGTATTCTTTTGTAAACTATTATTATTTATTATTATATTTTATCCGCTGCGAATGTGAGGTGTTTGGTGTTTCTGTTCTTCTTCTTCTATCTCTTTCTTTTTTTTCATAACTATCTGAAATTTTCGGGTTCGGAAATTTCGGGTCGTTACATAATATAATCCAAGTTACATTCACAATTCCAACATATCCATTAATTACATCCATTAATTATCTCTAATTACTTTACTGAGTAATTCCATTAATTACATTAAGTAATTATTATCAAATCAAATGTTTAGAATTAATTAAACTTAATTAATTAATTTAAACCAACCTTAATAAACTTCATTAATTACATTAAGTAATTAATGTCTTAATTATTTTCATTTAAGTAATCAACTTAAATAAATTTCTCAATTTATTATTATTAATTAATCAATCTAATTAATTATTAAAATTAATCATATTAATTAATTACTAAATAAACTTTAGTTAATGACCATCATTAACTATTGTTAATTCTTATATTACTTTTCTTAATTACTTCTTAATTAATCTCTAATTAAAATTTATCCAAATTATTAATTTTAAATTAAATAAATAAGTCACTTCTTAATTATCTTATTTATTTAATTATTTCAGTATCTTAATAATTGTTAAAGAAAAACCATTCCTTATTATTAATTATATAAATATTCAAGTGTACTTAGAATATTGCATTTAAATTTAAATTCGAATTCCAAATTTGAATCTAAAATTCAATAATGATATTTATTAAAGCATTATCAAATTTTAAATTCCATTTATTCTTTCCAAAGTAAATGTAAATAACATTTATTACTTATAATAAAACTTATATAAGATAAGTCTTAATTTAATTAAAAATTAATACATTACTATTTAAATTTCAAATTCAAGTTAATAATCATTTAACTTTCTATTATAAATATTTTATAAATGACTTTATCCAAAGAGGAAATCAAGTTTAAAATATTTGTTTGGAAACAAATTTACTCCTAATAAACAATTTAAATTTAAACTTGTTTGAAAAACATTCAAATTTTAAACTTATTCGAATATCAGGTTTTAAATTCAATACATTTGAACCCATTCCTTATCTAAATTATTTGAATTTAAACTTGAAATAAACTTTTGATTTGAACCTTGATTTTTAAAACTACTTTATCCAAAATTCAAATTTCATTTTAAAAAGAAACTGAAGACTCGTAACCTTTAAGAAACAAGACTTAAATTCAAATTCAAATTTGCTATTTACATTTTTGTTTTCAGTTTCAAAATGAAAATTCCATTTTCAGGAAAGAAACTGTCAGGTTTCTTTCTTTTTATTTTTTTTAAAACTGAAACATCTTTAAATTTGTTAACTTATAAGATTTTCAAAATCATTTGAAACTCTAATACATATTAGATTAAAACTTAACTTAGATTTAAAACTAGATTTAAATCTCTTTTTAAAAAACTTTACTTTCCTTTTTAAATGCACGTTTTAAATTCTATTTTTATTTTAAAAAAAATTGAAACCACATTCAAATTTTAAAACATATAAGATTTCAAACTTCTTTAAACTAAAACTCTTCTGCAGATTTAAACTTATTTAAATCTTATCACAACTACTAATTCATTTTAAATTATGATTTAGATTTTAAAACTGCAGACAGTTTCTACAGGAAACTGTAATACAACATACTCCCGAGCTCACTCAATTTCACTTCGCGTCAACAAGCCCAATGCTTCGAGTCATATCCTACAATTTCTCGAGTGATTCTCGACTTTCCCCTCTACTAAAACCCAGATAATCATCAGGAATTAAAATTGCACGGTGCACATGCACCGTTCCTACGATCATCACCAGCCACCTCCGGTGGTCTCACCCCATCGACGTTCAACACTCAAACCTATGTCGACCATCAGATTGCCACCCAATTCTCGAAATCGAATTCGAGAATCAACTCCAAAACCTGGAACAGTAAAACAGACATCACCACCAAAAACCTGTCAACACTAAAATCACCATCCTCCGACCATCATAAGCCTTGCAACTCCGACCCCAACTTCATCGTCACCCAAACTACCATCTCCCAAAGGCCCATGACACTCGGTCTCCTCTGAAGGCAGTATCGGTCACAACAGTATGTACAAACAAAACTAGGGCTACAGGAGGAAAAATCAAAATTACTGCAACCATGGTGTTTTGCATCACCATCACTCAATTTTCTCAACTATACTGATAACTCCCCTACCCACACGAAGAATCCCAATATTCCTAAATCGTTAGATCATCAGAAATCACACAATTTCTCTTTTCTGTTCAACAGTGAACTGCACCCCTATTTCTAGTTTATAAATTTTGATTTAGGTGTTAAAAATCATGATTTTGGTCATGTATTCATTTCATATTATTGAAACTAAAAATCTCAGTTCGAAATTTTCATATAAATCAACATTCTTTAATACTCTGGGTTTTATAGAAGTACCAGATTCTATTTTAATAATATTAAGTTTTTGAAACTTAATCTACATTAATTCAAACATACTTGGCTTGTAAATAGAGTCTTAACAAACTAGATTAGGTGGTTAAAAAAACAAAACTGAAAACTTGAGCCTAGAAAAAATATATAAAAACAGAGCACAACATCTCAATACTCACTATGCATCCATATGATTATACAAAAATACACTTATAAATGCATCCATAAACATATTTGTTATCTGTGATAAACATGCAACCATACTTATATTTTAAATCACTTAAATTATAATGTTACTCACCTTAATTTTGATGGCAGAACAGTGAATTTGAAAGAAGAAGACTTGTGCTTTTGTTGTTGATTTACAAACCTTACATGCTTGCTTCATTTCTTTAATTCGAAACTGCAGTGGCTTTTATATTTGAGAAATATGCAGGATTGCTTGAATCCCAGAAATGCAGGGTTGCACCTAAAAGACTCCAGATTTTTGAAATATGCAGGTCTTTTTGAAAACCCAGATTTGCGTGTTAGAAAAATGTGCAGGTTTGTGAAGTAGATTTGAAGATGATTTCAGGAATTTTGTTGTTGAATGGAAGTGTTTGTTATATTTTTTTCTTAATTTGTTTGTCTTCAGTTTTTTTTTAGAAGAAGAAAATTTGATGAGGGAAGAAAAGTTTTATATAAACTGAAATTATTCAAAAATAAAAACAAACAAAAAATGATAAATTAAGTTTTTGACACTTGTTTCACAATGCAACATTTGTCAAGTAAGTATGTAAATTAATTAACACATGCTCATCTAATTTGTAAGATGTTTACAATTGTCACAAATGTTAATTAGTTATAATTAAATGTTAATTAGTTATTTATTTAGATGTTAATACAAGATAAATGTAAACCTATGTTTAAATAAATTTATTCATATATATATAGATTTTAAAATGAATAAATCAAACTATATTTATAAAATTAAACTTATACAAATATTTCAAAATCAAAACAAATAAAAAAATTTATACTTTTAATTTTAAAAACTTTGAATTCAAGTTCAAATTGAATTTTGAAACCCAGTTTATTTACAAATACAAGTACAAATTTGAATTTTGGGAAACAATTGCTTTTATTAAAAATTTATTTGTTGAAACAATGTATTATTATATATATAAAAATATCAACATTTAATAACTATAAATAACTTATAAAAGAAATTATTTCTTTATTCATAAATTATTTATTTTATCACATTATATTTGAAAGAAAATAAACCTCATTGTATTTTACTTAAATTTAAACTTGAGCTAAAACATATTTTAAATCATTTTAATATTTTTCTTATGTATTTAAAACCATATTTATTTATTAAACAACTTTTAAGAAGTTTATCTTTTAAAATAAAAATCATAAATCACAATTTATTAAAAATACATATTTTATAGAAACACGATTTATTTATTAGTCAGATTAAAACAAGATCTATATACAATATATAAAATATTCTATATATATTATAAATATAAAACAATTATTAGATTTAAAAAGATAAAATTTATCATTTAACTATTTATTTTATTGAATTATTAAATTAATTCAAATCTTGTTACAAAGATTATCAAATCAATTTAATTTTTATTTCAAATTATTAAATCAATATTGCTTTACATTCCGGGTCATCACATTCCTCCCCCCTTAAAAGAATTTCGTCCCCGAAATTTTAAAACAAAGGTAATTTAATAATCTATTTAAAGATTTAATTTTAAACACAAGCATATACCAAAGATATGCTAACAACCATAGCAATCAATTCACCCAATCAAACAAATCTAATCAATCAAATATAGTTATCCAGAAAAATTCTGGATAGAACTTCCACGAGTTTCCCCGGTATAAATATCGGGATACTCGCTCTATAGATTCCAAACAATCAATACTATTAAGCTATAGAACTCCTATTCATCTAGATCTACAGAACTAGACAGCATGTTAGACTGCAAACGAGTCTGACTCAACAACCAACTTCTATAACTGCTGGTTCCAAAACCAGAGATTGACCATATACATACTCCCTCAGAGATAGTGAAACTCATCGAATTCCAGTTATCCAAATTGACAATTCAATCCTGAAAACCAAATACCAATCCAACCAAAATATAGATAAAAATCCAAACATCACTGAGCTAGCCTTCCAGACTTACTCAAAACTTATAGCTCTTGAATCAGAGAAAACTCCAACAATAACGAAGTCTCCAACTTCGAATTCTAAATTTCTCTGTCCCTTATCCACAAAAGTCTTCGGACGATCTTGGGATGCCAATATCCAAACTAATCAGATCAACCCTTGCCGATTCCTCTAGAAACAATCAGAACTAAAAACAACCCAACACAATGATCTCCTCGAGATCGATCCAACCCAAAACACAATTCTACTTCATAAACAACAGAAGACAACAAAATTTCTCCTGATCCGAAAAAAGACAACTGTTAACCCTGCCTCGGTTACGACTCAGTGGTCCAGTATGTGGAGATGGCGCCGACTCAGGACTTAAAGGGATAGCCGACCTAACTGATTAACAAGGTGGCCGACTTAAATCGATACCGACTTAACTGGTTAAGGAGCATGCCGACCCAATGCCTTCACATAGATGCCGACCTAGTGCTTCAGAAGGAACTGGCCTAACGACTCAAGAAATAACAAAGGATCCGACTTAACATGGTGCCGACCTAACTGCCTAATGGAGTTGCCGACCTAACTGCTTAACAAAGGATCCGACTTAACATGGTGCCGACCTAACTGCCTAATGAAGTTGCCGACCTAATTCGATCCGACTTAAGGACTTAACATGTTTACCGACCTAACTGAGTGGAACAAGTTCACGACTTACACTTGTGTCGTGACCGACTCATGGTCTGTGCTGGGATGTGCGCGACCTGGGCAAGGGAGTTAGTTCACATTTAGCTCGTCAATTCATTAAATCGGCAACGACCTATTTGAGCATGCACTTCCCATTTAAGTCGGAGGCCATGCATCAGAGAGAGGGAACGACCTACGACCTGGCTTGACCCGGTGACGACTTTGGACTTGTGCAAATTCAGCGAAGAAAGATCAACTCAGCTAGATCATAGTGGTGCTCCCATAAGTCGGCCACGACTTAGCTGGGTCGGGGGCGATTCAGAACCGGTTACGACTTAGCTTAGGTCCAAGATCTTTGCCTATAAATACCAACCTACCTCCAACATTAAGGGGACTTTTTGGTCGATCAATTTCAAGCGCCAAAACTCTGCCATTTTCTCGACTCAAGCAACACTTCAAGCACTCCAAACATCGAAGATATTACATCAAATTCAAGAGAGAGAATCGACATCATTTATCATGAGGTTGAAAGATAATTCTCCGTAAAAGTTTGTACTAACAGTCTAGAGTGGATTGTAATTGAAGAAAGTTGCATAAGTTGTACTTGCTCAGCAATAAAGAGATCAAAGTGGACGTAGGCTCGATTTTAGGCCGAACCACTATAAAACTGTTGTCTTTTACTGCTTTTCTGCAATTTCTTTACTTGTATCTTGTTCCCGTACCAACGGGTGGTGCTTTCATAACTGTTATCTACTCACTGGGGTGTTAGCGTTCAAATTTTAGCGTTGGTGCTTTCACTGAGAACCCAACTCAGGAAAACTCTCATCATTGCTTCACAAAGATTTGTAGAAAGAATTTCTTTAAAGACCAGAAGTCTATCTGAGATTATGGCTCCTGGAAGGAAAAGCAGATCTGTCAGATCTGGAAACATTCTAGAGGGAACCTCCGCTTCCCCTGTGCCTAATCAACCCACTCCGTCTGTTGGAGTTACGAAAGCGGAGTTGGATGCTGTGATTCTAGGGCTAAACCAGCAGATAAACGCCCAAAATGTGCAATTAGAGGCTCAAAGTGCCCAGAACGCTCTGATTCTGAATAAATTGAACGATCTACTTGGGGCAAACAATCAACCAGCTTGTAATGAAAGGAACTGTGCTGGCAACATTCACGATGTTAATGAAAGGAATGCTCCTGAAAGGGCTGCTAGTCCCTTTGAGCAGGCGGTTCCTGAGGCTGGTGGATCTAGAACTCGGCATGATGAGGAATATCTTTCTGGAATGGTCCGGCAGATCATGAAAGAAAGTATGCAAAGGGTTGAAGATGAGAAGGAATGGGGTTTCGCTCCAAGTAAAACTCCGTTTACTGAAAAAATCTTGAAGGCGGAATTTCCAAGGAAGTTTGTCCCTCCGACTATTCCAGCTTACAAAGGGACAAGTGATCCGAATGAGTTCTTGTATAAATATGACTGGCACATGACAGGTGCCAGGGCCTCCGACGAAATAAAGTGCCGATATTTCCCCGTATACCTGGAAGGCGTGGCTTTACTGTGGTTCACCAAGTTGCCAGTCCGATCTATCGATCAGTTTTCAGACTTGACCAGAAAATTCAAGGAGCAGTTTAGACTATATGCTTCGAAGGCCAAGGATATCATGTCATTGTCCAGTTTAGAGCAGAATCCTGGTGAGTCTATCAGATCTTTCTTGAACCGTTTCAATATAGCACTGGCTGAGGTGGACAATGCTGAACCACGAATGATATTGACTTATCTGATGAGGGCTATTGATAAGTCAAGCGAATTTGGGAAATGGTTAAATATGAAGGAGCCAACCTCTCTCGAAAAGTTCTACAAAAAAGCAGATGAATTCATTCGCTTGGAAAGCCGTCCTTTACCAGTAAAGACAGTGTTGGAAAAAGCAGAAGACAACACTGTCGCTCCACGCAAGAATGAATCGGTGGGGCAAAAAAGGGAGAATAGTAATGGGAAGAAACAGGGTAATCTGAAGAAGCCCCGATCCTTCAAGCCATCAGAATATACTCCATTATCACATACACCGGAGCACATCTACCTGGCCACTAAAGATTCCGTCGATTTCCCTAAACCTATCCCTTTGAGAACTGGGAGAAAAGCCATACAAAGTGGGAAATTCTGCCGCTTCCACAATCAACCAGGTCATGAAACTGATGAATGCCGCCAGCTGAAAAATCTGATTGAAGAGTTGCTAAGAGAAAACAAGTTGCAGCAATTCGTAAAAAAGAATAGCAACAATCCTGCATCGTCGAGTCAGGGGCAGCGGGCTCCTGTTCATCAGCCTGGGGCAGGAGAGAAAGCTACGGGGCATGAATCTGGAAGGCCCGTTATCAATGTCATTTCAGGAGGACCTCACCCAGCTGGCAAAAGTTGGGGTGAGATGGAGAGATATTCCAGGGCTTTGAAATATGCTCCAGCCGAAGAAAACGTCTTTGTTCTAGAAGACACTACGCCCCTTAAACAACAGAAAACTTTCAGTGATGACATTATTTTCAGAGCCAGAGCTACAGGTATTGAAGCTCCTACTTTAGATCCCTTGGTCATCTCGGCTGGTATAGGACCAGCCATTGTCAGAAGAGTCCTCATTGACTGCGGAGCATCATGTAATATTCTCTTCAAAAAGACATTTGACCAGATGAAAATCCCTATGATCGATGTGCGAGCCTCATCACAGAAAATCGTGGGCTTCACTGGGGAGCCAAAGCAACCAGTAGGAACCATCGATTTGTTTGTAGAACTTGGGGAAGGAGAAAGGAAAGTGGTCCGAAAGCAAACATTTGTGATTGTCGATGAGTTTTCTGCCTATAATGCTTTTCTTGGCCGTCCAACACTCGCAGCATTCAAAGCTATCCTAGCCCCGTGGTGCCTCACTATTAAATTCCCTACTGACAATGGAGTAGGAGTTATAAAAGGGGATCAGAATGCTGCGCGAGAGTGCTATTTGACAGAGCTGCGAGAGTCAAGAAAGAGAGAAATGGGAAAGGGTGCGGCAACCCCAGTCCGCATCAAGGAACCAGCCTTGTAGCAATTACAGGGCGGACCCTGCACTGGCGAGCACAGCGGGGCACGGAAAGAAATGGATCCCAGAAAAGCCAGTACAGGGGAGAATAGAGTAGTACCGGTGGAAACAACAGTTCCGGTACCTGTTGACCCAAAGGACCCAAATAAGGTGTTGAATGTGGGTTCGCAGCTTAATGTTTCAATTCAGAATATCTTGATATCTTTCCTGAAGGCGAATTTGGATGTCTTTGCTTGGACTCATGCCGATATGTGTGGAATATCCCCGGAAGTTGCGGTACACGCTCTGAATATTGACCCAAAGTTTACGCCAGTTAAACAGAAAAGAAGAACCCAGGGTCCAGAAAGGTCAGCAGCATTAAAAGAAGAAGTTGATCGACTCATGGAAAATAACTTCATCAAAGAATCTACATATCCGAATTGGGTTTCAAATCCTGTGTTGGTCAAGAAAGCTAATGGGAAATGGAGAGTGTGCATCGATTTTTCTGATCTAAACAAGGCTTGCCCCAAAGATTGCTTCCCATTACCCAGGATCGATCAACTGGTAGACGGAACTGCGGGACATGAATTGTTATCCTTCATGGATGCCTACTCCGGTTATAACCAAATCATGATGCATGAGCCAGATCAGGAGGATACAAGCTTTATTACAGATGTTGGACTTTATTGCTACAGAGTTATGCCCTTCGGATTAAAAAACGCAGGGGCAACCTACCAAAGACTTGTTAATGCTATGTTCAAACCGCAATTGGGCAAAACTATGGAAGTCTATGTCGACGACATGTTAGTAAAGTCCAGGAAAGCAGCGGATCACATTGAACACTTAGCAGAAATGTTCGCAGTCCTCCGGAAATACAGAATGAAGCTTAACCCCCTGAAATGTACATTTGGGGTCGAATCCGGAAAGTTCTTAGGTTTTATTGTCAGTGCTAGGGGCATAGAGGCTAGTCCAGCTCAAATTACTGCCTTGAAAGAAGTCAAAGCTCCTAGAACAAAGAAGGAATTGCAGAGTCTCAACGGAAAGATCGCCGCCCTGAGTCGGTTCATTTCCAAAGCTACTGATAAATGCATCCCATTCTTCGATGCCCTGAAAAAAGGAAAAAAGAACTTTGAATGGACTCCCGAATGCCAAAAGGCTTTTGAAGAGTTGATCCGTCATATGGAAACGCCTCCGATACTTTCTAGACCAGGCAATGGTGAGGATCTTCTTATATACTTGGCAGTATCATCTCATGCTCTAAGTGCAGCGCTGATACGGGAAGACAAAAGGATTCAACATCCAGTTTACTATATCAGCAAAAGACTCACTGGGGCAGAGCTGAATTACTCCAAGTTGGAAAAACTCGCCTATTGCCTACTAGTTGCATCGAGGAAACTGAGGCAATATTTCCAAGCTCATCCTATTGAAGTGCTCACTGATCAACCTCTAAAGCAAGTCCTATTTCGCCCAGAAACTTCGGGACGCCTTCTAAAATGGAACATTGAACTCAGTCAATATGACATCACTTATCATCCCCGAAAAGCAATCAACGGACAAGCTTTAGCTGATTTCATTGCAGAATTCACAGAGAAAGACAATGGTGAGGAAAAAGCGATCAATGATTCTCCAATCCAGTGGAAGATGTATGTTGATGGCGCAAGAAATGACTACTGTTCTGGAGCCGGAGTGGTACTTGAAACTCCTGAAGGTCGATCATTATGTTATGCACTAAGACTGGAATTTCCTTCAACAAACAATGAAGCAGAATATGAAGCTCTTATTGCAGGTCTGAAAATCGCTAAAGAGCTGAACATTCGAGCATTACAAATTTTCAGTGATTCTCAGCTTATTGTATGCCAAGTCAAGAAGGAATTTCAAGCAAAAGGTGGAAATCTGCCTTCCTACTTGTCAAAGGCTTGGGAACTCCTATGTGAACTCGATCACTATTCAATAAGCCACATTCCTCGGGAAGAGAATATGAAGGCAGATTCCCTCGCAAAATATTCAAGTTCTGGTGAAGCTCAACTATTGGGATTGGTCCCCGTAGAAGTCCTTTCAGCGCCAAGTATAGACGAAATGGATATAGACTGGATTATGAATGTATCTCAAGAAGAAGAGTCATGGATGGCTCCAATACTGGATTACCTACTCAGAGGTTCTCTGCCGGAAAACTCGATAGAAAGACGAAAGCTACTAAGGAAGGCCTCTCGCTATGTAATTCAGGATGGCCGATTGTACAGACGGGGATTCTCAATGCCATTGCTTCGATGTGTATCCCGGGAAGAGTCCAAAACAATCCTAGCTGAAGTGCATGGAGGAGAATGTGGTGATCATTCAGGTGGTCAAACATTAGCAAAGAAAATTCTCCGATACGGATATTTTTGGCTAGAAATTAATCGGGATGCCGCAGATTACTCCCGAAAATGTGACAAGTGCCAAAGATATGCCAAAATTCCTAGAGCACCTTCTACCGAACTCACACAGATGGTCAGTCCATGGCCATTTGCAATTTGGGGAATGGATCTCATTGGGCCGCTACCAACTGCTAAATCAGGGATTAAATATGCTATTGTTGCAGTTGATTATTTTACTAAGTGGGCTGAAGCTGAACCATTGGCTACTATCACTTCTAAGAAAGTGATAAGCTTCGTGACCAAGAATATCATTTGCAGATACGGTGTGCCTCAGAAAATAATCACAGACAATGGTACTCAGTTTGAAAGCGAGGAATTCCAGGATTTTTGCAAATGATTCAAAATCCAGAAAAGCTTTTCGGCAGTAGCTCATCCGCAGGCAAACGGGCAAGTGGAAGCAGTGAACAAGATCATCAAATCAACCATCAAAAAGCAACTCGAAAGAGCAAAAGGTGGTTGGGTCGATAAACTACCACTTGCACTATGGGCATACAGAACTACTCACAAAACTGCAACTGGGCATACTCCTTTTTCGTTAGCATACGGATCGGAAGCAATGATCCCGGTTGAAACAGAGGTCCCTTCACACAGAAGAATCCATTTCAATCAAGCAGAAAATGAAAAGCTGCAACTTGAAGCGCTGGATCTCCTTGATGAAAAAAGAGATGAAGCTAACCTCAGAGTTGCAGCTCATCAGCAAAGGATAGCCAGACATTTCAATTTCAAAGTTCGTCAACGCAGCTTTGAAATTGGAGACCTAGTCCTGAAAAGAATTATGGCCGCGACAGGTGTGTTTGGGCCAAATTGGGAAGGACCATATGTAATAGGTCAGAAGCTTCTCGACGGCACATTCAAGCTCACCACTGTTGATGGAGATCAAATTCCAAGGGCATGGAACAGCAACCACTTACGTCCATACTTTACTTGAAAATTTTGTTGAAACATTGTAAAAAGAATTATGAATGTATGATTCTTGTAATTGAAAGCAATTGTGAAACTGATGCAAGTAAATAATGAAAGAATATAAAGTGGATGTAGGCCCAATTTCATGGCCGAACCACTATAAATCTTGTGTTCCTTATTATCATTATATGTTTGCTTCGTTTTCGATATAAAAATACATAAAATGTATTGCTGAAATGTCGATTTAAATTTTTGCAGACAATGGAAATAAAACTTGCGCATAATAAGACCGAGCGATTCTCACCATCATTCAACAAACAAATTTCAAGTCACAAAGACCCCGAATTCAAATCCTAGATAGGAAATACTTCAATTGAACGGCTAATGATTTCGATAGAAACGAGCCCTTGCTGATAAATTGAGATTGTTTGAACAAACAAACATCCAATTAGGAAGCTAGTGCCCGTTCTCACGAACTTGCCTGGCAATGAAGTACACTTCCTTGGATTAAACAAGCCACTTGCGAGAAGAGGGGGATGAAAACTTGAAAAGAAGAAAAGGGGATCGCTGAAAAGGCATAAGCAAGTGAACAAAGGAACAACCAAAGCTACCATCAGCAGCACAAGTCCTCTTCGGAGGCGCAACTCTTCGGAGGATAAAAGACCTCTAATGGGTCATACGCCACAAAAAAGAAAGTTCTCTACTCAACAAAAAAGATTGGAGGAGTCATGACCCTCCAACCATGAGAGAGTAACTTCCAGGCGATGGAAACCCTCTCTGAGGCACATTTCACCAGGAGTTGAAGTGTTATAACCGCTCTTCGGGATTTCACTTCACCAGAGTTGAAATGCAAACAAAATAAAAGCCCTCTTCGGAGGCCCATTTCACCAGGAGTTGAAGTGTTGTGACCGCTCTTCGGAATTTCACTTCACCAGAGTTGAAATGCAAACAAAATAAAAGCCCTCTTCGGAGGCCCATTTCACCAGGAGTTGAAGTGTTGTGACCGCTCTTCGGAATTTCACTTCACCGGAGTTGAAATGCAAACAAAATAAAAGCCCTCTTCGGAGGCCCATTTCACCAGGAGTTGAAGTGTTGTGACCGCTCTTCGGAATTTCACTTCACCAGAGTTGAAATGTGAACAAAATAAAAGCCCTCTTCGGAGGCACATTTCGCCAGGAGTTGAAGTGTAACAACCGCTCTTCGGAATTTCACTTCACCAAAGTTGAAATGCAAAAACAAAGACCTTCTTGAAAGCACACGTTTCACCGAGATTGAAATAAAACTTCCAAGTGTTGAAACGTGAAAAGGCTTTCTTCGAAGGCACAACTCTTTGGGGGTACACGTTTCACCGAGATTGAAATAAAACTTCCAAGTGTTGAAACGTGAAAAATCCCTCCTTAGAGGTACAACCCCCTCCCGGGGACACAATCAAGAAAAAAAAAAAAAAAAAAGACCTCTTTGGAAGCACACGTTTCACCGAGATTGAAATAAAACTTCCAAGTGTTGAAACGTGAAAAGGCTTTCTTCGAAGGCACAACTCTTTGGGGGTACACGTTTCACCGAGATTGAAATAAAACTTCCAAGTGTTGAAACGTAAAAAAATCCCTCCTCAGAGGTACAATTTTGTATAAAAAAAATCCTCATCAAAAGCGTACTTTAACTTTCAAAGGAAGAGTAATTTGCCCACTATGGAAAATGATCGTAAAAAAAAAAAAGAAGAGAAGTTAAAGTACCCTTCAGAGGTCCGCTTTATCACATAGAGGAATTCACTTGGTAAAATATGCACATAAGCAAGCGAAAAAAGTGATTTCTTCGAACGACAAAGTGTAAAAACTTATACGAAGGGAGTTGTACTCTACAAAAATTTTCTTTAAAGAATAAAATAATTATTCTTTAACAAATAAGAGTGCAAGTCCCCTCAAAGTATAAAATATTGCAGCAAGCTTAAGGTATGGGGGCAACATGGTATAATAGTATAGCTGCATCAGTAAAGTAATACTCAAACAACATACCATAAGCCCGCTGCAATATCGTGTAAATAAACTTGTGCAAAAAATAAAATAAATAGTAAATGCATTCTCAAATTCAAACAGAAGTTTGTACAAACGAAGAATCATTTTATTCAACTATAATGCAGATACAGGTTCTCAAAATAAAAGCGGGGGCCGGTACCCGCACAACTCTTGGCCAGTTCATACAAAAGGCAAAAAGTTAAAATCTTCACTTCTTCTTCCCTCCTTTGGACCCTTTACTCGGTCGAATAACCAGCTTTTCAGGTCGGCCAGTGGGTATAAGGGAAGTAGGAAAGGCAGGTATAACCGGTTCAACTTCCGGCTCCTCTGCAGTGGCGGTGATTTTCTTCCCCCTCCTCTTTGATGTCCCACGCTTCTCTCTCCTTTGTGAGGAAGACTCACTCCCCGGAGTGACAAGTTTTGATAGAACAATGTCGTCAGAAGGAGTCCGTTCCGGGGATATGTCACCTCCCTCAGGTCTCTCATCTTTCTGCTCTTGCGAAGCGATGGGATCATCCAAGCCGTGAAGAGCCTCTATTTGTTCCTCCTGTGATCCAGGTTGCGAGGCAGAAGGAGGCGCCGCCTGAAGAGATGAAGGATGGATAACCGGAGGAGTAGAAGTTTGAGCAGTGCTTGGTACTTTCTCTACAGAAGAAAAGAGGTTAAAGTCAGTAAAGAGAGGAGATGAAGGTTCACCAATGAAGTCAGTAAAGAGAGGAGATGAAGGCTCATCAAGGTTGAGAAAATAGCCAAGGAGCTCATGAAACTCATGCGAAATAAATGAGTAACCCGCTTGAGCAGAATTGACAGTAGCGAGATTAACAGTGAAATTACCTGGAGAAGCTGGTTTCCTGATATCGACTTCATAAGCTTGCGCATCAGCGCTCTCATCACCCTCGTCTCCACCTTGTATGCTTGTAATCTCAGTGGGAACTTTGGTGGGAGATGCAAGATGGGAACTGGAACCAATAATGTCGACTTCAGACGAAGAAGGTGGCTGGACTAGAGTAGTTGAAGTGGTTTTCCCCAGCCGGTCCCCTTCCGTCACTTCAGTTCTTAGTTTGGCAAGTTGTTCCTTTCCCTTGGCAAGGGCAGCGCGAGCGTCATCATCAAAATAATGCCTTTCCAGGGCTGATTCGTCGTAACCGGCACCTTCAGCACCAAGCATCTCAAGAGCGGCCTCCCACACTTCAGCTAAAGTGATCTCATACTTGGGACCAAGGAAAGCGAGGCTTCCGCGCCCCAAGACGCTATGCAAATAGAAGTCGAATAATGTTGAGCCAAAGTTGTTCTTGGTCGCCTCATGAGATTCCTCAGCTGCGATTCTGCCGGCGATAGCCTCATCACGCTCCCTTTCAGTTTTGGCAAGCTGAAGCTTAAGCATTTGTATCTCCGCCTCCTGGGAGTTGTTTTTCTTTTGAAGCTCAGCAATATCAGAGACATAGCCGTCACTGATTCTTTTTTGTGCTTCAAGCCTGTCCTCAGCGTCCCTCTGACTGGCATGAGCATCTCTAACTTGTCTGAGAAGCACTTCTTCTTTTTGAGAGTATGAAGTAGAGGAAGCAGCAAGCTCATCTTTCAACTTCTCAACCTTTGCTTCGAGCTCCTCGTTGTAGGAAGTAATGCTCCTCATTTCAGTGTCGTGCTGCTCAAGGACCTTTTGCCACTCAGCCTTATCATTTTCCATGGTGAGCATGGCCTCTAAGTTGGCACGGTTAACTCTTTGAAGCTCATCAACAAGCTTCTGCCAGTTTGACATCCTCTCGATATCGAGCTTGACTGCATCAAGATTGCGCAACATAGCAGGCTTGTCGATGGGGACCAAGTCTAGGTCGAATCTCACACCCTTTAAGCACCATTGTGGAAAACGACTTTGTAAAGTGGCTGGGCCAGGTCCCACTTGAAATTTAGGCATGCTTATTATTGTCTGGATGTCCTCCTTCCCAAGAGCAGGCGAGTCAGAAGTAATGTCAAGAGGGGCAGGGGCAGTAGGCTTTTCGGGAATAGTGGAAACATGTCTCTCACCATATCGGGCTCGTTTGCCCGAATCTTCAGCTACATGACCTTTTCCTCGGTCGTCGTGAGATTTCCTTTTGTAAGAGTCATCACTCCTCTGCAGAGAATCATGGTGCTCATCCCTATCCCTTCTGTCATAACGCTCTTCTGCATCCCTCCTTTCACGAGCCTTTCGAGCAGCCCTCTCTTCGTCAGACTCTCTATAGGAGGGAAAGTAACGCCGATAATCGTATTGACCACGCCCCCCGTAGCGTTGGAAATCCTGATAATATGATCCGCCGCGTGTCATTGAAGAATCTGAAATAAGAAAAGATAAGCTTTAGAAATCTTTAAAGTATAAGAAGATAAGTGCATAAATGTGCTGGAAAATCCTAAGTGTTGTGTGATGTGCAAGCTACACGCATTAAGCTACAAACCACTCTTTGGTGCAGAGGTGATGATAGCTTGGGTATGAGGAGTTGATGCTTGTGTTGGTGTTTGTCGAAGAAGAGACGTCGCCTCAATTACAGGAGAGATAGTTTTAGATACGTCATCTCTAAAAAGCTCCTGCGAAGTCACTATTATGTCGCTCAACCCCTCATAAACATCGTCACCATCATGCTTGGTGGGACTTGTTTTCTCAATTCCTATATCAGCTAATCCCCCGAGAGGCCGTGAAGGTTCTTCTTCTTCCTCGATCGGGGCAAGCACCGTCTTACTAGATGACCCCATAATGTCGGTAGGAGTGGAACACTTCACCAATGAAGCTTCAATATTAGACTCTTTTGATGTGAGTTGTTCGACAGTAACCGGGGCGTCAGGAGTTTTCATCGGAGAATCGGGAACTTCTGTTGGAACTTCATGAGCATGCGTAGAACGAGAAGCGTGTAGAAGCCCGTATTGGTGTAAAAATTCATCCTTCAGCAGAAATTTTATGCTCCTTTCTTCCGCAGCCACGGCACTCAACCTCTTAAAAACTTGTTTATGAATCGGATCTCTAGAAGGGAGAGGAAGTGCTGAAAAGAGCAAAGAATGAAGTTAGCAACTGAAAGTTCGGATCTCGAAAAAAGTTTCAAAAACGAAAAAAATGGAAACACTAGTCTTACTTCCTATTCTCAAGATGGCATAAAACCCTGGAGGACAGCGAGCAAAGAAAAACTGGTTCAAAAATCCATGAACACTTTCAGTGAGATCGGAAAGGAGCTTGCAGTTTCTAGCACTTCTCACAATAATGAGTGAAGGATGATCTTTACTCTTTGTAAACGAGCACAGATAACGAATTTCTTCAAAACTCGGTAGGCGATCAAGAGTTCTTCTAAACAAAACACACAACCCCATCAAGATGGCATAACCATTAGGATGAAGTTGAAATGGAGAGATTGTCAACCGGAGAAGAAGAGTTCGAAGGAAGTCATTAAAAGGAGGAATCGCCCCACTTAAGCACATGTGGCGGTTGACTGCAACGAAACCATAAGGAGGATTATCAGCAGTATCATTTGACCCAGGGAATAGGACATCATTTTCAGCAAAGCCAAATTGAGTGCGCAGCTGAATAAATGTTCTCAAAGATAGAATAGTCGAAGTTCTTTCCGGAGGATTCTCTATCGGAACTGTTGTCGGGAAAGTTTCTTCTTCTTGAGTTACCACTTCTTCTTCTCGATGGGAAGTCATTCTACATAAACAACTGGGTATTCAAACATGAAGGTGCACGTTTCCTAAAGTGTGTGAAGTGTTGTGTAGAATCAATCAAGCGGTAAACAAATATAACTGGAATAAAAACTAGCAAACATTTGTTAGTTATGAAATTCAGGGATTATTGTTTCAAGCCTAAATATGCAAGTAAAATGTTGGTGCAGACAAATCAGTTCAGATTGTTGATACTTTGCACTAATGCTTAACCCTAATTGATTGATTCGCAAACATTTCATGCAATATAATTAAGTTGTTTGTTTTGTCTTGACTAATCTGACATCTGACGTGGGCAGTCAATGGCAGTATTTTCGCCTTGGTTCTCTTTGTTTGTTATTTTTAGCAGGATAGCAGCTTATAAGTTAATGCGGCATAATACAAGGAGATTCAGGCAAGTTTAAAGTTCAAAAATTCAGACAATTTAGTTCTTTAGCTCAAGGCAAATGCTCAAAGTAGGCCCATGCTCCTAAATGATAACATGTCTGAAGCTCAAGTACTAACTCGGCTACGGTTTAAAATTCTTTTGCAAGATAAAGCTAAGTCGGTAGCAGGTCAAGGTCTAAATAGTTTAACTTGGCAACTCGTTCCCCTAGGTCGCAAGCTCTGGTTCAAAAGGCAGGAATTTCTCAAGTGTTAGCTCGGTCACGATTCAAGCTTTAAAGTTTAGATCGGTAAGCTTCTTTCTGGCATTATCTCGGCCACGGTTTAAAGCTTAGATCGGCAGAATGGTAGGTCGGTGGGTCTCACTCAAGCACTAACACGGTCATGATTTATGATTTGAATCGGCCAGAAGATGAGTCACCTAAAATCACTGGGTCGCGTCTAAACCAATACCTCACTCCACTCAACCCATTAGCCCGCTAACCGCTCCTCCACCAGCAAAAACCCCTATTCCATTCATACCATTACCTGCTGCCGGACCGTCCACTAAATCAGTTCGAAGTTATCATAAATTTGTCGCATGGTAATCTCAAACGATTAGCCTATGACGACGAGCCACTTTCATTATTTCATCGAACTTTTAATCGAGCAACCTGAGTTTCATCAACGGCAAATATGATAGAATTCGTGATGAAGCATCATGCAAGGAGGCCGTTCGAATTCAAGCGATAAAGTTTGAGAACCGAAGGTAATCTACAATCAAGGGAGGAGTAGAATCACTTACGCAATGAATAGTAGGAATTACTGGTGATCAGGTAGGATGGAATCGCCTTAAAGAACTCAGGAGAATTTTAATGGCAGAATCGAAATTGAGTGAATGAATAAGTGACGAAGAAGGTTGAAGGAGGCCGGCTTATATTCTGAAGTGAAATGATACGGGTCATCACACACGAGTTAGCTGATAAGTCGTTCACGACTTACCGACCTAAGAGTGACCGAGTTAAAAGGTATCGAAGCACACGACTTAATCCCAAGGCGTATACTTCGAGGGGCAAATGTTAACCCTGCCTCGGTTATGACTCAGTGGTCTAGTATGTGGAGATGGCGCCGACTCAGGACTTAAAGGGATAGCCGACCTAACTGATTAACAAGGTGGCCGACTTAAATCGATACCGACTTAACTGGTTAAGGAGCATGCCGACCCAATGCCTTCACATAGATGTCGACCTAGTGCTTCAGAAGGAACTGGCCTAACGACTCAAGAAATAACAAAGGATCCGACTTAACATGGTGCCGACCTAACTGCCTAATGGAGTTGCCGACCTAACTGCTTAACAAAGGATCCGACTTAACATGGTGCCGACCTAACTGCCTAATGAAGTTGCCGACCTAATTCGATCCGACTTAAGGACTTAACATGTTTACCGACCTAACTGAGTGGAACAAGTTCACGACTTACACTTGTGTCGTGACCGACTCATGGTCTGTGCTGGGATGTGCGCGACCTGGGCAAGGGAGTTAGTTCACATTTAGCTCGTCAATTCATTAAATCGGCAACGACCTATTTGAGCATGCACTTCCCATTTAAGTCGGAGGCCATGCATCAGAGAGAGGGAACGACCTACGACCTGGCTTGACCCGGTGACGACTTTGGACTTGTGCAAATTCAGCGAAGAAAGATCAACTCAGCTAGATCATAGTGGTTCTCCCATAAGTCGGCCACGACTTAGCTGGGTCGGGGGCGATTCAGAACCGGTTACGACTTAGCTTAGGTCCAAGATCTTTGCCTATAAATACCAACCTACCTCCAACATTAAGGGGACTTTTTGGTCGATCAATTTCAAGCGCCAAAACTCTGCCATTTTCTCGACTCAAGCAACACTTCAAGCACTCCAAACATCGAAGATATTACATCAAATTCAAGAGAGAGAATCGACATCATTTATCATGAGATTGAAAGATAATTCTCCGTAAAAGTTTGTACTAACAGTCTAGAGTGGATTGTAATTGAAGAAAGTTGCATAAGTTGTACTTGCTCAGCAATAAAGAGATCAAAGTGGACGTAGGCTCGATTTTAGGCCGAACCACTATAAAACTGTTGTCTTTTACTGCTTTTCTGCAATTTCTTTACTTGTATCTTGTTCCCGTACCAACGGGTGGTGCTTTCATAACTGTTATCTACTCACTGGGGTGTTAGCGTTCAAATTTTAGCGTTAACAACAACCAGAAACACTTCCAAACTATTTCCGCTGCACAACTCTGATCTGAAGTAGATAAGAAAATGCTGATAAAGAACACAAGCACCAACTAGACATCACTTCTCAGAAATATGGCTCAACAGATCCATAAAGAAAATTCAGAAATTCCTTCAAAACTGAGTTACTTCATCAAGCACCATATCTAGGAATCATTCTTCAACTAAACAGAACCACTGGTTCCCTTCCTGGATTTCTAGTTGATAAGAAACTCAATCTCCAGATGCTGACAAACCTCCGTCTTCTCAGAAGACATCTAGAAAAATCTCCAACCATCTAAAAGAACACTCAAACAATCGCAAGTCACTTTTGCGATCAACGCAGATAAATTTCCAATGAAAAACTGTTCTCTCTCTACCAAACAGAACAGCTTACACTGGTCTAGTCCATCCATTAAAGAAACGGATTCACTCTGCAGCTTCAGAATTCCACTTCCAGAAAAACTACTCAGCTAAGACCTCCCTATCAGCTCATAGAACACTCTGAGCTGCATTGCTGATACCAATTCCTGATTTCCTGATCCAAAGTTTTTCGAGAAACTCGGACTTCAAAGCAGACAGAAACACACAACATCCTGCTGACTTCAGCCATAACATCGAGGCAGAATACTTCCAAAACTTGTTCCAAAGAAATTATCTTCGGAAACAATCCATAGTCACTACATCTCATCACGCAGTTACAACTTCCTGAGGTATCAAAATGCCATCACTTGCTCCAGTACTACCGACTGATCCAAACCCTACTCACCAAACTCTGCACTTCAAAGATGTCTCCGAAACTTAACAGGTCTCCTTCAGAGATCAATGAAATACTTACACCAAGCTAAACTCACTCGAGATAGTATTAGATCTACAGTCTCGACAGATACACTTCCAGCCTCAAACATCAGACTCCAACCAATGGTAGTAATCGTGTTACAAACACTACTACCTCATCTACCTTTATAACCTATATTGGAAAACCTGAACAGGTAACCCAACAGATAGATAGAAATAGATAAATATATTCAAATATATTTAAAATTACAAATACGCTCTCTCAAGATAGTCACCGCTACAGAGCCTAGGTATTCACTCAACCTAATGCTCTGATACCACTTGTGACGACCAAACTTCCAAACTCCAGGAAGTCGCATCGCTAAAAAGAAAGAAAGGGATAGAAAAGAGAAAGAAAGAGAAGAAGAAGAAACATCACATCAGAATCTAAACAGTGGAACGAATAAATTATATTAATAACATAGAATATTACATAGTTTACAAACATTATCAGAGTACACAGATATACAACACATACTAGACAGTTATAAACACCTGTCTAGTATTTACAACATAATACAACTCAGAGACAACACAGAACACACAGCGGAATACTAATATCTAACGTAGAAGCCTCCTGCTCCACTGCTCCTTCAATATTCGTCAAAGCTAACCTGAATCCCTTGGCTACTCGTAAAAAATTTGAGTACCTAAGAGTTTATGAAAACAAAAGATAAACTCCGGGTCAGACATGGGTCTGGTGTGAGTAACAGGTTAAAGTTGCTTAACTTTCAAAAACCTTTTGAAAAGAAAGGTATCACGTAAGACTTCCCACACATAAACATGGAAAAGTTTTTACCTTACGCTAACCAAAACATTTGATAGGAAATCCAGTGATATTATAATAGGTCTAGGGTTTTCAAGTAAATATGTAATAGCCGAAATTGTTAAATTTATTAAATTCCAGCTACTAGCCACAAAAGTGGGTAATACAATCAAAACCGTTGGCACATATTAGATTTTGGATTCCATACAATGGCAGGGCTACTGTGGTACCGCCCGTCACAGTACGTGGCCTAGATCAACGTACCGAGGAGTACGCCCGCTCCCCTGCAACATAAAGCCGGACCCATTCCTTACTGAACAGTTCCGAACAAGACAACCCCGCAGTTGGTGCGCAATTCCAACTGCCCACTAAACCGAATATAAAAGGGACCTCTAGACAGGGATCAATCTTGCTCTCCAGTGGGTGCTACCCACGAAGACTTGCTGCACCTCCCATGTTTTATCCATTCCCGGTTGTTGAGGCTTGAGGCTAAGATTACCTTTAGAGAACACATCTCTTAGAACGCTCATCGTCCACCTGACGATGTTCTGAAAGCATTCAATCCATACAAGTTCGTTCCGGGTTCGAACGAAACCGAAGGCATTATCTCGTTACACTCATATTGTAATCACCCCTAGAGTTAACGACGATAACCCTTGCACTTTGAATCTCCATCTCGAATCTATAAGTACTATTCCGTCAAACTCATTACGGAATCACCCACAGAGTTATACTGACGTATAGCCCTTACACCTCGAGTCTTCGCTCTTCACATAAGATTCACGACCTATCTTTAATTTGGATCGATGTGGTTTTCGGATATCCAAATATGGAAACCCGATCCCGGTCTCATCGAAATCCAAAGCGTGTCTTTTAGGTCCAAGTTGTTTTAGAGGTTAAAACAATGCAATAACATTATCTATATACACACAGATAGATAATTATAGATTCACAGTAGATAATTATCATTATCAACCATAGATAATCCACATTTATCACTATCAAAAGATAATCCATATCAATATCACAATGCAACCAATGCATCCATATCAATCAACATTACTAATCTCTTAGCTGAGATTCAAACCATTCAAAGTAACCAATATCAACTATCTATAAGCAATGACTTATAATCATACCATCTATAATTAATTTAAAATTAATTAAATTAATTACATCATTTCTAATTAATTTAAAATGAATTAAATTAATTACTTACACAATATAAATCTTGCTTACATCATCATTAATCAATTGATTAGCCTCTAATTTATCATCTTAATTAATCAACCCTGATTAATTATACTTTAATTAATTTCACAAAAATAATTGCTCTGAACCAAATACAGTAATTAACCTTTAATTACTTCATTAATTAATTAACTATAATTAATTACATTTAATCTTAATTAATTACAATTAATTAATTACCCTTAATTACTTATTAATGATTAATTAATCTTGATTAATCAATCTTAATTATTTCATTAATTATTAATTAATGATCCTTAATTATTTTCAATTAATTACTCAATTAAATTAATTACCTTTAGTAATTAATCTTACTTAATCCATAATTATTAGTTACCTTTCATTAATCTAAATCTGTAATTAACTACCCTTAATTACTTATCAAATTAATTACCCCTTAGTTCATTTCTTTAGTTAATCCCTTGATTAATTATACAAGATAATTTAATCCAAATTACATTCACAATTCCAACATATCCATTAATTACATCCATTAATTATCTCTACTTACTTTACTGAGTAATTCCATTAATTACATTAAGTAATTATTATCAAATCAAATGTTTAGAATTAATTAAACTTAATTAATTAATTTAAACCAACCTTAATAAACTTCATTAATTACATTAAGTAATTAATGCCTTAATTATTTTCATTTAAGTAATAAACTTAAATAAATTTCTCAATTATTATTATTAATCAATAAATCCAATTAATTATTAAAAATTAATCATATTAATTAATTACTAAATAAACTTTAGTTAATGACCATCATTAACTATTGTTAATTCTTTAATTACTTTTCTTAAATTGCTTCTTAATTAATCTCCGATTAAAATTTATCCAAATTATTAATTTTAAATTAAATAAATAAGTCACTTCTTAATTATCTTATTTATTTAATTATTTTAATATCTTAATAATTTTTTTAAGACAAACCATTCCTTATATTAATTATATAAATATTCAAGTGTACTTAGAATATTGCATTTAAATTTAAATTCAAATTCCAAATTTGAATCTTAAATTCAATAATGATATTTTATCAAATTTTAAATTCCGTTTATTCTTTCCAAAGTAAATGTAAATAACATTTATTACTTATAATAAAACTTATATAAGATAAGTCTTAATTTAATTAAAAATTAATACATTACTATTTAAATTTCAAATTCAAGTTAATAATCATTTAACTTTCTATTATAAATCTTTTATAAATGACTTTATCCAAAGAGGAAATCAAGTTTAAAATATTTGTTTGGAAACAAATTTACTCCTAATAAACAATTTAAATTTAAACTTGTTTGAAAAACATTCAAATTTTAAATTTATTCAAATATCAGGTTTTAAATTCAATACATTTGAACCCATTCCTCATCTAAATAATTTGACTTTAAACTTGAAATAAACTTTTTATATGAACCTTGATTTTTAAAACTTCTTTATCCAAAATTCAAATTTCATTTTAAAAAGAAACTGAAGATTCATAACCTTTAAGAAATAAGACTTAAATTCAAATTCAAATTTGCTATTTAAATTTTTGTTTTCAGGTTCAAAATGAAAATTCCATTTTCAGGAAAGAAACTGTCAGGTTTTTTTTTAAAAAAAAAATGAAACATCTTCAAATTTGAAAACTTATAAGATTTTCATAATCATTTGAAACTCTAATACATATTAGATTAAAACTTAACTTAGATTTAAATATCTTTTTAAAAAAAACTTTACTTTCCTTTTTAGGAGGTTTTAAATTCTATTTTTATTTTTAAAAAAAAAGGAAACCACATTCTTATTTTAAAACATATAAAATTTCAAACTTCTTTAAACTAAAACTCTTCTGCAGATTTAAACTTATTTAAATCTTATTACAACTACTAATTCATTTTAAATTTTGATTTAGATTTTAAAACTGCAGGCAGTTTCTACAGGAAACTGTAATATAACATACTCCTGAGCTCGCTCAATTTCACTTCAAGTCAACAAGCCCAATGCTTCGAGTCATATCCTACAATTTCTCGAGTGATTCTCGAGTTTCCCCTCTACTAAAACCCAGACAATCATCAGGAATTAAAATTGCACGGTGCACATGCACCGTGCATACGATCATCACCAGCCACCTCCGGTGGTCTCACCCCATCGACGTTCAACACTCAACCTATGTCGACCATCAGATTGCCACCCAATTCTCGAAATCGAATTGGAGAATCAACTCCAAAACCTGGAACAGTAAAACAGACATCACCACCCAAAACCTGTCAACACTAAAATCACCATCCTCCGACCATCATAAGCCTTGCAACTCCGACCACAACTTCATCGTCACCCAAACTACCATCTCCCAAAGGCCCATGACACTCGGTCTCCTCTAAAGGCAGTATCGATCACAATAGTATGTACAAACAAAACTAGGGCTACAGGAGGAAAAATCAAAATTACTGCAACATGGTGTTTTGCATCACCATCACTCAATTTTCTCAGCTACACTGATAACTCCCCTACCCACACGAAGAATCCCAATATTCCCAAATCGTTAGATCATCAGAAATCACACAATTTCTCTTTTCTGTTCAATAGTGAACTGCACCCTTATTTCTAGTTTATAAATTTTGATTTAGGTGTTAAAAATCATGATTTGGGTCATGTATTCATTTCATGTTATTGAAACTAAAAATCTCACAGTTTGAAATTTTCATATAAATCAACATTCTTTGATACTCTGGGTTTTACAGAAGTACCAGATTCTATTTTAATAATATTAAATTTTTGAAACTTAATCTACATTAATTCAAACATACCTTGTTTGTAAATTGAGTCTTAACAAACTAGATTAGGTGGTTAAAAAAACAGAATTGAAAACTTGAGCCTGGAAAAAAAATATAAAAACAGAGCATAACATCTCAATACTCACTATACATCCATATGATTATACAAAAATATACTTATAAATGCATCCATAAACATATTTGTTATCTGTGATAAACATGCAACCATACTTATATTTTAAATCACTTAAATTATAATGTTACTCACCTTAATTTTGATGGCAGAACAGTGAATTTGAAAGAAGAAGACTTGTGCTTTTGTTGTTGATTCATACACCTTACATGCATGCTTCATTTCTTTAATTTGAAACTGCAGTGGCTTTTATATTTGAGAAATATGCAGGATTATTTGAATCCTAGAAATGCAGGGTTGCTCCTTAAAACTCCATATTTTTGAAATATGTAGGTCTTTTTGAAAACCTAGATTTGCATGTTAGAAAAATATGCAGGTTTGTGAAGTAGATTTGAAGATGATTTCAGGAATTTTGTTGTTGAATGGAAGTGTTTGTTATATTTTTTTCTTAATTTATTTGTCTTCAGATTTTTTTTTTAGAAGAAGAAAATTTGATGAGGGAAGAAAAGTTTTATATAAACTGAAATTATTCAAAAATAAAAACAAAAGAAAATGATAAATTAAGTTTTTGACACTTGTTTCACAATGCAACATTTGTCAAGTAAGTATGTAAATTAATTAACACATGCTCATTTAATTTGTAAGATGTTTACATTTGTCGCAAATGTTAATTAGTTATTCATTTAGATGTTAATAGAAGATAAATGTAAACCTATGTTTAAATAAATTTATTCATATGTATATAGATTTTAAAATGAATAAATCAAACTATATTTATAAAATTAAACTTATACAAATATTTCAAAATCAAAACAAATAAGAAAATTTATACTTTAAATTTTAAAAACTTTGAATTCAACTTCAAATTGAATTTTGAAACCCAGTTTATTTACAAATACAACTACAAATTTGAATTTTGGGAAACAATTACTTTTATTAAAAATTTATTTGTTGAAACAACGTATTATTAATATATATAAAAATATCAACATTTAATAACTATAAATAACTTATAAAAGAAACTATTTCTTTATTCATAAATTATTTATTTTATCACATTATATTTAAAAGAAAATAAACCTCATTGTATTTCACTTAAATTTAAACTTGAGCTAAAACATATTTTAAATCATTTCAATATTTTTCTTATGTATTTAAAACCATATTTATTTATTAAATAACTTTTAAGAAGTTTATCTTTTAAAATAAAATCATAATTCACAATTTATTAAAAATACATATTTTATAGAAACATGATTTATTTATTAATCAGATTAAAACAAGATCTATATACAATATATACAATATTCTATATACATTATAAATATAAAACAATTATTAGATTTAAAAAGATAAAATTTATCATTTAACTATTTATTTTATTGAATTATTAAATTAATTCAAATCTTATTACAAAGATTATCAAATCAATTTTATTTTTATTTCAAATTATTAAATTGATATTGCTTTAAAATTCCAGGTCATCATATAAATATTTATTAAAATTTACTGTAAAAAATTCCGGGTCGTTACATTCCTCCCGCCTTAAAAGAATTTCGTCCCCGAAATTTAAAACAATAGTTAATTCAAAAGCTTTTATATTAACAATCCAAACACACATATCATACATACAATAGCAAACAATCAAACAGTCTACTCTAACAAACATCACTAGTTATCTGGACATAAATCTGGATAAGCATTCCTGAAACTATCAAGAGTTTCTCAGGTACTATCTCTGGTATCCTCACTCCACTACACCTTGACGTGTTTCACCACTTTGCTCCTGAGTTGCTTCTCGTCTTGATCCACAATCCGAACTAGATTCCAGACCATAGTCAAGTTTGGTTCTAATTCCAAATCTTCCTGAACTACTGGTTCTACAACAAGTAATGGATCATGAACAAATTTCCTCAGATGTGATACATGAAACACATTGTGAATCCCAGACATCCGTTCTGGCAATTCAATCCTATAAGCTACTGCTCCAATTCTTTCCAGCACTCGGAATGGTCCGATATATCTTGGAGCAAGTTTTCCCGTCTTTCCGAACCTTATAGCACCTTTGATTGGGGAAACTTTGACAAAAACTAGATCTCTAATCTCAAATTCCAATGGTCTTCGTCTACTATCAGCATATTTCTTCTGACGATCCTGAGCAGCTTTCATCCTTTTCTTGATAAGCTCAACCTTCGTAGAAGCTTCTCGGATAAGATGGGGCCCAAGCACAAGACGATCCTTCGATTCAATCCAACAAGATGGGGATCTACACGGTCTTCTATACAGAGCTTCATAAGGAGCCATCTTAATACTTGGTTGATAACTGTTATTATAAGAGAATTCCACTAAATGAAGATGGTCTTCCCACGATCCACCAAAATCCAAAACCCAAGCCCGCAGCATATCCTCAAGAATTCAATTAAGCCTCTCCGTCTTTCCGTCTGTTTGAGGATGATAGGCGACACTCAATCTCAAGTTTGTTCCCATTGTTGATTGCGGAGGCTCCCATAATTTGCTAATGAAAATAGGATCACGGTCACTTACTATACTGATAGGCACACCATGCAAATTGACTATCTCCTTCAAGAAAATTTCTGCCAGAGAAGCTGCAGTACGAGTTGCCTTAACAGGTATAAAATGGGCGCTCTTCATTAAAGGATCCACAATAACCCATATACCATCATTTCCTTTCCTGGTTCTAGGCAAACCATCGATAAAATCCATCGAAATCATTTCCCACTTCCAATCTGGAATTTCCAAAGGCTGCAATAATCCCGCTAACTTCTCTTGATCACCTTTAACTTGTTGGAAGATGGCACAACTATTCACAAAAGCAGTTACATCTTCCTTCATGCCCTTCCACCAAAGGACTCTCCTCATATCCTTATACATCTTCGAGATTCCCGGATGAATATTCAATTTGGAACGATGACTCTCCGACAGCACTTCCCGCTTCAGATCCCAATCATTCGGAACGCAAATTCTCCTGTTAATCCTTAAGGTTCCTTGACCATCAATCTCAAAACTGGGAAACATACCCTTCCTAACTCTGTTTGCACAAAAAATGGGCAAACACCTCCAAGTCGTATGATTTAGTCGATTTTAAGTTGTTCTTAGTGAATTGGGTAATTCATGCAAATATATAAAAAGCAGGGACTAAACTATAAAAGATACACAGATTTATAGTGGTTCGGCCAGAACGTGCCTACGTCCACTTTATATGTTATTCTCCTTTTCTCTTCAGATTACAAGTACAAAGCTTTGTATACAAGTATATGAAAGTTGTTTGAAAGTTCCGTCCGTGCTTGAGCTCTCTAACTTGTCTGCCATTGTTGTACCCCTGCCCCTCTATTTATAGAGTGAGACTGGGGGCAGGGGTCTTGGATGTATATAGCTGCTGGTGGGCCTGAGCTGAAGCAATCTGGTCTGGCAGAGTTGGTCCGGTCGTGTCCTTCCTTGCTTCTGGTTCGGTAGCGTGTGGAGGTGGGTTGGTTCGGTAGGACATGGTTCGGTGATGTGTGGATGGAGACTGGTTCGGCCATGCTTTGGTCCGGTAGTTGTTGGAGGTGGGTTGGTTCGGTAGGTGTTTGGTTCGGCGGGGAAGTGGTCCGGTGATAGAGGAGAAGGGAATTGGTTCGGTAAGTGCTGGAGGCCTCTGGTTCGGTAGTTTATGGGAGTAGATGGTTCGGTGGCAGGTGGGACGTTATTGGTTCATTGGGGCCTTCCCCCCTTGGTTCGATGATGCTTCCTTTAATTTGGCTCGGTGGTGGAAACGTACCCAACATTTGCCCCCCAAAGTGGGGCATATATTGGCATATGCCGCGCTTTGTTTTAACTTGGGTGTTTCCGTCCAGTGCTATGTGCCGAACCATCCGGTCTGGTCGTCCTGCGTTAGTTTATAAGTAGGGGTGTTAGGCCTTCGTTATTCCCTACCAAGTTTGATAGCCGAATCAGACTCTCTCCTGCCGAATCAACCTTACTGCCAAACCACGTTGGATTGCCGAATCAGGTAATTTAGCCTCTCTTCGCCGAATTTCTCCGCGTTTTGGACTACCGAATGTAGCGAGTGCCGAATGAACCGAGGTACTCGACTTGCCGAATGAACTCGTGGGCTTAAGTGCCGAATGTGTCTTCGGGCCTTGTACTACCGGACGGGTTTGAGAAGTACGAGGCGAATGGGCCTTATTCTCAAACTACCGATCGGTCTTTCATGTTTTGAATTGCGAACGAGATTCCAGACTGCACGCACTCGTTTGCTTATATCTCTATACTCCTTGTTTTAACAGTGTGCTTTTTTTGGTGTTGCAGATAATGTCTCACAAAGTGGAAACTCGATCGGATAAGAAGAAATCTACGGACAGAAGAGAGTCCACCGTAGTGCCCCCAGCTCAGCCAGGGTCGGAACGTTATGGACCCACCTCGAGATCAATAGTAGATGGGTATGGTCCTCAAGAGCTTCTGAATTCTCTGCCCGACTGCTTTCCTAGCTCTCTCAAAGAAGAGCAGCTTGATGTTATCTCCCGCTCCTTTGGGATTGATAGAGCACGCATGCTGTTGCCAAGGAAGGGGGTCATGCCATACAATCCCTCTGAAGGATACTTTGCTTATAGTAGGTACCACTGCATGTGTGGGGCCATTCCGCCAATCAATGCTTGGATAGTTAGCTTCGTCGCCTATTTGAAGGTGTCCCCTTTCCAGCTCCAACCCAACTCCTACGCTATTCTGTTGTGCCTATTCGTGATTTTCCAGAGAAATTACGGGCGCCCCCTTCAAACCGGGAGATTCGGTACCTATATAACTTGAGGGGTTACAAGAAGGGTTCTCCATACATCAGCTTGGAATCGGCCGTGTCCTTCAAGCCGGTCCTGGACTTGTATTCAAAGTTCACCATGTTTAAGAAGGAATGGTTCTTTGTCCAGGATGACTCTGTTTCTATCCACCGCTTCACCTCTGGCTGTAAGTTGAAGCTTATTTATAATTTCCGTTCTGGCTGAGATGCTTCTTCTTATGTGTTTTTATTTCTTGTTAATGACAGGTGGCTTTGCGGTCGTGGAGAATGATCGCCTGGTTCAGATGGCCGTGGAGATAGAGGCCATTTCGGGAAGGGATAGGTCAGCTTCTTACCTAATCAGGAATGCCACTCTCCTGGGACACAACTTGATTCTACCACATCAGTCTGTGGTCAAGCAGAGGGATACGGCCAAGGAAAGAGCTGCCAAAGCCAAAGGAGGGGCCACGACAAAGAGAAGCAAGAGGAGACCCTCCTCGATACCTCTAGTCGTCGGGGGGAAGAAGCTCAAGAAATCTGATTGACCCCCTCCCAGCACATGCCCAAATGTTCCGGAGGAGGAAAGTGGAGAGGTGGAAAGAGGCGAGGAGGAGAGCGGAGGTGATGGAGAAGGTGATGGTGGTAACGGTGGCGAAGGACAGAGTGGTAGTGGCGTTGGTTCCTTGACCTCTGGGCAAGCAGGTGAGATTCAAGAGTGGACGGATGATGCTTTCCGCCAAGACTTTGAGGGGTTGGAGGAAGGGTCGGCCTTGGTGGGGAAACCGAAGAAATCTGATAAGGCCAGGATTGGTGCCAGTCCATCTTCTGAGAGCATTTCAGCTAGGGAAACTTCGGCGGTTCAAGGTGAATTTTTGACTCCTCTTTTAACTTACATGTTTCTTGGATTATAGTCTCATGCATGCTTGTAACACTTGTTTTTTATTCCAAGAACGGGTAAGGCGGCCAAGACATTAGACATTCGGCACCCCCTCGAGCAATTCAAACTCCTCAAAGCTTTTTCTAAACCAAAGCCCTCGACTGACCGCTCCGGGGGCGTAGTCGGCTACCGTCCTCTCCTCGGAGTCATTGAAGACGATATTCAAAAGAGAAAGAGGAGGCGTTCCATGTTCGAACCTTCACTTGGACCTCAGCCCCCAACCCAGCCTATTCATGACATCACGGGGGAAGATACTGAGTCCATACCATCTCCGCATCCATCAGAGAATCCTACCGTTACTCATGTTGATCGTCCCAACTTGGCCCGTAACCCATTTGCGGGTCATCCAGATCTGGACCCGAGTTCTCATGATATTTCCTTCGATGAGGTTACCGGTGAGCACCTCCTACCCCGCAATCCTATGGTAAGGGTGCTTGACGAGGCTAAATCTTTGGATCTCGACTTGTTGACCACTCGGATTGTGACTATGGGGGATGAGGCCAAGGCAAACATCGATCGAGTGGCTGAGGAGACCAAGAAGTTGATGGGGCATCACGCCCGACTGGTCAAGGCTGGAGAGGAAATCGAAAGTGCTAACATTCGGTTGCGGCTAATGGTTTCTGATCAAGCTAAACAGCTTGCCGATCAGGCCATTCAGATCTCCCAACATGAGACGGCCTCCAGACGACTAAAAAAAACCATGGAAGAGGCTAGCAAGGCAGAACTGCGAAAGATGGAGGCTGCTTGCATGAAACGAATTGACATGGCCATCGCAACGGTGGATGAGGTTCGGAGAGCGGATCTTGAGCAGATAGAGGAGTTATCTGGGAGGCTTGAGGCCGTAGAGCTTGCTCAAGCCAAGTTGAAGGAGGAGATGGAGGTGATGCGGAAATCCCTTCAGGCTGACTGCTCGAGATACCGATTGGAGAGAGATGCTGCCGTTGCAAGGCTGTCGGCTTCCGAAGCCCGAATGAGGGAGTTCGAGGAGAACGAAGGGGTGATGGATGAGATGCTCCAGGACATGTACTTCCGTACTTGGAAGCAGGGCAACCCATCCTGGATGGACGATTATCCTCGGGTCATGGCTAGGATATATCTCCGGGCTTTGGAGGAGGCCAAGGCTGAGGCGGATAAGGAGGATGGTGTAGCCTTCAGAATGGATGTGGTCACGACCCAGTTTACCGAGGAGGAGAAAGTGGCAGTGAAGGAGGGCATGCGGCTGCTTACCGCTGAGGAAGTGGGTGTGCAGTTGGAGGATGATGATCCGGGAGCAGATGTTGGTAAGTCTTCCCTCTCAATATTTTCTTAACTTGATTGCGTATCATTTATCTGATGGATTCTTTTCCTGAATCGGACAGGTGGGACCTCTGGCCAGCATGCTTGGAGTTCTGATCCTGCGGTCAAGTAGATCCCGGAGGGCTAGCAGGATAGAGGAGGAGCCCTGCTGCAGCTGACTATTTTTTGGTTACTTGGCATTCCTGAATATACTAGTCCAAAACATTAATGTACTTTCAGGCTGTAATTATGTAATTATGTCATTGTAGCAAATGATTTTATTCTTATATAATTTTATAACATAAGCTGACTCTGTCATATTTGAATGCTGTCGTTATTTTGATGTGTTGCATAAGAAATATAGCTGTATATATGCATGTGCTTCAATCGTGTTTGATGCTAAGCTCTTGCATAAAATATAATTTCATGCCTCGCAATGTTAGTGTGATGTGTGAATAGGCTATAGCTACATGTTTATGTACAAGAAAAGGAAGTACCCGCCCTTCATGTTTTAGTTGTAGACGGTAGCTTTGAAAGTCTTGTGTGGCTGAGGATGGAATGCAGCTGAGTGACCTGTTATCCAGTTGTGAGTTCCCATTTCCACTAGGGAGTGTCTCCTATTTTGTGTCTTGTACATTAGTGATCGTTATAGAGAATAGGAGGAAAGTTTTTATAAATAAAATGGAAATATAAGAAATAGTAAAACTTCCAATCACGGAAGGCCTTCGATGTGCTTAAGTTCATGGCAAACGGGTTTTGTAGTCACTTTCCCTAGCTGTGGGTCTTGGAGACATTCGTCACCCATCTTACGCCTCCGTGGGGAGTTTTCTTTTTTACCACAGCCGTACTTAAGACACATCGGAGCCGAGATCGCGCACAGTAACTACCCGGGCCATTATGGCCCGTAATTGTGGGTATTATTCGATTTACCGTGGCCGGCTAGCGTGGGTGCCGATCGTCAACTGTGAACTGCCCCTGATGGCCACACCTTATGTTGGGGCTTATAATCGGTTCACAGTCACCGGCGAGCCGAACGCCGTAATGAGCTGCCTCGACTATAGTCGGCCTTCTCGGTGGCTTATGATCGGCTCATTACAGTTGGCTTTGAGGGCCGTCGCGAGCAATGGGTTAACCCGCAGCAAAGGGATGCTGGAGCAAAAGTGTCTCATCGACGAGGGCATAGATTCGTATAGTACCTGTTAGGTCTTGTCCAGGTGAGGTTGTGCCGTGAAGTGTCCAGAATGGAAATGCCGTTATACAGGATTTTGTTCAACAGAAAAGAATAAAGCTTAACAAGCAGCCAAGATATAAAGGAACAAGTTAAAAAGAGACAAGATTTTTAAAGTGGTTCGGCACGAAAATGCCTACGTCCACTGATTATCTTTGTTAATTCACTTCATATGGGTAGTACAAGTTAAGAAAAGTATCGACGAAGATGTTGGATGTTTCATGCCCTCTGGAACACCTCTCCGTCCACTATTGACAAAATATAATCTCCGTTGTGGAGATCTTTATGAATTATATAGGGTCCGTCCCAGATAAGATCTAGCGCTCCGGGGCGCAGGAAGATCCGTTTGAGAACAAGATCTCCTTCTCGTAAGCTGCGGTGCTTGACTTTGGAGTTGTATCGTGCTGCCACTTTTTTCTTGTGAGCTGTCGCTTTAAGTGCTGCATCATTTCTTCTTTCTTCAATTAGGTCCAAAGACATCTATAGGAGTTCTTCATTCTCTTCTGGGTTGTAGTGGATCCTACGTGGGAGGGCGCTACAGTTTCAACCGGGAGCATGGCCTCCGATCCGTATGCCAAAGAGAAAGGAGTATGTCCTGTTGATGTTCTGTAAGATATGCGGTAGGCCCAAAGTGCCGTAGGAAGTTCATCCACCTAAGCGCCTTTTGACTTTTCAAGTTTCTTCTTGATTAGAGTTTTTAGAATTTTGTTGACAGCTTCGACTTGTCTGTTTGCCTGGGGATAAGCTACAGATGAGAAGCTTTTGTGAATTCCGTGCTCTCGACACCAGTCGGTGAATTCCCCGTTGTCAAATTGAAGTCCATTGTCTGATATGATTTTGAGTGGAACCCCGTACCTGCATAAAACATTATTGATCAAGAAGTTAATAACTTTTGCCTAAGATGTTTTATTTAAAGGTTCCGCTTCCACCCATTTAGTGAAATAGTTGACTGCCACTATAGCATATTTGGCTCCGCCTCGGCCCATCGGCAGTTCGCCAATCAGGTCAATTCCCCATACCGCAAAGGGCCAAGGACTGGTCATCTGAGTAATCTCATTGGTTCGTAGTCGAGAGATTTTAGCAAATTTCTGACATCTGTCGCATTTTTTGACGAAGTCCAAGGCGTCTTTGTTTAAGGTGGGCCAGAAATATCCATATCGGAGTATCTTCTTTGCCAGAGTCTGCCCTCTAGTGTGGTCTCTGCAACTTCCTCGATGGATGTTAGATAAGATTTCCTTGGCTTCCCTTCCAGCGACACATCTTAATAAGGGGTTAGAGAAGCCGCACCGATAGAGGATGCCATCTTGTATCATGTAGCGGGAAGCACTCCTTAAGATTTTCCTGACTTCGTTACGCTCGTTGGGTAGTGTGCCATCTTGCAAATATTTCCGGATAGGAGTCATCCAAGTTTCTTCTTCTATTGCATCTATCAGATCCTCTTGTTCGAAACTTGGGGCTAGTTGTTTTGAGATGGCTACCGTTCCAGATTGGTGCTGTTCTTAATGCTAGCTTGCTTTGCCAGTTCGTCGGCCTCTCGGTTCTCCTCTCGAGGAACGTGTTTGATTAAATAGTAATCCAATTGATTGAGCAGCAGCTTGGTCTTCTTTAGATATGCTGTGAGTCGTTCTCCTCGAGTCTGGAATTCTCCCAGTATTTGATTTACAATAAGTTGAGAATCGCTATGGAGACATAAAGAACTGACTCCAATTTCTAAGGAAAATTCTAGTCCTGCTATTACTGCTTCATTTTCTGCATCGTTGTTGGTGGCAGCGAATTCCAACCTTAGGGCATAGTGCAGCTTCCTTCCTCTAGGGGTGATTATCACAATACCTGCCCCCGAGCCCTGTTCGTTTAATGCTCCATCTACAAAGAGATTCCACTTGATATCTTTTGTTATTTTAGATTGATCCTTACCTTCGTTGGTAGTGAATTCGGCAATAAAATCGGCCATGGCTTGTCCCTTGGTGGCGGTGTGAGGATGGTAGGTGATGTCATATTGACTCAGTTCAATGCACCACTTAAGTAGTCGCCCAGAAGTGTCGGGGCGATGTACCTGCCTTAGCGGTTGATCGGTTAAAACTCTGATGGAATGAGATTGGAAATAGTGTCGCAGCTTCCGTGACGTGGTTAGTAGTCAGTATGCTAGCTTCTCAAGTTTAGGGTATTTGGCTTCTGCCCTTGTAAAACTCTTGCTTACAAAGTATACGGGCCGCTGCGTGCGGTTGTCTTCTCTCACCAAAGCGGCGCTTAAAGCATGGGACGATACAACAAGGTATAGGTATAGTTCCTCGCCTTCATCTGGAGTTGAGAGTACTGGTGGTCTCTGGAGGTGTTCGATTAGGTTAAGGAAGGCTGTCGAGCATTCGTCAGTCCATTCGAACTTTCCTTTGTCTTTCTTCAGAGCTTCAAAGAAAGGGATTCATTTGTCGGTCGCTTTAGAGATGAACCTGCTTAGGGCGGCCACTTTTCCGTTTAGGCTTTGCATCTCTCTTCGAGTGGATGGTATCTTGATATCTTGCAGAGCCCGGACTTGTTCGGGGTTTGCTTCAATCCCGGACGATGAATCCCAAGAACTTTCCCGATGATACTCCGAAGGAGCACTTTAGAGGATTCAGCTTCATTCCATATTGGCGAAGTACTTGAAACATCTCGTCCAAGTGGATTATATGACCGTTGGCTTTTCTTGATTTTACCAGCATGTAATCCACATAAACCTCCATAGTTCATCCTATTAGTTCCACAAACATCTTATTGACGAGGCGCTGATAAGTAGCTCCTGCGTTTTTAAGTCCAAAAGGCATTACTCTGCAGCAGTACAATCCCCGTTCAATGATGAAACTATTGTGGTCTTGATCGGGGGCATGCATAGGGATCTGGTTATATCCTGAGTATGTGTCCATAAAGGATAAGAGTTCGTGTCCGGCTGTGCTGTCCACGAGTTGATCGATTCGGGGGAGTGGGAAGCAGTCTTTTAGGCAAGTGTCATTTAGGTTGGAGAAGTCGATGCATGTTCGCCACTTCCCATTAGCCTTCTTTACCAGTACCGGTTTGGCGATCCATTCTGGGTAGATGGCTTCTCGTATGAAGTTATTGGCAAGTAGGTTCTTTACTTCTTCCTTGAGGGCTGCTGATCATTCTGCCCCCATTCTTCTCTTTTTTTGCTTTACTGGCACTTTGGTGGGATCGATGTTCAGTACGTGGCATGCTACGTCTGGGGAGATTCCAGTCATGTCAGCGTGTGTCCATGCAAATACATCCATGTTATGGCGAAGAAAATCGACGAGTTGATCCTTCAATTCCGCTCTTAACTGAGACCCGACTCTCAACAGTCTACTTCGGTTGTATTTGTCTACAGATACAAATTCCATAGCCTCTTCAGGCTCGGTGGTGGCCACCACCTCTTTGTCCCTGGGGTCTAATTCATTGAAAGGATCGCTGGTATATCGAAGAGGAGGGGCTTTCTTTAATTTCTATGCTTCCAAGTTTTTCTTGCAGAGAGAAGTCTCTGCATCCTTCCCTTTATCCTTCTTATGGTTATTGCGAAGTTCAGTTACATAGCAATCTCGAGCCGCGTCTTGATCTCCCTCTATTTCTCCTACTCCGTTATCTGTTGGGAATTTCATCTTCAGGCACCACGGTGCTAGGCCAATTTGGAAGTCAGACAAGGCTGGTCTTCTCAAAAAGGCGTTGTAGGCCGAGTGGTTCTCTATTAGCACAAACGTTTGTTTTCGCACAACGGAGCGGGGATGACTTCCTATTTCGACAAAGAGGTCCAGTTGCCCGAGGGGCATCTTCGCATCTCCAGTGAAACCAAGCAGTGGTTTGCTGCAGGGAGACACATCCTTCATTGACAGCTTCATTTTGTCGAAAGCATGCTTGAATAGGATATTTACTGAGCTTCCAGTGTCTACTAGAACTCGGAAAACCTTGGCTGGACCGAACCAGGCAGAGATGACCATAGGATCCATGTGGGGGTACTACCTTCCCTCTAGATAACGCCTACTGAATGTGATGTCATCATTCTCTTTTCGTTTCGGGTGGCGTTCTTCTGTAACAGAATTAGCGTAGCCTTCATTGTTTCTAAGTGACTTACCGTATCTCATCTCTGCCCAACATCCGTCGGCGATGTGTGATCCTCCTGATATGGCAAGGACCACTATCTTCTCTTGACTGGAGCCGCTGGTGTTGCGATTTCCTCCGCCTACTTCTGGGAGGGGTAGCCCTGGGTTCTCATTGGCAGGAGTTGAAGTCCTGTTCTGACCTTTCGCATAGTGCTCTAGTCTCTTCCTTCTGATGTGTTCTTCAATCAAGTCCCGGAGATGATGGCATTCATTGGTGTCATGCCCATGAGATTCGTGGAATCGGCAGAACTTTCCAGACTTGATTGCATTATCTGATTCCTTCTTGTGCGGGGGGCGCTTGTATCTAACTTCGTCTTGGGTGGCTAAGAAGATGTTTTCGATTGTTTCATTTAGAGGAGTGTAAGAGTCAAATCTCGGTCCTGGCCTATATAAGCGCTTTCCCCCTTCTTGCCCCCAGCACTATCTCTGGAGTCGTTTCTTCGAACATCCTTTGCTATTGCGGATGTGTTTCCATAAGCTGCCTTGGTTTGTTGCCCTGTCTGCCATTCAATGGCAGCGTTTTCAAGTCTCATATATTTCTCGGCTTCGTGGAAGAAATCGGGTAAGGTAGCTAGCTTTTCTTTCGTTAATCTCCTAGCAAACTTACTATCCGGACGCACACCACTGCAGAGGGCCATTAGGATAAGTTTCTCGTCGGAATCTTGGACTACGGCTGCTGCGGCGTTGAATCGGGTTAGATATTGTTGCACTGTCTCCCCGGGCTTCTATTTGATATTAGATAGGGAATAAGCGTCCTTGGGTTGTTCCACATGAATGTGGAACTGGCTGATGAACTTTTCTTTCAGCATTTCCCATGAGCTGATGGATCCTTGAGGCAGATGGCAGAACCAGGAGGTAGCTAGATCTGCCAAGAATAGTGGAAAGCATTTACACAACACTCCCTCTGTTGCTCCGCTCATGAGCATATGCTGTGTGTATCTCTGCAAGTGTACAACGGGGTCAGAGGTTCCCTTGTAAGGTTCCATTGTTGGCATTTTCCATTCACGGGGGGTGATGGCAGTTTCGATATTGCGGGTGAAGGGGCTGGTTACCCTAGCGCCTATCCCTCGATCCCTTTGTTCCCGTTGGACGCACTCTCTGAACAATCGTGCCATCCTTTCATCAGAACTTGGAGCGGATAAAAATGAGTTTGGTTCTTCCCTTCGGGATTGATTCCGTCTAGATGACCTGTAGGGATGATATCGTCTATCACTCCTAACATTCTCCAATGATGGCCTCTGGTCTTTCGGGGGCTCGCTGGGGTCAGCTATAGTTGGCCCTTGCCTTGATCTTTCTCTGCTGGGTTCTGTTCTCAGCACTTCCTCAGGCCCAACTTCAGGCTGGACTCCAGCTCGGTCCCATCTATTGGTGTTTCCATGGTTAGGTAGCATGACAGGCTCAGCTACATCCGACCCCTGCCTGGTACCTCCCCTGTTGGGTTCGGTTCCAAGTGCTTCCTCGGGTCGGAATTCGGGCTGAGTCCGGGCCTCGCTCCTACCATTGCTGTTTCTGTTGTTAGCCTCTTCGAAGAAGAAAGACCTTTGTCGTCTCCCAGATCCTCCAGACCGGGACTCACCCCATGATTCAGTGTTGCGGTTAGTTTCTGCAACATCCCTTAAGCGTGACATGAGTTGATCCACCAAGGCTTCTTGTTGAGATGCGAAGCGATTAGTTACTTCAGCTACAACCATGTCCAGATCCGCCCTTGTAATTGGTTGTTCTATAGCAGGGGTTGTCGGATTTGCCTGATTTCCTTTTGCTGTTGGAATCGGACGATTGTCTTGATCTCTGATCACTAGATCTGGGATACTGCCAGTTGCGATGTTCTTTCCTTTGTTAGCATCTTTCTTCCATCTGGGAGGCATGTTTTCCAAGCAATGAACGATGCTGATAGGAAAAGGGTTAAGTGGGAGAAGCTGAAGCTTCGAGCTCCTGCTCTCAGTGAAAGCACCAAAAATGTTTGCACAAAAAATGGACAAACACCTCCAAGTCGTATGATTTAGTCGATTTTAAGTTATTCTTAGTGATTTGGGTGATTCATGCAAATATATAAAAAGCAGGGACTAAACTGTAAAAGACACACAGATTTATAGTGGTTCGGCCAGAAAGTGCCTACGTCCACTTTATATGTTATTCTCCTTTTCTCTTCAGATTACAAGTACAAAGCTTTGTATACAAGTATATGAAAGTTGTTTGAAAGTACCGTCCGTGCTTGAGCTCTCAAACTTGTCTTCCATTGTTGTACCCTTGCCGCTCTATTTATAGAGTGAGGTTGGGGGCATGGGTCTTGGATGTATATAGCTGCTGGTGGGCCTGGCCTGAAGCAATCTAGCCTGGCAGAGTTGGTCCGGTCATGTCCTTCCTTGCTTCTGGTTCGGCAGCGTGTGGAGGTGGGTTGGTTCGGTGGGACATGGTCCGGTGATGTGTGGATGGAGACTGGTTCGGCCATGCTTTGGTCTGGTAGTTGTTGGAGGTGGGTTGGTTCGGTAGGTGTTTGGTTCGACAGGTAAGTGGTCCGGTGATGGAGGAGAAGGGAACTGGTTCCATAGGTGCTGGAGGCCTCTGGTTCGATAGTTTATGGGGGTAGCTGGTTCGGTGGCAGGTGGGACGTTATTGGTTCATTAGGGCCTTCCCCCCTTGGTTTGGAGATGCTTCCTTTCATTTGGCTCGGTGTTTGGTTCCTTGACCATCAATCTCAAAACTGGGACACAGACCCTTCCTAACTCTTTTGTGGATCTTCCTCAACATCTTATCAGATTCTTGCTTCCTCGAAATCCTTTCAATAATAGGTGGAACCACTTCCAGAAGAGATAGGACTGCGTTCCTGCTAAGGGCATTAGCTACCACATTCGCCTTTCTCGGAGTGTACAAAATATCCAAATCATAGGATGCCAGAAATTCGACCCGCCGCTGCTGTCTCAGATTAAGATCTTTTTGAGTGAAAAGATATTTCAACTGTTCGTGATCCGTGAACAATTCGAATTTCCATCCCAAAAGATAATGTCTCTAGATCTTCAAATCAAAAACAATGGCTAACGGTTAAAGATCGTGCATAGTGCAGTTCTTCTCATGTGGCTTCAACTGCCGACCAGCATACGCAATTACCCTTCCATTCTACATCAGAACTGCTCCCAATCCAACCATACAAGCATTACTATAAACCTCGAATTTGCTCTTCCCATCCTGGATAGCAAGCACCGGTGCACTAGTTAGCCCTGTCTTCAATTCCTGAAAAGCTTCCTCACACTGGGGTGTCCATTTAAATTTTGCTCCTTTCCTTGTCAGCTTAATCAAATGCAAAGAAATCTTGGAATAGTCCTTGATAAATTTCCTGTAGTAGCCAGCCAATTCCAAAAAACTGGTAACTTCCGCCGATGTCTCCGGTTGTTTCCATTCCAGAATAATTTCAACCTTTGCTGGGTCTACAGAAATACCTTCCCCAGAAACAATGTGCCCTAAAAATTTAACTTTCGATATCCAGAAATGGCACTTGGAGAGCTTTGCCTTAAACACATGCTTCCTCAGAGTCTCTAACACAATTCTCAAATGCTCCCTGTGCTCTTCTTTAGATTTGGAGTAGACCAAGATTTTATCAATGAATACAAGCATGAACTTATTCAACACATCCCTAAAGACTCGATTCATCAGGTCAACAAAGTAGGCAGGAACATTGGTTAACCCGAAAGGCATAACCAACCACTCATAGAAACAATTCGGTCCCCTAAATGCTGTCAAGGGAATACTGTCTTCAGCTATCCTCAACTGATGGAAACCTGAAGCTAGATCCAATTGAGAAAAGATAGAAGCACCATGCAACTAGTCAAAGAGATCATCATTGCGAGGAAGTGGATATTTATTACGGATAGTCACTTTGTTCAATTCTCTATAATCAATACAGAATCTTAGCGATCCATTCGATTTAGTTACAAACACTGCCGTAGAGCCCCAACAAGAAAAACTGGGCCTAATCAACCCCTTTTCCAAAAGATCCTGAGTCTACTTAATCAACTCCTCTCTCTTCCTAGGAGCCATTCTTCTACTGGGCTGAATCGTCGGCACTACTCCTGGAATCAAATCAATACAGAACTCTATCTCTCGCTGCGGTGGCAAACACTTAACTTCCTCAAATACATCAGGAAAATCTTGAACCACGTCGACATCTTCAATCTTCTCTTCAGAAGTCTCAAATCCATGCAAAAGACTGCTCAAGTGAATTCCAGAATTATCACATGACACTCTGGCAATTCTACCCAAATCAGTTTCCAGCGAAACTGTTCTCTCATCACAATTCAAAACTGCTTTGTACTTATCCAGCCAATCCATTCCCAAAATAAGGTCAAATCACTTAAAATTCAACACATACGGGTCACAAGAAAAACTGTGGGATAGATAAGAGACCTTCAAGTCCTTACAGATCGTATCTAATTTGGTCTCCCCGCCTATAGGATTAGATACCAAGATAGGACAGTCTACAAAACTAGGGGTAAGAAAGAACTTTTCTACAAAGTCCAAAGAAATAAAACTCAAGGAAGCACCTGAATCAAACAAAACTCCATACTGAACTTAGCCACAACACCGAAGTAAACATACTTCCTTAACTTATTCCAAAAAAACATCTTCGGAAACATCCATAATCACTATGTCTCATCACACAGCTACTACATCCTGAGGTATCAAGATATCATAAATTGCTTCTGTCCAACCGATAGATCCAAACTCTAACTTATCCAAACTTACACTCTAAAAATGAACTCTGAACCTTAACAGGTTACCTTTAGAGATCGGTGAAATCCTTACACCATCCAAAGCTCACTGGAGACGGTAATAGGTCTACAGTCTCGACACATACACTTTCAACCTCAACATTCAATCTCCAACCATTGGTAGTCGTGTTACACACACCACTACCTTGTCTACCTTTATAACCTATATTGGAAAACCCGAACAGGTAACCCAACAAATTTAGATAGATATATATAATTATATGAAAATACAAATACGCACTCTCCAGACAAATATTACTCTAGAGGCTAGGTACTCGCTCAACCTAGCGCTCTGATACCAGCTGTGACGACCCGCCTTTCTAACCCCAGAAAGACGTATCATCAATAAGAAAGAAAGGGATAGAAATAGAAAAGAATAGAAAGAAGGAACTAACAACATCAGAATCTCACAGCTGAATGGAACAAAATATAATACATCACATAACTATTACATAGTTTTACATACAGCAGAGTTATACAATATCATACAACAGGACTGTCATATACATATATATCCATACATACATCCAAAATACAACATATACTAACTACACACTGGAACTACAGATAGATACATACGTCTGGTCTTCTTCTCCAAAGCTCATCCAGAAAATCAATACTCCAAATACCTATCACTTGGCTACTCATAAAATTTTGAGTAACCAAGAGTTTATGAAAAACAAAATATAAACTCCGGGTCAGACATGGATCTAGTGTGAGTAAATGGGTTAAAATTGTTTAACTTTGAAAATCATTTGAAAACAAAGGTATCACGTAAGACTCCCCACACATAAATACGGGTATGTTTTTACCCTACGCAGACCAAAACATTTTATAGGAAATCCAGTGATATTATAATAGTGTCTAGGGTTTTCAAGTAATAGAAAATAGCCAAAATTGTTACATTCATTAAATTCCAGCTACTAGCCACGAAAGTATGTAACACAAATCAAAACCGTAGGGTCTCGTAAGGAAAATGGGTTTCCAACAATGGCAGGGCTACAGGGGTACCGCCCGTCAGAGTATGGGACCTAGATCACCGTACCGAGGATCACTCCCAACCCCCTACAACACAAGGCCGGAACCATTCCTCACTGAACAATCTCGAACAAGATAACCCCGTAGTTGTGGCCAACAACTGCTCACACGGTCGAAATAAAGGGACATCTAGACAGCGGTATACCTCATCCTGCTTGGGCATGACCCACGTAACCTAGCTGCATCTCCCCTGTTTTAGTCATTCCCGGTTGATAAGGCTTGAGGCTGCGTTTACCTTTAAAGAACATATCTCTTAGAATGCTTATCGTCCGCCTGACGATGTGCTAAATGCATTCAATCCATACAAGTTCGTTCCGTGTTCGAACGAAACCGAAGGCATTACCTCGTTACACTCATTTTGGAAGCACCCTCAGAGTTAATGACGATAACCCTTGCATTCTGAAACACCATCTCGATCTCCAATTGATATGTCACGACCTTTCGTTTAATTTGGATCGATGTAGTTTTCGGAATATTGAATTGATACCCGATCCCGGTCTCATCGGAATCCAAACGCCATTTTAAAGGCCAAGTTGTCTATTTAACTTAAACAGTTTAATTCAATATTAAGCATATACATAACAAATATCACAGATAAATAATATACAATCATCACAGATATATCCAGAATGTATCGCAACATATCACAGAATATCACTAAACAGATACCAGAGTCAATCAAGCAGAATTATGAATTCATATCAAAACAGTTTGGTTTACTTAACTTAATTAATTACTTAAGAATAAACTACTTTATTCTGCTTAATTAATTACTAATTAATTAACTTATTAAATTTATTGATTATTACTTAATTACTTAGTTAATTAATTAATAACTTAATTATTAATTAATAAAATTTAATTACTTATTTAATTATCATAAATTATTTTAAATTAATCATTTATTATTAACTAATTAATCATTTATCTGTAATTAATCACTTAAGTTAACTACCATTTATTAATTAACTTTAAGTAATTAACTAACGTTCTTAAGCTTTAAATTGATTTTAACACAAAGTCAATTTCTAATTACAAATTCATTTAAAGTTATTAATTTAATTACAAGCATAAATTAAATTATATTTATAATTACCTTAAACTTTACAATTAATCATCTTCTTTCACAAACCTTTCTTTAATAAATTTAATCAAATATTAACTTAAAACAACTAATATTATTTACTTTATTTAATGTTAATCTTTGTTAATTAAATATTTAAAGTATTTAGGCAAAACCATTAGGGAGTGGACCCAAGGCAGGCACCACTTTTACTCGAGAAAGTCTTCAGTTCCCCATATATTCTTCCCTGCGTCTCTCTCTCTTTCTTCCCATCTTCTTCTTTTGCCTGTTTCTTCTTCTTCTTCTCCCTTTTTTATCTTAGCTTAAGTTATAAATTTTAAATTGCTGAACATCGACACTCACACGCGCACCAAGCTACAACTCAAAGCAACTCCCAAAATTCTCATGCAAAAATCATGCGACGATCACGTCACCAACCCAGACCCCCAAACGCCATACTCTGTTCACCTATCACCACCGTGCACGTGCACGGTGGTTCGGCGACCCTCCGGCAACCCCCACTACCTCCAACAAACCTCAAATCAACTCAATATACGAAGTCAAAACTTAAATTGTTACGATTGGGCCGAAAACAAAAGGCCGCCTGTAACTCGAACCCAAAAGTTCGAACAACCACGAAACATGCTTCGCGATCATCACTCAGGCCACCAGAGGCTCTGCGCTTCTGACCACAGCTCCATCATCCACCTAGATTCTTCTCCCTCCAATGTCATGCAACTCGACGCACTGTAGAGGTCGCGGCGATCGAATGTTCAACACCTTAAATGTAATAACCCTGAATTTTGTGATTTATTTTAATTGTTTATTTTGATTATTTTATTTGAAATTTTGATTTAAAAATTTTATTTTATTTATTAAAATGAATAAGTTATGTTATGTTAAATATAAATGTTGATTTTTATGTGAATTATAGTTTCGAACTTGTATAAATTGAATATTTTACTAAAAAGTGAATTTCTAATCAAACTGGTCAAATTTTGACTTTTAACTTCAAATTTAAATTATTTTAAATCTTAAATTTTATATTTTATTTTGAAAATAGATGAAATAACTTGAAGACTGCTTTTTGTTTCGTTGGAAACTGACTTAAACTGTGAAAGTTATGTATATTTCAATATTCATTGCAATTTGTTTATTCTGCAATTTTGTTATTTTACATTTTGTAAATTATATTTTCTTTGTAATATTTTATTTTAATATGTATTAATATGTTATTTTATGTATATTTTTGTCTTTTAATATTTTTAAAGTGAGGTAGGGATTTTTCTAGAGTTAGTAGTATTTTTCTTGTAATTTCCATACCCTATTTTCGATTTTTATACATTTTCTTTAGTTCTTTTTCTATTTTTCTCCCATTTAATTATTTATTTTATTTTGAAAATGATAAATAAATTATTTTATTTCAAATATTCACTTCATAATATTTTTAAAATGAAGTGGACATTTTTTCAAGACTAGTAGTGATTTATTTGTAATTTCTCGACACTGTTTTGTATTTTTAAGTAATTTCTTTCGTTCTTTTTATATTTTCTTTAAAATTAATTTTTTTATTTTCTTATATTTTCACTTGGTTTCGGTTTTAACAATTATTTGCGGATTCACTTTGGTTTTTATTTGATCTTTAGAAAACGGAAATGCGTTTCATTTCTAGACGTTTCATTGTCCAAAAACGTTTCAAATGCCGTAACCATCTCATTTATTCATTTTGGCTGACCATTTTCAGTTTCTAGCCGTGACTTTCATCCTATTTCTCACTCAAGAAACCATTCTTTCATTTTATTCATGGCTTCAACATTTTGGGTAATGTCTTCCTCTTATTTTCTTCCTTTTCTTCCTATTTTCTTATGTATTTTTTCCTTGTTCTCTCCACTCTTTTGCTCGGCCTCCACTCCATAGCCATGGCCACCACCTCTTATACCTCTTCCCTGTCATCATCACCACATACTCCTCAGAATCTGAACCATGGTCGAACCCACCATGATGCTAAAATCCAAAAAAATACAACGTATGCCTTGAAAACATGCTAGTTTGAGCCTTATTGCTTCACCACCTCTTTTTCCACCACCACCTCTAGCCTCCACCACCACCTTGACACACCCCTAACCATCACCTTCGTCCTCTGTCCAGATCTGAAATATCCCATAGCCGAGCCATAGATCCATGTAGCCGAGCCCAAAATGAACCAAAAACCACTATTTTGCATAAGCCTCTTCATATTCATGCGTAGTAACTCCTCCACCACTTCAATACCTTGTAGCCATGCCTTATAGGACCCAAACCTGAGCCAAAGCATGTCCAAACCTAAGCCAAAACATCCCCTAGGCCGTGCGATCAAATGTAGAAAGCAAGGCAAAAGACTGTGTATTCGTATCTCTTTTTATTTCAAAGTTGTTTCAATTTAATGTTGTGTTGAAATGTTAATTTATATGGTTTTGTTTTGGGTTGTAACACAAGTTCTAAGCTTGGATCTCTTCCCACTTGAGCCTATTTTTGTGTCATCGTGCCTTCTAGAATCCGTTGTGTAATTTGAGTTGATATCTCCAGCACAAAAAGGTGAGTAAATCTCACCAGGCTAATATGCACTTATATAATTGATAAACTGACACCATTTGAATCTGTAACTGTTTATCATCATGCTATATCTGCTATATTATTATCATACGATGTTCACACCTATTTTTACAATATTTCATGCTATTCTGTCATTTATATCAGTTATCACCATTGCAAGTTCCCTGTAGACTAGAATCACTATGGGTTGAAATGATACATACCCGAACGGACTTTAGAATAGTGGAAAAACGTTATGGGCTGAAATGATAGGCCTGAGCGGTTTCCAAAATCATTCATTTTACTTGGGACTGTGGGTTTGAAATGATAGAACCCGGTTTTTCTTTGTAAACTTGTAATAACCCGCCATTCGTCTCCACAGAATGGCGTATCATTAATAAGAAAGAAAGAGAAAGAAAGAGAAAGAAACAGAGTTATGCTGAACATCTTCGGAGACATCCATATTCACTACATCTCATCACGCAGCTACCACTTCCTGAGGTATCAAAATTCCATCACACACTTCTGCCATACAACAGATCCAAAATCTACTCATCCATCTTAGAAGATGACTCTAAACCTAAACAGGTTATCTTTAGAGATCAATGAAATCCTTACACCACTGCACAACTCACTCGAGACGGTATTAGGTCTACGATCTCGACAGATACACTTCCAACCTTAAACATTCAAACTCCAACCAATGGCAGTAGTCGTGTTACACACATCACTACCTTATCTACCTTTATAACCTACATTGGAAAACCTGAACGGGTAAACCAACAGATAGGTAGAAATAGCTATATATATATATATATATATATATATATATATATATATATATCAAAACTACAAATACGCTCTCTCAAGAAGGACACCACCACAGAGCCTAGGTATTCACTCAACCTAATGCTCTGATACCACTGTAATGACCCGCCATCCGTCTCCACAGAATGGCGTATCATTAATAAGAAAGAAAGGGATAGAAAGAGAAAGAAAGAGAAGAAAGAAGAAACAACACATCGGAATCTCAACAGCGGAACGAATAAATTATATTAATAATCAAAAGTATCACATAGATATATAACAACTATCAGAGTTACACAGATAATACAACACATACTAGACATTTATAAACACCTGTCTAGTTATTACAACACAGTACAAAACAACTCAAACAAACTACTCAGAGATACCAACACAAAGGATACTAGATAACTACAACGCAGAAGCCTCCTGCTCCATTTGCTCCTCCATAACTCGTCAAAGAACCTGAATCGCTTGGGTACTCGTAAAAATTTGAGTACCCAAGAGTTTATGAAAAACAAAAATAAATTCCGGGTCAAACATGGGTCTGGTATGAGTAACAGGTTAAAGTTGCTTAACTTTTGAAATCCTTTTGAAAAGAAAGGTATCACATAAGACTCCCCACACATAAACATGGAAAAGTTTTTACCTTACGCTAATCAAAACATTTTATAGGAAATCCGATGATATTATAATAGTGTCTAGGGTTTTCAAGTAAATATGAAATAGACGAAATTGTTACAAGATTAAATTCCAGCTAATAGCCACAAAAGTGGGTAATACAATCAAAACCGTTGGCACTTATAAGATGTTGGATTCCATACAATGGCAGGGCTACTGGGGTACCGTCCGTCACAGTACGTGGCCTAGATCACCGTACCGAGGAGCCACCCTAACTCCTCTGCAACACAAGGCCGGAACCATCCCTTACTGGACAGTCCCGAACAAGATAACCCCGGCAGTTGTCGCGAATCAACCGCCCACACAGCCGAATAAAAAGAGACTTCTAGACAGGGGTAAATCTCGCTCTCCAGTGGGTGCTACCCACGAAGCCTTGCTGCACCTCCCCTGTTTTAGCCATTCCCGGTTGATGAGGCCTGAGGCTACGATTACCTTTAGAGAACACATCTCTATCGTCCACCTGACGATGTTCTGAAAGCATTCAACCATACAAGTTTGTTCGGGGTTCGAACGAAACTTAAGGCATTATCTCGTTACACTCATTTTGGAATCACCCTCAGAGTTAACGACGATAACCCTTGCACTCTAAATCACCATCTCGAACCTATGAGTAATATTCCGTCAAACTCATTACGGAATCACCCACAGAGTTATGTTGACGTATAGTTCTTACACCTCGAGTCTTCACTTGCTCCACTTGGATTCACGACCTAACATTTAATTGGAATCGATGTGGTTTTCGGATCCCAAATATGGAAATCCGATCCCGGTCTCATCGAAATCCAAAGCGTGTCTTTTAGGTCCAAGTTGTTTTAAGTTTAAAAGAATTCAATCTAATCATTTATATACACACCAGATAGATAATTCACATCATCACAATAGATAATCATCATTATCATCATAAACAGGTAATCCATATTATCATCACAACTTGATAATCTACAATATCATCATCAATAGATAACTCATATCATCAACACAATGCAACCAATGCATCCATATCACACAATACTAATTTCATATCTGAGACTCAAACCATTCAAGGTAAACCATATCATCCATATGTAAGCAATGATTTTATACTCACCATCTATAATTAATTTAAAATGAATTAAATTAATTACTTCTATCTCTAATTAATTTAAGGTAAATTAAATTAATTACTTTATCTTTAATTAATTTAAAATGAATTAAATTAATTACTTCACCATTTAAAACTTGCTTACTTAACCATTAATTGATCACAAATCAATTAATAATTATCCTCAAATTAATCACCTTAACTAATCACCCTTGATTAATTATCTTTAATTACATTCAAATAATTATCCTTTAATTAATTTTCAAATTAATTATCCTTAACCAAAATCAGTAATTAACCTTTAATTACTTCATTAATTAATTAATTATAATTAATTACATTAATCCTTAATTAATTAATTACATTAATTAATTACTTCATAATCACTTATCATTGATTAATTAATCTCAATTAATTAATACTTAATTTCATCATTAATTTTATTAATTAATGATTCCTAAATACATTTAAATTAATTACTTATTTAAATTAATTACATTAAGTAATTAACCTTAATTAAACCAAAATTATTAATCACTTCTAATTAATTACATTCAGTAATTAACTACCCTTAATTACTTTCTTAATTGCTCCTAAATTAATTATATTTAATAATTAATTATATTTATTAATCACCCCGGGTTAATCTCATTAGCAATTAATTCCCTTAATTAATTACATCAATTAATAATTTTCAGAAGACTTAATCAATCAATGCATAAATTAATTACACTAAGTAATTAATTATTAATCACTTTCACAAATTAGTTATCCTCATTATTAATTACACAAAGTAATTAATCCCAAAATACCATACTTCAATTAATTACCTCCAGTAATTTACTTAAATTAATTACTTCTCTAAGTAATTATTCCTCATTGATTACTTATCAACCCATTCAATGATTATTCTAAATTAATTAAACTTAATTAATTCGTTTAAACTAATCCAATTAATAAATTAATTACAACCAGCAATTAATATCTTTAATTATTTCCATAAAGTAATTATACTTAATCAAGTTCCATAATTGATTATCTAAATTAATTAATCCAATTAATTATCAAAATTAATTACATTAGTTAATTAATAAATAATCATAAGTTAATGACCTTCATTAACTTATTAACAATTTCTTAATTACCTTTCTTAAGTAATTAACTTAAATTAATTAATATTAATTACAAATTTAAGTAATCTTAATTCTTAGCTTAACCTTAATTAATTTATTCCAATTCTTAATTAATTAAATAAATAAATTAAATAAATTAATTAATTATCTTATTTAAATTACCTTATTAATTTAAAGAATCAAAATCATTAAATCTTTGATTTACTTTAAAATAAAACATTTCTTATTAATGATTACATTATCATTAACAAAGTAATTTAAAACAACTTAACTTAAAATTTGTTTCAAATTACATTTTAAATTTAAAATTTAAAATGAAATCATACTTGACTTTAAGAAAGTTTTAAAAACATTTAAATTTTTTAGAACTTCCTTTATTTTCAAAACCTGGATACAAATTGGATTTTTGATTTCCAGATTTAAAACTTATGTTTAAATCTTCTACTTAAATTTTAAAACTTACCTTTAAATTCAATTCATTTAATCTCTTTTATAGTTGTTTAAACATTTTTAATTTATAAAGTTTAAATTAAATTCTAAAACTGGAATTCAAACTCAGTTTGAAAATCCATACCTTAAACTTAAGTTTTAAATTCTATTTCAAAACTTGTTTTCAGATTTAAATCAATTTTGAGTAGGAAAACAGTTTTCCTTGGAAACCTGTAACCAAAAAAAATACTCGAGCCACAACTACTTTGACTTCGAGTAAAACCTTTTATAACTTCGAGCTGTTACTCGAATTTCTCGAGTATAACTCGAGTCCTACAAATCTGCAATCCTAAACTTCACTTGACATCATCTCTTGCACCGTGCATATGCACGGTGGTTCTGGCCGCCTCCGGCCACCCCAAGTCAACAAACAAATCGCCGACCATCCCTGCATCACCTCGCAATCACCAAAAATTCATTATCTGCTCGAAATCCAATTCGAGTTCCCCAACCCAAATCAGAAAACTGGCAAAAATACCGGAACAACATCATCACCTGGAAACTTGCGCGTTTCCTCAACTCCGACCACCGTGTCGATTGCAACTCCGACCACATCAACATCAATGCTCCAGCTACCAATTCCTTAAATCCCAATACGCTCGGCCCACTGGGAAGAATGAGATTATCAAAACTTCGAACCATGCCAAAGCTAGGTTAAAAGATTACATCAACATCCCATCGCCTCCACCGAGCACTATTCATTCTCCAGGCATTTTTGCTACACCCCGTGATCACTCCACTACCACCACCAAAAATCCCAAACACTCAAATCAACTCGATCATCATAGAATGATAAAAACCCAATTTCTGTTCAAATGAGTACTGCAATCCCAATTCCTAACTAAACAATATGATTTTAGTTTTTAAAATCATATTTTTGTTTAAGTTTTCAGTTTATAATACTGAATTTATATTTTATTATATTTGAGTTTTCCCTTTATTTATCGTACTCTGATGTTTTATAATTTTACAGAGACATCACCCAATTTGATTTTACTTAATAAGTTTTTCTAAACTAAACTATGGTCAAATTAACATAGTTATTACAGAATCTAAGCCTTAACAAAATATTTAAGTAAAGCAAGAGGATTCTCTTTTTTTTTAAAGAAACTGGTAACAGAAGGTTTACGGTCATCACATACATGCATATCCAAATTGCACAGAAATTTCATCAATAAACATTCACACAAACTTACTTATTTCAAGGGAAAAAAAACATGCAACAAATAATACTTATTATTTTTAAATTAGTGAAGTTACTCTCCTGAACAAATGATGACAGAGCCTTAAATTTGAAAACTGTTTTGAAAGCTCTTTCTTCTATGCTTTAAAACTGAGTTGCAGATTTAATTTGAAGTTAAGTTGCATGCTAATAAAACTTTGTTGAAGACATAAGAATTGAGTTTAAACTTGCATGCAGGCTATTTAAAACTTGAACTTGCTGTTAAAACATGCATGCAGGCCTCTGGTTTAAAGAATGCAGGCAAGCTTGTTTTTGATTTCCAAAATGTTGAAATGCAGAGGCTTTCATTATGCACTTGAAATGAATTTCAGGTTGCAGGCTTTTGGAAATGGATTTTTACAGTTTTGCATGATCTTCATTTTTTTTACAGTGGATTACAAAAATCAAAACATGCAGGCTTTGATTTTAGTTTTGAGGGAGAGTTTTTTTCCAGTGTTTTGATTTCTTGCTTGAAGAGTTTGATTATAGATTTGATTTGTTTCAGCTGAGAATTTTTCTTAACTTTGAGAAATGAACATTAGAAAAAAAATGAGGTTGAAGAAACATGTTTTATATAAGTACAATTGATTTATTTAAAAATTAAAAGAAAATTAAAAATTAAAAGACACTTGTTACACTAGCTTTTTAATTCATTTACACTTGTCATAGATACAACTTAGTTTAATAACATGTGCCTTAAGTAATTTAATTTATTTTTATTTGAGTTAAAGCTAATGGAAATCTTCTTTATTTACTAAACATATATAAAGTAGTTTCATAAATAAATGTATATGTAATTATTATTTTAATGAAATAAAACAATTTATAAAAAGATGAAAGCTTATTTATAAAATTTAACTATGTTAATTCATTTGAATTTCAAAAAGATTTCAAATTCAACTGCTATTTATATCTCTAAAAATTCCAGTTCAAAACTAATTTATATTAACCATCTTTAAATTTTAGAATAATAATATTGTCTTTTTTAAACATATCTATATTTATACATTTATTAATATTTGAAATAACATATTTATCAAATTTAAATCATTTATAAAAGAAGTTATAAATTATTTATCTTATTTAACTTAATTAAAGGCATTAATGTTCAATATATAAATGGTATTTTAAATTTACTTATATAATTCCAAATTATAATTATTAAGCTATATTCAAAAGAAATAAAATAAACTTTTGTTTATCTTATCAAATTTTAAACTATGTTTAAAATACAATTATACAATTTAAAACAATTTCTTTAAGTATTTTAAAACAATTAGTTATTTATTAAATAAAATAAAAATCTTCAAATTATTAAAATGAATATTAGAATTTAAAAACAAGATTTTATTTATTTATTAATTTACAAATCAAAACCTATCTATCTATAATATATATATACATATATACATTATAAATAGAAAGCAATTTATTAGTTTTTAAAAGAAAAAATTCATCAATTAAACATTTATTTAATAGGATTATTAATCAATTAAATTTTATTAACAAAATTTTATCAAATCAATTTAATTTTTTAAATATAGATTATTAAACTGATATTGCTAAAATTTTCGGGATATCACATTCCTCCCCCCTTAAAAGAATTACGTCCCCGAAATTTAAAAGCAAAGATAATTTAATAATCCCATTAAAGATTTTGAATTTAAACACAAGCATATATCAATCATATGCTAACAACCAAAGTAACCAATTTATCTAATCAAACGAATTTAATTATCTAGACAAAATTCTGGATAAAATCTTCTCGTGTTTCCCCAAGTAGATATATATCGGGATACACGCCCTACAGAATTCAAATAATCAAAACTACGAAGCTACAGAGCTTCTACTCATCTAGATCTACAGAACTAGACAAGATATCAGACTACAAACGAGTCTGACTCAAACCAAACCCTCGTGGATAATTGGTTCCACTTCCAGAAATAACTCATACACGTACTCTCTCACAGATACGTGAATCTCATTAAATCCAATTATCTAAACTGGCAACTCAACTCTTGGAAACCAAACACCAATCCAACCAAAACACAAAAGAGATCCAAAACAAAACTCCGACTCCGGGATCCAAATCCCTTTGTCTCTAATCCACAAAACTTTTCGGATGATCCTGAGCTGCCCATATCCAAACTGATCAGCTTAACCTTTGCTTATGCCCCAAAAAGAAACAAGCTGGACCAAAAACAATCCAACACAACGATCTCCTCAAGATCAATCCAAAACCAAATACACAACTTCACTCTTCGAACCTCAGAAGAACAAACTCACTTCTTCTATCCGAAAAAGACAAAACAGCAACACTTCCAAACTACTTCCGCTGCACAACTCTGATCTGGAAAAGAAGAAACTGCTGATGAAGAACACGAACACAGACTGGACAACATATCCCAGAATACGGTTCAACAGATCCATAAAAGAAAACTCAGAAGTTCCTCCAAAACTCTGAGTTGCTACACCAACTCAATCTCCTGGAATTGTTCTTCTATAAAGCTGAACCACCGGTACCACTCGTGGAATTCCAGTTGATAAAGAAACCCAATCTCCAGATGCGAACAAAACTCTGACTTCCTAAAGACATTCAGAAAAACTCAGATAACCCGAGAGAATACTCACATAATCGCAAGTCACTTTTGCGATCAACACAGACCAATTCCCAACGTAAATTGCTCTTCCCTTACCAAACATAACAGCTTACTCTTAATTAGCCAATCCACCGAAGAAACGGGTCCACTCTGCAGCTTCTGAATTCCACCTCAGAAAAACTGCTAACCACAAAACTTCCTGCCAACACAGAACATTCCGAGCTGAAACGCTGACACCAATTCCAAAAAATTCCTAACCAAAAGCTCTTCGAGAAATTCGGACCTCAAAGCCAAACACAAACATCCATTTGAACTCAGCCACAACGCTGAAGTAGACATACTTCCTAAAACTTGTTCCAAAGAAAACATCTTCAGAGACATCCATATTCACTACATCTCATCACACAGCTACCACTTCCTGAGGTATCAAAATTCCATCACACACTTCTGCCAACCAACAGATCCAAACTCTACTCATCCATCTTCAAAGATGACTCTAAACCTAAACAGGTTATCTTTAGAGATCAATGAAATCCTTACACCACTACCCAACTCACTCGAGACGGTATTAGGTCTACAATCTCGACAGATACACTTCCAACCTCAAACATTCAAACTCCAACCAATGGTAGTAGTCGTGTTACACACATCACTACCTTATCTACCTTTATAACCTACATTGGAAAACCTGAACGGGTAAACCAACAGATAGGTAGAAATAGCTATATATATATATATATATATATATATATATATATATATATATATCAAAACTACAAATACGCTCTCTCAAGAAGGACACCACCACAGAGCCTAGGTATTCACTCAACCTAATGCTCTGATACCACTGTAATGACCCGCCATCCGTCTCCACAGAATGGCGTATCATTAATAAGAAAGAAAGGGATAGAAAGAGAAAGAAAGAGAAGAAAGAAGAAACAACACATCGGAATCTCAACAGCGGAACGAATAAATTATATTAATAATCAAAAGTATCACATAGATATATAACAACTATCAGAGTTACACAGATAATACAACACATACTAGACATTTATAAACACCTGTCTAGTTATTACAACACAGTACAAAACAACTCAAACAAACTACTCAGAGATACCAACACAAAGGATACTAGATAACTACAACGCAGAAGCCTCCTGCTCCATTTTCTCCTCCATAACTCGTCAAAGCTAACCTGAATCCCTTGGCTACTCGTAAAAATTTGAGTACCCAAGAGTTTATGAAAAACAAAAATAAACTCTGGGTCAGACATGGGTCTGGTGTGAGTAACAGGTTAAAGTTGCTTAACTTTTGAAATCCTTTTGAAAAGAAAGGTATCACGTAAGACTCCCTCCACATAAACATGGAAAAGTTTCTACCTTACGCTAACCAAAACATTTGATAGGAAATCCGATGATATTATAATAGTGTCTAGGGTTTTAAAGTAAATATGAAATTGCCGAAATTGTTACATGATTAAATTCCAGCTACTAGCCACAAAAGTAGGTAATACAATCAAAACCATTGGCACTTATTGGATTTTGGATTCCATACAATGGCAGGGCTACTAGGGTACCGCCCGTCACAGTACGTGGCCTAGATCACCGTACCGAGGAGCCACACTAACTCCCCTGCAACACAAGGCCGGAACCATCCCTTACTGGACAGTCCCGAACTAGACAACCCCGACAGTTGTCGCGAATCAACCGCCCACACAGCCGAATAAAAAGGGACTTCTAGACAGGGGTAAATCTCGCTCTCCAGTGGGAGCTACCCACGAAGCCTTGCTGCACCTCCCTTGTTTTACCCATTCCCGGTTGATGAGGCCTGAGGCTAAGATTACCTTTAGAGAACACATCTCTTAGAATTCTCATCGTCCACCTAACGATGTTCTGAAAGCATTCAATCCATACAAGTTCGTTCCGGGTTCGAACAAAACCGAAGGCATTATCTCATTACACTCATTTTGGAATCACCCTAAGAGTTAACGACGATAACCCTTGCACTCTAAATCACCATCTCGAACCTATAAGTACTATTCCGTCAAACTCATTACGGAATCATCCATAGAGTTATACTGACCTATAGTTCTTACACCTCAAGTCTTCACTTGCTCCACTTGGATTCACGACCTAACGTTTAATTGGAATCGATGTGGTTTTCGGATCCCAAATATGGAAATTCGATCACGGTCTCATCAAAATCCAAAGCGTGTCTTTTAGGTCCAATTTGTTTTAAGTTTAAAAAATTCAATCTAATCATCTATATACGCACAGATAGATAATTCATATCATCACAATAGATAATCATCATTATCATCATAAACAGGTAATCCATATTATCATCACAACTTGATAATCTACAATATCATCATCAATAGATAACTCATATCATCAACACAATGCAACCAATACATCCATATCACACAATAATAATCTCATATCTGAGATTCAAACCATTCAAGGTAAACCATATCATCCATACGTAAGCAATGATTTTATAATCACCATCTATAATTAATTTAAAGTGAATTAAATTGATTACTTCTATCTCTAATTAATTTAAAGTGAATTACATTAATTACTTTATCCGTAATTATTTTAAAATGAATTAAATTAATTACTTCACCATTTAAGACTTGCTTACTTAACTACTAATTGATCACAAACCAATTAATAATTATCCTCAAATTAATCACCTTAACTAATCACCCTTGATTAATTATATTTAATTACATTCAAGTAATTATCCTTTAATTAATTTTACAAATTAATTATCCTTAACCAAAATCAGTAATTAACCTTTAATTGCTTCATTAATTAATTTGAAAAAATAATTACATTAATCCTTAATTAATTAATTACATTAATTAATTACTTCATTAATCACTTATCATTGATTAATTAATCTCAATTAATTAATACTTAATTTCATCATTAATTTTATTAATTAATGATTCCTAATTACATTTAAATTAATTACTTATTTAAATCAATTACATTAATTAATTAACCTTAATTAAATCAAATTTATTAATCACTTTCGATTAATCACATTCAGTAATTAACTACCCTTAATTACTTTCTTAATTACTCCTAAATTAATTATATTTAATAATTAATTACATTTATTAATTATCCCGGGTTAATCTCATTAGTAATTAATTCCCTTAATTAATTACATCACTTAATAATTTTCAAAAGACTTAATCAATCAATGCTTAAATTAATTACACTAAGTAATTAATTATTAATCACTTTCACAAAGTAATTATCCTCATTATTAATTACACAAAGTAATTAATCCCAAAATACCATACTTCAATTAATTACCTCTAGTAATTTACTTAACTTAATTACTTCTCTAAGTTATTATTCCTCATTGATTACGTATCAACCCATTCAATGAATTTTCTAAATTAATTAAACTTGATTAATTAATTTAAACTAATCCAATTAATAAATTAATTACAATCAGTAATTAATATCTTTAATTATTTCCATAAAGTAATTATACTTAATCAAGTTCCATAATTGATTATCTAAATTAATTAATCCAATTAATTATCAAAATTAATTACATTAATTAATTAATAAACAATCACAAGTTAATGACCTTCATTAACTTACTAATAATTTCTTAATTACCTTTCTTAAGTAATTAACTTAAATTAATTAATATTAATTACAAATTTAATTAATCTTAATTACATAGCTTAACCTTAATTAATTTATTCCAATTCTTAATTAATTAAATAAATTAATTAATTATCTTATTTAAATTACCTTATTAATTTAAAGAATCAAAATCATTAAATCTTTGATTTACTTTAAAATAAAACAATTCTTATAAATGATTACATTATCATTAACAAAGTAATTTAAAACAACTTAACTTAAAATTTGTTTCAAATTACATTTTAAATTTTAAATTAAAATGAAATCATACTTGACTTTAACAAAGTTTTAAAAACATTTAAATTTTTTAGAACTTCCTTTATTTTCAAAACCTGGATACAAATTGGATTTTTGATTTCCAAAATTAAAACTTATGTTTAAATCTTCTACTTAAATTTTAAAACTTACCTTTAAATTCAATTCATTTAAACTCTTTTATAGTAGTTTAAACATTTTTAATTTATAAAGTTTAAATTAAATTCTAAAACTGGAATTCAAACTCAGTTTGAAAATCCATACCTTAAACATAAGTTTTAAATTCTATTTCAAAACTTGTTTTCGGATTTAAATCAATTTTGAATAGGAAAACGGTTTTCTCTGGAAACGTGTAACCAAAAAAAATACCCGAGCCACAACTACCCCAAACACTCAAATCAACTCGATCATCATAGATTGATAAAAACCAATTTTGGTTCAAATGAGTACTGCAATCCCAATTCCTAACTAAACAATATGATTTTAGTTTTTAAAAATCATATTTTTGTTTAAGTTTTCAGTTTATAATACTGAATTTACAATTTATTATATTTGAGTTTGCCCTTTATTTATCATACTCTGATGTTTTACAATTTTACAGAGACATCACCCAATTTGATTTTACTTAATAAGTTTTTCTAAACTAAACTATGGTCTAATTAACATAGTTATTACAGAATCTAAGCCTTAACAAAATATTTAACTGAAGCAAGAGGATTCTTTTTTTTTTTAATGAAACTGGTAACAGAAGGTTTGCAGTCATCACATACATGCATATCCAAATTGCACAGAAATTTCATCAATAAACATTCACACAAACTTACTTATTTCAAGGGAATAAAAACATGCAACAAATAATACTTATTATTTTTAAATTAGTGAAGTTACTCACCTGAACAAATGATGACAGAGCCTTGAATTTGAAAACTGTTTTGAAAGCTCTTTCTTCTATGCTTTAAAACTGAGTTGCAGATTTAATTTGAAGTTAAGTTGCATGCTAATAAAACTTTGTTGAAGACATAAGAATTGAGTTTAAACTTGCATGCAGGCTATTTAAAACTTGAACTTGCTGTTAAAACTTGCATGCAGGCCTCTGGTTTAAAGAATGCAGGCAAGCTTGTTTTTGATTTCCAAAATGTTGAAATGCAGAGGCTTTCATTATGCATTTGAAATGAATTTCAGGTTGCAGGCTTTTGGAAATGGATTTTTACAGTTTTGCATGATCTTCATTTTTTTTTACAGTGGATTACAAAAATCAAAACATGCAGGCTTTGATTTTAGTTTTGAGGGAGAGTTTTTTTTCCAGTGTTTTGATTTCTTGCTTGAAGAGTTTGATTATAGATTTGATTTGTTTCAGCTGAGAATTTTTCTTAACTTTGAGAAATGAACATTAGAAAAAAAATGAGGGTGAAGAAACATGTTTTATATAAGTACAAATGATTTATTTAAAAACTAAAAGAAAAATAAAAAATAAAAGACACTTGTTACACTAACTTTTTAATTCATTTACATTTGTCATAAACACAACTTAGTTTAATAACATGCGTCTTAAGTAATTTAATTTATTTTTATTTGATTTAAAGGTAATGGAAATCTTCTTTATTTATTAAACATATATAAAGTAGTTTCATAAATAAATGCATATGTATTTATTTTTTAATGGAATAAAACAATTTATAAAAAGATGAAAGCTTATTTATAAAATTTAACTATGTTAATTCATTTGAATTCCAAAAAGAATTCAAATTCAAATGCTATTTATATCTCTAAAAATTCCAATTCAAAACTAATTTATATTAATCAACTTTAAATTTTAAAATAATAATATTGCCTTTTTAAACATATCCATATTTATACATTTATTAATATTTGAAAATAACATATTTATCAAATTTAAATTATTTATAAAAGAAGTTATAAATTACTTATCTTATTTAACTTAATTAAAGGCATTAATGTTCAATATATAAATGGTATTTTAAATTTACTTATATAATTCCAAATTATAATTATTAAGCTATATTCAAAAGAAATAAAATAAACTTTTGTTTATCTTATTAAAATTTAAACTATGTTTAAAATACAATTATACAATTTAAAATAATTTCTTTAAGTATTTTAAACCAATTAGTTATTTATTAAATAAAATAAAAATCTTCAAATTATTAAAATGAATATTAAAATTTGAAAACAAGATTTTATTTGTTTATTAATTTACAAATCAAAACCTATCTATCTATAATATATATACTATATACATTATAAATAGAAAGCAATTTATTAGTTTTTAAAAGATAAAATTCATCAATTAAACATTTACTTAATTGGATTATTAATCAAGTAAATTTTATTAACAAAATTTTATCAAATCAATTTAATTTTTTAAATACAGATTATTAAATTGATATTGCTAAAATTTCCGGGATATCACAAAACTACGGATTGAAATGATATATATCCGTATCGCTTGACCTAGGCTAGAAAACTACGAATTGATAATATTTTGATTTAAATTTAATTAAAAATGATTTTTGTAGAATTATTAGTGATTTTCTATAAGTTAAATAACGAAATAAGTAAACGATAAAGTAGAATTTGAACTATAAGTAAATTTTGGAATTTATGTTTTGTTTTAAAAGGAAATTTATGTAAAGTAAGAAAAATATAATATTTTGATTTAAAAATGTATTTTTAATGATTTTATAAAAATAATAATGATTTTTGAATAAATTAAAATGTTAAACAAATGAATGTTTAAGTAAATTTTGAAATATAACTTAAATGTGAAATTTTAAATTTTGTTTTAAAAGTGATATTTTGATAATAAAATGATTTGAAAGAAAGTTTTGAAAAGATACGATATTGTAATATATTAAATGGATTTGAATGGAGTTTTTGAAAGCATATGATAATTTAATATATTGAAATGGTTAGAAATGACTTGATATTTATTTTGATAAATATTTGAATTTGAATGATATGGTATGTCGATATATTGAAATGGTTTTGGAACTGATTTAATCTTTATTTTGATAAAGATTTGGATTGAAAAGAATATTTTATTTTGAAGTATAAAATATTGTTTTGAAAGTTATAACCACGGGTTATAATAACGATTGGTTGGCAAAGAGACCGGGATCAGATATCTGGCATACTCTCTGTCGATACCGAAAACAACTTTGACAACCGTGTACGCGGTGGAGATTCCAGAACGAAGTAGGTTGGTTGGCGAACGCTAATGGAATGAAGTAAGAGAAGGCTGATGGATGGCCTAATTATGACTAAAAAAGGAGCTATACCGGGCTACACATAGGGTCGCACCCTGTAACGACCCGCTATTTTGGACCATTCAAATCGACAATAAAACCATACATATCCGACTTGAATAATTCAAAATACCGAATTGTTAATTTAAATTTGGAAAAACTTAAAATATACATTAAATAAATCGATCACAGATCACAGAGTAATATAGTGCAACGGAATAGATAAAGAATCGTAGTTCATGAAGCTACTATATATATCAGAGTTAGAAAAATACAACCGAATAGTTCAAATGTAGTGAAGTCTCCAATGCAACAGATGACTTCTCTGAACCAATCAACCGGAAAGGCTGGAATCTGAATCGATAGTTGGATTTCCAAACGAAGCTCCGAACTCCAAAGGTGAGTCTCAAATGCTGTATCACTCAGTCTGACCCGAGCATAAAGCAAAACACAAAACACTCGAGTCAGGATTAACATTCTTATATCAATAAATCCAACTCAAGTGAAATATCAACAGAAATACAAATAACTTAAAGCATGTTTGGGATAACTGTGAACCTCGTTTTGAAATAACCTCACGACCTAAAAATGGGACGACTTAACTGCTTAAGGGAGTAGGCGACCAAAAACATGAAGCGACTTACGGGAAGGGACGACCTAACGACTTAGAGAAGTAAGCGACCTAACGACTTAAGAAGTGGACGACCTAACGACTTAAGAAGTGGACGACCTAACTGCTTAGAGAAGTAAGCGACCTAACGACTTAAGAAGTGGGACGACCTAACTGCTTACAGGAAGCCACGACTCAGCGACCTGGTGCTTTCACAACCTACTTTAAGTCGCTCACGACTTAACACTTATTGAACCATGCCGCTCTCCTTTGGGTCACTAGAGCCTAATAGCTAGTTCAGATGGCCAGGTGCGAACCAGTTAGGTCGTAACTCATATCCCCTTAGCTCGCTGATGACTCATGACCCATCTTAAGTCATAGCCTTCGACTTACGACTTACCTTAAGTCGCTCACGACTTAAGGCCTGTCCGAAAACCCCTATAAATACAGCATGAGCTACGACATTCGGGGGATCTTTTGGGCTCATTCTGGAAGCACCAATACTCTGTCGTTTTCTCAACTCAAACAGCACTTCAAGCACTCCAAACACCAAGGACACTACGACAAACTTCAAGAGAAAATCTACGTCATCTAACATGGATTCGAAAGATTATTCTACATCAAAGTTTGATCTACTAGCCTAAAGTGTGTTGTAATTGAAGAAAGTTGTATAAGTTGTACTTGAGTCAGCATTAAAGAGATTGAAAGTGGACGTAGGCTTGATTATAAGCCGAACCACTATAAAAACTGTGCCTTTTATTGTCTTTCTGATATTTTCCTGCTTATTTCTGATTCCCGTATCAGCGGGTGGTGCTTTCACACTTGCTTTACTTGCACCGGGGTGTTAGCGTCTGATTTTTACGTTAACATTTTTGGTGCTTTCACTGAGAATTGAACTCAGGATACTGTTGTCATAGCTTCGCAGAAATTTATGGAAAGGATCTCTCTGAAAACCAGAAGTTTATCAGAAATAATGGCTCCTGGAAGAAAGCGCAAGTCTGTTAGATCCGACGATGTTCGCGAGACTACTGCCACTTCTCCTCCTTTAAGTCAAACAACTCCAACTGTTGGAGTAACACGAGCAGAATTGGATGCTGCGGTTTCTGGGCTATATCAGCAGATAGAAGCCCAAAACAATCTGATGTTGGAAAGGTTGAACGCTTTGCTTGGGGCTAACCGTCAACCAGTGAATAACGAACCGAACTTTGCTGATAATGTTCATGATGTTGAAGAAAGAGATGTTCCTCAAAGGGCAGCTTTCCCAGTCAAAGAGACACCTCCCCAAGTTGGAGGATCGGGACAACAGCCAACTTTTCGTGAGCGCCTGTCAAGGCAAACTTCTGAGAAGATGGTCGATGCCTGTCCTGCTGAGCCCCTTAATGATGAGGAATATTTCTCAGGGATGGTCCGACAAATCATGAAGGAAAGTATGCAAAGGGAGGAAGACGAAAAAGAATGGGGGTTCGCTCCAAGCAAGACTCCATTCACTGAAAAGATTTTTAAAGCAGAGTTTCCTAGGAAGTTCGTTCCTCCTACCATTCCAGCTTTTAAGGGGATGAGTGACCCTAATGAATTTCTGTACAAGTATGTTTGGCACATGACGGTTGCCAGAGCCTCTGATGAGATCAAATGCCGGTATTTTCCGGTATATCTGGAGGGAGTTGCTCTACTTTGGTTCACAAAGCTGCCAGTCCGGTCGATAGACCAGTTTTCCGATTTGACTCGAAAGTTTAAGGAATAGTTCAGATTGTACGCTTCGATGGCAAAAGATATAATGTCGTTATCCAGCTTGGAGCAGAATCCTAGAGAATCCATTAGATCTTTCTTGAATCGTTTCAATATAGCTTTGGCTGAAGTAGACAACGCAGAGCCAAGAATGATTTTGACGTACCTAATGAGGGCTATTGATAAGACAAGTGAGTTCGGAAAATGGTTGAAAATGAAAGAACCGAATTCACTTGACAAGTTTTATAAAAAAGCCGATGAATTCATGCGCTTGGAAAGCCTCCAAGCACCGGCTAAGGCGGTATCGACGGGGGCTGGAAATAGTAATGCTGTTCCGAATAAGAAGGAATCTGGCAATCAGAAGAGGGGAAACGATGGTCAGAAGAAGCAAGGAGATGCAAAGAAAAGTCGTCCCTTCAACTTCAACCCTCTGACTAATACCCCGGAGAACATCTACTTTGCAAACAAAGACACGGTCAAATTCCCCGCACCAGCTAAGCAAAGAGTTAATAAGAAAGATGAGAAGAATGGAAGATTTTGTCGGTTCCATAACCAACCCGGGCACGATACCAATGAGTGCCGTCACTTAAAGGAGTTGATTGAGGAACTATTAAAAGAAAACAAGCTCCAGCAATATGTTAAGAGGAACAGGAATGGCCCAACTTCATCAACTCGAGGACAACAGGCTCCTGTTCATCGTCCTAGCTCAAGTGAAAAGGCAGCAGCTCATGAATCAGAGAGGCCCGTTATAATGTGATTACAGGAGGACCTCACCCAGCTGGCAGAAGCTGGGGTGAGATGGAACGATACGCTCATGCATTGAAGTATGACCAGCAGAGGAAAGTGTTTTTGTGTTAGAAGATGTTGCACCTCTGAAGCAGCAGAAAGCGTCTAATAATGACATTGCCATCAGAGTCAGGGATTCTATGGGTGTTGAAGCCCCTACCATAGATCCCTTGGTTATTTCTGCTGGCATTGGGCCAGCTATTGTAAGAAGAGTACTTGTTGATTGCAGTGCTTCTTGCAATATTCTTTTCAAAAAGACCTTCGATCAGATGAAGATCCCAATGGCTGATGTTCAAGCTTCGTCGCAAAAGATTGTTGGGTTTACTGGGGAACCCAGGCAGCCGATTGGGACAGTTGACATGTTCATGGAACTGGGAGAGGGGCAGAAGAAGGTCGTTCGAAGGCAGACTTTTGTAATTGTTGATGAATTTTCAGCCTACAACGCCTTCCTAGGCCGCCCAACTCTTGCAGCCTTTAAAGCAATCCTCGCCTCATGGTGCCTTATCTTGAAATTCCCCACAGATAATGGAGTAGGTGTGGTTAAGGGGGATCAGAGTGCAGGGCGGGAATGTTATCTGATAGAACTGCGTGAAGCAAGAAAGAGAGAGATGGGAAAGGATACGGCAGCCCCAGTCCACATCAAAGAATCAACCTTGTAGCAATTACAGGGCGGACCCTGTACTGGCGAATGTAGCGAAGCACGAAGAAAGATGGTTCCCAGAAAAGCCAGTGCAGGGGAGAATCGAGTGGTGCCAGTGGAGATAACGGTACCGGTACCTGTTGAGCCAAAAGACCCAAACAAGGTGCTGAATGTGGGTTCACAACTTAATACGGCGGTTCAGAATATTTTGATATCATTCCTGAAAGCAAATCTGGATATATTCGCCTAGACCCATGCTGATATGTGTGGAATATCGCCAGAAGTTGCAGTACACACTTTGAATATTGATCCGAAGTTTACACCTATGAAGCAGAAAAGAAGAACCCAGGGTCCCGAAAGGTCAGCAGCATTGAAAGAAGAGGTGGACCGGCTCATGGAGAATGACTTTATCAGAGAATCAACTTATCCAAATTGGGTTTCAAATCCAGTACTGGTTAAGAAAGCTAACGTAAAGTGGAGAGTATGCATCAACTTTTCAGATTTAAACAAAGCCTGCCCCAAAGACTATTTTCCGCTCTCCCGGATTGACCAGTTGGTTGACGGAACAACGGGACATGAATTGTTATATTTTATGGATGCTTACTCCGGACATAACCAGATCATGATGCATGAGCCAGATCAGGAGGACACGAGTTTCATAATCGATGTTGGTCTATACTACTACAAAGTCATGCCTTTCGGACTGAATAATGCAGGGGCAACATACCAAAGACTTGTTAATGCAATGTTCAAGCCATAGATTGGAAAGACCATGGAAGTTTATGTTGACGCTATGTTGGTAAAATCAAAGAGAGCAGTAGACCATATGGACCACTTAGCGGAAATGTTCACCGTCCTACGAAAGTATGGAATGAAGCGTAATCCCTTGAAGTGTTCATTCGGGGTGGAGTCCGGAAAGTTCTTGGGTTTCATTGTGAGCGCTAGGGGCACTGAGGCTAATCCTGCTCAAATCACCGCCTTAAGAGAAGTCAAAGCTCCTAGAACGAAGAAGGAACTGCAAAGTCTCAATGGAAAAGTCGCTGCCTTAAGTCGATTCATTTCCAAAGCTACTGATAAATGCATTCCATTCTTTGATTCTCTGAAGAAAGGAAGGAAAAACTTTGACTGGACTCCAGAATGCCAGAAAGCTTTCAATGAATTAATTCGCCATATGGAAACTCCTCCGATACTTTCTAAGCCCGATGATGGTGAAGATCTTTTGGTATACTTGGCGATCTCAGCTCATGCTCTTTGTGCGGCACTGGTGCAAGAAGACGCCGAAATTCAGCACCCAGACTACTATATTAGCAAAAGGTTTACTGGGGCAGAAATGAATTATTCAAAGTTGGAGAAGCTCGCCTATTGTCTACCGTTCACATCAAGAAAATTGAGGCCATATTTTCAAGCTCATCCAATCAAAGTCCTCACTGATCAGCCTCTGAAGCAAGTCCTCTTTCGTCCTGAGACTTCGGGTCGCCTTTTGAAGTGGAATATTGACAGCCAACACGACATCACTTATCATCCCCGGAGAGCAATCAAGGGACAAGCTTTGGCAGATTTCATCGCAGAATGTACAAACAAAGGTGATAGTGAGGAAATAGTGACTGGTAATTCCCCAATTCGATGGAAATTGTATGTTGATGGCGCAAGAAACGATTACTGTTCCGGGGCTGGGGTTGTGCTTGAAACCCCTGAAGGGCGGTCATTGTTCTATGCTTTAAGATTGGAATTCCCTTTGACAAACAACGAAGCAGAGCATGAAGCTCTTATTGCCGGTTTAAGAACTGCTAAAGAATTGAACGTCAAAATGTTGCAAATCTTCAGTGATTCACAACTTATTGTATGTCAAGTCAAGAAAGAGTTTCAGACTAAAGGGGGAAATCTGCCTGCTTACTTGTCAAGAACCTGGGAGCTTCTCGATGACCTTGACCATTATACGATAAATCATATACCCCGGGAAGAGAACACGAAGGCAGATTCTCTCGCAAAGTATGCAAGCACAGGTGAAGCTCAATTACTGGGATTAGTTCCTATGGAAGTCCTGTCAACTCCAAGAATTGATGAGATGGATATTGACTGGATCATGACTATATCACAGGAGCGAGAATCATAGATGACTCCGATATTGGAATATCTGCGCGACGGTTCTCTACCAGAAAACTCAAAAGAACGACAGAAGTTGTTAAGAAAAGCATCCAGATACATAATTCAAGATGGCCGATTGTATAGGCGGGGATTCTCAATGCCTTTACTCCGATGTGTGACCAAGGAAGAAGTTGAGACGATTCTAACTGAGGTACACGGAGGAGAGTGTGGAGATCATTCAGGTGGTCAAACTTTAGCACAGAAAATTCTCCGTTATGGGTATTTGACCAGATATTAATCCTGATGCCGCAAGTTACGCCCGAAAATGTGACCGATGCCAAAGATTTGCAAAAATCCCAAGAGCACCTTCCACTGAGATAACACAGATGGTCAGTCCGTGGACATTTGCTATTTGGGGAATAGATATCATCGGGCCTTTGCCAACTGCAAAATCCAAAATCAGATATGCTATTATTGTTGTTGATTATTTTACTAAATGGGCTGAATCTGAACCTTTAGCTACTATTACTTCTAAGAAAATGATAAACTTTGTAACTAAGAATATCATTTGCAGGTATGGTGTGCCTCAAAAGATAATCAAAGACAATGGAACCCAATTCGAAAGTGAAGAGTTTCAAGATTTTTGCAAGAAATTCAAGATCCAGAAAAGCTTCTCAACAGTAGCTCATCCGCAGGCAAACGGGCAAGTGGAAGCAGTAAACAATATTATCAAATCGACCATCAAAAAACAGCTGGAAAAAGCGAAAGGTGGTTAGGTCGATAAGCTTCCACTAGCACTATGGGCATATAGAACTACACATAAAACTGCGACGGGGCACACTCCATTTTCATTGGCATATGGATCCGAGGCAATGATTCCGGTAGAAATAGAAGTCCCTTCACATAGAAGAATTCATTTCAACCAAGCAAAAAATGAGGAGTTACAACTTGAAGCACTTGACTTTCTTGATGAAAGAAGGGAAGAGGCTCAGCTCAGAATTGCGGCCCATCAGCAAAGAATTGCCCGGCACTTCAATTCCAAAGTTCGCCAACGTAGCTTTGATATTGGAGATCTAGTCTTGAAAAGGGTCATGACAGCAACAGGAGTGTTTGCGCCAAACTGGGAAGGGTCGTCATAGGCAAAAACCTTCTCGACGGCACTTTCAAACTAATAACTGTCGAAGGAGATCCAATTCCAAGAGCTTGGAACAGCAATCATCTGCTCCCATATTTTACTTAAAAGGCTTTAATGAAATATTGTAAAAGAATGATGAATGTATGATTCTTGTATTGATAGCCATTGTAAAGTTAGTGCAAGTGAATAATAAGAGCTATAAAGTGGATGTAGGCCCAGTTCTGGGTCGAACCACTATAAATCTTGTGTTCTTTTCGATTATAAACTGCTTTGTTTTATTTCGATATATAAAATACGTCAATTGTATTACTAAAATGTCGACTTAGTAATGTAGGCCATAAAAACAAAGCTTACCCATCACATGACCAAACAATCCCTGACATCGCCCAACAAGCAAACGCTAAGCCGTTCAAAATTTCCATACTCAAATCCTACGAAAGAAGTGCTTCAAGCAAAAAGTCAGTGATTCTGCTGGAAGTGGGCCCTTGCTAACTAATTGTGGTTGTTTGTACAAACGAGCATCCAGTTAAATATCCTGTGTCTGCCCCCACCAACTCGCTTAACTATGAAGTATACTTCTTTGGATAAAGGAAATTGTTGGCAATTAAAAGAGAAGTGTATTTGGAAAAGATAACGGGGATCGCTGATATGAATAGATGGTAAAGAGACATGGGCAAGCAAGCATCAAACAGCCAAAGACCTCTTTGGAAGCACAAGCCCTCTTCGGAGGCACAACTCTTCGAAGGATAAAGACCTCAAACGGGGCATGCCAGAGGACTTTCTCAAAAAAAAGATTGGTATGGAATGACCGGGAGCACCTTCCCAACAGGAAGGCAAGGCGCTTGTTCACTACCTGAGACAGTTTGCGCAGACTAGCGTCCAAGTAACTTGTGTCCGCCCCGTGAATCAATACGATGGTCGGAGGCACCTTCCCAAGTGGAAGGAAATGCACTTGTTCACTAGCTGAGACAATCTGTGCAAATAAGCGTCCAAGTAACTTGCGTCCGCCCAGTGAATCCAGCCAACCATGAGGAAGAAACTTCCAGGCATACTCGGAGGCACGCATTCCACCGAGATTTGAAATAAAACTTCACAAGTGCTGGAATGTGAATAGCCCTCTTCGGAGGCCCATTTCACCATAGTTGAAATGCTAAAAGACCTATAGCGGGCCTCGCCATAAAAAGAGAGTTCTTTCTCGACAGAAAGTTGCGGATTGATCGGTGGCACAGAACACTCATATCCGCCCCGTGAATCCATCCAACTAAGAGAAGGAAACTCCAAACTTCCAGGCAAAAGCCCTACTCAGAGGCACACATTTCACCGTGATCTGAAATAGAACTTCACACGAGTCGAAATGTGAAAAGCCCTCTTCGGAGGCCCGCTTCCCAGCGAACAGGAAAAAGGTAAAAGCCTCTCCCAAGAGGCAGAAACAAAAAGACCTCTCCCCAGAGGCACAATCAAACAAAAAGACCTCTTCCCAGAAGCGCAACCAAACAAAAAGACCTCTTCCCAGAGGCATAATTAAAAAAAACCCTCTTCGGAGGCTCAAGCAGGTTGAAGCCCTTTTTCGGAAGGCCCACTGTTTTATGAAGTAAAATTCACTTGCCGAAGCAAAAGTGACTTTTTCCAACAAGTAAAGTGTAAAAACTTCGCAACAAAAATAAAAAAGACTCCTCCAATATGAAGTGCATTCTACTAAATTAGAAAAATATTTCCTTGGAACGGAAATATTATCCTATAAAGTACAAATGCAAACCTCCTTCAAATGGAAGATTTGTTCTCTAAGGGAAGAGTACAAGTCTTCTCGAAACAGAAGGGTTGTTCTCCGAAACTTTGCCAATGTGAAAGAAATTGCAATAAACCATGGTATGAGGGCAATACAATATAGTTATCGCAAAAATAAAAACAATGCTCAAGCAACATACCATTGGTTTACCGCAACTTCACATAAAGAAGATAAAGAAGCTTACATGAAAACGGAAAATAAATGTGTTCTCAAATACAGACAGAAATTTGTATAAGTAAAAGAACCTTTTTATTCCACAATATGAGAATTCTATACATGTGCAGGTTTCAAAGTAAAAGAAGGCGGGGACTGTTACCCGCACAATCTCCAGTCAACACAAGCTTATACACAAGCAAAAAGCAAAGAGCGAGATAAAAAGCACAGGACCAAAGCCATCATTTCTTCTTCCCTCCACCTTTTGAGCCTGCACCTGGCCGGATAACCAACTTCTTGCGCCGGCTTGAAAGAGTAGGGAAAGAAGGAGAAAGGGGAACAATTGGACTTGCTTCTGCTTTTTCCTCGCCGGCTGAAGCTTCCTTCTTCTTTGAGACTCCACTTTTCCCCCTTTTCTTAGAAGAAGACCCGCTTCCTGGAGTAAAAAGTGTGGCTAACGGCGTATCGTCCGAACCAGTTAGTTCCGGAGTCTTTTCGCCCTCTTCAGTTTCTTCTCCCCTATGTTCTTGTGAAGCAATGGGATCGTCCAAGTATTGGAGAGCTTCTATTTGCTCCTCTTGTGACCCCGGTTGAGAGGCAGAAGGAGGAGTGACCTGAAGAGACGGTGGAGGAATAACTAGTGGAGGGAAAGTCTGAACAATGCTCGGTACTTTCTCTACAGAAGAAAAGAAGTTAAAGTCAGTATCTCTCTGAAAGAGAGGAGTTAGGGGCGCGTCGAGATTTAAAAAATAATCAAGAAGTTCATCAAACTCATGTGAAGCAAACGAGCAGTCCACTTGAGCAAGATCGGCAGTAAGGTTACCTGACAAAGCAGACTTTACTATGTCAACTTCAAAGCCCCGCGCATCACCGCTCTCTTGACTCTCAGCTCCACTGTGAGCAGTTGCACCCTCGGTGATGGCTTTAGTAGGAGGCGGAGAATGGGAACCGAAACCGACAATGTCGATATCGGCCGAAACCGAAGGTTGAACCGGGTCGGTTAAAGCTGCCTTCCCTACATGTTCTCCTTCTTCCATTCCGGCTCTCTCTTTGACAAGTTGCTCCTTTCCCCTAGCAAGAGCGGCCAGCACTGCCAAACATATCATGTATGGCCTCCCACACTTCAGCCAGAGTTATTTCATATTTGGGGCTTAGAAAGGAGAGACTACCACGCCTCAGGACGCTATGCAAGTAGAAGTCAAACAATGTTGAGCTGATATTGGCCTTCGTTGCCTCGTGAGACTCTTCAGCAGCAATTTTGCCGGCAACGGCCTCATCACGCTCTCTTTCAGCTTTAGAGAGTTGAAGTTTTAGCATTTCGATCTCCACGTCCTGGGAGCTAGTCTTCTTTCGCAGCTCTGCGATGTCAGCAACATGGCCCTCGTTAATTCTATTTTGCTCATCAAGCCTATCTTCGGCATCTCTTTGAGCGGCATGGGCATCTCGCACTTGTTGTTGAAGCACTTGCCCCCTTTCCGAATAAGAAGTGGAGGAAGTGGCAAGCTCTTCTTTGAGTTTTTCAACTTCCGTTTCGAGCTTTTCATTATAAGTGGCAATGCTTCTCATTTCCGTGTCATGTTGCTCAAGAATCTTCTGCCACTTAGATTTGTTGTTTTCCATTGTTAACATGGCTTCAAGATTTGCGCGATTTACCCTCTGGAGCTTATCGACAAGCTTTTGCCAACCTGACATTCTTTCGATATCAAGTTTAACAACATCAAGGTTGCGCAGCATAGCCTGTTTATCGATCGGGACCAGGTCAAGATCAAAGCGCACTCCTTTCAGGCACCAGTTCGGGAATCGACTCTGAAGAGTACCTGGGCCTGGACCAACTCGATATGGGGGCCTTCCAATGATTGTTTGAATATCAGTACATGCCAGGGCAGGAGATTGAGGCAGTACAGGAGCAGCAGGTTGTTCGGAAATCTCGGATGCTGGTCTTTCGCCATGTTTGGCTCTTTTACTCACATCTTCGGCAATCTGAATTTTCCCCTTGTCGTCACGGGACTTCCGTTTATGAGAATCATCTTCCCTCTGGGAAGAATCGTGTCGCTCATCCCGTCTTTCATGGCGTTCTTCGTAGGCATGCGTCTCACGAGCTTTTCGTGCGGCTTTTTCTTCGTCAGCCTCCCTATGAGAAGGAAGATATCTCTTGGGATCAAAAGAGTCGCGTCTCCCGTAGTTCTGAAAGTCGTCGTAATAAGAGCGTCGCCCCATTGAAAGACCTAAAAATGGAAAAGAGGCAAAGCTTGAGAATATTTGAAGTAAAGTGCATGTAAGTGCAGAAGTATTGAAAAATCCTAAGTTTGTGTAATGTGCAAACTACGCGCGTCAAACTACGAACTATTCCTCGGTTGCGGGGAAATGATGGGTGTAGTAGCTAACGTCAACTCTTGAGTCAATGGAGTTTGTTGCAAAAGGGAAGTTGCTTCAACTACTGAAGAGGAAACTCTAGCGGTAACAGGATCGTCTTTAAAGAGCTCCTGTGAGGTGATAAACAGGTCGCTCAACCCTTCAAAAGTGTCATCCCCGCTCTGCTTGGCAGGACTTGTTTTCCTAGCTCCTCCATCACCGGACTTCCCTGAATGTTGGGGAGGTTCTCGAGGCTCTTCTTCTTCAATGACCGGGGCAAGTGCAAGCTTGCCAGATGACCCCGCAACATCAGTAGAAGTAGAGCACTTCACCAGAGAAGCCTCAGAAGCAGGTTCTTTCGGTATAGGCTCGTCAACAAAAACTGGGGCATCCGGTGTCTCGGCCGGAGAATCAGGAACTTCATAAGGCTGAGTAGAGCGGGAAGGGTGTAAGAGTCCGAACTGATGAAGGAACTCGTCTCTTAGAAAAAACTTGATGCTTCTCTCCTCAGCCGCCACAGCGTTAAGCCTCTCAAAAGTTGACTTGTGGCTAAAGTCTCTACAAGGAGGAGGAGGACTGCGAAAGTAGAGAATGAAGTTAACATTTAGCAATTCGGATCTCGCAAAGCTCAGAAAAGGAAAGAATGGGGATAAGTAAGCCTACCCACTACTCTCCAGATAGCGTAAAATCCCTGGGGGCAACGGATAAAGAAGAACTGGTTCGGGGAACCATGAGCGCTATTAGAGAGATCAGTGATAAGCTTGCGATTTCTGGCGCTTCTCACATATATAATGGAAGGATGGTCTTTATTTCTCGCAAATGTGCATAAATAGCAGATTTCTTCAAAGCGTGGGAGGCGGTCAAGTGTCCTTCTGAAGAGAATGCATAATCCCATCAAAATGGCATAGCCGTTGGGGTGCAATTGAAAAGGAGAAATAGCCAATCGGCAAAAGAGTTGTTGGAGAAAATTGTTGAAAGGAGGAATGGCACCACAAAGGCACATTTGGCGGTTAACGACAACAAAGACGAAGGGAGGACTATCGGCAAAATCATTTGGCCCATGGAGAATAGCATCTGCTCCTACAATCCCAAACTGGGCGCGTAACTGGTTGAACACCCGGTGACTCAGAGTGGTTGGAGTTCTCTCTGGTGGGTTGACCAGTGGATCAGCTATCGAGATGGCAGACAACCCAAAAGAAACTCGGGCTCCAAACCAAGCATCAACACCTTACTCTCCTTAAAGGTTGACAAATAAGACCATGCCGAAGAGAAACAACTTATAGACCTTAGTCTCATATTCCACAACAGCCAACCTCTTAGCTAAAGAGCAGACAACTTCTACACAGACGAGTCTTCCCTACGGCAGGTAAAGACTACTCCTCAATTACTTTCAAACTACTTCAAGAGAAAACACCTTCAGAAAATATCCAAGGATACTGCATCTCATCACGCAGTTACCAAGATATCATCACTTACTTCCGCACTTCCATCAAATCCAAACCCAAGAATAATTCGCTCACCCGAGCGAAATCCAAACTTATTCTTCAAAGATAGACTCCGAATCTTTAAAAAGATTTCCTTCGGATATCAGAGAAATCCTTATTCCAAACAACAAAACTTGCTCGAGATGGTATTAGGTCTACGATCTTGACAAAAATATCCAACCTCAACATATGGACCTCTTCCATCAGTGGTAGTCGTGTTACACACAAACACCACTACTCCACTATCTACCTCTATAACTTATGCTGGAAAATCCGAACAGATAATCCAACAGATTAGGTAGATATAAATATATATAGTTATATATAAAAATTACAAGTACGCTCTCTCAAGAAAGACACCACTCCAGAGCCTAGGTATTCACTCAACCTAACGCTCCCTAAAGAAGGACACACTTCAGAGCTTAGGTATTCGCTCATCCTAATGCTCTGATACCAAATGTAGCGACCCGACTTCCTATCTCCAGGAAATCGCATCACTAGTGAAGAAAGAAAGGGATAGAAGAAGAAAAGAAAGAGAAAGAAGAACACAACGGCAACAGATAACTCACAGCGGAACGAATAAAATATAATATATCACATAAAATATTTCATAGTATCAGATTACATCAGAGTTACACAACTTTACAACACATATTAGACAGTTATAAACATCTGTCTAATTCATACAACTCAAGTATACTAGACAGAGATACAACATACACAGCGGAATCATAATATATATCTACACGTGGAAGCCTCCTGCTCCATTACTCCTCCAGAATTCGTCAAGCAAACCTGAATCACTTGTCTACTCATACATAATATGAGTACCCAAGAGTTTAATAAAACATAAAATAAACACTCGGGTCAGACAGGGGTCTGGTGTGAGTAAACGGTTTAAAATTGCTTAACTTTAGAAAACCTTTGAAAAGAAAAGGTATCACGTAAGACTTCCCACACATAAACATGGAAAAGTTTTTACCTTACGCTAACCAAAACATTTGATAGGAAATCCAGTGATATTATAATATTGTCTAGGGTTTTCAAGTAAATATGAAATAACCGAAATTGTTACATCATTAAATTCCAGCTACTAGCCACAAAAGTGGGTAATACAATCAAAACCGTAGGGTCTCGTAGGCAAAATGGGTTTCCATCAATGGCAGGGCTACTGGGGTACCGCCCGTCACAGTACGTGGCCTAGATCACCGTACCGAGGAGTACTCCCACTCCCCTGCAACACAAGGCCGGGACCATTCCTTACCGAACAGTCCCAAAGAAGACAACCCCGGCAGTTGTCCGGATCAACCGCCCCACACAGCCGAATAAAAAGGGTCTTCTAGACAGGAGTAAATCTTGCTCTCCAGTGGGAGCTACCCACGAAGCCTTGCTGCACCTTCCCTGTTTTAGCCATTCCCGGTTGATGAGGCTTGAGGCTGCGATTACCTTTATAGAACACATCTATCTTAGAATGCTCATCGTCCAACTGACGATGTGCTGAAAGCATTCAATCCATACAAGTTCGTTCCGGGTTCGAACGAAACCGAAGGCACTATCTCGTTGCACTCATATTGGAATCACCCTCAGAGTCAACGACCATAGCCCTTGCATTCTAATCTCCATCTCGAATCTATAAGTACTATTCCGTCAAACTCATTACGGAATCACCCACAGAGTTATACAGACGTATAGCCCTTAACCTCGAGTCTTCACTTGCTCCACTTGGATTAACGACCTAACGTTTAATTGGAATCGATGTGGTTTCCGGATTCCAAATATGGAAACCCGATCCCGGTCTCATCGAAACCAAACGCCATTTTAATGTCCAAGTTGTACTTAAGGGATTTAAACAGTTTAACTTATTCAGGATGATATAAACAGATAGATGAATTACATTATCACAATAGATAATTCATATCAGTATTCATCTTCACAAAGCAGCATATCACAAATATCATAGTCATCCAAATCATCCAGTATCAACCAATCACCCAATATCAATCATCCAATATCATTCAACATCCAATATCAATCACTCAATATCAACCATCTAGTATCCTTCAATAACAAATATTAATCATTCAATATTAACCATTCAATATCAATTAATCACTCATGGCAGAATTGATTAATTCTTAATCAATTTAATTAACCTCTAATTAAATTAATTACTATCCTTTAATCATTTGGATTATCCTAACTCCTGCTTCATTGATTTATTACAAATCAAATTCATTAATCATCTTCAAATGATCTTCCTAGTTAATCTTCCTCGATTAATTATCCTTTAATTATATTCAAGTAATTATCCTTAACCATATTCAGTAATTAACCTTTAATTACTATCATTAATTGCAATAATTAATGATCCTTCATTAATTAATTAACTATAATTAATTACATTAATGCTTAATTAATTACAATTAATTAATCATATTTATGTTCAATTATTATTATTAATCAACCTTGATTAATATCATTAATTAAATAATCCTTATTAATTAATTAACCCTTTAAGTAATTGAATAATTAACTTATAATTAATCATTTCTTTAATCAGTAATTAACAACCTGTAATTACTTATCTTAATTAATTAACTTCTTAACTAATTATATTAATCTTGATTAATTACTTTAATTAATAAATCTTAATTACTTCATTAAGTAATTATTAAACAATTAAGTTAATAAATAAATCCTTAGTTAATTACCTTATTAATTAATTACATTTTAATTAATTACACTTAGTAATTAATCTTAAGTTAAACTCATTCATTAATTACTTAATCACATTAATTAATTAACTCAACTAATTAAGTAATTGACTCTTAATTACTTACATAAGTAATTATCTCTAATTACTTCTCTTAGTAAATCTTAATTACTCTCTTAACAATAATTAATTCCATCATTAAATAAATCTTAATTAATTAATTACTCCATAATTAATTATCTTCAAAACAATTAAGTTAATCAATTCCATAATTGATAACATTAAGTGACCCCATTTAATCACTTTCATTAATTACTACCATGAGTAACTTCCCTAATTTCTTCCCTAAGTAATTAACATTCTAATCACATTCAAAAATTAACCATTACTTACTTCATTAAGTAATCACACTTAATTAATCCATAATTAAGTGATTATTTAAAATTAGATAAACAATTAACTAATTATTTAAAATTAATTAAACAATTAATTAATTACTTCTAATATATTTCAAAATCTTTAATTAAATAAGAAAACATCATCTTTAATTAAACTTTTACTTGTTAATGAATCATAATTTAATTAAGTACCTTTAAGTTCATATCAAAATAAATTATTCATAATTATGTACATAGATAAATTATTTGAAATTAGTCCAAATTTTTTATAACTTAAAAATAAACCTCTTCTATAGGTTTACAAAATACATATCAATAACTCAATTGGAAAAATAACATTTGGAAATAAATTTTAAAACTTAAAACATCTAATTTAAACTTATAAATTTCCAATAGAAATTTAAAATTAGTTTTTAAACTATTACTTAATAACTTGATTTAATATTTTAAAATGAAAACAATCCTTTTAAATTAAATTTCAAAACACACACATTTTTTTTTAAATTGAAATTCAAAATCCTCTTGAATAAGTAATTTCAAATTAAAACTTCTCAACATTTGAAATTTGAAATTGAATTCAATTTATATTTTTCTCTTTTAAAAGTTGATTAACTTCCTACTTACACAAAACAAGTACCAACAATTTATTTTCTTTTAATCAAAACCCAAGTATTAACTGCCATTAAAACTCTGCAGGACCAAAATCAAACCACCCGAGCAATACACGGCAAAAACACGAGAACTACTCCGAGAAACCCCCAACACCATACGCTTCGAGTCGCCCCCGATGTTTACATGCATCCATGCCCGAGAGAAATTCATCTCTCCCAAAACATGATTCCAGTGCACTCCCCAACGTGCACCGTGCATGTGCCCCGCTGCCAACGGCCACCGTGGGTCATCGCTTCCATTGCCGATCATCACTTATCCGCCCACGAACACGATTGAACAACCAGATCGAGCCAAAGACAATCGAATCGAAATTTTATCTTCGAACTCGAAATACTACAGCTACTCGACCACCAAACCCAACGCCATCGATGATCACCTCCACTAGAAAACCAGCGACCCTTCCGCAGCATCGTCTCATCTCCAAGTCCCCATTCCCCAACACGCGATCAACCTCGATCTCTTATCCAAGTCGCGAAAATTCCCAAAGCCAGACCGAAACCCAAACAAACTAAAACCCTAATATCTTCAATTTCGAACAAATCACTCATTGAAAAATTTATTCAACATTTTTCCCAAATTCTACATCTCAAAAACTGCCGACGATCCAAAATTCAACTCGATTTATCAAGTAAATCATCTGTAGTTCACAAAAATTCCTAAAACATTCAAACCCAAATTTCGAATGAATTACTAAACTATAAATTACATACTTCATATCTAAATTCATGATTTTACATCCAGATTACATGCATGGAGTTGAATTTTGAATTTAAGAAAATAAATTTTTAACAAATATTCATGTTCCTCTGTAACCTTTACTTAAATCATGATTTATGATATTTAAAATTTCCAGGCTATTTTAAAATCTTTATTTTACAATTACAAATCTATTTCATTCAAATATTAAGACCAGTATGGATTCGAGTTGTTGGAATTGAATTTTTTCTTTTATCAGAACCTTCATAGTAAATTAACAGAGAACTCTTGCATATATATGATAAGACAAGCTCTTCCGTCATAAACATAACAATTCATATAAATTTAAAACTATAGTATTTTAATTCAAAACAATCAACACATGCATAGCAGTAAATTTTAAATCAACTGTTTTAAAAACATTTACTCACCTGACAAATTACAGAGCATATTTCCCAGGCCTGATCACTCTAACTGGAAAAGGATTTTGATTTGCTTTTGATTATGCTTTTTCTTGAATATCCCTTGCATGCCTTCAAGTTGTTGTTTAAAAGTTGAAATTGCAGATCTTCGTTTAGAAAATGCAGGCTGAAGATTTTATGTTGCAGGTTTGAACATTTTTTTGAATTGCAGGCTTTTCATTTGCAGGTTGAAATTTCATTTAGTTGCAGATTTTAAATTTGCTGAAACAGATCTTCATTTGCAAACTCATTAGCTTTTGGAAATCTCAGGTTTGAATTTGATATTGTAGTAATTCGGTTTGAGTTTATATTTGCTTTTGATTCAAGTTTCAAGTTTTGGAAATTGTTTCTGCTTTTTCCATTAACATTTGAAAGAAGATAAACAAAGAGAAAAAGAATAATGAAAAAGTTATGTTTATAAAAAATAAAAATAAAGACACTTGTTCTCAAAGAATAACACTTGTCATTTATACTCCTTAATTTACTAACAAGTGTTATTTAGATATGTTAATATGAATACACATGTCATTAAGTATTTTTAATTTGAATTTTATTTAATTTTAAATGTAAATATAAATTTACATATTTACTTAATTGATAAATACTTACATGTACATAAGTGTTTTTAATTAAATTTTTATTTAGTTTAAATGTAAATATACTTACTTATTTAATTTAAAATATATATAAATACTCTAAAGTTAGTTATAATATACATCTTATACATGTTATTTTAAATCTTAAACATTCATTTTTAACGTAAACATTTTAAAAGAAAACAAACAAAGCTAGTTTAAATTCTTTTAAACCTATCACATTTTAAATACTTTAAAAGAAAAACAAAATAAAACTTTGTTTAAAACCCTTTTTAAACTATCCTATTAAAAATAAATAACAATCTTATATTTTGAAAATAATTAAATCAGTCTTTAAATTAACTTTTGAAGAATATTAATTTTTAAACAAAGCTTTAAATTATAATTCCATACCTATTCAAATTATCAATAGATTTAAATTCAATTTCAAACCAACTCAAATTATAACATATACATACATATATATTACAATTTGAAAATTCATCTTTTATTTAAAACAAAAGATCTCCTATTCACAATATATATCAAATGTATATATTATAAATAGAATAAAATTTCATTAGCTTTGAAAAACAATTCCTATCAAATTTTGCCAGATTAAAAATTTACTAACCTTTAAAGATTACATTTACCAATTTAAACTAAAATTATAAAGAAAATTATCAAATCAATTAAATTATTATTTCAGATTATTAAATCGACATTGCCCAAAATTCCGGGTCGTTACAATCCTCCCCCCTTAAAAGAATTTCGTCCCCGAAATTTAAAAGCAAAGTTAATTTAATAACCTAGCAAAGATTTTAATTTCAATTAGCAAAGCATTCCTAACAACCAATAACTAACAACCAAAGCAATCAATCACACAAACAAACTTAACTAATTATCCTGACATACGTCAGAATAAAACTCTAATACTATTTCGAGTTTCCCAAGTAAAAATCACCGGGAGACTCGCTCCACCAAAGCTAAACTAACAAACTATACCACCAAAATCCAGAGCTCTTCTCTTCTCTAGATCCACCAACTGAACAGAACACCAGACTATACTCAAATCCAACTCAACATCCAACTCCAACTGATTCTACAGATTCCACAAGCAACAATGAATCATACACGTACTCCCTCAGAGATACGTGAAATAAAATGAACTCCAGCTATCCAAACTGGCAATTCAATCTCATAGACAACAAATCCTATCTTATCAGAACACAGATAATAAATCTCAAATGCCATAGCACTAACCAACCAATCTTACTCAATTTCTGCTCTCTTAGCCAGAGAAATCCTAACAACAATGAAGTCTCCAACTTCGAATTCCAAAACTCCTTATCTCATATCTGTATAACTCGACAGACAATCCTGGACTGCCAATCTTTTCCTGATCAGCTCAACCTATGCAGATACTTCCAGAAACAACTAGACCAAAGCAAACTAGCTTCTGGATCCTATTCAACAGAAAAGTCTTCCAAGATCCGTCGAAATCCAGAACACAAACTCAACTATTCAAGCAATAGCAAAAGAACATGCTTCCTTCCTTGCACAACTGCTACCTCGCTTCCGCTGCACAACTCTGATTTTGAAATAGATAAGAACATTATTGATGAACACGAGTACAAACTTATCCAATATACAAGAAACTTTGTTCATCACATCCATAAAATCTTAGTGACACATCTGACCCGGTCACACAACCTTACAGCAGAATCCAACTCCAAAAACTAGATCTGCCCAAACCAAATTCAAAAAAAAAAAATTGAGCTGCCACACCGATCTTCCTACTAGGCTAACCACTCAAAATCGCTTCTGGAACCAAACAATACGGAACTGAACTCCAGATGCAGACGACCTTCTGATTACATCAGTAGCTCTTACTTCCTCATGAGAATTGGCGCAGCGAATTAATCAAACAAAACTTCAATCGATGGAATGTAACAATCGGTGAGTTGAAGATACCAAAATGCCCAAGTTCGTTGATCCAAAGATACCGAACTCTAGCTATCTCAAACACGTTGATAGCGCACTATACCGTGTTCAAAGATCTACGATTCTTCGCACGTTGATCTAGCGCACTAGATTCCGTGAATCGGCTTCTACGATCGTTGAATCGAGCGCACTCGCTTAACCGAAAGAGGAGATAGGAGATTACACTCAACTACCAATTGGTATGAAAGCACAAAGCTAACAAAAGAGAATTTTATTCAAAAATCAACTACTTCAAATGTACAACACACGCCCCTATTTATAGAGTTTTCGACCCAGTCCCTAAGTCGTTGCCGACCTACGACCCAACTTAAGTCGTGACCGACTTAACACACGCGACTCAACCCCTTTACAATACAGCCCAATGTAAACGACTCAACCCCTGGCCGACTTAACAAGTACGACCAACTCACCTGACTCAACACGACCGACTCATCATAGGTCGTACGCGACCTAACACTTCCCATTCATGACCGAGTTAAGCAATACAACACACAACATATGTACACGACTTAACTCGTTACCGACTTAACATATAACGACTCAAAGATTCACGATTTAACACCCAACACAACCCATAGGTCGGTAACGACCTAAAATACAACACGACCCAATCCCCTACGACCTAAAATAGAAGGCAGTTCAGCTTGCTTAGATCGGAACTCGGCGAAGTTATCTTGTTCAACATCACTAGCTCGTAACTCGGCACAGTTATCTCGTTCAATATCATTAGGTCGGAGCTTGTTAGGTCGGAATGCTTCTTCCTGTGTTTTCTTAGGTCGGAGACGACCCAAAACTCCGTTGTTAGGTCGTGACCATGCTTTCTTAGGTCGGACTACCTTCCCCCTTGGCTTGTTGACTCGTGGCCCTCCTTCCTTAGCTTGGCAACGACTCATGCCTTCACTGAGTCGTGAATGACTCATCACACTACACCACAAACTCATGTTTTCAGGAATTATAGTTTGCACAACTTCTTCTCTGGCCTTAGCTGCATCATCCTCCCCTGGTTGAGAAAAATTCGTCCTCGAATTTGCAAATTCTTTCTCATCAAAATGTTCATCTCCATAATATGGCACAAGATGCTTAATATTGAATACATCAGAAGTGTAAATATCCTCCGGCAGCTTCAACTTATAAGCATTGTTATTAATTCGTTTCACAATTTCGACAGGACCAATTTTCCTGGCTTTCAACTTATTATAAGCACCTACCGGAAAACGATCCTTCGTTAATACAGCATAAACTAAATCACCTTCGTTAAATTCAATATTTCGTCTCTTCAAATCTGCGGACTTCTTATACTTCTCATTCGATTTCTCCAATCGTTCCTGAACGATTTTATGACATTCAGTCAGCTCATCAACAAAATCAACAGCTCGTTTAACTGTCCCCTTCGACTGTGGTACTACTGCCAAATCCAACGGTCCCCTGGGTAAATTTGAATAAACAATCCGAAACGGACTGAATCCCGTGCTACGATTCATTGCATGATTATGTGCAAATTCAGCTTGGCATAACTTCATGTCCCAACTTTTCAAATTATCCTGTACAAGACATCGCAATAAATTTCCCAATGACCTGTTAACAACTTCTGTCTGCCCGTCAGTTTGCGGATGATAAGCACTACTAAATTTCAGTTTCGTTCCCACCATCTTCCACAAACTCAACCAAAAATGACTCAGAAAACGAGTATCTCGATCAGAAACAATAGATTCTGGTAAACCATGAAGTCGATAAATCTCTTGGAAAGATAATTGCGCAACACGAACAGCATCCGCCGTCTTCTTGCAAGCAACAAAATGTGCCATCTTCGAAAATCTGTCCACCACAACAAATATCGAATCATTTCCCCTTTGAGTTCTAGGCAAACCCAAAACGAAATCCATGCTAATATCAACCCATGGCTTAGACGGTACAGGCAACGGCATATACAACCCTGCATTCGTCGCTGTTCCCTTTGACACCTGGCAAATATGGCATCTCTCCACGAATCTTTCAACCTCTTTTCTTATCGACGGCCAAAAATAAGACTGTGAAATCAACTGCAAAGTACGATCACGGCCCACATGCCCTTCCTCGTGTAACTCCTTCACAATTTTCATCCTCAGACTACAATCCGGAATACATAAACGATTTCCCTTAAACAGAAAACCATCAACTATCATAAATTCATCGGTACTCCCATCCTTTACTTTCTCAATATATTTCACGAAGTAAGGATCTTCTTCAATCATTTCTGGCAGTAATTCAAACCCCGTCACTTCAACCTTCATTGTCGTTAATAAATGACTCCTCCTACTCAAAGCATCAGCTACTCGATTTGTCACCCCTGATTTGTGCTTAACGACAAAAGTAAACTGCTGTAAATAAGCAATCCATGATGCATGTCTTGCTGAAATCTTATCCTGCCCTTGTAAATGCTTCAAAGCTTCATGATCAGTGTAAAGAACAAATTCCTTCTGAAATAGATAATGTCTCCAATGCTTAACAGCTTGTACAACAGCATAAAATTCAACGTCATATGTATTGTATCTCATTTTTGCCCCTGACAATTTTTCGCTGAAATAAGCAACTGGCTTCCCATTCTGACTCAGAACTCCTCCAATACCAACCTTCGAAGCATCAGTATGCAATTCAAACAATAACTGAAAATTAGGTAGAACAAGAATTGGTGCAGACGTCAACAATTCCTTGACCTTCTCAAAAGCAACTCCCGCTTCCTCGGACCATACAAACTGTTTCCCCTTCATGCAATCAGTAACTGGAGCCATCACGCTACTGAAGTGTAGAATGAATCTTCGGTAGAATGACGCTAGCCCATGAAAACTTCTCACTTCCGTAATCGTCTTTGGCTGTGGCCAATTCCTGACTGCTTCAACTTTACTCTGGTCAACTTGAATACCTTCTCCTGAAACAACATAACCCAGAAATAAAACTCTGTGCGTCATAAACACACATTTCTTCGTAGCAGCATAAAATTGTTCCTCACGAAGAATAATCAATACTTCCCTCAAATGTAGAACATGCTCCTCCGTACTCCTGCTTTATACCAAAATATCATCGAAATAAACCACGATGAACTTCCCAATGAATGGTCTAAAGATTTGATTCATCACCCGCATGAATGTACTAGGTGCATTAGACAAACCAAATGGCATAACCAACCATTCGTACAACCCTTCTCTTGTCTTAAAAGCTGTCTTCCATTCATCTCCAGGTCTGATTCGAATTTGATGATAACCACTCTTCAAATCAATCTTCGAGAATATAGTTGCCCCACTCAACTGTCCAACAAATCATCCAACCTCGGCATAGGAAATCTATATCGGACAGTGATCTTATTCAAAGCTCTACTATCTGTGCACATCCTCCATGTTCCATCCTTCTTTGGCACCAACAATGCTGGCACGGCACAAGGACTCAAGCTTTCCTGAACACGTCCCTGTTCCAACAACTCTTCTACCTGCCTTCGTAACTCCTCATGTTCCTTCGGACTCATTCGATAGTGTGGTCGATGTGGTAACACTGCTCCCGGAACAAGATCAATTTGATGTTGAATGTCTCTAAGTGGTGGTAACTTCTTAGGCAACTCCTCTGGAAAGACATCTTCGAATTCTTTCAAAATTGGCTTTGCTGCTTCTGGAATTTCAACTTCTTCACTACTCTCTCTCCCAATCAACAAAAACACTTCTGGTTCTTCTTCGACTTCCTTGACAAACTCCTTCAAAGTCAACAGAGTTTTTAATTCCTCAATCTCTTCTAGCTTGCTCTCCTTTTGTTGTTGCTTCTTAGGAACCAAAGTGATTTTAGTACCCTCGAACATGAAACTGTAACTATTGGCACGACCGTCATGTTGAACTGCTCTATCAAACTGCCATGGTCTGCCCAACAACAGATGACACACGTCCATGTCTACAACATCACACCAAATTTCATCTTTGTACTTCTTCCCAATAGAAAAATTAACACAAGCTCTTCGACACACCTTCACTTCACCACCCTTCCTTAACCATGCTAACTTGTACGGTTTAGGATGCTTCTCAGTTTTCAAGTTCAACTTCCTTACTGCTTCTGTAGAAATAATATTATCACAGCTCCCAGCATCAATAACGAACTTGCAAACTTTTCCCAGAATAGTGCATGTCGACTGAAAAATATTGCTTCTCAACCAACTACAATCCTCCTCTTGTTTTGGTGTAAGACATGACCTCCTCATCATAAGATTACAACCTTCATCTCCAAACAATTCTTCTTCCTTTTCAACATAAGGTGTATTTGAACATTCTGCCTCCTCACCATCATCCTCCTCAACTTCTGCAACCATGGTTCTCTTCTTCGGCTTCGGACATTCGTTGCTTTTGTGACCCAACTCCTGACAATTATAACATTTGAAAACACTGCTAACCTTCGCCTTCTCAGCCTCCTTCACCACTGGCTTTGAAACAGGTTTAGGAACATTAGAACTTCCACCAACACCCCTTGCTTGATTATTGGAATTAGTAAACACACCACCTCCACGCCTTCCTTGTTTCTCCCAAGCCAACGCTTTCTGATGTGCCTCTGCAACTGTTCTAGGATCGAACATATTAACCATATCCTGGATCTGCATTCTCAATCCCCCAATGAATCTAGCAATTAGCTGTTCTTCCGTTTCCATAATATCATTCCTGGCAATGAGTTGGTAAAATTCATCAGCATAATCACTAACAGACTTTGTCCCTTGCCTCAGATTCTGCAACCTCTGGTACATAAGTGATTGGTAGTTGTAAGGTAAGAAAGTAGATCGCATCAACTTCTTCATCTTATCCCACGATTCTATCTTTGACTTCCCCATTCTCTCCCTTGTAAGTTTAGTTTGCTGCCACCACGCCAAAGCTCTTCCCCTCAACCTAGTAGCAACTAACTTCACCCTTTTATGCTCAGGAACCTCCTTGAAATCAAAGATCTCTTCAACATTTGAAACCCAATCTAAGAACTCCTCAGCAACCATCCCGCCTTTAAACTCCGGAATCTCCATTTTCATTCCCGATTCCCAACGTCGATCATCTTCAATATCCCGATAAGAATTTCGAACATGATCCCGATCTCGATAATGAATACTAGCTCTATCACCTTCTTCAACAAAATCAAAAGTACGTCTACATCGATCTCGACCATTATCATCCCTTCGCTCATCCATACTTCTTTGACTATGTCTCTCTTCATCTCTATATGCTTCATTATCAAATTCACGTTGACTTCGTCTCTCTTCATGTGCATAGTCATGATGATCTCTTCGTGATGAAATTGATGTTTCTCTTCTATCTCTACAAGAATGTGGCGATACCCTCCTCGCTTCCGTAACCGATGGCGAAACTCGGTTTCCTCCATGGTTCGAGTTTGGTGATCTCCTCCTTTGATTCAAATCATTCATCAATCTCTCCAATTTACCAATGCCTTCATCAAATTTCTCATTAATACGTTGTTCCATAAGCTCGGCTTCTTCTCTACGATACAAAGCTTCAGCGTTTTGATGACGATTAGCTCTCCTTGGTGGCATGATTGAAAAACTCTCACAAACACTTCAACAATTCGAACACAAAAATTCAAAGCTTCAACAATGCAATAAGTCACGGCTCAACAATGACTCGGCTACAATTTGTCTCGGCTTCCACTTGTCTCGACAATATGAAACGGCTCAAATTCAAACACTCCACAAGGCTCGGCTACTCCCCGCTAGTATACACGGCCTTCTTCAATTTCAAACTCCTTTGCTCACTTTGATCCAAAATGTAATGGATCAAACAATTCAAACTTGTTGCAACTTCAATATGAACACAATGAACAACTTCAAACTTCAAAAACTTGGCTCCAAGAATCAACTTAGCTATGATTGGCTAAGTATGGCTCTGATACCAAATATGGCGCAGCGAATTAATCAAACAAAATTTCAATCGATGGAATGTAACAATCGGTGAGTTGAAGATACCAAAATGCCCAAGTTCGTTGATCCAAAGATACCAAACTCTATCTATCTCAAACACGTTGATAGCGCACTATACCGTGTTCAAAGATCTACGATTCTTCGCACGTTGATCTAGCGCACTAGATTCCGTGAATCGGCTTCTACGATCGTTGAATCGAGCGCACTCGCTTAACCGAAAGAGGAGATAGGAGATTACACTCAACTACCAATTGGTATGAAAGCACAAAGCTAACAAAAGAGAATTTTATTCAAAAATCAACTACTTCAAATGTACAACACACGCCCCTATTTATAGAGTTTTCGACCCAGTCCCTAAGTCGTTGCCGACCTACGACCCAACTTAAGTCGTGACCGACTTAACACACGCGACTCAACCCCTTTACAATACAGCCCGATGTAAACGACTCAACCCCTGGCCGACTTAACAAGTACGACCAACTCACCTGACTCAACACGACCGACTCATCATAGGTCGTACGCGACCTAACACTTCCCATTCATGACCGAGTTAAGCAATACAACACACAACATATGTACACGACTTAACTCGTTACCGACTTAACATATAACGAATCAAAGATTCACGATTTAACACCCAACACAACCCATAGGTCGGTAACGACCTAAAATACAACACGACCCAATCCCCTACGACCTAAAATAGAAGGCAGTTCAGCTTGCTTAGATCGGAACTCGGCGAAGTTATCTTGTTCAACATCACTAGCTCGTAACTCGGCACAGTTATCTCGTTCAATATCATTAGGTCGGAGCTTGTTAGGTCGGAATGCTTCTTCCTGTGTTTTCTTAGGTCGGAGACGACCCAAAACTCCGTTGTTAGGTCGTGACCATGCTTTCTTAGGTCGGACTACCTTCCCCCTTGGCTTGTTGACTCGTGGCCCTCCTTCCTTAGCTTGGCAACGACTCATGCCTTCACTGAGTCGTGAATGACTCATCACACTACACCACAAACTCATGTTTTCAGGAAGTATAGTTTGCACAACTTCTTCTCTGGCCTTAGCTGCATCAAGAATCCTCAGTCTCAAACAAAAGAATGCTCAAGAAAATTCCAAACCAATTGCAAGTCACTTTTGTGATCCAACCTAATTCGAATTCTAAAGAAACTGTCCTCTCTTTACCAATTAGAACAGCTCTAAACTTTTCCAAACATGGTTAATTCTTCAAGATAATTTCCACCAACTGCTCGGCTGCTGCTAGAAGAAACATCAAGATTTCTGAGCCACCAAAGAAACAACCAACACTGCTGCTTCCAAACTCTATCTCGATGATACAACGAAGCTAAAAGACCTTCTCGTCAGCACACCGAACACTTCGAGTTGCACCTGCTACCACAGCTAATCAAAGACTTCTAATCCAAATGCTTCTCGAAAACCAAAACCGTCTACAAACCACACAACAGAACCTTCGAGATGGCAGACAACCCAAAAGAAACTCGGGCTCCAAACCAAGCATCAACACCTTACTCTCTTTAAAGGTTGACAAATAAGACCATGCCGAAGAGAAACAACTTATAGACCTTAGTCCCATATTCCACAACAGCCAACCTCTTAGCTAAAGAGCAGACAACTTCTACACAGACGAGTCTTCCCTGCAGCAGGTAAAGACTGCTCCTCAATTACTTTCAAACTACTTCAAGAGAAAACACCTTCAGAAAATATCCAAGGATACTGCATCTCATCACGCAGTTACCAAGATATCATCACTTACTTCCGCACTTCCATCAAATCCAAACCCAAGAATAATTCGCTCACCCGAGCGAAATCCAAACTTATTCTTCAAAGATAGACTCCGAATCTTTAAAAAGATTTCCTTCGGATATCAGAGAAATCCTTATTCCAAACAAAAAAACTTGCTCGAGACGGTATTAGGTCTACGGTCTCGACAAAAATACCCAACCTCAACATATGGACCTCTTCCATCAGTGGTAGTCGTGTTACACACAAACACCACTACTCCACTATCTACCTTTATAACTTATGTTGGAAAATCCGAACAGATAATCCAACAGATTAGGTAGATATAAATATATATAGTTATATATAAAAATTACAAGTACGCTCTCTCAAGAAAGACACCACTCCAGAGCCTAGGTATTCACTCAACCTAACGCTCCCTAAAGAAGGACACACTTCAGAGCTTAGGTATTCGCTCATCCTAATGCTCTGATACCAAATGTAGCGACCCGACTTCCTATCTCCAGGAAATCGCATCACTAATGAAGAAAGAAAGGGATAGAAGAAGAAAAGAAAGAGAAAGAAGAACGCAACGGCAACAGATAGCTCACAGCGGAACGAATAAAATATAATATATCACATAAAATATTTCATAGTATCAGATTACATCAGAGTTACACAACTTTACAACACATATTAGACAGTTATAAACATCTGTCTAATTCATACAACTCAAGTATACTAGACAGAGATACAACATACACAGCGGAATCATAATATATATCTACACGTGGAAGCCTCCAGCTCCGTTACTCCACCAGAATTCGTCAAGCAAATCTGAATCACTTGTCTACTCATACATAATATGAGTACCCAAGAGTTTAATAAAACAGAAAATAAACACTCGGGTCAGACAGGGGTCTGGTGTGAGTAAACGGTTTAAAATTGCTTAACTTTAGAAAACCTTTGAAAAGAAAAGGTATTACGTAACACTTCCCACTCATAAACATGGAAAAGTTTTTACCTTACGCTAACCTAAACATTTGATAGGAAATCCAGTGATATTATAATAGTCTCTAGGGTTTTCAAGTAAATATGAAATAGCCGAAATTGTTACATTATTAAATTCCAGCTACTAGCCACAAAAGTGGGTAATACAATCAAAACCGTAGGGTCTCGTCGGGAAAATGGGTTTACATCAATGGCAGGGCTATTGGGGTACCGCCCGTCACAGTACGTGGCCAAGATCACCGTACCGAGGAGTACTCCCACTACCCTGCAACACAAGGCCGGGACCATTCCTTACCGAACAGTCCCAAACAAGACAACCCCGGCAGTTGTCCGGATCAACCGCCCCACATGGCCGAATAAAAAGGGTCTTCTAGACAGGAGTAAATCTTGCTCTCCAGTGGGAGCTACCCACGAAGCCTTGCTGCACCTTCCCTGTTTTAGCCATTCCCGGTTGATGAGGCTTGAGGCTGCGATTACCTTTATAGAACACATCTATCTTAGAATGCTCATCGTCCAACTGACGATGTGCTGAAAGCATTCAATCCATACAAGTTCGTTCCGGGTTCGAACGAAACCGAAGGCACTATCTCGTTGCACTCATATTGGAATCACCCTCAGAGTCAACGACCATTGTGACGCCCCACCTCTATACCCACGCTAGCCAAGAACACTCCGGAGTAGTGCTGTCAACTAGCACGGAGAATAAGGCTGTTGAGGAGCGACCATCCATGTAATTGCTTATCACACGGTGGCTATAAATAATCTTCGGAAACAAACATAGAAATAATCATATCACAAATCAGTCACAGATATCCATAACACAAAGGCGGAAGAAGATATGAATATATAACTAACACATGAAAGTGTACATCAGAGTAGTGGTCAATAAGATCCACGATAATACAAAAGAATAGCAACACGTGCTATACAAATGAATACAACTATGAGTCTATATCTCAAGTGTATACAACAAAAACTGCTAATCTAAACAGTTAGCCAAAAGTCAGAGTGATGAATCCCTGGGAAGAAGTCAAGCAGAAGCACCTGTAACATCTCGGTCTGACCCGAGTATTATTTAAGAAAATAATAAACGGATCAGTCTAGCTATAAATATCAGATGACATGATATAACATAAAAGATATGGCATAAACATAAACATCCATAACGACATACCACTATAAGTATGTAAATAATGATCAACAGAAGATCAATCAATAAGAGATAATCAATATCACAAGAATCTTCTCAAAGATTTGAAGAGGGCATCATACCCTAAACTTGTACTCATAACAAGTCAATGACATAAATTCCAGAAATCAACACAAGAAATCCAGAAATCATAAAAAGGGAAAGAGGCCTATCACATGACGGTCCGAAGACCATGGGGAGCTACCCCGCATGTGTGAATGGAATCACACAGATTGAGGTCAAGACTAACCAAAAAGCAGAAAGGTATGTGTGAATGGAATCACACAAGTGGTGCCTAGTCTAACCTTGCAATAAAAGAGACATCGCGCAATTGCTAGTCTAATTCATAAAGCGATCATCAAGATCAACGAGAAGTGTCAATTACACTAAGCTAGTAAATATAGAAGTTTAGCTTCATGTCCCATAACCACTTGCTTAACTTAAATATTTACGAACAAACTGTAAATCTTCACTAATAAAATTGTCACAAGAGGTTCAATCGAACAAGTCCAAGAATTAACCGACGAAGTGAACGCAAGCGTTTCATACCACTTGTTTTACTAAGTCGTTTAATTAGATTTCTCATCCGAGTGAGGTAAAGGCTTGTATATACTAATAGATTGGAAAACGGTTTAAGAAAAGAGCTTTGTTATTAAAAATAGAGTTGAAATTGTTTGTTAAAAGAGTTTTGATATTTACTACTAGTATTGAAACCTTTACATTATAAAGTGACAAAACACATAAGCAAGTGTAGAAACAATCAGTCACAAAGATCGCATACGGAGATGCGAATAAAATCCAAGGAAATCAGCTCAATGTTTTTCAGATAAGATCCCCTACGGAGGGGGGGTCCGGGGGGGGTGGCAACCCCCCAAGGTGGGGGTGCGGGGGCAACGCCACCGCCTACGGGGTTCGACCTGCCCGGTCAGGTCGCGGGGGTCGAGCGACCTATAAAACTCGCGACCTAAAAGTTAGCAAGGTCGAACGACCTATAGAGGCATAGGGTGCAGCGACCTAAAACATCGCGACTTAGTGAAGACCTAAGGGAGGCGAGCGACTTATAAAACTCGTGACCTAAAAGTTAGCAAGGTCGAACGACCTATAGAGGCATAGGGTGCAGCGACCTAAAACATCGCGACCTAGTGACCTAACGGTTTAAGGGTCTTGCGACCTAACTGGAAACAAGGTCCAAACGACCTAACAACTTAAAGTGAAACCTGGCTGAGCGATATAAGGTCGGAGACGACCTACGACTTAACTCCGTGTGAGCGACCTACGACCTATGGTTGCTATGACCTAACGAGTTCCAATAGTGAAGGCTTAAGGTCTAACGACCTAAGGGGTACGACCTAAGGTCTTACGACCTAAGGTGTTGAGGTTGGACGACCTAACCAAATTGCATAGGCCATACGAGCTAAGGCCTAACGACCTAACTCCGAACGAGCTATACGCGAGTGACCTAGGGCGCTAACTCGCAAACGACCTAACGTTAACTCGCGAACGACCTAACTCCAGACGCGCCTTTTCAACGCGTGCGAGCTGAAGACCTGCCGACCTACGACCTAACTCCAAGCGACCTAAGGCCTAACGACCTATAGTGGACGAATGGGCTAAGGCCAGAAACGACCCAAATGAAGGTGACGACTTTTCCACGCGAACGACCTATAGATGCTGGGCGACCTAAGGGGGACAGAGCGACCTAAGCCAGAAATTCACCCCAAAACGCTAAAAAGTGGAGTTTTTGGCCAATCCAATCCAAACCAAATGCAAATGTGCATGCAAACATGATAGGGATGCATTTCCAATAGCCCAAGATAGATATAGACTAGAAATGTGAGATAAAAATCTCACCTTTGCACTAAAGTTTATGAAGATGAAGCTTGAAAGCAAGGAGAAGCAATCCAAAGCTTGAATCCAATATCTTCTACTTGAATTTAGAGTTGAATGTTGGATTTGCAATTGAATTTGTGCTTAGAGTTTTAATTTCCCATTCCCTCCACCATTAATGCCAAAGCTTGATTAGTTAGGAAATTTATGAAGAGTGAGGAGAAGAGGGTTGGAACTTGGGCTTAATAGGCTAAACTAACCCAAAGTCCAAAGCGGGAAAAGTTAGTGAAATTTCACTAACTCCAAACCTATCGATGTTTATACTTAAAAAGTTGTAAACGACATTTCGAACTCAATGGAAGTGGTCTCGAGTCCTAATTTGACCGTTTGCAAAAAGTAGCTTTTCGGACCAAAATCCGATTAACGAGTTAATATTTAAATAAAATATTTAAATACAAACTCGATAAATATGCGGGTTGTTACAACCATAGCCCATGCATTCTAATCTCCATCTCGAATCTATAAGTACTATTCCGTCAAACTCATTACGGAATCACCCACAGAGTTATACAGACGTATAGCCCTTACACCTCGATCTTCACTTGCTCCACTTGGATTAACGACCTAACGTTTAATTGGAATCAATGTGGTTTCCGGATTCCAAATATGGAAACCCGATCCCGGTCTCATCAAAACCAAACGCCATTTTAATGTCCAAGTTGTACTTAAGAGATTTAAACAGTTTAACTTATTCAGGATGATATAAACAGATAGATGAATTACATTATCACAATAGATAATTCATATCAGTATTCATCTTCACAAAGCAGCATATCACAAATATCATAGTCATCCAAATCATCCAGTATCAACCAATCACCCAATATCAATCATCCAATATCATTCAACATCCAATATCAATCACTCAATATCAACCATCCAATATCATTCAATAACAAATATCAATCATTCAATATTAACCATTCAATATCAATTAATCACTCATAGCAGAATTGATTAATTCTTAATCAATTTAATTAACCTCTAATTAAATTAATTACTATCCTTTAATCATTTGGATTATCCTAATTCCTGCTTCATTGAATTATTACAAATCAAATTCATTAATCATCTTCAAATGATCTTCCTAATTAATCTTCCTCGATTAATTATCCTTTAATTATATTCAAGTAATTATCCTTAACCATATTCAGTAATTAACCTTTAATTACTATCATTAATTGCAATAATTAATGATCCTTCATTAATTAATTAACTATAATTAATTACATTAATCCTTAATTAATTACAATTAATTAATCATATTTATGTTCAATTATTATTATTAATCAACCTTGATTAATATCATTAATTAAATAATCCTTATTAATTAATTAACCCTTTAAGTAATTAAATAATTAACTTATAATTAATCATTTCTTTAATCAGTAATTAACAACCTGTAATTACTTATCTTAATTAATTAACATCTTAACTAATTATATTAACCTTTATTAATTACTTTAATTAATAAATCTTAATTACTTCATTAAGTAATTATTAAATAATTAAGTTAATAAATAAATCCTTAGTTAATTACCTTATTAATTAATTACATTTTAATAAATTACACTTAGTAATTAATCTTAAGTTAAACTCATTCATTAATTACTTAATCACATTAATTAATTAACCGAACTAATTAAGTAATTGACTCTAAATTACTTACATAAGTAATTATCTCTAATTACTTCTCTTAGTAAATCTTAATTACTCTCTTAGCAATAATTAATTCCATCATTAAATAAATCTTAACTAATTAATTACTCCATAATTAATTATCTTCAAAACAATTAAGTTAATCAATTCCATAATTGATAACATTAAGTGATCCCATTTAATCACTTTCATTAATTACTACCATGAGTAACTTCCCTAATTTCTTCCCTAAGTAATTAACATTCTAATCACATTCAAAAATTAATCATTACTTACTTCATTAAGTAATCACACTTAATTAATCCATAATTAAGTGATTATTTAAAATTAAATAAACAATTAACTAATTATTTAAAATTAATTAAACAATTAATTAATTACTTCTAATATATTTCAAAAATTTTAATTAAATAAGAAAACATCATCTTTAATTAAACTTTTACTTATTAATGACTCATAATTTAATTAAGTACCTTTAAGTTCATATCAAAATAAATTATTCATAATTATCTACATAGATAAATTATTTCAAATTAATCCAAATTTTTTATAACTTAAAAATAAACCTCTTCTATAGGTTTACAAAATACATATCAATAACTCAATTGGAAAAATAACATTTGGAAATAAATTTTAAAACTTAAAACATCTAATTTAAACTTATAAATTTACAATATAAATTTAAACTTAGTTTTAAACTATTACTTAATAACTTGATTTAATATTTTAAAATGAAAACATTCCTTTTAAATTAAATTTCAAAACACACACATTTTTTTTTAAAAATTGAAATTCAAAATCCTCTTGAATAAGTAATTTCAAATTAAAACTTCTCGACATTTTAAATTTGAAATTGAATTCAATTTATATTTTTCTCTTTTAAAAGTTGATAAACTTCCTACTTACACAAAACAAGTTCCAACAATTTATTTTCTTCTAATCAAAACCCAAGTATTAACTGCCATTAAAACTCTACAGGGCCAAAATCAAACCACCCGAGCAATACACGGCAAAAACACGAGAACTACTCCGAGAAACCCCCAACACCATACGCTTCGAGTCGCCCACGATGTTTACACGCATCCATGCCCGAGAGAAATTCATCTCTCCCAAAACATGATTCCAGTGCACTCCCCAACGTGCACCGTGCACGTGCCCCGCTGCCAACGGCCACCGTGGGTCATCGCTTCCATTGCCGATCATCACTCATCCACCCACGAACACGATCGAACAACTAGATCGAACCAAAGACAATCGAATCGAAATTTTGTCTTCGAACTCGAAATACTACAGCTACTCGACCACCAAACCCAACGCCATCGATGATTACCTCCACTAGAAACACCAGCGACCCTTCCACAGCACCGTCTCATCTCCAAGTCCCCATTCCCCAACACGCGATCAACCTCGATCTCTTATCCAAGTCGTGAAAATTCCCAAAGCCAGCCGAAACCCAAACAAACTAAAACCCTAATATCTTCAATTTCGAACAAATCACTCATTGAAAAATTTATTCAACATTTTTCCCAAATTCTACCTCTCAAAAACTGCCTACGATCCAAAATTCAACTCGATTTATCAAGTAAATCATCTGTAGTTCACAAAAATCCTAAAACATTCAAACCCAAATTTCGAATGAATTACTAAACTATAAATTACATACTTCATATCTAAATTCATGATTTTACATCCAGATTACATGCATGGAGTTGAATTTTGAATTTAAGAAAATAAATTTTTAACAAATATTCATGTTCCTCTGTAACCTTTACTTAAATCATGATTTATGATATTTAAAATTTCCAAGCTATTTTAAAATCTTTATTTTACAATTACAAATCTATTTCATTCAAATATTAAGGCCATTATGGATTCGAGTTGTTGGAATTGAATTTTTTCTTTTATCAGAACCTTCATAGTAAATTAACAGAGAACTCTTGCATATATATGAATAGACAAGCTCTTCCATCATAAACATAACAATTCATATAAATTTAAAACTATAGTATTTTAATTCAAAACAATCAACACATGCATAGCAGTAAATTTTACATCAATTGTTTTTAAAAACATTTACTCACCTGATAAATTGCAGAGCATATTTCCCAGGCCTGATCACTCTAACTGGAAAAGGATTTTGATTTGCTTTTGATTATGCTTTTTCTTGAAAATCCCTTGCATGCTTTCAAGTTGTCCTTTAAAAGTTGAAATTGCAGATCTTCATTTAGAAAATGCAGGCTGAAGATTTTATGTTGCAGGTTTGAACATTTTTTTGAATTGCAGGCTTTTCATTTGCAGGTTGAAATTTCATTTAGTTGCAGATTTTAAATTTGCTGAAACAGATCTTCATTTGCAAACTCATTAGCTTTTGGAAATCTCAGGTTTGAATTTGATATTGTAGTAATTCGGTTTGAGTTTATATTTTCTTTTGATTCAAGTTTCAGGTTTTGGAAATTGTTTCTACTTTTTCCATTAACATTTGAAAGAAGATAAACAAAGAGAAAAAGAATAATGAAAAAGTTATGTTTATAAAAAATAAAAATAAAGACACTTGTTCTCAAAGAATAACACTTGTCATTTATACACCTTAATTTACTAACAAGTGTTATTTAGATATGTTAATATGAATACACATGTCATTATGTATTTTTAATTTGAATTTTATTTAATTTTAAATGTAAATATAAATTTACATATTTACTTACTTAATTGATAAATACTTACATGTACATAAGTGTTTTTAATTAAATTTTTATTTAGTTTAAATGTAAATATACTTACTTATTTAATTTAAAATATATATAAATACTCTAAAGTTAGTTATAATATACATCTTATAGATGTTATTTTAAATCTTAAACATTCATTTTTAACGTAAACATTTTAAAAGAAAACAAACAAAGCTTGTTTAAATTCTTTTGAACCTATCACATTTTAAATACTTTAAAAGAAAAACAAAACAAAACTTTGTTTAAAATCCTTTTTAAGCTATCCTATTAAAAATAAATAACAATCTTATATTTTGAAAATAATTAAATCAGTCTTTAAATTAACTTTTGAAGAATAATAATTTTTAAACAAAGCTTTAAATTATAATTCCATACCTATTCAAATTATCAATAGATTTAAATTCAATTTCAAAACAACTCAAATTATAACATATACATACATATATATTACAATTTGAAAATTCATCTTTTATTTAAAACAAAAGATCTCCTATTCACAATATATATCAAATGTATATATTATAAGCAGAATAAATTTTCATTAGCTTTGAAAAACAATTCTTATCAAATTTTGCCAGATTAAAAATTTACTAACCTTTAAAGATTACATTTACCAATTTAAACTAAAATTATAAAGAAAATTATCAAATCAATTAAATTATTATTTCAGATTATTAAGTCGATATTGCCCAAAATTCCGGGTCGTTACAGGTGTATATCAATGTATTGTTGCTTTTTCTTCCGCTGTGTTGTCATACTTAATTGTGTTATAACCTCCGGCTCGACTCGAATTTTAACGGTTGAATTTGCGGCATTCGAGTACAAGTGAAGTACGGGGGCCAATTTTCGAACGCTGAAATTTGGATCGTGACATTTTGGTATCAGAGCTGAGGGTTAAAACTTTAGCTCAGGAGTATAACAGCTTAAGTAGCTCGTTAGAGATAGGATGAAGTATACCCTAGAATGAGTATATCCCTAAGATATCCGTTCGTATGCCTCAATAAATTCTCCTCTTACTATCTGCTGATAGTGAGTATGAGTGCAAGAAGAGGACGAGATAGGGGACAAGGGAATACGACTATAAATGGTCAATACCCTGTAACAATAAGGAAATGATCTTTTCTCTATCAATCTCTTTTGTTCAGCATCATTTCTTAACTCTTCGATAGTAGATGCAGGAATTTTTTTTTTGATATATTTGAATGATACATAAACTCCAAATGGTTAGAATTATTGTTTGGATGTAATTGATTGTTTTGGTTGCTATGGTTGATAGATATACTTTGGTTTTTATACTAAAAGATTTGAAATTTTATCCATATATCTATCTATTGTTTAGGGTCCGATATATCTACGAATGGTTAGTGTCCCTTCAAACTAATCAGTGCCTTGCATATTTCGTAGATCTGGATGACCCGAGTATATGTGAAAAACTCAATAGATTCTTTCTTGTATCTATTGTTGATATTTTGATTTGGTTAAGCCAAATGCAGAATAGATATTCAGTTTGATTTGATGAATCATCCTTCATCCATCTTTGGATTTTAACTTTGATTGTAGAGAACCCATAGCATCGGCCGAGGCGGAGCAACCTCAAAAGCCAGAAGAGTTGGCGATTATGGTTCAGCTAATCAGATTCAAGAGCCGTCTATGGATGAGGAAGTACCAGAAGAACATGAGGAGGTATTCGACGATGAAGAAGAATTCAAGGTCGAGGAAGGACTCGAAGAGGACGAGGAAGAGTTTGAGGACGAAGAAGAATTTGAAGATGAGGAGTATTATGTAGAGACAGAAGATGATGAAGCAATTATTTGGGATTTAGATGATGCCATTGGAGGGCTAGATGGTGGAGGTTTTATCCCTGTAGTACCTCATCCAGTGGAAGATTCGGAATCAAACAATGAGGCGGAGATCAGGGAATTATCAGGGCCTGAGAGAGGAAGCTCTGATGGTGAGGATCTGTAGATGATTACGATGTTTCCTTTTGGGTAATATATGCTTTACATATGTATTTTGACTCAGGAGGTTGTGAATGCTAGATGTATGTATATGTATGGTTGGATGAATGACTATAACATTTGTATGAATGCCCTTAGTAACACTTAATGTAAAGTGTATTTTGATTTAACCTAAGAATCTATGTGTTTACCGGTATAGTTAAGCTGTTATTGGCCTATTTTATGTGAGTGGATAATTTATAAAAGTAAAACTGGCAAATTTCGAGGACGAAATTTCTTAAGGAAGGGAACCTGTAACGATCCCGGATTTTGACTAAATTAAATTGGGAATTAATTTAATTTTTTGAATAAAATTGAAAAATTAATCGGTAAATAGATTCGAGTTTCTCCAAGTTTAAATTTATTATGTGTTAATTCATTTGAAATTAAATCTTATATATATGCGACCTAACTAGAAAAATAAATAAATATATAAGGCAATTTGTTTATAAGGCAATTTAAATACTTAAGTTAGAAATATAATTATACACATAAAATAAATTACAAAATATGTAGTAAACGAATTTGTTAAATTTCAACAACTTAATAAAAATAGAACTTCATTAAATTTCAAATTAACAAGACCAAAACAAAATTCAACATAACACACACACACACACACACACACACACACACACACACACACACACACATATATATATATAAGACAAAAGGAAGAAATACAAACAAAATTGGATAAGTAATATAAGTATGTGAGATTATAAAGAAGACAGCAAATATATATATGTTCATGTACAAGCAAAATATTAGTATGAAAACAAAAGAAAAGAAACAAAATAAAATAAGAAAAAATGTACTTACAAAATAATAATAATAAACCGAAATATGTGAGTTAGCTTGCAAAATGGAAAAGTGTGAAAACATAAAAGACATAAGTATTGAATGTTTGCATTTCTAAGAACATACCCTATCTATTCAGCTCCATATAGAAAAAGTGCCTGTTGTACAAACAAGTAGTAACTTCTCCATAATGCAAGCATTTTCAGCCATGCTCATTGTACAAACAAACATAAATAATATACCTTGCTGTATAAAGATGATATCACCCAGTAAAGTATTCTTTGATATATATTAGCCTTCTCAGTTCGTTCATCAAGCTAAGTAAACACCATTTCAAAACTCCAACATAAACTACAATTTATATCAATACAAATCTCAAGCCATAGAATCAAAAGAAGATTTTAGCTTCAGCTAGCACAGTTCAAAGCCTGTTTCAAATAGTGGAAGCTCGGTCATTTTTTTTTTGGAAACCAAAGTGAGCAAACTCTCAACCTTTAGATCTTTTGATACTGCTGCATGTGATATCTATGTGGTGATGATGTATATGTATGTTTGTCTAGATATATTCATCTTGAATATAGTTGAAACTAGGCTATATACATGTTTGCATACTGGTATACAGGTATATATGTATATAACTCTGTTAAGCATTTACAGGCTTTTAACTTGATTTAGAAAATTCAAATCCTTCCCACAATTCTTTAAGATTTGATGTCAAGACGATAATTGCTTGAATTTGCAAGATCTAAAAAGAAGAAGAAAAAAAACTACTCCTAGGTATTAAAAGGAAAAAAAGGTTTACTGGGAATGTGAAAACACAGTTAAACTCAACATATGATGATATTCGACTTGAATAATTCATTGCTTCAATTGTATAACCTCTTTTGTAATCGGAAGCGATGATTTTTAAAAATAGAATCAAGTTTTTTTGTTTTGAAATTCGTTTGAATTTTTGAGTTAAACGAGAAAAGGGAAATAGCCGATTTCCGGCAATCCATAGCGAATAAGCTGTCGTAATTCTGGGTGAAGATAGCTTGAGCATTGGTGGTCATTAGAAAAATGACCAGAAGAATTCTAATTCACCATGGTGGCCATGCAATGTTAATGTAGGGTTTAAGGTCAAGATGGTAATGGTTGGGTTCTCGTGATTGTTGCGTGGTCACGGGTGATGTGGAGAAGATCGGTGGTGGGGGAATATGTTCGTGGGTGTCTGGCACAGTTGTAGGTGCGGCGGCGAGTTCGTCAGTGGCTGGAGGTGATGACGAATGGGGATTTTTCCGACTGATTGAGTTACAAGCATTGACAAAATTGCTCAATTTCGATTCTCGGTTCGTTATGATGATTTGGATGGTTGGATGAATTGGTCTAGTCATTGATGACCTGTGGACAGTGGCGACGATGATCAGGATGTCGACGATGATACACGTGCATAGGTGTGGTTGTTTTCGGTTTAGAAGATGTGCTGTTGAGTTGTGAAGAGGAAGACGGACTCGCGTGTTCGAGCTCGAGAATGTCGTGAGTTGGCTCGAGTTATCCTGGTGTTGTACGCGAGGGACTTGAGTGAGCTGTTAGTTTTAACAGTTTAAATTTTAACCCAAACTGTTTTAAATCAAAGAAAAAAAAGAAGACGTTCTCGGTATTGTTTTCAAATACATATGAGTTAAACCCAATAGGTAATGTTTGAATCAGTTTATAAATTTGAATGAAATTAAGTCTTTAAATTTTAAAAAAAAAATCAAGTTAAACCAATTTTCTTGAAAAATCCATTTCTTTGAAATGTATAGTTGTATAAATTAATTTATGTTATTTGTTTAACTTAAATATATTAAGTTAAAACCTTAAGTTATTTTCGAACTTAATTTGAAATGTAAAAAGGTCATTAACAAGGAAATGTTTTTATCCTAAAAGCTTAATTAAAGTGATAATAAATGGGAAAATTAAAGAGGGATTAATTAAATGAGTTACTTAATGATTAAGGTTAAGTTTAGTTAATAAATTTAATTAATTATTGATAAGGACTACTTAAGTAATTAATTCATAATAATTAATTTAATTAACTAATAACTATGATAGATTAATTTATGATTTGAGATTGATTAATCAAGTAATTAAAGATTAATTACTTTAAAGAATAATTAATTAATATGGTTAATTAAGGAAATTAATTTAAGAATAACCAATTAAATGTTTGTAATTAATTAATTATTAGTTAACCCTGACTAGGAATTATCCACAAGAAAATGATCTGGTTTAAATTTATCAGATATCTAAATTGAATTTTCTTATGGATGTCTGTATTCTATTGGATGTCGTGAATTGTTTGATATTCTGAATACGTGATGCTTTGCGACATATCCTGATTTGTGTTGTGATCGGTAGTATAATTTATTATCTGAGATGAGTATAATTTATTATCCGTGATATATTTTTATATGTGATCTGTGTATGAAAGATAAGCGTTACAATTTATATCGCTTATCAAATATATTATTGCATTTTGATCTGTGATGGTTGAATGTTGTTGCACTATTGTGTGTGTAAAACCCTGGACTACACCCTACACACACAAATATGGATTTCACGAGGAAATCAGTTAAGTCACAGAATTTTTTTTAACAATTTTAAAGATTTAAGTCTTGAATCCAAAATAATTTTGGAATTGTAATTGAAAGCTTTTGAAATGAATTTTCAAAATAAAAGTTATTTTAAATAACTTGATAAAGTTTCGAAATTTAAATAATTGGATTTAAATTTGAATTCAAAATTTGGAATTGAATTCTATGATTTTAAACTGGGGATTAAAGATGTTATACTAGTTATATATGGGTTAAGACATATTAAATGTATTGATTTGGGAATTTGAATTTAATTCATGGGCTTTAATCGTGCAAATATAATTGGATTTTTCTGAAACGAAAACTAATTGTTTTCAAATAATAAAAGCTTTCACGTAGGTAAGGAACTTCCAATTTGGGTTAAAAGGGATTTCAAGTCTAAAAATGAAAATGGTTTTTCCACGTTATGAATAAATCTTTGGAAACGGTTCTGAAAGCTATGAACTAAATTTTGATTTAAAGATTGGATGAGTTAATCTAATTTAAAAGGGCATTTGTTTGAAAGAATATGAATGAATCTTTGTGAAAGATTGGTGAACTTTGTTAATTGAATCTTTTTATTTTAAAAGATTGGAAATGGTAATTTGTTTTAACCATTTGAATGAAAGGTTTTGGGCTTTAAGCTGTGATTTAACTGAGACCCCAGTATCCATATGATTTTTAATACTGCGCTCGTTGTTCGGTTTAGCCGGGGGGAGAACCTTTGTGTCATATAACCCCTTCCAAATAATGATACGTCGTTATGTATAGCATTTGAAGACCGGTGGTGAAGACCGAGTATTTTCGAGAATGAAAGGATAACCCATCGATTGTGTCTGCACTGAGTCGCGTCGGTATAGAGATTCCCTAAGTGATGGGAAGTCCAATAGGGATTATGAATACCCGGATTGCAAGGACTTTTTCGGAAGTGCCTTCGGTTCTATCGAACCCAGAATAGACTTGTATGGATTGTATGTCTGACATTACATTTTGAGATATAAAGCAGATTTTTTTCAAATACATTTTTGTTGGCCGCGGAGAATTTATTCTCTTAGCTAAACACCCTTCTCTGAGGCGTACGAGCTTAGAGGTTATGTAGTTGAAGGTTATCAGTAATATAGTCCCAACTTGGTAATGTGGCATGCTGAGTGCTGCTGATCATTTGTTGATCAAAGCATAGCTTTTGTGAAAGGCGTAGCTTTGTGGACGAGACTTCGTCAAACCTCACAACCCGGTAATGGTCAAAACAGGAAGAATGCAGCAAGGTTATTTGGGGATAGCACCCCCTTAGGGTATGTTCATTTCCTTCTGGATAGAGGTGGTATCATGGTATGGAGCCCCGATATTTAACATATGTGGTTATTGCGAATTTATTACTTTGTGGTTGTTGGTTGTCGGGATGTTGGGATAAAGGTCGGTTACGACCGGGGGATGGCATACTAGTGTCAGTAGTTACCTAGTTAGAGGTAACCCGGCCTTGTACTAGCAGAGATCAAGTTAGGTTCTCGGGGACTCCTTCCAGAGGCGTACCCATGTGGCAGTGGGAAGTTCCTTGGCCTGACCATTTGTTGGAAATCCAAAGAAACAATACGAGCCCTGTACAGTTTTACTTGTAGAACCTGCCATCTAATATGGTAGCTATAGTAGGCATAGTATAATGGCACCTATGCTGGCTAAGATTAATATTGTACTTTCGAAATGCTTTCCTGCACTTGCACTTATAGAATAATATCAAAGAAATTCACGTATCAAGCATGTTTGACTATCATAAGGAGAAATCTCCTCCAATTCTGCATTTGCATTGTGTGTGTGGCGGGAGGCCTTATGGTAGTAACATTTTCTAAAAGCATTGCGGATCTATTTTAAAATATTTCTTTGTTTGTTTTTAAAATAAACTGTTTTTGTTACTCATACCAGTCCCACGACTGACCTAGAGTTTATTGTTTCTCTCCTAAACTCTGGGTGCCTACTATTTTCCACACGGGCAGTTTAGAGTTGGTTTTTTCAAATAGTTAAGTTCAGTATATTATCTGGAGCTAGTTCCATCTTTGGATCGGACTACACTTGATTTTCTTTGTACATCGTTATTGGGAGTTCGAGCTGCTGTTGGAGTTCTTCCTTGAAGACCATCTTTGAGATTATCCACTGCTGGTGTTATCTATTTCTTTTCGCTGCTATTTCTTGTATCATATCTCTGGTGTATATTGATTTGTATATTGATCAGATATTGTATATTGATCATTATATCAGATATTTTATCAATGGTGTATATCAATGTATTATTGATTTTTCTTCCGCTCTGTTGTTATACTTAATTGTGTTATAAGCTCCGGCTCGACTCGAATAACGCTTGAATCTGCGACATTCGAGTGCAAGTGAAGTACGTGTGTCGATTTTCGAACGTTGAAATTTGGATCCTGACAATGAGTGATTTGAAAACTATTGATTTGTAATGGTACTCAACTTGTAAATTGAAATCTTATATGATCGAAGTCTATATAAGTGTGATTTGATATACTATTAATTTTGGAAAGTATTTGATTTGAAAATGAAATCTTATATATAATGGAATTTATATAAGCATGATTTTTGAAAACGATTTTGAAAAGGTACTATATGATGCATATTTTCAAAGAAAAGATATGGAAAGTGCCTTCTGCTTGATATCCGCTTTGTGGCCACACCACGGATTCATTCTATCGATATTATTCTCTCTGATTCGGGTTTTTCGGATATGATGCTCGAGTGCCCTTCGAATTCCATGGCGATCTCCATGGTCTTACGAGCGTGACTGCATAGCGCAACTGCCTGGCTGAGATGACCTAGGGGTACGGATTGTTTCCTGGAGGATCCAGGCGTAACCAATGTGTATCCTGCAATCTATGCAGGTCGCATTAGTAGCGAAACTGCCCGGCTGAGATGGCCTAGGTGTACGGATTGTTTCCTGGGGGATCCAGGCGTAACCGTTGTGTATCCTGCATTCTACTAGTCATCATGGCGTAACTTGCAGGGCTGAGAAAGCTTACGGATACGGATTGTTTCCTGGGGGATCCAAGCGTAACCATTGTGTATCTACGGTCCATGGTTAGACAAATGTTTGGTTTGGTTAATTTGTTTGGATCATACTTTCCATATCTGTTGTTTTTAAAAGGTTTTACAAGTATTTTCACTGGGTGTTGAAACAAGTCTATTAAGTACTTGGAGAATTCTAGCTTTGCGCCTGATCAACGCATGGCCAGAATTAGCAGGAACGAAAGCAAACTTTTTAAGACACCGAGTTATAAAAGTGTTTTGATAGTATATTATATAAAGGATATTTGATCATTTATTTTAATTTCCTAAATAATTTAAAATGCTTTAAAATATTGTTTACTTCGAACTATCAAATTTGAATCAAATGACTATTTATCATATTATAAATTGTTTAAAATGTTGTAAATATAAAATTTCAAATTGAAATTTATATGGTTTTAAAATAATGGTCCATCCTTGTGCTCCAACCTATTTTTCCTTCTAGCTATTCCTACCTTCTTCTTCTTCGAGGGTCTTTTCCGCAATTGTGGAAAGAGTTGGTTCTTTGGGTTATCGTCTGGATTTGCCAAGAAGCTATCTAGAGTGCATGACGTACTCCATGTCTCACATCTTCTCTAATATCTTCATAACTCATCTCTTATTGTTCAGCCTTGTACTTTTGATAGTTTTGATATTTAGCAAAATCTGACTGTCGAGAGTAAGCCACTTCGTATTGTCAACGGAGGTACGAAGCAGCTAAGAAGGGAATTTGTTTGTCTGGTCGAGGTACGATGGGGTACTGATGATCGAGATTGTACCCGTAAAATGGAGGAGAGCATTTGTGCTTCGAATCTGAAATTGTTTATCCTGGTACTATTTGTTGTCTATCGTGCTTTCCTTATTTTCCTTGTTCGTTCTTTTCGAGGACGAAAAGATTTGAGTGGTGGAGAGTGTAACAACCCAGTATTTTGTGATTATTTTAATTAATTATTTAAATTATTTAAATTGAAACTCCTAATCTAAAAACTTTCTTTTATTTATTAAAATGAATAAATTTTGTTATTTTAAAAGTATATTTTGATTTTGTGTGAATTATAATTTAAATAGGATATTTCCAGAAAAGTGGATTTTTTAGTCAATCTGGTCAAACTTTGACTTTTAAATTTAAAATTTAAATTTTTAAATTTTTGAATTTTATCTTTTATTATTAATATATATTGAATTTCAATAATACTGCTTTTCGTTTCGTTGAAATCCGATTTATATTGTGAAAGTTATGCTTTTTACAATATTGTATGTAAATTGATTTATTTAATAAAATTGTCTATTTTAATTTATATAAATAATATTTTTATTTGTCAAATCATATTCTAATATGTGTTATATGACATGTTAGGCATATATTTTATTTTAAACATTTTTAAAGTGATGTTATAATTTTTCCAAAGCTTATTGTATTTATTTTCAATTTTTATAACCTAGTTTCTATTTTTAAGCTATTTTCTTAATTTAATAATATTCATTTAAAATTTTACTTATTTTATTCATTCATTATTTTTCTGTGTTTTTATTTTGTTTATAATCATTTTATATGTATTTAAAAAGGTAAAAAGAATTTTGGAAATATGAAGAGTTTTGACCTTTTGTATACCCTGCCTTTTCACATTTCAACTTACCTTTTCACACCAAACATCACATGCATTCAATTGCTGGCCATATCTCCTCTTTTCAGCCGACTTCATTATCGTTTTTCATGAAACTTTTTGTTTCTCAACTCAAAAAAAAAAAATTCGGCCACCATCCTTGCAAAAATTATGGTAAAACTTCTTCTTTCTTTTCACTTTTTATTGTTTTGTTGTGGTTTTTGCACTTGCTCCATCTTCTTTGTGCTAGGCCTGCCACCTCCATCACCATGGCCGCCGCCGCCACCGCCTATTCCAGCCACCATACCCTCCTGTCCACTGCCATTCCTGAGCCGAGCCATCCTATGTTGAAGATCCACCTAAAAATACACAAAAACTTCACATATACAACCATAGCTGATCACTACTTTTTGCCACCACTCCACCATCATGCTTGGCCGACCAAACACCACCACCACCACGAACCTGAGCTTCATACCTTGCCACATCTGTAGTTGACCCTCCAAAATCAGGCCGTACCCAATCCATGCTTGGCCGAAGTCATTTAGGCCTTGTAATCCATGTTGTTGCTTGTTGTTGCCTCGTTTTGTGAATTCAAGCACACATATGCCTTCATCTCCTTTGTATTGCTTTGGCCGACCCCTACATGACCTCAACCTGACTTAACCTGATCCAAAACCATCCTATTACAGTGCATATCCAGTCCATAGCTGAAGCACGGGTGGTTGAATGCAAGTGCAAAAGTTTAGCTATGTATTGTACTTATATTTCTAGCTTTGTTAATGATAGTTTGGTTTGAAATATACGTATTGTACTTTTTTTTGTTTATTACGAAACAAGGCTATTAGCTTTGGCTCTCCCACACTCGAATCATTGTCATGCTATCATGCCTTTGTGGATCTCAATTTGTGTACTTTGGTTGTTGTCTTCAGCTTATACCAGTGAGTTATTCTCACCAAACAGTTTTATACTTATGTGACTAGTAAACCGATCACATTTGAATATGTAAAATGCATCTTCATGCTACACCTGCCATGTTATGATCATATGATGTTCACCTATGCTTATTTACCTACTATATCATTTGTTACTTTTGTATAATGCTATTCTATTATTTATATCAGCTTATCACACTTCAAAATTCCCTTTAGATTAGAATCACTATGGGTTGAAATGATACGTACCCGAACGGACTTTAGAATAGGGAAAATTTGTTATGGCCTGAAATGATAGGCCTGAGCGATTTTTATTTATTTCATTTACTTGGGATTGCAGGTTTGAAATGATCAAACCCGGATTTTCTTCGTAAATTACAGATCGAAATGATATATAATCCGTATCACTTCACTTAGGATAGAAAATGATATACGGACTCGTGGTTAAAATATATTTTTCTAAAAATTTTAAAGTATTTTAGACATGTAAATATTATAATATTTTGATTTAAACTTAATTAAAAATGATTTTCGTAAAGTATTATTGATTTTCTCAAAATTTATAAGTGAAATTAATTAACGGTAAAGTAGAAATTTGAAATATAAGTTATTTTGGAAATTTTATTTGGTTATAAAAGGAATTTAAATTAAGTAGGAAAATATGATAAATAAAAAAAAATTTAAAATGAAGTTAAAATGATTTTTATAAAGTATTAATGATTTTTGAATAAATTAAGATGTGAAATAAATGAATATTTAAGTTGAATTTTGAAATATAACTTAAACTGGAAATTTTTGAATTTTGTTTAAAAGTGAATTTTAAATTAAGTAAATAAGATGAAAAATAAGATATTTGAAAATTTAAACTTAAATGTTACGTTAAAACATTAATTTAATGAATTGATATTTAATGCTTGAATTTAATATATGAATTATTGTTATATTTTGATTTTTGAGTGAATATTTAACTTTATAAAATCATGAATATAAGGATTATTAAATGATTGTTTCAAAAGTGAATATGTATGATTTCAAAAGTTTAAAATGATTTAAATAAAAATTTATTTGTTTATGAAAGTATAGTGAATATTTGAAATTTAATTAACAGCATTTCTGAAATGCTATTATTTCTAATGTAAAGGATATTGCAACATTTGTAAATGTTGTAGTTGATAGAAATGAACTAAATGGCTAAAATGAATTAAGGGCTATTACAGCACTTGGTAAGTATTGTAGTTGCTGCACTTAACTAAAGTTTTAATTGAAATCTAAACCTATTACAGCATTTTACATGCTGTCTTTTGTCAAAATTGAATTGCTTTTAAACATAACTTTCCGTACCAATTTCTAAGCGATGTGAAAGTTGAATTTTCATTGTTTTAATAAATTTGAGTGAATAAATGAACTTTGAAAGGGCTAAAATTTTGGGAACTAAATATTTGATTTTAAATATAACGACTTCAAATTTTAATGGTTTAAATGAAGTAAATTGTTTTGAAATATAAACCATTTTGAAATGTTACTTGGAAGGATATTTAAATTAAATAAAATGAATGTGGTTTTGGAAAAATATTATATTTTGATATTTGAAATGAATTTGAAATGATATTGAATTTTGAAATTGATATTTGATTTAAAAGTATAAAATAGCATTTTTTGAATTTTAACCACAAGATGTATCTAACTTATATTTTAACGGATCTTTAGAGGATGGGCGGTCCCAGTCATCCATTAAGTTACTTGTATCTTTAATACAGTTCACTTGAGTTTGTTTACATTATATAAGTATATATGTCCTGACTCGAGTGTTTTGTGTTTTACTTTACGCTCGGGCCAGCCTGAGTATTTACCGCTTAGCTTTGGATTTCTTTTGTGGAGCTAGGAATCGCTGGAGATTATGCTTGTCTAGTTATCTATTCCTTTTCAGTTTCATTTGTTCTATTTCACCTCTGGTATTTATAAACTTCTATATATTTGAGATTTCTATTGTATATGTTTTCAGACTGATATTATGTCTTACGTTTTGAGAGTTTGTTATGGTAGCTTCATGAACTACTATGGTATTTTAATTTCTGCTACGAGTTATTCTGATATTTCTGTGTCTGTGATTCCGTGATTGTTTTCATTTGCTCCAAATTTATTTACAATGCGGTATTTTAAGCAATTCAAGTCCGACATGTATGGATGCAAATGGTTGAAAATATCGGGTTGTTACATGTATTTTATTTCAAACTTTGTTGTTTATAAAGTAGCTTCATGAACTACTATTTGTCTATTCCGCTGCTCATTATTGTAATAATCTATGTCTATGATTTTGTGATTTATTTATTTACTATATATGTAGAGTTTTGCCTAATTAAAATTGACAATCTGATATTTTGAGAAATTCAAGTCCAACATGTGAGGACGCAAATTGTTGAAAATACCAGGTCATTACAGTTTTAGATTTTGACGAAACTGTTTCATTGGATCCATAATAATGAATTATTGCATGTCGTCAAATGTCAAGACAATTGGATGTATTGTTTGGTCGTCCGAGACTGAAACCCGTAGAAATTAATTAAAGGAATTTAATTTAGTATAATTGGGTCTAAAAAGCTATCTTTCGCATATGATCGAATTAGGCCTCGAGACTAATTCCATTGTATTTGAGATAAGGATGTAACATATAGAACGCCAGGCGGCATGCTTCATTTGGAGTTCAAAATTTTAGCGAGTGAATAGTGCCATGAAAATTGGCTATAAAAGGACTTGAAATATTTTCATTTGCAAAGCCAAAACTTTATAAACCCTAGCCGCCATTAAAAACAAAGCTCGTTCCAATGGCTTGAATTGCGTTGGATGACCGCATGCCATATTAGTCCTCGAGTTCAATAGCGAGTTGATCGACGTGAGTGATGAAGGATGTAGACCGTGGAGATAGAGTTTGGTGAAGCAGAGCGGTGTCTAGGGAGGCGCAAAATCACAACATTTTGATGAACGTCGGAGCTTGGAGGCACGAGCGCATGTGGCATGAGGCATGGCGCGAGCGTTGGGCATTAGATCTAGGCGTAGCACTAGCGAAGACGTGGGTCTAGGAGGTTGCGATTTGGATTTTGATGTGGTAGAGATGTTGCCAGGGTTTGAGAAATGCCTGAATAAGAGAGGGAAAGTGATTTAAGATTTAAAATTTTATTTTTTTAAGTTAATTTGGTTTAATTATTTCAAAACGATCATTAATTCACAACTTTTCTATATGAGGTCCAAATTGAACGCGATGAGTTGCATTGTGATCATATCAATGAATATTACGCTATGGAATTGGAATAGATGGATTCGGAGCTCGTAGAAATTTGGGTTAAAATTGAACATCTGTTCAATTTTAATTCAAAGTGGAACGTTTGACGAAACTAAAATCAACGTGAGTTTAGCTAACATTTTTGGTTAATCTGAAATATTATTTAGTCAATAAAATTTAATTATTGGATGTGTGAATATTTTATTGTTGTCCGTTATTGATTATTTGGATAATTTACTAATTTATATTGTTGGTTTGGATATATTTCCCGCCTGGAGCAGATAAGACCCTATTACATTCCCGTATAAGAGTGGACAACCATTTGTATACGAATCCCATCTCAAAGCGGTTGATTTATATTTTTTTGATCATATACTATAAGTGATGCAGAAGAATAGGTTGGAGGTATCCAACAGAATTCCTCACACTATTGATTTTATTTTTCATATATATTGTGACATATGACTTGTTGAATATCATATTTGATGACATGAATATGATTTTGAATATTTAGTGCTTTTGTGACGACCGGAATTTTCGAGCATTTAAAATCGGGATATTTAATTGATTTTAAATATTTAAAGGTTAAATTTTTACTTGAATCTCAAATATCATTAATTATTGATAATTAAATTATTGAATTAAATAACTTGAAGTTGGATAAAATATTGAATCTGGAATTCTAAGCCTATTAAAGATAATTAGAAGGCTTATAGAATTTATATTGATAACACTGAAGATAATAGAAGTTGTAAAATTGAAAATTAACAGTGATTAATTCAGTTTTAAAATTTATACTGTTTTAAATTGAATTGAAAAATAGCCTTCCGAGGCACAGTCTCGGAATTAGACGAAACCAGTTTCATTGGGTCCGTAATATTGAATTATTATCGGATTTCAAATTTCGTATTGATTGGAGTTAGTGTGTGAGGGTACGATATAATAACGCACTGAAAACTTAATTGGTAATAATTCAATGAAATTTACTTAGTCAAGCTTCTCTTATACGCCACTTCTTTTCACTTAAATCCGTGTTTCCCTTTCTCTTCTTAAAGGACAGGCAAGTTCAATTCCTTTTGAAAATCAAAAATCAAAATAATAATAATAATAAATAAAAATAAAATATATAATAAATAGATAAATAAAAGAAGCTTCAAGAGGTAGCTGTAAGCCTCGTATAATAAAAGAAACGAGCAACACAATAGGGGCGGAAACCCCCCTTACTTCTTACCAAACCCCGAAATCACTCAGTTACAAAAAAACGGGGAGAGCGGCCTCTCCTCAAAATCGAGTTCGCCGCCTGTCAATAAGGTCGTGCGACTCGGTGGAGGTTATGGCCTCGCGAATATGCGTCGTCGATGATGCTTGTGACATGGAATGCGAGGAAGGAGGGCTGAGCGATGATGGCGGTGATGTATGGGGAGACGTGAGCACGTCAAGAACAAGGGAAGCCGCATCCTTTTCTCTCCGTTGTCAAGGAATTTAAAGATCGGCTTGGAGCATGGAATCGCGTGCGCGAGATTAGGTCAGATCCGAGGATTTGAGCACGATTTCGAGATGACATGCGAGTCATTTTGTCGAATAGCAGATCTGGGGGGGATCTCGAGTGGCATGCGTACATGGGGTTTGGAGCTCAGTCTCGCTCGAGCGAATGGTGCAGGCAGTGAGGGAGGCGAGCTCGTGAAGGAGAGGCACTCGCGAGGGTTTTGTTATCGTGGACGTCTCGGTGGCGAACGAAGTGGGATAGCCTCAATTCGTTTCCCAGTAAGGTATACCAATCTGATTTGTTTTATTTTATATAGGTATAAATGCAGATTTTTTTTTGATATGCAGAAATTTTATAGATAAGATTTGAACCATAGACATTTTAAATACGGAAGTTTATATGAAATTAAAATTTTAAGATAACAGATGGAGGTAAATGTTGTTAATAAATTTATTTCAATTATTTAGTCACTAAAGAAGATGTTAAAGGAAAGAATCGGTTTAAACTGAAGTATTAGTTGATTAATTTATTTAAAGGAAAAATCAGTTTAACTTAGTTATTTGTTTAAAACTAAAGCATAGTTTAATTAGATAAGTAAGTAGTAATTAACTGTTCAAATAATTCAAATAATAATAAATCGTGAATTGTTATACAAGGTTTAAAAATCAAGGGAGCAAGTCAGTTTGGAATAGATTGCGAACAACAAAGCAAAGGTGAGTTAATCTCACTCAGCTGATTATAAATTTAAATTTAAATGATTAAATTTAAATGATTGTTGGGATGGTTGAATTGTTTGATGTGATATAATATGATATTTTGGAATCGATGTATTATATTGTGCTAACATCTGTGGATGCAGGGAAAACAGGTCGGAGGGATCCAACTGGATCCATCAACATTTATTTAAATTATTTAATATTCTCTGTTCTGATTATTTGATATTCTATAATGAATTATGTGGAAGTATTGAATGTTATGGCTTGGTTGATATAATTGGGTACAATGAATTACCAAAATAATATGTATAAAAAAATTGGATTTTTGAAGAAAATAAAAGAAGTGAATCTGTAAGTAAAGTAATTATAGAATAAATTTAAGAATGAATTGGAGAAGGAATAAAGTGACTTTAAATTTCTAATAAGAAATTGTGAGTATAGAAAGTAAAACTTGAATAAACAGGAAGTTAATGAATTTTGAAATTCATTGTTATTATTTTAAAAAAAAAACAAAACATTTATTTAAAATTCAGGATTTAAATTACTGGAAAGAATAAAGAAGAAATTGACAATAACCTGAAATTTGTATATTTCAGTTAAAAGGGTTTGAAATCAAACAGAAAATAATAATAATAAAGATCCTAACTAATGGATTTTTGAAATGAACTGATAAGTAAAGAAATTTATTTTAAATTGAATAAATTGGAAATCAATTTGGGAAATTGATTTGAATGATTGAGATTTGTAATTCTCCCTGGATAACCAAGTACGTTTTCAAAGTAAATTCTTAAATATAAGTTAAAAGATTTTAAACTTGTTCTTAAAAGTATGTTTTGTAAAATTTATTATTCTAATATTTAAAGCCTTAAGTAAGTATTTCTTTTTAATCTATTATAAACAGTAATTATTTAAAGAATGACTTAGTATTATGTTTTTAAAAGTGGAAACCTAGTTTTATATTTTATAAAGTAGCCTTATTTTCAAATATTCATATAGTATGTATTTTTAACAAATTATTAAAGTAATTTTAACTTGAATGTTTTAAAGTATATTTTTAAAAGTAAAGTGTTTTAAATTAATATAGAAAACCTAGTTTTGTGCTGGGTGATGCCAGTGGAAATAGGAATACTTGGAATTTATTCTGAGAAAGGTAGATAGTTTTGAAAACTAATTTCAAAGGAATTTGAAAAGTGGAAATATATCTTGTGAAGATATTTTTGAGATAAATAACTAATTTGGGAGAAATCATTTATTGTTTGATGGATGTTTGTGAACATAAATTGATAGTTAAATAACCGACTATCAATATTGGCCAAATGCGTTGATCGTTTCGAAGAGACAGGGATCGAGATTTATTTCTCGAAAACCACTTCGATCCGGTTTGTACGTTTCGTGTAAACGATTGTGGATTCGAAGATGGAGCAGTGAAGTGCAAGGGCTAGTCTCTACTAATCCTGAGGATATTTCCAAAACGGATGTAGTAGGAATAGTGCCTTCGGTTCCGTTCGAACCCAGGACAGACTTGTATGGATGAATGCTTGCGAAACATCGTCTGGTGGGCGATGGGCATTCTAAGGGATATGTTCTATAAAGGTAACGCTTAGCCTCAAGCCTCATCAAATGGGAATGACTGAAAATCAGGGGTTATGCAGCAAGGCTAGGTGAGTAGCACCCAAGCAGGGTGAGGTCATTCCAGTCTAGATGTCCCTTTTTATTTCGGCTTAGTGGGCGGTTGCTGATCCCAAACGCGGGGTGATCTCACTCGGGATTATCCAATAAGGGGTAGTCCCGGCCTTGTGTTGCAGGGGAGCGGGCGTACTCCTCGGTACGGTGATCTTGGCCCCGTACTGTGACAGGTGGTACCCCAGTGCCTAGTCATTGGTTGGAAATCCATTCTCCCTACGAGCCTTGTACGAGTTTTGTTTGTATTACCCACTCTGTGGCTAGTAGCTGGAATTTAATCATGTAACAATTTCGGCTATTTTATAAGTATTTGTATATAGACCCTATTATAATATGAGAGGATTTCTATAAATATTGTTTTAGCTATCGTAAGGTAAAAACCCGACATGTTTATTTGTGGCGTGGTCTTACGAGATGCTTTTGTTTCCAAAGAAATTTTGAAACTTTAATAATCAATTGGGTGTGATTTTCTCACGTTGGTATTCCAGACTGACTCGGGTATTATTTAACTGTGATGCTCGGGTCAGACCGAGTATTATAGGATACAGGATATGATGCTGTGGGGCTCAGGAGACGAGCTGGATGACGAGACGTACTTTCGTACTTGTTTTATATATATATATATATATATATATATATACCGCTGTATTGAGTTGATGTGTATCTGGTTGTATGTTGTTGATGTTGAGCTATGATTGATGTACTCTGATGATGTAATATATAAACTGATACATTTTGTCTTTGAGTAAAGATTATTTATTATATATTATATTTTATTCCGCTGCGATGGTTAGATTCTGTGGTTGATTTCTATTCTCTTCTTCTACCTCTTCTTCTTTAACCCAAATGGTTCGTATTTCTGTACAACTTTAGTTGATTTAGGAAAGAATAGTGTTGACTCAAGGGGTACGGGTTTGCGGGTCGTTTCAGCTTTAGTAGCATTGGGCTTTATCGTTGGCATTTTAAAATACTGTAAAATAATGATTTGATTTGAAAGGGATTTCAAGGTGATTTTTGAAATTTTATGTGTTTAGTAATTTTTCTTAAATTTATTTAAAGAACATATTTACTTTAAAATAAAAGTATTATTTTTAAATATTATAAATTAATAGTTCATGGAATATTTTAAATAGAGATTTTTGAATTATGGACAAAAATTTTTAAACCTTAAAATATGTCTATCATTTATAATAAAGGGATATGCTTTAAAGAAAATAGAAAAATTTGATGTGAATATTATTAATCATTTTGTATAAAGTGATGTTTTACAAATCAAGTAAAGATTTGTAAAATCTTATTTTGTGAATAAAAGTATGGATTTATAAACAGTATTATAAATCAATGGAATTATTATCATTTAACAAATTGGTTAAATAAATAAAATGGTGGGTTCATTATAAGATATGGAAGTTTGTTTTAGAAAATAATTGACTCCATTTTAGAATACAACGTGAGGGTAAATTTGGGAATGTTAAACGATATTTTATAAATAGAAAGTGATTTATAAAAGAAATTTATCCACATGGGGGCAATGTTAAAAGTGGATGGTGATTGATGTTTTTAAATGGGATTTATAAATAAGTGAGATCTATAAAGGAAATAGAGTAATAAATGGAGTTCATAAATAAAGGACTTTATGAAAGGGAGTTTATCAAAGAGAAGGAGATTCATAAACATAATTTTATAAATATGAAAATGATCGCGTTGGATATTAAGTATGGATTTTTATCAAGGACGTATATTTACATTTAAAAGTTGTTTATTTATATTAATATTGTTTAAAAGTTATTTATCATTATTTTAATGTTTTGAAAGTTAATTATTTAAATTATTAGTACGGTTTGAAATTAATAATAATTATTTATGAATAAAGTTTTGGAAAGTAATTGTTACTATTTATAATAATGTTTAAGATAAATTTTCATTGTTTTATTTAGGATATTCTGGAATTTAAATAATTAATATTTTAAATTTTTTTAAAGTTAATGTTTACTTATTTTTAGTGTCTACTATTATATAATAGTGTTTTTAAGTAAATAGTTAGAATTTATATTATAAATGTTTTGAGCTTTATAAATAGGGTTTTATAAGCTGTTTGGATTTATAATGGAGTTTATAAATTATTTTAGAATCAAATAAAATGGGGAATCTTCCCCAAAATTTTGGTGAATATACTTGTACCGTTGGGATAAGTATATTGGTATTTTTTTCAAGTATTGAAAAATATGGATTTGTGTGTGTGTGTGTGTGTGTGTGTGTATATATATTTAAAAAGAAATTGATTCAAGTATTACAAAGTGAATTTAAAATTAATGAAAGATTAATTGAAAGGAGGTTAGTGGTCGCTTGTGTGCTTAACCATTATGGTTTCCCCTGTGAAATTGAATCCTTGATTGAATGTTTGTTATTCGATACTTAAATTACCAACTATCGGGATTGGACCCAAAACATAACTTTGGAAATATCTATGAGTAACATGTGAATTATACGGCATAGTAATCTCGGATGATTTTGTACTATGCATATAAATCTTGTTTCGTTCTCCAAGGACAATGATAAGGAAATCCATCCACTAACTGTTAGGAGGTGATCTTCGCTCTTATGTTTGACTGATTATTTCCTAAAGAACCGAGGGTTGAGCTTACTGGGAATTATCAAAAAGTTGTTTTAAATGAGACCGAGGTCAGATATGTTATTCGAAAACCACTTTGATTCAAAAATGCGTTTCGAAATGAAGACACCTTGAAGATGATGGAATTCAAAGAGAGAGCTCTCAAATGTTTCGTTCAGTCCCAAAACGAACTTGTATGAATGAGTGCAGGTATTGCATTATTGCCTGGAGGGCAGTGTTATCATTTCAAGTGGGAAGTAATATATAAAAGTTAAAACGTAACCTCAAGCCTCATCAAGCAGGAATGGCTAAAATAGAGGAGACGCAGCAGGACTAAGTGGATTGCTCCCAAGTTGGGTATGATCATTCTCTATCTAGTGTCTCTATTATCTCTCATTTGTTTGCTTCGAGGTCCATTAACGGAGGGGTGATCATATTCGGTAGTATCCAATAAGGAGAGGCCAGTCCTGTATTGGTCGGGATCTAGGCGAGGTGAATTGTGTTACTTTATCTAGAGATGCACCATGAAGGCAGTACGCAAGTTACCCAGTCATTATATAGAATCCATTCTCCAATAAGCATCGTACGGACTTAGTTGTGCCCAAATATGCTGAAACATGAGATGCAAGCACTTTAGCTATATTCATATTTTATTTTGACCCTTAGGTAAAAACCCGTTTGTGGTACGTGATATCTTTGATTTTCAAAAGTTTGCTATAACTTTAAAATCCAGTTGGGTGTGTTTTCCTCATGCTGGTTTTCCAGACTGACTCAGGTGTTATTTTATTATAATGCATGGGTCAGACTGAGCATATTTAAAGATTGCTATTAGAAGTATTGGAGCTCAGGAGACAAGTTGGAGGTCTTTAGGTCGTATTCACGTATATGTTTATTTTCCACTGTTTTGTTGTTGAATTCACCAAGACATACTGTTATAACTGTTCAGGCTGATGATTGTGATTTGTTTTTGTATTCTGATTGATGTATGTATATAAAAGTTTCTCTTTTGTAAAGATCATTGATGTTATATTATATATTGTTCCGCTATGATTGTGAGATTCTATATTATTGATAGTTTCTTTTCTTCTTCCCTTCTTCTTTCCTCTTTCTTTCCCATAACTATCCATCTTTTCGTTCACTTTAGATTGGACATGTGTCCTATATTGTAAACTTGAATTGTACAGATTGGCAGGTCGTTACACTTTGGTATTAGAGCTTAGGTTGAGCGAACACCTAGGCTTGGTGGAAATTTACTCATTTGAGATAGGGTAAGCGAGACCCTAGGATTAGTTTGAGTATTATATTTGTGAGAGTGTATTCTCTAGTGATATAAAAATATTTTATATTTTGTTAATTTCTCTGTTGAGTGGCTTATGAATTCTAGTTGATACGTGGAATGCCGTGATATCGATGGGGTTTCTAAACGCTTAAAAAAAGGCAAATCGACACAGTATTGTTTTAAGAATTTGTAAATGAAATAATTTTACCTAAATTTTATTTTATATATAAATGAATAATTTTTTAGAAATATGCTATATTTGGCTGTTAGTAAATGATAATATTTGATTATTATCATTTGTTATTCTAATATAATTTTTTATTATTATAATCAAAACAACCATAATTATTGAAATAGGTTATATAAGAAAGTGAAATTATAAATATGAACTACAGGATATTGATTATAATTATAATCAATATTTACGAATTGATATTACATAAGAAGTGAAATTTTATAAATATGATTCATAAATGGAAAGGAAATGAAAATTGTATAAGTGTATTTATAAATATGATTTGTAAATAAAAAGGATTTAAAAGCTGAGAATTCGAGAATTTAAATCCCTTTGATTTTGAAATATTGTTTTCAAATGCTTGGAAAAATAATAATAATATTTTAAAAATGTTTTGACTAGAAATATTTTTAAAAAATGATTTATAGGAAATAAAAAGCATTAAAATCACTTTAGTCGTTGGAAAATAATATCGATGATGACTGCGACATAATCGACGTTCATTTTCGAGTTTCTAAGTGATGGATTGCTATCTTAGTGATTTTCCATTGACGTTTTGTTTTGGTAAAACAAATTTGTTTTAGATTCCAGAAGGGGAATTTAATATATAAAGGAGTTATGCATATATATGATTTCAAAATGATTTGAAACAAAACCGGGTGCTTAAAATTCTGAAATTTTTTATCTAAATGTTTTGAGAAAACATAAGATAATGAGTTTTGAATTTTTAATTTGGAAATGGTATTGATAAGAAAAATAATGCAAATTTTGAGGTATGAAATTAAAATTTAACATAAGTAAGGTTAATTGAAATTGAATTTGATTTGCAATGAATTAATTAGGTGAACTAATTGTATAAATTAGTGAAATGAATATGAATTTGAGTTATCAGATGGAACTCAACTTGATTATAAAATGAACTGAATATGTTTGGAATGTTATTTGATAAAATTGTATATGAACTTAAGTTATAAAGTGAAATAAACATGAGTGTTGTTGTTACGACCCGAAAATTTTAATGGTTTTGTAACGTAATTAACTGCAATTTTGCTTGAAATTAAACAATAAAATTTGGCAATGAAAATTTGATATTTGGTATGCCTCTATTTAAACATAGATAATGGCAAATTTTTATTAGAAAATATGAAAGTAAATTATGTTGTGTAATTTTCAGTTTAAATCGGTTAACTTGATGAAAATAAAATGTTTTCAAAATCTTGATGCTTTTATATATAAAATTTGTAAATCATTTTTTGAGCAAGGTGAAATATTTCATTTTAAAAAATTTGGACTGCTATAGCTCCGTTATCTTATTTTTAACGAATTAGCAGCATTTTCGGCACCGAATATCGACTTTTGTTACGATGATCGTATCGTCCATATCTGTGTACCATTCCGTTCGTCTCATCGTGCTGATCTCCGCAGTACATTCATTTGTATGTTTCGGAGCCCGACGCACGGTAGAGTCTGCGAAAACGGTAACTGTATCGGTATCTGTTTGAAAACCTGTAACGACCCGCCTATCTAACCCCAGAAAGACGTATCATCAATAAGAAAGAAAGGGATTGAAATAGAAATGAATAGAAAGAAGGAAATAACAACATCAGAATCTCACAGCGGAATGGAACAAAATGTAATACATTACATAACTATTACATAGTTTTACATACATCAGAGCAATACAATATCATACAACAGGACAGTCATATACATATATGTCCATATACACATCCAAAATACAGCATATACTAACTACACAGCAGAACTATAGATAGATACATGCGTCTGGTCTTCTTCTCTAAAGCTCCTCCAGAAAATCAATACTCCAAATACCTATCACTTGGCTACTCATAAAAATTTGAGTACCCAAGAGTTTATGAAAAACAAAATATAAACTACGGGTCAGACATGGGTCTGATGTGAGTAAACGGGTTAAAATTGTTTAACTTTGAAAATCATTTGAAAACAAAGGTATCACGTAAGACTCCCCACACATAAATACGGGTAAGTTTTTACCTTACGCTAAGCAAAACATTTTATAGGAAATCCAGTGATATTATAATAGTGTCTAGGGTTTCCAAGTAAATAGAAAATAGCCGAAATTGTTGCATTCATTAAATTCCAGCTACTAGCCACGAAAGTGGGTAATACAGATCAAAACCGTAGGGTCTCGTAGGGAAAATGGGTTTCCAACAATGGCAGGGCTGCTGGGGTACCGCCCGTCATAGTACGGGGCCTAGATTACCATACCGAGGATCACTCCCGACCCCCTACAACACAAGGCCGGAACCATTCCTTACTGAAGAACAATCCCGAACAAGATAACCCCGCAGTTGTGGCCAATAATTGCTCACACGGCCGAAATAAAGGGACATCTAGACAGGGTATACCTTGTCCTGCTTGGGCATGACCTACCTAACCTTGCTGCATCTCCTCTGTTTTAGCCATTGCCGGTTGATGAGGCTTGAGGCTGCGTTTACCTTTAAAGAACATATCTCTTAGAATGCTCATTGTCCACCTAACGATGTGCTGAAAGCATTCAATCCATACCAGTTCGTTCCGGGTTCGAACGAAACCGAAGACATTATCTCGTTACACTCATTTTGGAATCACCCTCAGAGTTAACGACGATAACCCTTACATTCTGAAACACCTTCTCGATCTCCAATTGAAATGTCACGACCTGTCGTTTAATTTTGATCGATGTGGTTTTCGGAATATCGAATTGATACCCGATCCCGGTCTCATTGGAATCCAAACGCCATTTCAAACGCCAAGTTGTCTATTTAACTTAAACGGTTTAATTCAATATTAAGCATTTGCATAAAAGATATCACAGATAAATCATATACAGTCATCACAGATATATCCAGAATATATCGCAACATATCACAGAATATCACTAAACAGATACCAGAGTCAATCAAACAGAATTATCAATTCATTTCAAAACAGTTTGGTTTACTTAACTTAATTAATTACTTAAGAATAAACTACTTTATTCTGCTTAATTATTTACTGATTAATTAACTTATTAAATTTATTGACTATTACTTAATTACTTAGTTAATTAGTTAATAACTTAATTATTAATTAATAAAATTTAATTACTTATTTAATTATCACAAATTATTTTAAATTAATCATTTATTATTAACTAATCATTTATTGTTAACTAATTAATCATTTATCTTTAATTAACCACTTAAGTCAACTACCATTTATTAATTAACTTTAAGTAATTAACTAACGTTCTTAAGTTTTAAATTGATTTTAACACAAAGTCAATTTCTAATTACAAATTTAATTTAAATTTATTAATTTAATTACAAGAATAAATTAATTTATATTTATAATTACCTTAAACTTTACAATTAATCATCTTCTTTTGCAAACCTTTCTTTAATAAATTTAATCAAATATTAACTTAGATAAACTAATATTATTTACTTTATTTAATGTTAATCTTTGTTAATTAAAATTTTAAAGTATTTAGGCAAAACCATTAGGGAGTGGACCCGAGGCAGGCACCACTTTTACTCGAGAAAGTCTCGAGTTCCCCCCATATTCTTCCCCGCGTCTCTCTCTTTCTTCTCATCTTCTTCTTTTGCTTGTTTCTTTTTCTTCTTCTCCCTTTTTTTATCTAGCTTAAGTTATAAATTTTAAACTACTGAACATCGACACTCACGCGCGCGCCAAGCTAAAACTCGAAGCAACTGCCGAAATTCTGGTGTAAAAATCATGCGATGATCACGTCACCAACCGAGACCCCCAAACGCAACACGCTGTTCACCTATCGCCACCGTGCACGTGCACGGTGGTTCGACGACCCTCCGGCAACCCCCACCACCTCCAACAAACCTTAAATCAACTCAATATAAGAAGTCAAAACTCAAATTGTTACGATTGGGTCGAAAACAAAATGCCGCCTGTAACTCGAACCCAAAAGTTCGAACAACCACGAAACACGCTTCGCGATCATCACTTCGGCCGCCAGAGGCTCTGCGCTTCTGACCACAGCTCCATCATCCACTTAGCTTCTTCTCCCTCCAATGTCGTGCAACTCGACGCACTGTGGAGGTTGCGGCGATCGAATGTTCAACACCTTAAAATTTAGGTTTACAAAAGGATATTCGACACCGCCTTCGCCCCCGACATCGTGGCCACCCCCGCCTATTTTTACCACTACCACAGTAGGCTCCTCCACCATGTCTCACAACCCCGGTCACCCCTAGTTCCACCGATCGCCTGAATTTGCCAAGAACCCACTTCCAGTTCATCTATGAATTCCTCTTCGCAAACACAATGAAAAATTACCATTTTTGGTTTAAAAATCCTATCTTCTGATAACAATTCAAGCTGTATAATTAAATTTAAGTTTCATGACACTCGAATATATCAAAAAGTTAAGTAATTCTTGTAAAAATAATTTTGCAGTTACTACCAAACACTATTCTATTAGAAACTATTTCCAGATCTTAAATCACGTATAATCTAGCTTGTTTTGTTTAAACTACAAAATCTAATAATGATTAAATATGTGGATATTGAATTTCTTGATGAATTTTACTCTAAATCCAAATACAGAGAGATAAAGAAACGCCCAGATAAATTTGAATATATATACAGGGTTGAATCTGATGGAAATACTCAAACAATCATTATTTAAATCCTATCAAACACATATTTAGTTCAACTTAAATTCTGAAATAGGTTGTTTACTCACCTAAAATGATTTAACAGAGAGCAGTTTCTGTTTCCAGATGAACACAGTCTTGATCTTTGTTTCCCAGCCTTCAAGCTTTGAATTCCAAACTCCAATCTTTGATGTTGTTGATGTTAAACAAGTTTGTTTGGATTAAGTTCAAGTTGTAGTTTTGTTTTCTCTTTTTTTCCTTTCAGGTTTGCTGTTAAGTTTTGTAATCGAACAAAGAATATGATGTGTGTGTATATAGAACATCCTTGGACAAAATTGTGTCTTCTGGTATAAGCTTCACTTGCATTGTTCAGGTATTGTTTTTATTCATATTACTGTAAATTGAAATGATACATGAAATTTCGGCTACAAGATTATTTTATAACCTGAAATGACAAATTGTGTACTAGCATTAATGAACATGTCTTCATTTTTGTTAACATTTAATTAATGTTTTATGATATTTGCTTATATTTGTACTGGACAAAGATATTGTGAATATGAATTTGTCATCTTTGTTGTACATATGTGTATACAGGTTATGTAAATAGTTGTCTTCTTTTGCAAACATGATTTACACAGCAAACATGTTATTATAATTTTACAACAGCTTGATAAAATCTTTGTTAAAGGTTTTGTGGTGTATAAATGTATGTTATAGGTTATTCTTTTTAACTTATGCACAGATTTGTTTTTGACCTTGCACTTATATTAGTTTCTGTTAACAAATTTTTTATAGTTTTATTTTTATTTGTAATTAAATTTCAAACATTTATTTATAACCTATATTTGTATTAATACATTTTATATTTCTATAAATAGCTTATGTTTATATTTATATTCTATACTTATGTTTTTATGTTTATGGGTAACATTGGTAAGGTTGTTTATTATTTAAACATTATTATTTCAATAACATTTTAGATGTATATTAGATCAAATATCTACAATATATAATCTTTGATTTTTTAATTGAATAAGAGAGATTTTGTCATAAACATTTTAAAAGAATTTATTTTAATTTGTCAAATCAAAACTTCCTTTACAAAGCGTATATAACTGCTAAATGATTAAGATCTCATCAGTTTATAAATTTGAAAAGCTTGTATTTAATTTAAATTAGATTAAATTGTGACGACCCAACTTCCAAACTCCAGGAAGTCGCATCGCTAAAAAGAAATAAAGGGATAGAAAAGAGAAAGAAAGAGAAGAAGAAGAAACATCACATCAGAATCTAAACAGCATAACGATTAAATTATATTAATAACATAGAATATTACATAGTTTACAAACACTATCAGAGTACACAGATATACAACACATACTAGACAGTTATAAACACCTGTCTAGTATTTACAACATAATACAACTCAGAGACAACACAGAACACACGGCGGAATACTAATATCTAACGCAGAAGCCTCCTGCTTCATTGCTCCTCTATTCCGTCAAACTCATTACGGAATCACCCACAGAGTTATACTGACGTATAGCCCTTACACCTCGAGTCTTCACTCTTCACATAAGATTCACGACCTATCGTTAATTTGGATCGATGTGGTTTTCGAATATCCAAATATGGAAACCCGATCCCGGTCTCATCAAAATCCAAAGCGTGTTTTTTAGGTCCAAGTTGTTTTAGAGTTTAAAATAATTTAATAACATTATCTATATACATACAGATAGATAATTCATAGATTCACAATAGATAATTATCATTATCAACCACAGATAATCCACATTTATCACTATCAAAAGATAATCCATATTAATATCACAATGCAACCACTGCATCCATATCAATCAACATTACTAATCTCTTAGCTGAGATTCAAACCATTCAAAGGAACCAATATCAACCATCTATAAGCAATGACTTATGATCATACCATCTATAATTAATTTAAAATGAATTAAATTAATTACATCATTTCTAATTAATTTAAAATGAATTAAATTAATTACTTACACAATATCAATCTTGCTTACATCATCATTAATCAATTGATTAACCTCTAATTTATCATCTTAATTAATCAACCCTGATTAATTATACTTTAATTAATTTCACAAAATTAATTGCTCTGAACCAAATTCAGTAATTAACCTTTATTTACTTCATTAATTAATTAACTATAATTAATTACATTTAATCTTAATTAATTACAATTAATTAATTACCCTTAATTACTTATTAATGATTAATTAATCTTGATTAATCAATCTTAGTTATTACATTAATTATTAATTAATGATCCTTAATTATATTCAATTAATTACTCAATTAAATTAATTACCTTTAGTAATTAATCTTACTTAATCCATAATTATTAGTTACCTTTGATTAATCTAAATCTGTAATTAACTACCTTTAGTTACTTATCAAATTAATTACCCCTTAATTAATTTTTTTTGATTAATCCCTTGATTAATTATACAAGATAATTTAATCCAAATTACATTCACAATTCCAACATATCCATTAATTACATCCATTAATTATCTCTAATTACTTTACTGAGTAATTCCATTAATTACATTAAGTAATTATTATCGAATCAAATGTTTAGAATTAATTAAACTTAATTAATTAATTTAAACCAACCTTAATAAACTTCATTAATTACATTAAGTAATTAATGTCTTAATTATTTTCATTTAAGTAATCAACTTAAATAAATTTCTCAATTTATTATTTTTAATTAATCAATCTAATTAATTATTAAAATTAATCGTATTAATTAATTACTAAATAAACTTTAGTTAATGACCATCATTAACTATTATTAATTCTTTAATTACTTTTCTTAAATTACTTCTTAATTAATCTATAATTAAAATTTATCCAAATTATTAATTTTAAATTAAATAAATAAGCCACTTCTTAATTATCTTATTTATTTAATTATTTTAATATCTTAATAATTTTTTTAAGAAAAACCATTCCTTATTATTAATTATATAAATATTCAAGTGTACTTAGAATATTGCATTTAAATTTAAATTCGAATTCCAAATTTGAATCTAAAATTCAATAATGATATTTATTAAAGCATTATCAAATTTTAAATTCCATTTATTCTTTCCAAAGTAAATGTAAATAACATTTATTACTTATAATAAAACTTATATAAGATAAGTCTTAATTTAATTAAAAATTAATACATTACTATTTAAATTTCAAATTCAAGTTAATAATCATTTAAATTTCTATTATAAATATTTTATAAATGACTTTATCCAAAGAGGAAATCAAGTTTAAAATATTTGATTGGAAACAAATTTACTCCTAATAAACAATTTAAATTTAAACTTGTTTGAAAAACATTCAAATTTTAAACTTATTCAAATATCAGGTTTTAAATTCAATACATTTGAACCCATTCCTTATCTAAATTATTTGAATTTAAACTTGAAATAAACTTTTGATTTGAACCTTGATTTTTAAAACTACTTTATCCAAAATTCAAATTTCATTTTAAAAAGAAACTAAAGATTCATAACCTTTAATAAGCAAGACTTAAATTCAAATTCAAATTTGCTATTTACATTTTTGTTTTCAGGTTCAAAATGAAAATTCCATTTTCAGGAAAGAAACTGTCAGGTTTCTTTCTTTTTATTTTTTTTAAAACTGAAACATCTTTAAATTTGTAAACTTATAAGATTTTCAAAATCATATGAAACTCTAATACATATTAGATTAAAACTTAACTTAGATTTAAAACTAGATTTAAATCTCTTTTTTAAAAACTTTACTTTCCTTTTTAAATGCACGTTTTAAATTCTATTTTTATTTTAAAAAAAACTGAAACCACATTCAAATTTTAAAACATATAAGATTTCAAGCTTCTTTAAACTAAAACTCTTCTGCAGATTTAAACTTATTTAAATCTTATCACAACTACTAATTCATTTTAAATTTTGATTTAGATTTTAAAACTGCAGACAGTTTCTACAGGAAACTGTAATACAACATACTCCCGAGCTCACTCAATTTCACTTCGAGTCAACAAGCCCAATGCTTCGAGTCATATCCTACAAATTCTCGAGTGATTCTCGAGTTTACCCTCTACTAAAACCCAGACAATCATCAGGAATTAAAATTGCACGGTGCACATGCACCGTGCCTACGATCATCACCAGCCACCTCCGGTGGTCTCACCCTATCGACGTTCAACACTCAAACCTATGCCGACCATCAGATTGCCACCCAATTCTCGAAATCGAATTCGAGAATCAACTCCAAAACCTGGAACAGTAAAACAGACATCACCACCCAAAACCTGTCAACACTAAAATCACCATCCTCCGACCATCATAAGCCTTGCAACTCCGACCCCAACTTCATCGTCACCCAAACTACCATCTCCCAAAGGCCCATGACACTCGGTCTCCTCTGAAGGCAGTATCGGTCACAACAGTATGTACAAACAAAACTAGGGCTACAGGAGGAAAAATCAAAATTACTGCAACCATGGTGTTTTGCATCACCATCGCTCAATTTTCTCAGCTATACTGATAACTCCCCTACCCACACGAAGAATCCCAATATTCCTAAATCGTTAGATCATCAGAAATCACACAATTTCTCTTTTCTGTTCAACAGTGCACTGCACCCTTATTTCTAGTTTATAAATTCTGATTTAGGTGTTAAAAATCATGATTTTGGTCATGTATTCATTTCATATTATTGAAACTAAAAATCTCAGTTCGAAATTTTCATACAAATCAACATTCTTTGATACTCTGGGTTTTATAGAAGTACCAGATTCTATTTTAATAATATTAAGTTTTTGAAACTTAATCTACATTAATTCAAACATACTTGGCTTGTAAATAGAGTCTTAACAAACTAGATTAGGTGGTTAAAAAAACAAAACTGAAAACTTGAGCCTGGAAAAAAAATATAAAAATAGAGCACAACATCTCAATACTCACTATGCATCCATATGATTATACAAAAGTACACTTATAAATGCATCCATAAACATATTTGTTATCTGTGATAAACATGCAACCATACTTATATTTTAAATCACTTAAATTATAATGTTACTCACCTTAATTTTGATGGCAGAACAGTGAATTTGAAAGAAGAAGACTTGTGCTTTTGTTGTTGATTTAAAAACCTTACATGCATGCTTCATTTCTTTAATTTGAAACTGCAGTGGCTTTTATATTTGAGAAATATGCAGGATTGCTTGAATCCCAGAAATGCAGGGTTGCTCCTAAAAGACTCCAGATTTTTGAAATATGCAGGTCTTTTTGAAAACCCAGATTTGCATGTTAGAAAAATGTGCAGGTTTGTGAAGTAGATTTGAAGATGATTTCAGGAATTTTGTTGTTGAATGGAAGTGTTTGTTATATTTTTTTCTTAATTTGTTTGTCTTCAGATTTTTTTTTTAGAAGAAGAAAATTTGATGAGGGAAGAAAAGTTTTATATAAACTGAAATTATTCAAAAATAAAAACAAACAAAAAATGATAAATTAAGTTTTTGACACTTGTTTCACAATGCAACATTTGTCAAGTAAGTATGTAAATTAATTAACACATGCTCATTTAATTTTTAAGATGTTTACAATTGTCACAAATGTTAATTAGTTATAATTAAATGTTAATTAGTTATTTATTTAGATGTTAATACAAGATAAATGTAAACCTATGTTTAAATAAATTTATTCATATGTATATAGATTTTAAAATGAATAAATCAAACTATATTTATAAAATTAAACTTATACAAATATTTCAAAATCAAAACAAATAAAAAAATTTATACTTTTAATTTTAAAAACTTTGAATTCAAGTTCAAATTGAATTTTGAAACCAAGTTTATTTACAAATACAACTACAAATTTGAATTTTGGGAAACAATTGCTTTTATTAAAAATTTATTTGTTGAAACAATGTATTATTATATATATAAATATCAACATTTAATAACTATAAATAACTTATAAAAGAAATTATTTCTTTATTCATAAATTATTTATTTTATCACATTATATTTAAAAGAAAATAAACCTCATTGTATTTTACTTAAATTTAAACTTGAGCTAAAACATATTTTAAATCATTTTAGTATTTTTCTTATGTATTTAAAACCATATTTATTTATTAAACAACTTTTAAGAAGTTTATCTTTTAAAATAAAAATCATAAATCACAATTTATTAAAAATACATATTTTATAGAAACATGATTTATTTATTAATCAGATTAAAACAAGATCTATATACAATATATAAAATATTCTATACATATTATAAATATAAAACAATTATTAGATTTAAAAAGATAAAATTTATCATTTAACTATTTATTTTATTGAATTATTAAATTAATTCAAATCTTGTTACAAAGATTATCAAATCAACTTAATTTTTATTTCAAATTATTAAATCAATATTGCTTTACATTCCGGGTCATCACATTCCTCCCCCCTTAAAAGAATTTCGTCCCCGAAATTTTAAAATAAAGGTAATTTAATAATCTATTTAAAGATTTAATTTTAAACACAAGCATATACCAAAGATATGCTAACAACCATAGCAATCAATTCACCCAATCAAACAAATCTAATCAATCAAATATAGTTATCCAGAAAAATTCTGGATAGAACTTCCACGAGTTTCCCTGGTATAAATATCGGGATACTCGCTGTGTAGATTCCAAACAATCAATACTATTAAGCTATAGAGCTCCTATTCATCTAGATCTACAGAACTAGACAGCATGTCAGACTACAGATGAGTCTGACTCAACAACCAACTTCTATAACTGCTGGTTCCAAAACCAGAGATTGACCATATACATACTCCTTCAAAGATAGTGAAACTCATCGAATTCCAGTTATCCAAACTGACAATTCAATCCTGAAAACCAAATACCAATCCAACCAAAATATAGACAAAAGATCCAAACATCACTGAGCTAGCCTTCCAGACTTACTCAAAACATATAGCTCTTGAATCAGAGAAAACTCCAACAATAACGAAGTCTCCAACTTCGAATTCCAAATTTCTCTGTCCCTTATCCACAAAAGTCTTCGGACGATCTTGGGATGCCAATATCCAAACTAATCAGCTCAACCCTTGCCGATTCCTCTAGAAACAATCAGAACTAAAAACAACTCAACACAATGATCTCCTCAAGATCGATCCAACCCAAAACACAATTCTACTTCATAAACAACAGAAGACAACAAAATTTCTCCTGATCCGGAAAAAGACAACCAGAAACACTTCCAAACTGTTTCCGCTGCACAACTCTGATCTGAAGTAGATAAGAAAATGCTGATAAAGAACACAAGCACCAACTAGACATCACTTCTCAGAAATATGGTTCAACAGATCCATAAAGAAAATTTAGAAATTCCTTCAAAACTGAGTTACTTCATCAAGCACCATCTCTAGGAATCATTCTTCAACTAAACAGAACCACTGGTTCCCTACCTGGAATTCTAGTTGATAAGAAACTCAATCTCCAGATGCTGACAAACCTCCGTCTTCTCAGAAGACATCCAGAAAAATCTCCAACCATCTAAAAGAACACTCAAACAATCGCAAGTCACTTTTGCGATCAACCCAGATAAATTTCCAATGAAAAACTGTTCTCTCTCTACCAAACAGAATAGCTTACACTGGTCTAGTCCATCCATTAAAGAAACGGATTCACTCTGCAGCTTTAGAATTCCACTTCCAGAAAAACTACTCAGCTAAGACCTCCTTATCAGCTCATAGAACACTCTGAGCTGCATTGCTGATACCAATTCCTGATTTCCTGATCCAAAGTTTTTCGAGAAACTCGGACTTCAAAGCAGACAGAAACACACAACATCCTGCTGACTTCAGCCACAACATCGAGGCAGAAAACTTCCAAAACTTGTTCCAAAGAAATTATCTTCGGAAACAATCCATAGTCACTACATCTCATCACGCAGTTACAACTTCCTGAGGTATCAAAATACCATCACTTGCTCCAGTTCTACCGACTGATCCAAACCCTACTCACCAAACTCTGCACTTCAAAGATGTCTCCGAACCTTAACAGGTCTCCTTCAGAGATCAATGAAATACTTACACCAAGCTAAACTCACTCGAGACAGTATTAGATCTACAGTCTCGACAGATACACTTCCAGCCTCAAACATCAGACTCCAACCAATGGTAGTAATCGTGTTACAAACACTACTACCTCATCTACCTTTATAACCTATATTGGAAAACCTGAACAGGTAACCCAACAGATAGATAGAAATAGATAAATGTATTCAAATATATTTAAAATTACAAATACGCTCTCTCAAGATAGTCACCACTACAGAGCCTAGGTATTCACTCAACCTAATGCTCTGATACCACTTGTGACGACCCAACTTCCAAACTCCAGGAAGTCGCATCGCTATAAAGAAAGAAAGGGATAGAAAAGAGAAAGAAAGAGAAGAAGAAGAAACATCACATCAGAATCTAAACAGCGGAACGAATAAATTATATTAATAACATAGAATATTACATAGTTTACAAACATTATCAGAGTACACAGATATACAACACATACTAGACAGTTATAAACACCTGTCTAGTATTTACACCATAATACAACTCAGAGACAACACAAAACACACAGCGGAATACTAATATCTAACGTAGAAGCCTCCTGCTCCACTGCTCCTTCAATATTCGTCAAAGCTAACCTGAATCACTTGGCTACTCGTAAAAAATTTAAGTACCCAAGAGTTTATGAAAACATAAGATAAACTCCGGGTCAGACATGCGTCTGGTGTGAGTAACAGGTTAAAGTTGCTTAACTTTCAAAAACCTTTTGAAAAGAAAGGTATCACGTAAGACTTCCCACACATAAACATGGAAAAGTTTTTACCTTACGCTAACCAAAACATTGATAGGAAATCCAGTGATATTATAATAGGTCTAGGGTTTTCAAGTAAATATGTAATAGCCGAAATTGTTAAATTTATTAAATTCCAGCTACTAGCCACAAAAGTGGGTAATACAATCAAAACCGTTGGCACATATTAGATTTTGGATTCCATACAATGGCAGGGCTACTGGGGTACCGCCCGTCACAGTACGTGGCCTAGATCAACGTACCGAGGAGTACGCCCGCTCCCCTGCAACATAAAGCCGGACCCATTCCTTACTGAACAGTTCCGAACAAGACAACCCCGCATTTGGTGCGCAATTCCAACTGCCCACTAAACCGAATATAAAAGGGACCTCTAGACAGGGATCAATCTTGCTCTCCAGTGGGTGCTACCCACGAAGCCTTGCTGCACCTCCCCTGTTTTATCCATTCTCGGTTGTTGAGGCTTGAGGCTAAGATTACCTTTAGAGAACACATCTCTTAGAACACTCATCGTCCACCTGACGATGTTCTGAAAGCATTCAATCCATACAAGTTCGTTCCGGGTTCGAACGAAACCGAAGGCATTATCTCGTTACACTCGTATTGGAATCACCCTCAGAGTTAACGACGATAACCCTTGCACTTTGAATCTCCATCTCGAATCTATAAGTACTATTCCGTCAAACTCATTACGGAATCACCCACAGAGTTATACTGACGTATAGCCCTTACACCTCGAGTCTTCGCTCTTCACATAAGATTCACAACCTATCGTTAATTTGGATCGATGTGGTTTTCGGATATCCAAATATGGAAACCCGATCCCGGTCTCATCGAAATCCAAAGCGTGTCTTTTAGGTCCAAGCTGTTTTAGAGGTTAAAACAATGCAATAACATTATCTATATACACACAGATAGATAATTATAGATTCACAATAGATAATTATCATTATCAACCATAGATAATCCACATTTAATACTATCAAAAGATAATACATATCAATATCACAATGCAACCAATGCGTCCATATCAATCAACATTACTAATCTCTTAACTGAGATTCAAACCATTCAAAGTAACCAATATCAACTATCTATAAGCAATGACTTATAATCATACCACCTATAATTAATTTAAAATTAATTAAATTAATTACGTCATTTCTAATTAATTTAAAATGAATTAAATTAATTACTTACACAATATAAATCTTGCTTACATCATCATTAATCAATTGATTAACCTCTAATTTATCATCTTAATTAATCAACCTTGATTAATTATACTTTAATTAATTTCACAAAATTAATTGCTCTGAACCAAATACAGTAATTAACCTTTAATTACTTCATTAATTAATTAACTATAATTAATTACATTTAATCTTAATTAATTACAATTAATTAATTACCCTTAATTACTTATTAATGATTAATTAATCTTGATTAATCAATCTTAATTATTTCATTAATTATTAATTAATGATCCTTAATTATATTCAATTAATTACTCAATTAAATTAATTACCTTTAGTAATTAATCTTACTTAATCCATAATTATTAGTTACCTTTGATTAATCTAAATCTGTAACTAACTACCCTTAATTACTTATCAAATTAATTACCCCTTAGTTCATTTCTTTAGTTAATCCCTTGATTAATTATACAAGATAATTTAATCCAAATTACATTCACAATTCCAACATATCCATTAATTACATCCATTAATTATCTCTACTTACTTTACTGAGTAATTCCATTAATTATATTAAGTAATGATTATCAAATCAAATGTTTAGAATTAATTAAACTTAATTAATTAATTTAAGCCAACCTTAATAAACTTCATTAATTACATTAAGTAATTAATGTCATAATTATTTTCATTTAAGTAATTAACTTAAATAAATTTCTCAATTATTATTATTAATCAATAAATCTAATTAATTATTAAAAATTAATCATATTAATTAATTACTAAATAAACTTTAGTTAATGACCATCATTAACTATTATTAATTCTTTAATTACTTTTCTTAAATTGCTTCTTAATTAATCTCTGATTAAAATTTATCCAAATTGTTAATTTTAAATTAAATAAATAAGTCACTTCTTAATTATCTTATTTATTTAATTATTTTAATATCTTAATAATTTTTTTAAGATAAACCATTCCTTATATTAATTATATAAATATTCAAGTGTACATAGAATATTGCATTTAAATTTAAATTCAATTTCCAAATTTGAATCTAAAATTCAATAATGATATTTATTAAATAATTATCAAATTTTAAATTCCATTTATTCTTTCCAAAGTAAATGTAAATAACATTTATTACTTATAATAAAACTTATATAAGATAAGTCTTAATTTAATTAAAAATTAATACATTACTATTTAAATTTCAAATTCAAGTTAATAATCATTTAACTTTCTATTATAAATCTTTTATAAATGACTTTATCCAAAGAGGAAATCAAGTTTAAAATATTTGTTTGGAAACAAATTTACTCCTAATAAACAATTTAAATTTAAACTTGTTTGAAAAACATTCAAATTTTAAACTTATTCAAATATCAGGTTTTAAATTCAATACATTTGAACCCATTCCTCATCTAAATAATTTGACTTTAAACTTGAAATAAACTTTTTATTTGAACCTTGATTTTTAAAACTTCTTTATCCAAAATTCAAATTTCATTTTAAAAAGAAACTGAAGATTCATAACCTTTAAGAAATAAGACTTAAATTCAAATTCAAATTTGCTATTTAAATTTTTGTTTTCAGGTTCAAAATGAAAATTCCATTTTCAGGAAAGAAACTGTCAGGTTTCTTTTTTTTTTAAAAAAATTGAAACATCTTCAAATTTGAAAACTGATAAGATTTTCAAAATCATTTGAAACTCTAATACGTATTAGATTAAAACTTAACTTAGATTTAAATATCTTTTTAAAAAAACTTTACTTTCCTTTTTAGCAGGTTTTAAATTCTATTTTTATTTTTAAAAAAAACTGAAACCACATTCTAATTTTAAAACATATAAAATTTCAAACTTCTTTAAACTAAAACTCTTCTGCAGATTTAAACTTATTTAAATCTTATCACAACTACTAATTCATTTTAAATTTTGATTTAGATTTTAAAACTGCAGACAGTTTATACAGGAAACTGTAATACAACATACTCCCAAGCTCGCTCAATTTCACTTCGAGTCAACAAGCCCAATGCTTCGAGTCATATCCTACAATTTCTCGAGTGATTCTCGAGTTTCCCCTCTACTAAATCCCAGACAATCATCAGGAATTAAAATTGCACGGTGCACATGCACCGTGCCTACGATCATCACCAGCCACCTCCGGTGGTCTCACCTCATCGACATTCAACACTCAAACCTATGCTGACCATCAGATTGCCACCCAATTCTCGAAATCGAATCGGAGAATCAACTCCAAAACCTGGAACAGTAAAACAGACATCACTACCCAAAACCTGTCAACACTAAAATCACCATCCTCCGACCATCATAAGCCTTGCAACTCCAACCACAACTTCATCGTCACCCAAACTACCATCTCCCAAAGGCCCATGACACTCGGTCTCCTCTAAAGGCAGTATCGATCACAATAGTATGTACAAACAAAACTAGGGCTACAGGAGGAAAAATCGAAATTACTACAACCATGGTGTTTTGCATCACCATCACTCAATTTTCTTAGCTACACTGATAACTCCCCTACCCACACGAAGAATCCCAATATTCCCAAATCGTTAGATCATCAGAAATCACACAATTTCTCTTTTCTGTTCAACAGTGAACTGCACCCTTATTTCTAGTTTATAAATTTTGATTTAGGTGTTAAAAATCATGATTTTGGTCATGTATTCATTTCATGTTATTGAAACTAAAAATCTCACAGTTTGAAATTTTCATATAAATCAACATTCTTTGATACTCTGGGTTTTACAGAAGTACCAGATTCTATTTTAATAATATTAAGTTTTTGAAACTTAATCTACATTAATTCAAACATACTTTGTTTGTAAATTGAGTCTTAACAAACTAGATTAGGTGGTTAAAAAAACAGAATTGAAAACTTGAGCCTGGAAAAAAAATATAAAAACAGAGCACAACATCTCAATACTCACTATACATCCATATGATTATACAAAAATATACTTATAAATGCATCCATAAACATATTTGTTATCTGTGATAAACATGCAACCATACTTATATTTTAAATCACTTAAATTATAATGTTACTCACCTTAATTTTGATGGAAGAATAGTGAATTTGAAAGAAGAAGACTTGTGCTTTTGTTGTTGATTCATAAACCTTACATGCATGCTTCATTTCTTTAATTTGAAACTGCAGTGGCTTTTATATTTGAGAAATATGCAGGATTGTTTGAATCCCAGAAATGCAGGGTTGCTCCTTAAAACTCCAGATTTTTGAAATATGTAGGTCTTTTTGAAAACCTAGATTTGCATGTTAGAAAAATGTGCAGGTTTGTGAAGTAGATTTGAAGATGATTTCAGGAATTTTGTTGTTGAATGGAAGTGTTTGTTATATTTTTTTCGTAATTTGTTTGTCTTCAGATTTTTTTTTTAGAAGAAGAAAATTTGATGAGGGAAGAAAAGTTTTATATAAACTGAAATTATTCAAAAATAAAAACAAAAGAAAATGATAAATTAAGTTTTTGACACTTGTTTCACAATGCAACATTTGTCAAGTAAGTATGTAAATTAATTAACACATGCTCATTTAATTTGTAAGATGTTTACATTTGTCGCAAATGTTAATTAGTTATTGATTTAGATGTTAATACAAGATAAATGTAAACCTATGTTTAAATAAATTTATTCATATGTATATAGATTTTAAAATGAATAAATCAAACTATATTTATAAAATTAAACTTATACAAATATTTCAAAATCAAAACAAATAAGAAAATTTATACTTTAAATTTTAAAAACTTTGAATTCAACTTCAAATTGAATTTTGAAACCCAGTTTATTTACAAATACAACAACAAATTTGAATTTTGGGAAACAATTACTTTTATTAAAAATTTATTTGTTGAAACAATGTATTATTATATATATAAAAATATCAACGTTTAATAACTATAAATAACTTATAAAAGAAACTATTTCTTTATTCATAAATTATTTATTTTATCACATTATATTTAAAAGAAAATAAACCTCATTGTATTTCACTTAAATTTAAACTTGAGCTAAAACATATTTTAAATCATTTCAATATTTTTCTTATGTATTTAAAACCATATTTATTTATTAAATAACTTTTAAGAAGTTTATCTTTTAAAATAAAATCATAATTCACAATTTATTAAAAATACATATTTTACAGAAACATGATTTATTTATTAATCAGATTAAAACAAGATCTATATACAATATATACAATATTCTATATACATTATAAATATAAAACAATTATTAGATTTAAAAAGATAAAATTTATCATTTAACTATTTATTTTATTGAATTATTAAATTAATTCAAATCTTATTACAAAGATTATCAAATCAATTTTATTTTTATTTCAAATTATTAAATTGATATTGCTTTAAAATTCCAGGTCATCATATAAATATTTATTAAAATTTACTGTAAAAAGTTCCGGGTCGTTACATTCCTCCCGCCTTAAAAGAATTTCGTCCCCGAAATTTAAAACAATAGTTAATTCAAAAGCTTTTATATTAACAATCCAAACTTACATATCATACGTACAATAGCAAACAATCAAACAGTCTACTCTAACAAACATCACTAGTTATCCGGACATAAATCTGGATAAGCATTCCTGAAACTATCAAGAGTTTCTCAGGTACTATCTCTGGTATCCTCACTCCACTACACCTTGACGTGTTTCACCACTTTGCTCCTAAGTTGCTTCTCGTCTTGATCCACAATCCGAACTGGATTCCAGACCATAGTCAAGTTTGGTTCTAATTCCAAATCTTCCTGAACTACTGGTTCTACAACAAGTAATGGATCATGAACAAATTTCCTCAGATGCGATACATGAAACACATTGTGAATCCCAGACATCCGTTCTGGCAATTCAATCCTATAAGCTACTGCTCCAATTCTTTCCAGCACCCGGAATGGTCCGATATATCTTGGAGCAAGTTTTCCCGTCTTTCCGAACCTTATAGCACCTTTGATTGGGGAAACTTTGACAAAAAATAGATCTCTAATCTCAAATTCCAATGGTCTTCGTCTTCTATCAGCATATTTCTTCTGATGATCCTGAGCAGCTTTCATCCTTTTCTTGATAAGCTCAACCTTCGTAGAAGCTTCTCGATTAAGATGGGGCCCAAGCACAAGACGATCCTTCGATTCAATCCAACAAGATGGGGATTTACACGGTCTTCTATACAGAGCTTCATAAGGAGCGATCTTAATACTTGGCTGATAACTGTTATTATAAGAGAATTCCACTAAATGAAGATGGTCTTCCCACGATCCACCAAAATCCAAAACCCAAGCCCGCAGCATATCCTCAAGAATTCAATTAAGCCTCTCCGTCTTTCCGTCTGTTTGAGGATGATAGGCGGCACTCAATCTCAAGTTTGTTCCCATTGTTGATTGCGGAGCCTCCCAGAATTTGCTACTGAAAATAGGATCACGGTCACTTACTATACTGATAGGCACACCATGCAAATTGACTATCTCCTTCAAGAAAATTTCTGCCAGAGAAGCTGCAGTACGAGTTGCCTTAACCGGTATAAAATGGGCGCTCTTCATTAAAGGATCCACAATAACCCATATACCATCATTTCCTTTCCTGGTTCTAGGCAAACCATCGATAAAATCCATTGAAATCATTTCCCACTTCCAATCTGGAATTTCCAAAGGCTGCAATAATCCCGCTGACTTCTCTTGATCACCTTTAACTTGTTGGAAGATGGCACAACTATTCACAAAAGCAGTTACATCTTCCTTCATGCCCTTCCACCAAAGGACTCTCCTCATATCCTTATACATCTTCGAGATTCCCGGATGAATATTCAATTTGGAACGATGACTCTCCGATAGCACTTCCCGCTTCAGATTCCTATCATTCGGAACGCAAATTCTCCTGTTAATCCTTAAGGTTCCTTGACCATCAATCTCAAAACTGGGAAACATACCCTTCCTAACACTGTTTGCACAAAAAATGGGCAAACACCTCCAAGTCGTATGATTTAGTCGATTTTAAGTTGTTCTTAGTGAATTGGGTAATTCATGCAAATATATAAAAAGCAGGGACTAAACTATAAAAGATACACAGATTTATAGTGGTTCGGCCAGAACGTGCCTACGTCCACTTTATATGTTATTCTCCTTTTCTCTTCAGATTACAAGTACAAAGCTTTGTATAAGAGTATATGAAAGTTGTTTGAAAGTTCCGTCCGTGCTTGAGCTCTCTAACTTGTCTGCCATTGTTGTACCCCTGCCCCTCTATTTATAGAGTGAGGCTGGGGGCAGGGGTGTTGGATGTATATAGCTGCTGGTGGGCCTGGGCTGAAGCAATCTGGTCTGGCAGAGTTGGTCCGGTCGTGTCCTTCCTTGCTTCTGGTTCGGTAGCGTGTGGAGGTGGGTTGGTTCGGTAGGACATGGTCCGGTGATGTGTGGATGGAGACTAGTTCGCCCATGCTTTGGTCCGGTAGTTGTTGGAGGTGGGTTGGTTCGGTAGGTGTTTGGTTCGGCGGGGAAGTGGTCCGATGATAGAGGAGAAGGGAATTGGTTAGGTAGGTGCTGGAGGCCTCTGGTTCGGTAGTTTACGGGGGTAGATGGTTCGGTGGCAGGTGGGACGTTATTGGTTCATTGGGGCCTTCCCCCCTTGGTTCGATGATGCTTCCTTTAATTTGGCTCGGTGGTGGAAACGTACCCAACATTTGCCCCCCCAAAGTGGGGCATATATTGGCATATGCCGCGCTTTGTTTTAACTTGGGTGTTTCCGTCCAGTGCTATGTGCCGAACCATCCGGTCTGGTCGTCCTGCGTTAGTTTATAAGTAGGGGTGTTAGGCCTTCGTTATTCCCTACCAAGTTTGATAGCCGAATCAGACTCTCTCCTGCCGAATCAACCTTACTGCCAAACCACGTTGGATTGCCGAATCAGGTAATTTAGCCTCTCTTCGCCAAATGTCTCCGTGTTTTGGACTACCGAATGTAGCGAGTGCCGAATGAACCGAGGTACTCGACTTGTCGAATGAACTCGTGGGCTTAAGTGCCGAATGTGTCTTCGGGCCTTGTACTACCGGACGGGTTTGAGAAGTACGAGGCGAATGGGCCTTATTCTCAAACTACCGATCGGTCTTTCATGTTTTGAATTGCGAACGAGATTCCAGACTACACGCACTCGTTTGCTTATATCTCTATACTCCTTGTTTTAACAGTGTGTTTTTTTTTGGTGTTGCAGATAATGTCTCACAAAGTGGAAACTCGATCGGATAAGAAGAAATCTACGGACAGAAGAGAGTCCACCGTAGTGCCCAGCTCAGCCAGGGTCGGAACGTTATGGGCCCACCCCGAGATCGATAGTAGATGGGTATGGTCCTCAAGAGCTTCTGAATTCTCCGCCTGACTGCTTTCCTAGCTCTCTCAAAGAAGAGAAGCTTGATGTTATCTCCCGCTCCTTTGGGATTGATAGACCACGCATGTTGTTGCCAAGGAAGGGGGTCATGCCATACAATCCCTCTGAAGGATACTTTACTTATAGTAGGTACCACTGCATGTGTGGGGCCATTCCTCCAATCAATGCTTGGATAGTTAGCTTCGTCGCCTATTTGAAGGTGTCCCCTTTCCAGCTCCAACCCAACTCCTACGCTATTCTGGTGTGCCTATTCGTGATTTTCCAGAGAAATTACGGGCGCCCCTTCCAACCGGGAGATTCGGTACCTATATAACTTGAGGGGTTACAAGAAGGGTTCTCCATACATCATCTTGGAATCAGCCTTGTCCTTCAAGCGGTCCTGGACTTGTATTCAAAGTTCACCATGTTTAAGAAGGAATGGTTCTTTGTCCAGGATGACTCTGTTTCTATCCACCGCTTCACCTCTGGTTGTAAGTTGAAGCTTATTTATAATTTCCGTTCTGGCTGAGATGCTTCTTCTTATGTGTTTTTATTTCTTGTTAGCGGCAGGTGGCTTTGCGGTCGTGGAGAATGATCGCCTGGTTCAGATGGCCGTGGAGATAGAGGCCATTTCGGGAAGGGATAGGTCAGCTTCTTACCTAATCAGGAATGCCACTCTCCTGGGACACAACTTGATTCTACCACATCAGTCTGTGGTCAAGCAGAGGGATACGGCCAAGGAAAGAGCTGCCAAAGCCAAAGGAGGGGCCACGACAAAGAGAAGCAAGAGGAGACCCTTCTCGATACCTCTAGTCGTCGGGGGGAAGAAGCTTAAGAAATCTGATTGACCCTCTCCCAGCACATGCCCAAATGTTCCGGAGGAGGAAAGTGGAGAGGAGGAAAGAGGCGAGGAGGAGAGCGGAGGTGATGGAGAAGGTGATGGTGGTAACGGTGGCGAAGGACAGAGTGGTAGTGGCGTTGGTGCCTTGACCTCTGGGCAAGCAGGTGAGATTCAAGAGTGGACGGATGATGCTTTCCGCCAAGACTTTGAGGGGTTAGAGGAAGGGTCGGCCTTGGTGGGGAAACCGAAGAAATCTGATAAGGCCGGGATTGGTGCCAGTCCATCTTCTGAGAGCATTTTAGCTAGGGAAACTTCGGCGGTTCATGGTGAATTTTTGACTCCTCTTTTAACTTACATGTTTCTTGGATTATAGTCTCATGCATGCTTGTAACACTTGTTTTTTATTCCAAGAACGGGTAAGGCGGCCAAGACATCAGACATTCGGCACTGCCTTGAGCAATTCAAACTCCTCAAAGCTTTTGCTAAACCAAAGCCCTCGACTGACCGCTCCGGGGGCGTAGTCGGCTACCGTCCTCTCCTCAGAGTCATTGAAGACGATATTCAAAAGAGAAAGAGGAGGCGTTCCATGTTCGAACCTTCACTTGGACCTCAGCCCCCAACCCAGCCTATTCATGACATCACGGGGGAAGATACTGAGTCCATACCATCTCCGCATCCATCAGAGAATCCTACCGTTACTCATGTTGATCGTCCCGACTTGGCTCGTAACCCATTTGCGGGTCATCCAGATCTGGACCCGAGTTCTCATGATATTTCCTTCGATGAGGTTACCGGTGAGCACCTCCTACCCCGCAATCCTATGGTAAGGGTGCTTGACGAGGCTAAATCTTTGGATCTCGACTTGTTGACCACTTGGATTGTGACTATGGGGGATGAGGCCAAGGCAAACATCGATCGGGTGGCTGAGGAGACCAAGAAGTTGATGGGGCATCACGCCCGACTGGTCAAGGCTGGAGAGGAAATCGAAAGTGCTAACATTCGGTTGCGGCTAATGTTTTCCGATCAAGCTAAACAGCTTGCCGATCAGGCCATTCAGATCTCCCAGCACGAGGCGGCCTCCAGACGACTAAAAAAACCATGGAAGAGGCTAGCAAGGCAGAACTACGAAAGATGGAGGCTGCTTGCCAGAAACGAATTGACATGGCCATCGCAACGGTGGATGAGGTTCGGAGAGCGGATCTTGAGCAGATAGAGGAGTTATCTGGGAGGCTTGAGGCCGTAGAGCTTGCTCAAGCCAAGCTGAAGGAGGAGATGGAGGTGAGGCGGAAATCCCTTCAGGCTGACTGCTCGAGATACCGATTGGAGAGAGATGCTGCCGTTGCAAGGCTGTCGGCTTCCGAGGCCCGGATGAGGGAGTTCGAGGAGAACGAGGGGGTGATGGATGAGATGCTCCAGGACATGTACTTCCGTACTTGGAAGCAGGGCAACCTATCCTGGATGGACGATTATCCTTGGGTCATGGCTAGGATATATCTCCGGGCTTTGGAGGAGGCCAAGGCTGAGGCGGATAAGGAGGGTGGTGTAGCTTTCAGAATGGATGTGGTCACGACCCAGTTTACTGAGGAGGAGAAAGTGGCAGTGAAGGAGGGCATGCGGCTGCTTACCGCTGAGGAAGTGGGTGTGCAGTTGGAGGATGATGATCCAGGAGCAGATGTTGGTAAGTCTTCCCTCTCAATATTTTCTTAACTTGATTGCGTATCATTTATCTGATGGATTCTTCTCCTGAATCGGACAGTTGGGACCTCTGACCAGCATGCTGGGAGTTCTGATCCTGCGGTCAAGTAGATCCCGGAGGGCTAGCAGGATAGAGGAGGAGCCCTGCTGCAGCTGACTATTTTTTGGTTACTTGGCATTCCTGAATATACTAGTCCAAAACATTAATGTACTTTCAGGCTGTAATTATGTAATTATGTCATTGTAGCAAATGATTTTATTCTTATATAATTTTATAACATAAGCTGACTCTGTCATATTTGAATGCTGTCATTATTTTGATGTGTTGCATAAGAAATATAGCTGTATATATGCATGTGCTTCAATAGTGTTTGATGCTAAGCTCTTGCTTAAAATATAATTTCATGCCTCCCAATGTTAGTGTGATGTGTGAATAGGCTATAGCTACATGCTTATGTACAAGAAAAGGAAGTACCATCCTTCATGTTTTAGTTGTAGACGGTAGCTTTGAAAGTCTTGTGTGGCTGAGGATGGAATGCAGCTGAGTGACCTGTTATCCAGTTGTGAGTTCCCATTTCCACTAGCGAGTGTCTCCTATTTTGTGTCTTGTACATTAGTGATCGTTATAGAGAATAGGAGGAAAGTTTTTATAAATAAAATGGAAATATAAGAAATAGTAAAACTTCCAATCACGGAAGGCCTTCGATGTGCTTAAGTTCGTGGCAAACGGGTTTTGTAGTCACTTTCCCTAGCTGTGGGTCTTGGAGACATTCGTCACCCATCTTACGCCTCCGTGGGGAGTTTTCTTTTTTACCACAGCCGTACTTAAGACACATCGAAGCCGAGATCGCGCACAGTAACTACCCGGGCCATTATGGCTCGTAATTGTGGGTATTATTCGATTTACCGTGGCCGACTAGCATGGGTGTCGATCGTCAACTGTGAACTGCCCCTGGCTGGCCACACCTTATGTTGGGGCTTATAATCGATTCACAGTCACCTGCGAGCCGAACGCCATAATGAGCTGCCTCGACTATAGTCGGCCTTCTCGGTGGCTTACGATCGGCTCATTACAGTTGGCTTTGAGGGCCGTCGCGAGCAATGGGTTAACCCGCAGCAAAGGGATGCTGGAGCAAAAGTGTCTCATCGACGAGGGCATAGATTCGTATAGTACCTGTTAGGTCTTGTCTAGGTGAGGTTGTGCCGTGAAGTGTCCAGATTGGAGATGCCGTTATACAGGATTTTGTTCAACAGAAAAGAAAGCTTAACAAGCAGCCAAGATATAAAGGAACAAGTTAAAAAGAGACAAGATTTTTAAAGTGGTTCGGCACGAAAATGCCTACGTCCACTGATTCTCTTTGTTAATTCACTTCATATGGGCAGTACAAGTTAAGAAAAGTATCGACGAAGGTGTTGGATGTTCCATGCCCTCTGGAACACCTCTCCGTCCACTATTGACAAAATATAATCTCCGTTGTGGAGATCTTTGTGAATTATATAGGGTCCGTCCCAGATAAGATCTAGCGCTCCGGGGCGCGGGAAGATCCATTTGAGAACAAGATCTCCTTCTCGTAAGCTACGGTGCTTGACTTTGGAGTTGTATCGTGCTGCCACTTTTTTCTTGTGAGCTACCGCTTTAAGTGCTGCATCATTTCTTCTTTCTTCAATTAGGTCCAAAGACATCTGTAGGAGTTCTTCATTCTCTTCTGGGTTGTAGTGGATCCTACGTGGGAGGGCGCTACAGTTTCAACTGGGAGCATGGCCTCCGATCCGTATGCCAAACAGAAAGGAGTATGTCCTGTTGATGTTCTGTAAGATATGCGGTAGGCCCAAAGTGCCGTAGGAAGTTCATCCACCCAAGCGCCTTTTGACTTTTCAAGTTTCTTCTTTATTAGAGTTTTGAGAATTTTGTTGACAGCTTCGACTTGTCCGTTTGCCTGGGGATAAGCTACAGATGAGAAGCTTTTGTGAATTCCGTGCTCTCGACACCAGTCGGTGAATTCCCCGTTGTCAAATTGAAGTCCATTGTCTGATATGATTTTGAGTGGAACCCCGTACCTGCATAAAACATTATTGATCAAGAAGTTAATAACTTTTGCTTAAGATATTTTATTTAAAGGTTCCGCTTCCACCCATTTGGTGAAATAGTTGACTGCCACTATAGCATATTTGGCTCCGCCTCGGCCCATCGGCAGTTCGCCAATCAGGTCAATTCCCCATACCGCAAAGGGCCAAGGACTGGTCATCTGAGTAATCTCATTGGTTCGTAGTCGAGGGATTTTAGCAAATTTCTGACATCTGTCTGCCCTCTAGTGTGGTCTTTGTTTAAGGTGGGCCAGAAATATCCATATCGGAGTATCTTCTTTGCCAGAGTCTGCCCTCTAGTGTGGTCTCTGCAACTTCCTCGATGGATGTTAGATAAGATTTCGTTGGCTTCCCTTCCAGCGACACATCTTAATAAGGGGTTAGAGAAGCCGCACCGATATAGGATGCCTTCTTGTATCGTGTAGCGGGAAGCACTCCTTAAGATTTTCCTGACTTCGTTACGCTCGTTGGGTTGTGTGCCATCTTGCAAATATTTCCGGACAGGAGTCATCCAAGTTTCTTCTTCGATTGCATCTATCAGATCCTCTTGTTCGAAACTTGGGGCTAGTTGTTTTGAGATGGCTACCGTTCCAGAATTGGTGCTGTTCTTAATGCTAGCTTGCTTTGCCAGTTCGTCGGCCTCTCGGTTCTCCTCTCGAGGAACGTGTTTGATTAAATAGTAATCCAATTGATTGAGCAGCAGCTTGGTCTTCTTTAGATATGCTGTAAGTCGTTCTCCTCGAGTCTGGAATTCTCCCAGTATTTGATTTACAATAAGTTGAGAATCGCTATGGAGACATAAAGAACTGACTCCAATTTCTAAGGAAAATTCTAGTCCTGCTATTACTGCTTCATTTTCTGCATCGTTGTTGGTGGCAGCGAATTCCAACCTTAGGGCATGGTGCAGCTTCCTTCCCCTAGGGGTGATTATCACAATACCTGCCCCCGAGCCCTGTTCGTTTAATGCTCCATCTATAAAGAGATTCCACTTGATATCTTTTGTTATTTTAGATTGATCCTTACCTTCGTTGGTAGTGAATTCGGCAATAAAATCGGCCATGGCTTGTCCCTTGGTGGCGGTGTGAGGATGGTATGTGATATCATATTGACTCAGTTCAATGCACCACTTAAGTAGTCGCCCAGAATTGTCGGGGCGATGTACCTGCCTTAGCGGTTGATCGGTTAAAACTCTGATGGAATGAGATTGGAAATAGTGTCGCGGCTTCCGTGACGTGGTTAACAGTCAGTATGCTAGCTTCTCAAGTTTAGGGTATCTGGCTTCTGCCCTTGTAAAACTCTTGCTTACAAAGTATACGGGCTGCTGCGTGCGGTTGTCTTCTCTCACCAAAGCGGCGCTTAAAGCATGGGACGATACAACAAGGTATAGGTATAGTTCCTCACCTTCATCTGGAGTTGAGAGTACTGGTGGTCTCTGGAGGTGTTCGATTAGGTTAATGAAGGCTGTCGAGCATTCGTCAGTCCATTCGAACTTTCCTTTGTCCTTCTTTAGAGCTTCAAAGAAAGGGATGCATTTGTCGGTTGCTTTAGAGATGAACCTGCTTAGGGCGGCCACTTTTCCGTTTAGGCTTTGCATCTCTCTTCGAGTGGATGGTATCTTGATATCTTGCAGAGCCCGGACTTGTTCGGGGTTTGCTTCAATCTCGGACGATGAATCCAAAGAAATTTCCCGATGATACTCTGAAGGAGCACTTTAGAGGATTCAGCTTCATTCCATATTGGCGAAGTACTTGAAACATCTCGTCCAAGTGGATTATATGACCGTTGGCTTTCCTTGATTTTACCAGCATGTAATCCACATAAACCTCCATAGTTCATCCTATTAGTTCCACAAACATCTTGTTGACGAGGCGCTGATAAGTAGCTCCGGCGTTTTTAAGTCCAAAAGACATTACTCTGTAGCAGTACAATCCCCGTTCAGTGATGAAACTAGTGTGGTCTTGATCGGGGGCATGCATAGGGATCTGGTTATATCCTGAGTATGCATCCATAAAGGATAAGAGTTCGTGTCCGGCTGTGCTGTCCACGAGTTGATCGATTCGGGGGAGTGGGAAGCAGCCTTTCAGGCAAGCGTCATTTAGGTTGGAGAAGTCGATGCATGTTCGCCACTTCCCATTAGCCTTCTTTGCCAGTACCGGTTTGGCGATCCATTCTGGGTAGATGGCTTCTCGTATGAAGTTATTGGCAAGTAGGTTCTTTACTTCTTCCTCGAGGGCTGCTGATCATTCTGCCCCCATGCTTCTCTTTTTTTTGCTTTACTGGCACTTTGGTGGGATCGATGTTCAGTACGTGGCATGCTACGTCTGGGGAGATTCCAGTCATGTCAGCGTGTGTCCATGCAAATACATCCATGTTGTGGCGAAGAAAATCGACGAGTTGATCCTTCAATTCCGCTCTTAAGTGAGACCCGACTCTCAACAGTCTACTTCGGTTGTATTTGTCTGCAGATACAAATTCCATAGCCTCTTCAGGCTCGGTGGTGGCCACCACCTCTTTGTCCCTGGGGTCTAATTCATTGAAAGGATCGTTGGTATATCGAAGAGGAGGGGCTTTCTTTAATTTCTATGCTTCCAAGTTTTTCTTGCAGAGAGAAGTCTCTGCATCCTTCCCTTTATCCTTCTTGCGGTTTTTGCGAAGTTCAGTTACATAGCAATCTCGAGCCGCGTCTTGATCTCCCTTTATTTCTCCTACTCCTTTATCTGTTGGGAATTTCATCTTCAGGCACCACGGTGCTAGGACAATTTGGAAGTCAGACAAGGCTGATCTTCTCAAAAAGGCGTTGTAGGCCGAGTGGTTCTCTATTAGCACAAACGTTTGTTTTCGCACAACGGAGCGGAGATGACTTCCTATTTCGACAAAGAGGTCCAGTTGCCCGAGGGGCATCTTCGCATCTCCAGTGAAACCAAGCAGTGGTTTGCTGCAGGGAGACACATCCTTCATTGACAGCTTCATTTTTTCGAAAGCATGCTTGAATAGGATATTTACTGAGCTTCCAGTGTCTACTAGAACTCGGAAAACCTTGGCTGCACCGAACCAGGCAGAGATGACCATAGGATCCATGTGGGGATACTACCTTCCCTCTAGATCACGCCTACAGAATGTGATGTCATCATTCTCTTTCCGTTTCGGGTGGCGTTCTTCTGTAACAGAATTAACGCAGCCTTCATTGTTTCTAAGTGACTTACCGTATCTCATCTCTGCCCAGCTTCCGTCGGCGATGTGTGATCCTCCTGATATGGTAAGGACCACTATCTTCTCTTGACTGGAGCCGCTGGTGTTGCGATTTCCTCCGCCTACTTCTGGGAGGGGTAGCCCTGGGTTCTCATTGGCAGGAGTTGAAGTCCTGTTCTGACCTTTCGCATAGCGCTCTAGTCTCTTCCTTCTGATGTGTTCTTCAATCAAGTCCCGGAGATGATGGCATTCATTGGTGTCATGCCCATGAGATTCGTGGAATCGGCAGAACTTTCCAGACTTAATTGCATTATCTGATTCCTTCTTGTGCGGGGGGCGCTTGTATCTAACTTCGTCTTGGGTGGCTAAGAAGATGTTTCCAATTGTTTCATTTAGAGGAGTGTAAGAGTCAAATCTCGGTCCTGGCCTATATAAGTTCTTTCCCCCTTCTTGCCCCCAGCACTATCTCTGGAGTCGTTTCTTCGAACATCCTTTGCTACTGCGGATGTGTTTCCATGAGCTGCCTTGGTTTGTTGCCCTGTCTGCCTTTCAATGGCAGCGTTTTCAAGTCTCATATATTTCTCGGATTCGTGGAGGAAATCGGGTAAGGTAGCTAGCTTTTCTTTCGTTAATCTCCTAGCAAACATAGTATCCGGACGCACACCACTGCAGAGGGCCATTAGGATAAGTTTCTCGTCGGCATCTTGGACTATGGCTGCTGCGGCGTTGAATCGGGTTAGATATTGTTGCACTGTCTCCCCGGGCTTCTATTTGATATTAGATAGGGAATAAGCGTCCTTGGGTTGTTCCACATGAATGTGGAACTGGCTGATGAACTTTTCTTTCAACATTTCCCATGAGCTGATGGATCCTTGAGGCAGATGGCAGAACCAGGAGGTAGCTAGATCTGCCAAGAATAGTGGAAAGCATTTACACAACACTCCCTCTGTTGCTGCGCTATGAGAATATGCTGTGTGTATCTCTGCAAGTGTACAACGGGGTCAGAGGTTCCCTTGTAAGGTTCCATTGTTGGCATTTTCCATTCACGGGGGGCGATGACAGTTTCGATATTGCGAGTGAAGGGGCTCGTTACCCTAGCGCCTATCCCTCGATCCCTTTGTTCCCGTTGGACGCACTCTCTGAACAATCGTGCCATCCTTTCATCAGAACTTGGAGCGGATAAAAATGAGTTTGGTTCTTCCCTTCGGGATTGATTCCGTCTAGATGACCTGTAGGGATGATATCGTCTATCACTCCTAACATTCTCCAATGATGGCCTCTGGTCTTTCGGGGGCTCGCTGGGGTCAGCTACAGTTGGCCCTTGGCTTGATCTTTCTCTGCTGGGTTCTGTTCTCAGCACTTCCTCGGGCCCAACTTCAGGCTGGACTCCAGCTCGGTCCCATCTATTGGTGTTTCCATGGTTAGGTAGCATGACAGGCTCAGCTACATCCGACCCATGCCTGGTACCTCCCCTGTTGGGTTCGGTTCCAAGTGTTTCCTCGGGTCGGAATTCGGGCTGAGTCCGGGCCTCGCTCCTACCATTGCTGTTTCTGTTGTTAGCCTCTTCGAAGAAGAAAGACCTTTGTCGTCTCCCAGATCCTCCAGACCGAGACTTACCCCATGATTCAGTGTTGCGGTTAGTTTCTGCAACATCCCTTAAGCGTGACATGAGTTGATCCACCAAGGCTTCTTGTTGAGATGCGAAGTGATTAGTTATTTCAGCTACAACCCTGTCCAGATCCGCCCTTGTAATTGGTTGTTCTGTAGCAGGGGTTGTCGGATTTGCCTGATTTCCCTTTGCTGTTGGAATCGGACGATTGTCTTGATCTCTGATCATTGGATATGGGATACTGCCAGTTGCGATGTTCTTTCATTTGTTAGCATCTTTCTTCCGTTTGGGAGGCATGTTTTCCAAGCAATGAACGATGCTGATAGGAAAAGGGTTAAGTGGGAGAAGCTGAAGCTTCGAGCTCCTACTCTCAGTGAAAGCACCAAAAATGTTTGCACAAAAAATGGGCAAACACCTCCAAGTCGTATGATTTAGTCGATTTTAAGTTATTCTTAGAGATTTGGGTGATTCATGCAAATATATAAAAAGCAGGGACTAAACTGTAAAAGACACACAGATTTATAGTGGTTCGGCCAGAACGTGCCTACGTCCACTTTATATGTTATTCTCCTTTTCTCTTCAGATTACAAGTACAAAGCTTTGTATACAAGTATATGAAAGTTGTTTGAAAGTTCCGTCCGTGCTTGAGCTCTCAAACTTGTCTTCCATTGTTGTACCCTTGCCGCTCTATTTATAGAGTGAGGTTGGGGGCATGGGTCTTGGATGTATATAGCTGCTGGTGGGCCTGGCCTGAAGCAATCTGGCCTGGCAGAGTTGGTCCGGTCATGTCCTTCCTTGCTTCTGGTTCGGCAACGTGTGGAGGTGGGATGGTTCGGTGGGACATGGTCCGGTGATGTGTGGATGGAGACTGGTTCGGCCATGCTTTGGTCTGGTAGTTGTTGGAGGTGGGTTGGTTCGGTAGGTGTTTGGTTCGGCAGGTAAGTGGTCCGGTGATGGAAGAGAAGGGAACTGGTTCGGTAGGTGCTGGTGGCCTCTGGTTCGGTAGTTTATGGGGGTAGCTGGTTCGGTGGCAGGTGGGACGTTATTGGTTCATTAGGGCCTTCCCCCCTTGGTTTGGTGATGCTTCCTTTCATTTGGCTCGGTGTTTGGTTCCTTGACCATCAATCTCAAAACTGGGACACAGACCCTTCCTAACACTTTTGTTGATCTTCCTCAACATCTTATCAGATTCTTGCTTGCTCGAAATCCTTTCAATAATAGATGGAACCACTTCCAGAAGAGATAGGACTGCGTTCCTGCTAAGGGCATTAGCTACCACATTCGCCTTTCCCGGAGTGTACAGAATATCCAAATCATAGGATGCCAGAAATTCGACCCGCCGCTACTATCTCAGATTAAGATCTTTTTGAGTGAAAAGATATTTCAACGGTTCGTGATCTGTGAACAATTCGAATTTCCGTCCCAAAAGATAATGTCTCCAGATCTTCAAATCAAAAACAATGGTTAACGGTTAAAGATCGTGCGTAGCGCAGTTCTTCTCATGTGGCTTCAACTGCCGACCAGCATATGCAATTACCCTTCCATTCTACATCAGAACTGCTCCCAATCCAACCATGCAAGCATTACTATAAACCTCGAATTTTCTCTTCCCATCCGGAATAGCAAGCACCGGTGCACTAGTTAGCCCTATCTTCAATTCCTGAAAAGCTTCCTCACACTGGGGTGTTCATTTAAATTTTGCTCCTTTCCTTGTCAGCTTAATCAAATGCAAAGAAATCTTGGAATAATCCTTGATAAATTTCCTGTAGTAGCCGGCCAATTCCAGAAAACTGCTAACTTCCGTCGATGTCTCCGGTTGTTTCCATTCCAGAATAATTTCAACTTTTGTCGGGTCTGCAGAAATGCCTTCCCCAGAAACAATGTGCCCTAAAAATTTAACTTTCGATATCCAGAAATGGCACTTGGAGAGCTTTGCCTTAAACACATGCTTCCTCAGAGTCTCCAATACAATTCTCAAATGCTCCCTGTGCTCTTCTTTAGATTTGGAGTAGACCAAGATTTTATCAATGAATACAAGCATGAACCTATTCAACACATCCCTAAAGACTCGATTCATCAGGTCAACAAAGTAGGCAGGAGCATTGGTTAACCCGAAAGGCATAACCAACCACTCATAGAAACAATTCGGTCCCCTAAATGCTGTCAAGGGAATATTGTCTTCAGCTATCCTCAACTGATGGAAACCTGAAGCTAGATCCAATTGAGAAAAGATAGAAGCACCATGCAACTGGTCAAAGAGATCATCACTGCGAGGAAGTGGATATTTATTACGGATAGTCACTTTGTTCAATTCTCTATAATCAATACAGAATCTTAGTGATCCATTCGATTTAGTTACAAACAATGCCGTAGAGCCCCAACAAGAAAAACTGGGCCTAATCAACCCCTTTTCCAAAAGATCCTGAGTCTGCTTAATCAACTCCTCTCTCTTCCTAGGAGCCATTCTTCTACTGGGCTGAATCGTCGGCACTACTCCTGGAATCAAATCAATACGGAACTCTATCTCTCGCTGCGGTGGCAAACACTTAACTTCCTCAAATACATCAGGAAAATATTGAACCACGTCGACATCTTCAATCTTCTCTTCAGAAGTCTCAAATCCATGCAAAAGACTGCTCAAGTGAATTCCAGAATTATCACATGACACTCTGGCAATTCTACCCAAATCAGTTTCTAGCGAAACTGTTCTCTCATCACAATTCAAAACTGCTTTGTACTTATCCAGCCAATCCATTCCCAAAATAAGGTCAAATCCCTTAAAATTCAACACATACGGGTCACAAGAAAAACTGTGGGATAGATAAGAGACCTTCAAGTCCTTACAGATCGTATCTAATTTGGTCTCCCCGCCTATAGGATTAGATACCAAGATAGGACAGTCTACAAAACTAGGGGTAAGAAAGAACTTTTCTACAGAGTCCAAAGAAATAAAACTCAAGGAAGCACCTGAATCAAACAAAACTCCGTACTGAACTTAGCCACAACACCGAAGTAAACATACTTCCTTAACTTATTCCAAAAAAACATCTTCGGAAACATCCATAATCACTATGTCTCATCACACAGCTACTACATCCTGAGGTATCAAGATATCATAAATTGCTTCTGTCCAACCGACAGATCCAAACTCTAACTTATCCAAACTTACACTCTAAAAATGAACTCTGAACCTTAACAGGTTACCTTTAGAGATCGGTGAAATCCTTACACCATCCAAAGCTCACTGGAGACGGTAATAGGTCTACAGTCTCGACACATACACTTTCAACCTCAACATTCAATCTCCAACCATTGGTAGTCGTGTTACACACACCACTACCTTGTCTACCTTTATAACCTATATTGGAAAACCCGAACAGGTAACCCAACAAATTTAGATAGATATATATAATTATATGAAAATACAAATACGCACTCTCCAGATAAATATTACTCTAGAGGCTAGGTACTCGCTCAACCTAGCGCTTTGATACCAGCTGTGACGACCCGCCTTTCTAACCCCAGAAAGACGTATCATCAATAAGAAAGAAAGGGATAGAAATAGAAAAGAATAGAAAGAAGGAACTAACAACATCAGAATCTCACAGCTGAATGGAACAAAATATAATACATCACATAACTATTACATAGTTTTACATACAGCAGAGTTATACAATATCATACAACAGGACTGTCATATACATATATATCCATACATACATCCAAAATACAGCATATACTAACTACACACTGGAACTACAGATAGATACATACGTCTGGTTTTCTTCTCCAAAGCTCATTCAGAAAATCAATACTCCAAATACCTATCACTTGGCTACTCATAAAATTTTGAGTACCCAAGAGTTTATGAAAAACGAAATATAAACTCCGGGTCAGACATGGATCTAGTGTGAGTAAAAGGGTTAAAATTGTTTAACTTTGAAAATCATTTGAAAACAAAGGTATCACGTAAGACTCCCCACACATAAATACGGGTAAGTTTTTACCCTACGCAGACCAAAACATTTTATAGGAAAATCCAGTGATATTATAATAGTGTCTAGGGTTTTCAAGTAATAAAAAATAGCCAAAATTGTTACATTCATTAAATTCCAGCTACTAGCCACGAAAGTATGTAACACAAATCAAAACCGTAGGGTCTCGTAAGGAAAATGGGTTTCCAACAATGGCAGGGCTACAGGGGTACCGCCCGTCAGAGTATGGGACCTAGATCACTGTACCGAGGATCACTCCCAACCCCCTACAACACAAGGCCGGAACCATTCCTTACTGAACAGTCCCGAACAAGATAACCCCGTAGTTGTGGCCAACAACTGCTCACACAGCCGAAATAAAGGGACATCTAGACAGGGGTATACCTCATCCTGCTTGGGCATGACCCACGTAACCTAGCTGCATCTCCCCTGTTTTAGTCATTCCCGGTTGATAAGGCTTGAGGCTGCGTTTACCTTTAAAGAACATATCTCTTAGAATGCTCATCGTCCGCCTGACGATGTGCTAAATGCATTCAATCCATACAAGTTCGTTCCGGGTTCGAACGAAACCGAAGGCATTATCTCGTTACACTCATTTTGGAAGCACCCTCAGAGTTAATGACGATAACCCTTGCATTCTGAAACACCATCTCGATCTCCAATTGATATGTCACGACCTTTCGTTTAATTTGGATCGATGTAGTTTTCGTAATATTGAATTGATACCCGATCCCGGTCTCATCGGAATCCAAACGCCATTTTAAAGGCCAAGTTGTCTATTTAACTTAAACAGTTTAATTCAATATTAAGCATATACATAACAGATATCACAGATAAATAATATACAATCATCACAGATATATCCAGAATGTATCGCAACATATCACAGAATATCACTAAACAGATACCAGAGTCAATCAAGCAGAATTATGAATTCATATCAAAACAGTTTGGTTTACTTAACTTAATTAATTACTTAAGAATAAACTACTTTATTCTGCTTAATTAATTACTAATTAATTAACTTATTAAATTTATTGATTATTACTTAATTACTTAGTTAATTAATTAATAACTTAATTATTAATTAATAAAATTTAATTACTTATTTAATTATCATAAATTATTTTAAATTAATCATTTATTATTAACTAATTAATCATTTATCTTTAATTAATCACTTAAGTTAACTACCATTTATTAATTAACTTTAAGTAATTAACTAACGTTCTTAAGTTTTAAATCGATTTTAACACAAAGTCAATTTCTAATTACAAATTCATTTAAAGTTATTAATTTAATTACAAGCATAAATTAAATTATATTTATAATTACCTTAAACTTTACAATTAATCATCTTCTTTCACAAACCTTTCTTTAATAAATTTAATCAAATATTAACTTAAAACAACTAATATTATTTACTTTATTTAATGTTAATCTTTGTTAATTAAATATTTAAAGTATTTAGGCAAAACCATTAGGGAGTGGACCCAAGGCAGGCACCACTTTTACTCGAGAAAGTCTTCAGTTCCCCATATATTCTTCCCCGCGTCTCTCTCTCTTTCTTCCCATCTTCTTCTTCTGCCTCTTTCTTCTTCTTCTTCTCCCTTTTTTATCTTAGCTTAAGTTATAAATTTTAAATTGCTGAACATCGACACTCACACGCGCACCAAGCTACAACTCAAAGCAACTCCGAAATTCTCGTGCAAAAATCATGCGACGATCACGTCACCAACCCAGACCCCCAAACGCCATACTCTGTTCACCTATCGCCACCGTGCAGGTGCACGGTGGTTCGGCGACCCTCCGGCAACCCCCACCACCTCCAACAAACCTCAAATCAACTCAATATATGAAGTCAAAACTCAAATTGTTACGATTGGGCCGAAAACAAAAGGCCGCCTGTAACTCGAACCCAAAAGTTCGAACAACCACGAAACATGCTTCGCGATCATCACTCAGGCCACCAGAGGCTCTGCGCTTCTGACCACAGCTCCATCATCCACCTAGCTTCTTCTCCCTCCAATGTCGTGCAACTCGACGCACTGTAGAGGTCGCGGCGATCGAATGTTCAACACCTTAAACGTAACGACCCTGAATTTTGTGATTTATTTTAATTGTTTATTTTGATTATTTTATTTGAAATTTTGATTTAAAAATTTTATTTTATTTATTAAAATGAATAAGTTATGTTATTTTAAATATAAATTTGATTTTTATGTGAATTATGGTTTCAAACTTGTATAAATTGAATATTTTACTAAAAAGTGAATTTCTAATCAAACTGGTCAAACTTTGACTTTTAACTTCAAATTTAAATTATTATAAATCTTAAATTTTATCTTTTATTTTGAAAATAGATGAAATAACTTGAAGACTGCTTTTTGTTTCGTTGGAAACTGACTTAAACTGTGAAAGTTATGTATATTTCAATATTGATTGCAATTTGTTTATTCTGCAATTTTGTTATTTTACATTTTGTAAATTATATTTTCTTTGTAATATTTTATTTTAATATGTATTAATATGTTATTTTATGTATATTTTTGTCTTTTAATATTTTTAAAGTGAGGTAGGGATTTTTCTAGAGTTAGTAGTATTTTTCTTGTAATTTCCATACCCTATTTTCGATTTTTATACATTTTCTTTAGTTCTTTTTCTATTTTTCTCCCATTTAATTATTTATTTTATTTTGAAAATGATAAATAAATTATTTTATTTCAAATATTCACTTCATAATATTTTTAAAATGAAGTGGACATTTTTTCAAGACTAGTAGTGATTTATTTGTAATTTCTCGACACTTTTTGTATTTTTAAGTAATTTCTTTCGTTCTTTTTATATTTTCTTTAAAATTAATTTTTTTATTTTCTTATATTTTCACTTGGTTTCGGTTTTAACAATTATTTGCGGATTCACTTTGGTTTTTATTTGATCTTTAGAAAACGGAAATGCGTTTCATTTCTAGACGTTTCATTGTCCAAAAACGTTTCAAATGCCACAACCATCTCATTTATTCATTTTGGCTGACCATTTTCAGTTTCTAGCCGTGACTTTCATCCTATTTCTCACTCAAGAAACCATTCTTTCATTTTATTCATGGCTTCAACATTTTGGGTAATGTCTTCCTCTTATTTTCTTCCTTTTCTTCCTATTTTCTTATGTATTTTTTCCTTGTTCTCTCCACTCTTTTGCTCGGCCTCCACTCTATAGCCATGGCCACCACCTCTTATACCTCTTCCCTGTCATCATCACCACATACTCCTCAGAATCTGAACCATGGTCGAACCCACCATGATGATAAAATCCAAAAAAATACAACTTATGCCTTGAAAACATGCTAGTTTGAGCCTTATTGCTTCGCCACCTCTTTTTCCACCACCACCTCTAGCCTCCACCACCACCTTGACACACCCCTAACCCTCACCTTTGTCCTCTGTCCAGATCTGAAACATCCCATAGCCGAGCCATAGATCCATGTAGCCGAGCCCAAAATGAACCAAAAACCACTATTTTGCATAAGCCTCTTCATATTCATGCGTAGTAACTCCTCCACCACTTCAATACCTTGTAGCCATGCCTTATAGGACCCAAACCTGAGCCAAAGCATGTCCAAACCTAAGCCAAAACATCCCCTAGGCCGTGCGATCAAATGTAGAAAGCAAGGCAAAAGACTGTGTATTCGTATCTCTTTTTATTTCAAAGTTGTTTCAATTTAATGTTGTGTTGAAATGTTAATTTATATGGTTTTGTTTTGGGTTGTAACACAAGTTCTAAGCTTGGATCTCTTCCCACTTTAGCCTATTTTTGTGTCATCGTGCCTTCTAGAATCCGTTGTGTAATTTGAGTTGATATCTCCAGCACAAAAAGGTGAGTAAATCTCACCAGACTAATATGCACTTATATAACTGATAAACTGACACCATTTGAATCTGTAACTGTTTATCATCATGCTATATCTGCTATATTATTATCATACGATGTTCACACCTATTATTACAATATTTCATGCTATTCTGTCAATTATATCAGTTATCACCATTGTAAGTTCCATGTAGACTAGAATCACTATGGGTTGAAATGATACATACTCGAACGGACTTTAGAATAGGGGAAAAACGTTATGGGCTGAAATGATAGGCCTGAGCGGTTTCCAAAATCATTCATTTTACTTGGGACTGCGGGTTTGAAATGATAGAACCCGGTTTTTCTTTGTAAACTTGTAATAACCCGCCATCCGTCTCCACAGAATACGTATCGTTAATAAGAAAGAAAGAGAAAGAAAGAGAAAGAAACAGAGTTATGCTGAACATCTTCGGAGACATCCATATTCACTGCATCTCATCACGCAGCTACCACTTCCTGAGGTATCAAAATTCCATCACACACTTTTGCCAACCAACAGATCCAAACTCTACTCATCCATCTTTAAAGATGACTCTAAACTTAAACAGGTTATCTTTAGAGATCAATGAAATCCTTACACCATTGCACAACTCACTCGAGACGGTATTAGGTCTACGATCTCGACAGATACACTTCCAACCTTAAACATTCAAACTCCAACCAATGGCAGTAGTCGTGTTACACACATCACTACCTTATCTACCTTTATAACGTACATTGGAAAACCTGAACGGGTAAACCAACAGATAGGTAGAAATAGCTATATATATATATATATATATATCAAAACTTCAAATACGCTCTCTCAAGAAGGACACCACCACAGAGCCTAGGTATTCACTCAACCTAATGCTCTGATACCACTGTAATGACCCGTCATCCGTCTCCACAGAATGGCGTATCATTAATAAGAAAGAAAGGGATACAAAGAGAAAGAAAGAGAAGAAAGAAGAAACAACACATCAGAATCTCAACAGCGGAACGAATAAATTATATTAATAATCAAAAGTATTACATAGATATATAACAACTATCAGAGTTACACAGATAATACAACACATACTAGACATTTATAAACACCTGTCTAGTTATTACAACACAGTACAAAACAACTCAAACAAACTACTCAGAGATACCAACACAAAGGATACTAGATAACTACAACGCAGAAGCCTCCTGCTCCATTTGCTCCTTCATAACTCGTCAAAGCTAACCTGAATCCCTTGGCTACTCGTAAAAATTTTGAGTACCCAAGAGTTTATGAAAAACAAAAATAAACTCCGGGTCAAACATGGGTCTGGTATGAGTAACAGGTTAAAGTTGCTTAACTTTTGAAATCCTTTTGAAAAGAAAGGTATCACGTAAGACTCCCCACACATAAACATGGAAAAGTTTTTACCTTACGCTAATCAAAACATTTTATAGGAAATCCGATGATATTATAATAGTGTGTAGGGTTTTCAAGTAAATATGAAATAGCCGAAATTGTTACATGATTAAATTCCAGCTAATAGCCACAAAAGTGGGTAATACAATCAAAACCGTTGGCACTTATAAGATTTTGGATTCCATACAATGGCAGGGCTACTGGGGTACCGCCCGTCACAGTACGTGGCCTAGATCACCGTACCGAGGAGCCACCCTAACTGCACAACTCACTCGAGACGGTATTAGGTCTACAATCTCGACAGATACACTTCCAACCTCAAACATTCAAACTCCAACCAATGGTAGTAGTCGTGTTACACACATCACTACCTTATCTACCTTTATAACCTACATTGGAAAACCTGAACGGGTAAACCAACAGATAGGTAGAAATAGCTATATATATATATATATATATATCAAAACTACAAATACGCTCTCTCAAGAAGGACACCACCACAGAGCCTAGGTATTCACTCAACCTAATGCTCTGATACCACTGTAATGACCCGCCATCCGTCTCCACAGAATGGCGTATCACTAATAAGAAAGAAAGGGATAGAAAGAGAAAGAAAGAGAAGAAAGAAGAAACAACACATCAGAATCTCAACAGCGGAACGAATAAATTATATTAATAATCAAAAGTATTACATAGATATATAACAACTATCAGAGTTACACAGATAATACAACACATACTAGACATTTATAAACACCTGTCTAGTTATTACAACACAGTACAAAACAACTCAAACAAACTACTCAGAGATACCAACACAAAGGATACTAGATAACTACAACGCAGAAGCCTCCTGCTCCATTTTCTCTTCCATAACTCGTCAAAGCTAACCTGAATCCCTTGGCTACTCGTAAAAATTTGAGTACCCAAGAGTTTATGAAAAACAAAAATAAACTCTGGGTCAGACATGGGTCTGGTGTGAGTAACAGGTTAAAGTTGCTTAACTTTTGAAATCCTTCTGAAAAGAAAGGTATCACGTAAGACTCCCTCCACATAAACATGGAAAAGTTTCTACCTTACGCTAACCAAAACATTTGATAGGAAATCCGATGATATTATAATAGTGTCTAGGGTTTTCAAGTAAATATGAAATAGCCGAAATTGTTACATGATTAAATTCCAGCTACTAGCCACAAAAGTGGGTAATACAATCAAAACCACTCGCACTTATTGGATTTTGGATTCCATACAATGGCAGGGCTACTGGGGTACCGCCCGTCACAGTACGTGGCCTAGATCACCGTACCGAGGAGCCACACTAACTCCCCTGCAACATAAGGCCGGAACCATCCCTTACTGGACAGTCCCGAACAAGACAACCCCGGCAGTTGTCGCGAATCAACCGCCCACACAGCCGAATAAAAAAGGGACTTCTAGACAGGGGTAAATCTCGCTCTCCAGTGGGAGATACCCACGAAGCCTTGCTGCACCTCCCCTGTTTTACCCATTCCCGATTGATGAGGCCTGAGGCTACGATTACCTTTAGAGAACACATCTCTTAGAATTCTCATCGTCCACCCGACGATGTTCTGAAAGCATTCAATCCATACAAGTTCGTTCCGGGTTCGAACAAAACCGAAGGCATTATCTCATTACACTCATTTTGGAATCACCCTCAGAGTTAACGACGATAACCCTTGCACTCTAAATCACCATCTCGAACCTATAAGTACTATTCCGTCAAACTCATTACGGAATCATCCATAGAGTTATACTGGCCTATAGTTCTTACACCTCGAGTCTTCACCTGCTCCACTTGGATTCACGACCTAACGTTTAATTGGAATCGATGTGGTTTTCGGATCCCGAATATGGAAATTCGATCACGGTCTCATCGAAATCCAAAGCGTGTCTTTTAGGTCCAATTTGTTTTAAGTTTAAAACAATTAAATCTAATCATCTATATACACACAGATAGATAATTCACATCATCACAATAGATAATCATCATTATCATCATAAACAGGTAATCCATATTATCATCACAACTTGATAATCTACAATATCATCATCAATAGATAACTCATATCATCAACACAATGCAACCAATACATCCATATCACACAATACTAATCTCATATCTGAGATTCAAACCATTCAAGGTAAACCATATCATCCATATGTAAGCAATGATTTTATAATCACCATCTATAATTAATTTAAAGTGAATTAAATTAATTACTTCAATCTCTAATTAACTTAAAGTGAATTAAATTAATTACTTTATCCATAATTAATTTAAAATGAATTAAATTAATTACTTCACCATTTAAAACTTGCTTACTTAACTACTAATTGATCACAAACCAATTAATAATTATCCTCAAATTAATCACCTTAACTAATCACCCTTGATTAATTATATTTAATTACATTCAAGTAATTATCCTTTAATTAATTTTACAAATTAATTATCCTTAACCAAAATCAGTAATTAACCTTTAATTGCTTCATTAATTAATTTAAAAAAATAATTGCATTAATCCTTAATTAATTATTTACATTAATTAATTACTTCATTAATCACTTATCATTGATTAATTAATCTCAATTAATTAATACTTAATTTCATCATTAATTTTATTAATTAATGATTCCTAATTACATTTAACTTAATTACTTATTTAAATCAATTACATTAAGTAATTAACCTTAATTAAATCAAATTTATTAATCACTTTCGATTAATCACATTCAGTAATTAACTACCCTTAATTACTTTCTTAATTACTCCTAAATTAATTATATTTAATAATTAATTACATTTATTAATTATCCCGGGTTATTTCATTAGTAATTAATTCCCTTAATTAATTACATCACTTAATAATTTTCAAAAGACTTAATCAATCAATGCTTAAATTAATTACACTAAGTAATTAATTATTAATCACTTTCACAAAGTAATTATCCTCATTATTAATTACACAAAGTAATTAATCCCAAAATACCATACTTCAATTAATTACCTCCAGTAATTTACTTAACGTAATTACTTCTCTAAGTTATTATTCCTCATTGATTACGTATCAACCCATTCAATGATTATTCTAAATTAATTAAACTTGATTAATTAATTTAAACTAATCCAATTAATAAATTAATTACAATGAGTAATTAATATCTTTAATTATTTCCATAAAGTAATTATACTTAATCAAGTTCCATAATTGATTATCTAAATTAATTAATCCAATTAATTATCAAAATTAATTACATTAATTAATTAATAAACAATCACAAGTTAATGACCTTCATTAACTTACTAACAATTTCTTAATTACCTTTCTTAAGTAATTAACTTAAATTAATTAATATTAATTACAAATTCAGTTAATCTTAATTACATAGCTTAACCTTAATTAATTTATTCCAATTCTTAATTAATTAAATAAATTAATTAATTATCTTATTTAAATTACCTTATTAATTTAAAGAATCAAAATCATTAAATCTTTGATTTACTTTAAAATAAAACATTTCTTATAAATGATTACATTATCATTAACAAAGTAATTTAAAACAACTTAACTTAAAATTTGTTTCAAATTACATTTTAAATTTTAAATTAAAATGAAATCATACTTGACTTTAACAAAGTTTTAAAAACATTTAAATTTTTTAGCACTTCCTTTATTTTCAAAACCTGGATACAAATTGGATTTTTGATTTCCATAATTAAAACTTATGTTTAAATCTTCTACTTAAATTTTAAAACTTACCTTTAAATTCAATTCATTTAAACTCTTTTATAGTTGTTTAAACATTTTTAATTTATAAAGTTTAAATTAAATTCTACAACTGGAATTCAAACTCAGTTTGAAAATCCATACCTTAAACTTAAGTTTTAAATTCTATTTCAAAACTTGTTTTCGGATTTAAATCAATTTTGAATAGGAAAACAGTTTTCTCTGGAAACGTGTAACCAAAAAAAATACCCGAGCCACAACTACCCCAAACACTCAAATCAACTCGATCATCATAGATTGATAAAAACCAATTTCTGTTCAAATGAGTACTGCAATCCCAATTCCTGACTAAACAATATGATTTTAGTTTTTAAAAATCATATTTTTGTTTAAGTTTTCAGTTTATAATACTGAATTTACAATTTATTATATTTGAGTTTGCCCTTTATTTATCATACTCTGATGTTTTACAATTTTACAAAGACATCACCCAATTTGATTTTACTTAATAAGTTTTTCTAAACTAAACTATGGTCTAATTAACATAGTTATTACAGAATCTAAGCCTTAACAAAATATTTAACTAAAGCATGAGGATTCTCTTTTTTTTTAAAGAAACTGGTAAAAGAAGGTTTACAGTCATCACATACATACATATCCAAATTGCACAGAAATTTCATCAATAAACATTCACACAAACTTACTTATTTCAAGGGAAAAAAACATGCAACAAATAATACTTATTATTTTTAAATTAGTGAAGTTACTCACCTGAACAAATGATGACAGAGCCTTAAATTTGAAAACTGTTTTGAAATCTCTTTCTTCTATGCTTTAAAACTGAGTTGCAGATTTAATTTGAAGTTAAGTTGCATGCTAATAAAACTTTGTTGAAGACATAAGAATTGAGTTTAAACTTGCATGCAGGCTATTTAAAACTTGAACTTGCTGTTAAAACTTGCATGCAGGCCTCTGGTTTAAAGAATGCAGGCAAGCTTGTTTTTGATTTCCAAAATGTTGAAATGCAGAGGCTTTCATTATGCATTTGAAATGAATTTCAGGTTGCAGGCTTTTGGAAATGGATTTTTACAGTTTTGCATGATCTTCATTTTTTTTTACAGTGGATTACAAAAATCAAAACATGCAGGCTTTGATTTTAGTTTTGAGGGAGAGTTTTTTTTCAGTGTTTTGATTTCTTGCTTGAAGAGTTTGATTATAGATTTGATTTGTTTCAACTGAGAATTTTTCTTAACTTTGAGAAATGAACATTAGAAAAAAAAATGAGGGTGAAGAAACATGTTTTATATAAGTACAAATGATTTATTTAAAAATTAAAAGAAAAATAAAAAATAAAAGACACTTGTTACACTAACTTTTTAATTCATTTACATTTGTCATAAACACAACTTAGTTTAATAACATGCGTCTTAAGTAATTTAATTTATTTTTATTTGATTTAAAGGTAATGGAAATCTTCTTTTTTTATTAAACATATATAAAGTAGTTTCATAAATAAATGTATATGTATTTATTTTTTAATCAAAATAAAACAATTTATAAAAAGATGAAAGCTTATTTATAAAATTTAACTATGTTAATTCATTTGAATTTAAAAAAGAATTCGAATTCAAATGCTGTTTATATCTCTAAAAATTCCAATTCAAAACTAATTTATATTACTCAACTTTAAATTTTAAAATAATAATATTGCCTTTTTAAACATATCTATATTTATACATTTATTAATATTTGAAAATAACATATTTATCAAATTTAAATTAATTATAAAAGAAGTTATAAATTACTTACCTTATTTAACTTAATTAAAGGCATTAATGTTCAATATATAAATGGTATTATAAATTTACTTATATAATTCCAAATTATAATTATTAAGCTATATTCAAAAGAAATAAAATAAACTTTTGTTTATCTTATTAAAATTTAACTATGTTTAAAATACAATTATACAATTTAAAACAATTTCTTTAAGTATTTTAAACCAATTAGTTATTTATTAAATAAAATAAAAATCTTCAAATTATTAAAATGAATATTAAAATTTGAAAACAAGATTTTATTTGTTTATTAATTTACAAATCAAAACCTATCTATCTATAATATATATACTATATTCATTATAAATAGAAAGAAATTTAATAGTTTTTAAAAATAAAATTCATCAATTAAACATTTACTTAATTGGATTATTAATCAAGTAAATTTTATTAACAAAATTTTATCAAATCAATTTAATTTTTTAAATACAGATTGTTAAATTGATATTGCTAAAATTTTCGGGATATCGCAAAACTACGGATTGAAATGATAAATATCCGTATCACTTGACCTAGGCTAGAAAACTACGGATTGATAATATTTTGATTTAAATTTAATTAAAAATAATTTTTGTAGAATTATTAGTGATTTTCTATAAATTAAATAACGAAATAAGTAAACGATAAAGTAGAATTTGAACTATAAGTAAATTTTGGAATTTATGTTTTGTTTAAAAAGGAAATTTATGTAAAGTAAGAAAAATATAATATTTTGATTTAAAAATGTATTTTTAATGATTTTATAAAAATAATAATGATTTTTGAATAAATTAAAATGTTAAACAAATGAATGTTTAAGTAAATTTTGAAATATAACTTAAATGTGAAATTTTAAATTTTGTTTTAAAAGTGATATTTTGATAATAAAATGATTTGAAAGAAAGTTTTGAAAAGATACGATATTGTAATATATTAAATGGATTTGAATGGAGTTTTTGAAAGCATATGATAATTTAATATATTGAAATGGTTAGAAATGACTTGATATTTATTTTGATAAATATTTGAATTTGAATGATATGGTATGTCGATATATTGAAATGGTTTTGGAACTGATTTAATCTTTATTTTGATAAAGATTTGGATTGAAAAGGATATTTTATTTTGAAGTATAAAATATTGTTTTGAAAGTTATAACCACGGATTATAATAACGATTGGTTGGCAAAGAGACCGGGATCAGATATCTGGCATACTCTCTGTCGATACCGAAAACCACTTTGACAACCGTGTACGCGGTGGAGATTCCAGAACGAAGTAGGTTGGTTGACGAACGCTACTGGAATGAAGTAAGAGAACGCTGATGGATGGCCTAATTATGACTAAAAAAGGAGTTATACCGGGCTACACATAGGGTCGCACCCTGTAACGACCCGCTATTTTGGACCATTCAAATCGACAATAAAACCATACATATCCGACTTGAATAATTCAAAATACCGAATTGTTAATTTAAATTTGGAAAAACTTAAAATATACATTAAATAAATCAATCACAGATCACAGAGTAATATAGTGCAACGGAATAGATAAAGAATCGTAGTTCATGAAGCTACTATATATATCAGAGTTAGAAAAATATAACCGATTTGTTCAAACGTAGTGAAGTCTCCAATGCAACAGATGACTTCTCTAAACCAATCAACTGGAAAGGCTAGAATCTGAATCGATAGTTGGATTTCCAAACGAAGCTCCGAACTCCAAAGGTGAGTCTCAAATGCTGTATCACTCAGTCTGACCCGAGCATAAAGCAAAACACAAAACACTCGAGTCAGGATTAACATTCTTATATCAATAAATCCAACTCAAGTGAAATATCAACAAAAATACAAATAACTTAAAGCATTTTGGGATAACTGTTAACCTCATTTTGAAATAACCTCACGACCTAAAAATGGGACGACTTAACTGCTTAAGGGAGTAGGCGACCTAAAACATGAAGCGACTTACGGGAAGGGACGACCTAACAACTTAGAGAAGTAAGCGACCTAACGACTTAAGAAGTGGACGACCTAACGACTTAAGAAGTGGACGACCTAACTGCTTAGAGAAGTAAGCGACCTAACGACTTAAGAAGTGGGACGACCTAACTGCTTACAGGAAGCCACGACTCAGCGACCTAGTGCTTTCACAACCTACTTTAAGTCGCTCACGACTTAACACTTGTTGAACCATGCCGCTCTCCTTTGGGTCACTAGAGCCTAATAGCTAGTTCAGATACCCAGGTGCGAACCAGTTAGGTCGTAGCTCTTATCCCCTTAGCTCGCTGACGACTCATGACCCATCTTAAGTCGTAGCCTTCGACTTACGACTTACCTTAAGTCGCTCACGACTTAAGGCCTGTCCGAAAACCCTTATAAATACAGCACGAGCTACGACATTCGGGGGATCTTTTGGGCTCATTCTGGAAGCACCAATACTCTGCCGTTTTCTCAACTCAAACAGCACTTCAAGCACTCCAAACACCAAGGACACTACGACAAACTTCAAGAGAAAATCTACGTCATCTAACATGGATTCGAAAGATTATTCTACATCAAAGTTTGATCTACTAGCCTAAAGTGTGTTGTAATTGAAGAAAGTTGTATAAGTTGTACTTGAGTCAGCAATAAAGAGATTGAAAGTGGACGTAGGCTTGATTATAAGCCGAACCACTATAAAAACTGTGCCTTTTATTGTCTTTCTGATATTTTCCTGCTTATTTCTGAATCCCGTATCAGCGGGTGGTGCTTTCACACTTGCTTTACTTGCACCGGGGTGTTAGCGTCTGATTTTAACGTTAACATTTTTGGTGCTTTCACTGAGAATTGAACTCAGGATACTGTTATCATAGCTTCGCAGAAATTTATGGAAAGGATCTCTCTGAAAACCAGAAGTTTATCAGAAATAATGGCTCCTGGAAGAAAGCGCAAGTCTGTTAGATCCGACGATGTTCGCGAGACTACTGCCACTTCTCCTCCTTTATGTCAAACAACTCCAACTGTTGGAGTAACGCGAGCAGAATTGGATGCTGCGGTTTCTGGGCTATATCAGCAGATAGAAGCCCAAAACAATCTGATGTTGGAAAGGTTGAACGCTTTGCTTGGGGCTAACCGTCAACCAGTGAATAACGAACCAAACTTTGCTGATAATGTTCATGATGTTGAAGAAAGAGATGTTCCTCAAAGGGCAGCTTTCCCAGTCAAAGAGACACCTCCCCAAGTTGGAGGATCGGGACAACAGCCAACTTTTCGTGAGCGCCTGTCAAGGCAAACTTCTGAGAAGATGGCCGATGCCTGTCCTGCTGAGCCCCTTAATGATGAGGAATATTTCTCAGGGATGGTCCGACAAATCATGAAGGAAAGTATGCAAAGGGAGGAAGACGAAAAAGAATGGGGGTTTGCTCCAAGCAAGACTCCATTCACTGAAAAGATTTTTAAAGCAGAGTTTCCTAGGAAGTTCGTTCCTCCTACCATTCCAGCTTTTAAGGGGACGAGTGACCCTAATGAATTTCTGTACAAGTATGTTTGGCACATGACGGGTGCCAGAGCCTCTGATGAGATCAAATGCCGGTATTTTCCGGTATATCTGGAGGGAGTTGCTCTACTTTGGTTCACAAAGCTGCTAGTCCGGTCGATAGACCAGTTTTCCAATTTGACTCGAAAGTTTAAGGAATAGTTCAAATTGTACGCTTCGAAGGCGAAAGATATAATGTCGTTATCCAGCTTGGAGCAGAATCCTGGAGAATCCATTAGATCTTTCTTGAATCGTTTCAATATAGCTTTGGCTGAAGTAGACAACGCAGAGCCAAGAATGATTTTGACGTACCTAATGAGGGCTATTGATAAGACAAGTGAGTTCGGAAAATGGTTGAAAATGAAAGAACCGAATTCGCTTGACAAGTTTTATAAAAAAGCCGATGAATTCATGCGCTTGGAAAGCCTCCAAGCACCGGCTAAGGCGGTATCGACGGGGGCTGGAAATAGTAATGTTGTTCCGAATAAGAAGGAATCTGGCAATCAGAAGAGGGGAAACGATGGTCAGAAGAAGCAAGGAGATGCAAAGAAAAGTCGTCCCTTCGACTTCAACCCTCTGACTAATACCCCGGAGAACATCTACTTTGCAAACAAAGATACGGTCAAATTCCCCGCACCAGCTAAGCAAAGAGTTAATAAGAAAGATGAGAAGAATGGAAGATTTTGCCGGTTCCATAACCAACCCGGGCACGATACCAATGAGTGCCGTCACTTAAAGGAGTTGATTGAGGAACTATTAAAAGAAAACAAGCTCCAGCAATATGTTAGGAGGAACAGGAATGGCCCAACTTCATCAACTCGAGGACAACAGGCTCCTGTTCATCGTCCTAGCTCAAGTGAAAAGGCAGCAGCTCATGAATCAGAGAGGCCCGTTATAATGTGATTACAGGAGGACCTCACCCAGCTGGCAGAAGCTGGGGTGAGATGGAACGATATGCTCATGCATTGAAGTACGCACCAGCAGAGGAAAGTGCTTTTGTGTTAGAAGATGCTGCACCTCTGAAGCAGCAGAAAGCGTCTAATAATGACATTGCCATCAGAGTCAGGGATTCTATGGGTGTTGAAGCCCCTACCATAGATCCCTTGGTTATTTCTGCTGGCATTGGGCCAGCTATTGTAAGAAGAGTACTTGTTGATTGCAGTGCTTCTTGCAATATTCTTTTCAAAAAGACCTTCGATCAGATGAAGATCCCAATGGCCGATGTTCAAGCTTCGTCGCAAAAGATTGTTGGGTTTACTGGGGAACCCAGGCAGCCGATTGGGACAGTTGACCTGTTCATGGAATTGGGAGAGGGGCAGAAGAAGGTCGTTCGAAGGCAGACTTTTGTAATTGTTGATGAATTTTCAGCCTACAATGCCTTCCTAGGCCGTCCAACTCTTGCAGCCTTTAAAGCAATCGTCGCCTCGTGGTGCCTTACCATGAAATTCCCCACAGATAATGGAGTAGGTGTGGTTAAGGGGGATCAGAGTGCAGGGCGGGAATGTTATGTGATAGAACTGCGTGAAGCAAGAAAGAGAGAGATGGGACAGGATACAGCAGCCCCAATCCACATCAAAGAATCAACCTTGTAGCAATTACAGGGCGGACCCTGTACTGGCGAATGTAGCTAAAGACCTCTTTGGAAGCACAAGCCCTCTTCGGAGGCACAACTCTTCGAAGGATAAAGACCTCAAACGGGACATGCCAGAGGACTTTCTCAAAAAAAAGATTGGTATGGAATGACCGGGAGCACCTTCCCAACAGGAAGGCAAGGCGCTTGTTCACTAGCTGAGACAGTTTGCGCAGACAGGCGTCCAAGTAACTTGCGTCCGCCCCGTGAATCAATACGATGATCGAAGACACCTTCCCAAGTGGAAGGCAATGCGCTTGTTCACTAGCTGAGACAATCTGTGCAAATAAGCGTCCAAGTAACTTGCGTCCGCCCAGTGAATCCAGCCAACCATGAGGAAGAAACTTCCAGGCATACTCGGAGGCACGCATTCCACCGAGATTTGAAATAAAACTTCAGAAGTGCTGGAATGTGAAAAGCCCTCTTCGGAGGCCCATTTCACCATAGTTGAAATGCTAAAGCGGGCCTCGCAAAAAAAAAAAGAGTTCTTTCTCGACAGAAAGTTGCGGACTGATCGGTGGCACAGAACACTCATATCCGCCCCGTGAATCCATCCAACTAAGAGAAGGAAACTCCAAACTTCCAGGCAAAAGCCCTACTCAGAGGCACACATTTCACCGTGATCTGAAATAGAACTTCACACGAGTCGAAATGTGAAAAGCCCTCTTCGGAGGCCCGCTTCCCAACGAACAGGGAAAAGATAAAAGCCTCTCCCAAGAGGCAGAAACAAAAAGACCTCTCCCCAGAGGCACAATCAAACAAAAAGACCTCTTCCCAGAAGCGCAACCAAACAAAAAGACCTCTTCCCAGAGGCGCAATTAAAAAAAACCCTCTTCGGAGGCTCAAGCAGGTTGAAGCCCTTTTTCGAAAGGCCCACTGTTTTATGAAGTAAAATTCACTTGCCGAAGCAAAAGTGACTTTTTCCAAAAAGTAAAGTGTAAAAACTTCGCAACAAAAAAAAGACTCCTCCAATATGAAGTGCATTCTACTAAATTAGAAAAATATTTCCTTGAAACGAAAATATTATCCTATAAAGTAAAAATGCAAACCTCCTTCAAATGGAAGATTTGTTCTCTAAGGGAAGAGTACAAGTCTTCTCGAAACAGAAGGGTTGTTCTCCGAAACTTTGCCAATGTGAAAGAAATTGCAATAAACCATGGTATGAGGGCAATACAATATAGTTATCGCAAAAATAAAAACAATGCTCAAGCAACATACCATTGGTTTACCGCAACTTCACATAAAGAAGATAAAGAAGCTTACATGAAAACGGAAAATAAATGTGTTCTCAAATACAGACAGAAATTTGTATAAGTAAAAGAACCTTTTTATTCCACAATATGAGAATTTTATACATGTGCAGGTTTCAAAGTAAAAGAAGGCGGGGACTGTTACCCGCACAATCTCCAGTCAACACAAGCTTATATACAAGCAAAAAGCAAAGAGCGAGATAAAAAGCACAGGACCAAAGCCATCATTTCTTCTTCCCTCCACCTTTTGAGCCTGCACCTGGCCGGATAACCAACTTCTTGTGCCGGCTTGAAAGAGTAGGGAAAGAAGGTGAAAGGGGAACAATTGGACTTGCTTCTGCTTTTTCCTCGCCGGCTGAAGCTTCCTTCTTCTTTGAGACTCCACTTTTCCCCCTTTTCTTAGAAGAAGACCCGCTTCCTGGAGTAAAAAGTGTGGCTAACGTCGTATCGTCAGAACCAGTTAGTTCCTGAGTCTTTTCGCCCTCTTCAGTTTCTTCTCCCCTATGTTCTTGTGAAGCAATGGGATCGTCCAAGTATTGGAGAGCTTCTATTTGCTCCTCTTGTGACCCCAGTTGAGAGGCAGAAGGAGGAGTGACCTGAAGAGACGGTGGAGGAATAACTGGTGGAGGGAAAGTCTGAACAATGCTCGGTACTTTCTCTACAGAAGAAAAGAAGTTAAAGTCGGTATCTCTCTAAAAGAGAGGAGTTAGTGGCGCGTCGAGATTTAAAAAATAATCAAGAAGTTCATCAAACTCATGTGAAGCAAACGAGCAGTCCACTTGAGCAAGATCGGCAGTAAGGCTACCTGACAAAGCAGACTTTACTATGTCAACTTCAAAGCCCCGCGCATCACCGCTCTCTTGACTCTCATCTCCACTGTGAGCAGTTGCACCCTCGGTGATGGCTTTAATAGGAGGCGGAGAATGGGAACCGAAACCGACAATGTCGATATCGGCCGAAACCGAAGGTTGAACCGGGTCGGTTAAAGCTGCCTTCCCTACATGTTCTCCTTCTGCCATTCCGGCTCTCTCTTTGACAAGTTGCTCCTTTCCCCTAGCAAGAGCGGCCAGCACTGCCAAACATATCATGTATGGCCTCCCACACTTCAGCCAGAGTTATTTCATATTTGGGGCCTAGAAAGGAGAGACTACCACGCCCAAGGACGCTATGCAAGTAGAAGTCAAACAATGTTGAGCTGATATTGGCCTTCGTTGCCTCGTGAGACTCTTCAGCTGCAATTTTGCCGGCAACGGCCTCATCACGCTCTCTTTCAGCTTTAGAGAGTTGAAGTTTTAGCATTTCAATCTCCACGTCCTGGGAGCTAGTCTTCTTTCACAGCTCTGCGATGTCAGCAATATGGCCCTCGTTAATTCTATTTTGCTCATCAAGCCTATCTTCGGCATCTCTTTGAGCGGCATGGGCATCTCGCACTTGTTGTTGAAGCACTTGCTCCCTTTGCGAATAAGAAGTGGAGGAAGTGGCAAGCTCTTCTTTGAGTTTTTCAACTTCCGTTTCGAGCTTTTCATTATAAGTGGCACTGCTTCTCATTTCCGTGTCATGTTGCTCAAGAATCTTCTGCCACTTAGATTTGTCGTTTTCCATTGTTAACATGGCTTCAAGATTCACGCGATTTACCCTCTGTAGCTTATCGACAAGCTTTTGCCAACCTGACATTCTTTCGATATCAAGTTTAACAACATCAAGGTTGCGCAGCATAGCCTGTTTATCGATCGGGACCAGGTCAAGATCAAAGCGCACTCCTTTCAGGCACCAGTTCGGGAATCGACTCTGAAGAGTAGTTGGGCCTGGACCAACTCGATATGGGGGCCTTCCAATGATTGTTTGAATATCAGTACGTGCCAGGGCAGGAGATTGAGGCAGTACAGGAGCAGCAGGTTGTTCGGAAATCTCGGATGCTGGTCTTTCGCCATGTTTGGCTCTTTTACTCACATCTTCGGCAATCTGACTTTTCCCCTTGTCGTCACGGGACTTCCGTTTATGAGAATCATCTTCCCTCTGGGAAGAATCGTGTCGCTCATCCCGTCTTTCATGGCGTTCTTCATAGGCACGCCTCTCACGAGCTTTTCGTGCGACTTTTTCTTCGTCAGCCTCCCTATGAGAAGCAAGATAACTCTTGGGATCAAAAGAGTCGCGTCTCCCGTAGTTCTGAAAGTCGTCGTAATAAGAGCGTCGCCCCATTGAAAGACCTAAAAATGGAAAAGAGGCAAAGCTTGAGAATCTTTGAAGTAAAGTGCATGTAAGTGCATAAGTGTTGAAAAATCCTAAGTGTGTGTAACGTGCAAACTACGCGCGTCAAACTACGAACCACTCCTCGGTTGCGGGGAAATGATGGGTGTAGTAGCTAACGTCAACTCTTGAGTCAATGGAGTTTGTTGCAAAAGGGAAGTTGCTTCAATTACTGAAGAGGAAACTCTAGCGGTAACAGGATCGTCTTTAAAGAGCTCCTGTGGGGTGATAAACAGGTCGCTCAACCCTTCAAAAGTGTCATCCCCGCTCTGCATGGCAGGACTTGTTTTCCTAGCTCCTCCATCACCGGACTTCCCTGAATGTTGGGGAGGTTCTCGAGGCTCTTCTTCTTCAATGACCGGGGCAAGTGCAAGCTTGCCAGATGACCCCGCAACATCAGTAGAAGTAGAGCACTTCACCAGAGAAGCTTCAGAAGCAGGTTCTTTCGGTATAGGTTCGTCAACAAAAACTGGGGCATCCGGTGTCTCGGCCGGAGAATCAGGAACTTCATAAGGCTGAGTAGAGCGGGAAGGGTGTAAGAGTCCGAACTGATGAAGGAACTCATCTATTAGAAAAAACTTGATGCTTCTCTCCTCAGCCGCCACAGCGTTAAGTCTCTCAAAAGTTGACTGGTGGCTAAAGTCTCTACAAGAAGGAGGGAGGACTGCGAAAGTATAGAACGAAGTTAACATTTAGCAATTCGGATCTCGCAAAGCTCAGAAAAGGAAAGAATGGGGATAAGTAAGCCTACCCCGTACTCTCCAGATAGTGTAAAACACCTGGGGGCAACGGACAAAGAAGAACTGGTTCAGGGAACCATGAGCGCTATCAGAGAGATCAGTGATAAGCTTGCGATTTCTGGCGCTTCTCACATATATAATGGAAGGATGGTCTTTATTTCTCGCAAATGTGCATAAATAGCATATTTCTTCAAAGCGTGGGAGGCGGTCAAGCGTCCTTCTGAAGAGAACGCATAATCCCATCAAAATGGCATAGCCGTTGGGGTGCAATTGAAAAGGAGAAATAGCCAATCAGCAAAAGAGTTGTTGGAGAAAATTGTTGAAAGGAGGAATGGCACCACAAAGGCACATTTGGCGGTTAACGACAACAAAGACGAAGGGAGGACTATCGGCAAAATCATTTGGCCCAGGGAGAATAGCATCTGCTTCTACAATCCCAAACTGGGCGCGTAACTGGTTGAACACCCGGTGACTCAGAGTGGTTGGAGTTCTTTCTGGTGGGTTGACCAGTGGATCAGCTATCGGGAAGGCCTCTCCAGTTTGTTCTACTTCTTCCTCTTGAAGAGAAGACATTCTACACAAGGAACTGGATATTCAAATATGAAGGTGCACGTTTCCTAAATGTGTGAAGTGTTGTGTAAAACTAATAAAGTGACAAGTAAACATAACTGAAATTAAACTAATGAACATGTGTCAATTGTAAAATTTCAAGACTTGTCGCTCTAAGTCCAAGTACAAGTGCAGTATTGATGCAAACAAATCAGCTTTAGTTGATTAACATTGCTTACTACTTTACTTGAATTTGTTGACTCACAGCATTTCATACAATTTCCTTAAGTTGAGTTAATTATTCTTTATCGACTAATCTGCCATCTGATGTGGACAGTCAATGGCAGTATATTTGTCTCGGTTCTCTATGAATGTTGTAGTCAACAGGTTGTTAGCTTATAAGCTAGTGTGATCTGTGAAAGAGTACAGGAAAGTTCAGACAATTCAAAAATTCGGGCAGTTTATTCCGGCAGTTCAAATTGAAAATTCAAGTCAAAATTATGCTTCAAGTCGGTCCAAACATTTTTTTGCAAAGTGTTAGCTCGTCCACGACCTAAAGAATATGCCGCGGGTTAAGTTAAGTCGTTTGCTCTTTAGGTCGTAATGCATATTGAAGGAAAAAAAGGGGCTTGGGTCAGAGTGATGTAAAATCAGTCCAAGTCTTAGCTCGGGGACGACCTAATCCTTACGTCGTTGACAGATAGGTCGTCGTTAAATAAGGTCGTTCTACTTTAAAGCCTAAGTCGTCCAAGTATGGTAATTCGTGAGAAAGAAAGGTCGCAGGCACGCTAAGTCGTAAGCCAGTGGGTCGTTCGTTTTTCCCTGGATTCCAAGAATCTTTAACTCGCTTGATCCACTAGATTGTCCTAGAGTTAGCTCAGCAGTCTCAGGCCATTTCCCTTTGGAGAAACCTTAAGTCTCATCCCTCATAACTTGCTAACCCGTTGATAATCTCCTCACTCCCTCCAGAATCACGAATCAGTTAGCCTAACACACTATAACCCATCATCCTCTCATTACGAATCGTCTAAAGCTAAATCGAACTACCTCCGGTCCACCGACAATCGATGAAACAGGATTCACAGTAAAATGCGGCGTAAGAAGGTAGGTCGAAAATGCAAAATAAGATTCGTGATTCAATGATGACCGAAGATTGAACAGGAAGCAAATTCACTTACGCGATGAAATATTAAGGATAATCAGTGGTTGATTGGTTCGAAATTATCTTTGGGAAGCTCGAGAAATCGCTAATGGCAGAATGGGTTACGGAAACAATTAAAGGGAAAGACACGAGCTAACGGTTATATAAGGCAGAGGCAAATGGATGTGCATGTTAAGCTATCTCTTAGGTCGGTCACGATCCAAGCATGTTAAGTCGAAGCACAGGACCTACGACCAAGGTGTGCACTTCGAGGGGCAAACCTCGTTTTGAAATAACCTCATGACCTAAAAATGGGACGACTTAACTGCTTAAGGGAGTAGGCGACCTAACACATGAAGCGGCTTACGGGAAGGGATGGCCTAACGACTTAGAGAAGTAAGCGACCTAACGACTTAAGAAGTGGACGACCTAACGACTTAAGAAGTGGACGACCTAACTGCTTAGAGAAGTAAGCGACCTAACGACTTAAGAAGTTGGACGACCTAACTGCTTACCGGAAGCCGCGACTCAACGACCTAGTGCTTTCACAACCTACGTTAAGTCGCTCACGACTTAGCACTTATTGAACCATGCCGCTCTCCGTTAGGTCGCTAGAACCTAATAGCTAGTTCAGATGGCCAGGTGAGAACCAGTTAGGTCGTAACTCATATCCCCTTAGCTCGCTGACGACTCATGACCCATCTTAAGTCGTAGCCATCGCCTTACAACTTACCTTAAGTCGCTCACGACTTAAGGCCTGTCCGAAAACCGCTATAAATATTGCATGAGCTACGACATTCAGGGGATCTTTTGGGCTCATTCTGGAAGCACCAATACTCTACCGTTTTATCAACTCAAACAGCACTTCAAGCACTCCAAACACCAAGGACACTACGACAAACTTCAAGAGAAAATCTACGTCATCTAACATGGATTCGAAAGATTATTCTACATCAAAGTTTGATCTACTAGCCTAAAGTGTGTTGTAATTGAAGAAAGTTGTATAAGTTGTACTTGAGTCAGCAATAAAGAGATTGAAAGTGGACGTAGGCTTGATTATAAGCCGAACCAATATAAAAACTATGCCTTTTATTGTCTTTCAGATATTTTCCTGCTTATTTCTGATTCCCGTATCAGCGAGTGGTGCTTTCACACTTGCTTTACTTGCACCGCGGTGTTAGCGTCTGATTTTTACGTTAACAATAACCATCGTCTAAGGGTCCATGGAACTTTCTACAAGGTAGAAATATACACTATAACACCGTGGTCATTTCAGCTTAATTTATACTTCAAAACCAAATCTCATTTTCACTTCAAATATCTCTATATTTCCCAAAATAGTATTTATATATATTAAATAATTTATACAGTAAAGTATTTTCAATTTCTTCAACTTAACAAAACGTTCCAACATCAACCCGAACTTCCCATTCAAATTAAATTCAATCTCAATTTATCAATTTAAATTCAACTCAATTTAAATCAAATATTACTACTAAACATATATATACAATTTCCATTTATATAATATCTTAAGAATCAAATTTATTAAACCATATATTTCTTTCCAAAATTATAGAAATTATTTTCAAAATATTTATATGGACCAACGGTGTCTATATATATTTCCTATCATACAGTCAAGTGCTACGGATATTTATCATTTCAATCCGTATACTAAATATATACGGGTGGATATCATTTCAACCCGTAATCCCAAATTCAATTAAATGAAAATCGCTTGGGTTTATCATTTCAACCCATAACGATTTTCTCCTATTCTAAAGTCTATTCGGGTAACTACAGGGAACTTGCAGAGTGATAAAAGAAAAGACAATAAAATAACAGGCATATATCATCAATAAAAATATAATATAAACAACAGGATATGGTGTTATATCCCGTAGGTGAACAGTTACAGATAATAGCATATATAACAAATTTAAATAACTACAGCAGCATATTTCAATTGTCGTTTCAATTGAAATCAAATTTAATGAATAAAAATATGTTAATCTTGAGTGATTGCTCACCTTCGAGCCTAGAGAATACAGAAGATGACACGGATATGCATACTACTACAGACACTGAAATTCGAATTATGAATCGAAGCAAAGCAAAATCGGCACGACTTCAACGATCAAAGCTGGTAACAAGAATTGATGGAACAAGTCAGAATGGTATCGGCGAAGATAATGGTATGAGTGGGCTCATATATATATAACTATATATATAAAGTCATATTCTGAATTCAACACATATCAAATTAAATTAAACATATATGTATTTATATTTTCCAAAATCATCGTTTTTTTAAATTTAAAACACATAAATTAGAATCAAGCATATACACAATATGAAATTTGAAATAAATACTTATATAAACAGACTAATGTAAATCATGTGCTAGGTTACATTACTGACATATTTTAGCTGTAAGAAAGCGTATAATGAAAGAAGTCAACATCAGTTATAAAATATTTATATAAACCAATTGTAACATATATTTAGCTGGCATAACAAATGAATTCTTTTATAAAATAATGTACATTGGGCGCTATTATAAAAATGCACATACAATACCATTTATATACGAACAACAAAAGTAGCTTATATATATAGATATACTATTTAAAAATAAATATTTATATTTCAACTAACATCAGAAAACAAATATAAACTTTATACTTTATATATGTTTTATGGAAAAAGAATAAAACAGAACGCAAAGTGGATCCAACGTTTGGAATTCAGGGATTAGTCCTGAAGGCTAATACACCGTCGGATCATTTTTATTAAATTTATGGATAAATTTCAGTAGAAGAGTAGCAATTTATTTAAAATAACGTGGTGAAATGAATTGATGGAATGAATAAAGTAACGTGTTATTAGTACCCAAATAATCAAATGACACAATACGTTGGTTTCTTAATAACGACAGTAACGTTCAATTTGCCAAAAGTTAATTTAGGACGTTATCTTCGTCTTATTTGTAAGCGATTGATATATCATACCTCTTTTAAATTTAAGATTAGCTCATGGCATGGCGTATGAAAATTCAAATTCCATCGCATCATATTTTTTTTCTTTTTTTTTGGGCTATAAATGACGTAAAGGACCACTGCTTATTAAATTTGTCGTGTACTGCGTTTAAATACTTCCAAAGCGTTTGTCAATTTATTTAAAAGCTATAACATGAAAGGAGTGAAAAGAGAAAAAAAGAAAGAAAGAAAATATATATATATATAATAAATAAACATGGGGAGAGAGACGAAGATACAGATGGTGGTACGTATCTTGTTCTATTCATAAGTAAATACCACCACGTTAAATTACTTTACATATTTTTAATTGCTATAACCAATGCTTTCATATATAACAGGCCCAATCTTATATACATAGCTACATATTATAAAGGGCTATGAAAACTTATATATATACACCGTATAGTATAATATATATAACTAGATAAAATGTATATATTAGATAATAGAATACAATAATATAGATGAAAAGAGAATTGCAGCAAGCTAAAATTTATAATAAAAAAACAAAGTGTTGCAGGAAGTTGGAAACAACAACTAATGCAATAATATTTATTATAAGTTTCGAAATCCATTAGACAAAAGAAAACTCAGCTTGTATAACGTATCCATTAAACAAAATAGACTATATATAGCACTAGTACATATTCATGCTATATGTAAACTTTTAAAAACGAAACATATATTGCAATATGATACGCATACCGTTTATAAAAATATGGATGACGAGGGGAGAAGGCATGGAGTGGGTTGTGGCTCTTGACAGGTGGTTCGAGCTGTGGTGGCGGAGGCTTGACGAAGCTATAAGAAGGAGAACTGGTCCTTTTTCATTTTTCCATCATATGTGTTTTAGCATTGTAATGGGAAAAATCTCTTTTTTTAAGCAACAGAGAGGAAGAAAAAATGAAGCTAAGTAGGCTCAAAGACTACACGTTACAAATATTAAATATGGTTGAACGGTAGGAATGAGTAATCCAGCAACTAAAATTGGAACCATGGAAATAGAGGTGTCAATCGCTAGAATTTAGGAGGTATGAATGGTAACGATTGTTTGAATTGTATAACAAATATATAACTTTATATTCCATTATTAATTGAATAGGAGAAATGAATGGGTGGAGAATGAGCTATCCATTTATGATATACTGTTACATATAATTTATTAAAGAAGAAACGGTAGAATAATGATAGATTTGAATTATATACTGGTTTGATAACGGTCAAGTTGATAAGGTGGATTTTTAAACAATTTACTGCTTGATTGGAAAGCACGTGAATATGGAAAGGCAAGGATATTAAAATGGAAAAAGGAATGGATAGAAAAATTTAAGCGAAGATAAAACGTACGTGAATAAATATAGAGTAGTGGGATGGTCACGATAATTCAGTGGATAATTAAAGAAACTTTTTAATGCCACCAGCTGCACGTTCAAATTTGAAAAGGCAGAGTAACGGACCATAAAATAAATTGAAACGATGGATTTATAAAAGGAACCATGATGTGTACAATAATTGAAACGAAAACGTACATAAATAAATGAATATGAGACAAATGAAGATGAAGGAGGAAAGAAATAAACTATTTATGGGCGATGAATTTATAAATGGAACCATGATGTGTACAATAATTAAAACAAAAATGTACACAAATAAATGAAAATGAGACAAATGAAGATGAAGGTAACCTTATATAATATTAAAAAAAATTCAATATTCATTTAATATTATGTATATTCTTTCAAAATGTAAAGGCTACGTATGAATGAATTCATATATGCTTATCTTTGTACATAACAAACATGCAGACTACCAATTTTAATGCAGACCTTAAATCAACCCTTAAAATATATACTTCATATATCTAGTTAAATATAGTATATACTTCTCTTCTTCTTCGGTTCATATGATATACTAAATATGCACTAAAATAAAGTGGAAATGGTGACACAAAAACCCAAAGTCAAATTATATATATTTAACATGACTTGAAATCAAACTTCGGTAAAACTATATACTAGTATCAAGATTAACATATATATATATATATATATATATATATATATATAGCTATTATAACACATGTAAATAAAATAAAACTCGGTATAAATATGCTTTACTATATATACACTTCAAATAGATCATCATACATATACGGTGGTTTTCCAAAATAAATATATATGGAACGTATTCAATATACTTAAAATTTACACACCTTGCTGAAAAGCAAAAGGAGACCGTAAATTTATTACCCACACTATTGATATTTATACCCAACAGAAATGAACTATGCTATCCAATTTACATCAAACTTAACTTATATTATAGTATAAATAATAGTTTATAAAGTTTTTGTACTAGATCTTATAGGTATAACCACAACCAAACTTTAAAATATATGTACACAGCTCGCACTACAAATCATTAATATACATAACATATTTTCTTTTTTTTCAAAATTTTATTATTAATAATTTCTCAAAATCCAATTCAATACGTTAAATACCAATTAAAAATTGCTAAAATTTTATGGGTCGTTATCCTCTCCCCCACTCAAAACTTTTCGTCTCCGAAAAGGAATAAAGTAGGAGAATAGAAACAACCAGATGAAAAATTTAGACTTTGAAAAACAAATTAAACAATTTATTTAAAACCATATACTTTTTAATTATTATTTAAATTAATTAATATTTAATAGATTACTCATTTTATTAAATCCATTCAATTAATTATGAGATAAATTATTTATAAAACACTAAAATTTTTTACTATTAAACCAGGTAGAATATAAATAAACAATATTTTAAAGGATATATTCAAAAGAAGGAAAGAAGGAAAGAAGATAGATTCGGAAAAGAGAGTATAGGTGAATAAATAAAGCAGGGCAAATAAGGTAGATTCAAAAGAATAGTATCAGGCTCGAATAGTTAATTTCAAACCAAAAAAAAAAATTCAATTTCAAATATTAATGCAAAATTTATATTTCAAATAATTTGGATACATTGAGGTTAGGAAGGTAAATTGGGATTTAGTTGAAATGGTATTAAATTAAGAATTTTATTTGTTGGAAATACCTTTATAATAAAATACTTCTATATCGAAACCAATTTTCCTTTCGAAAATACTTTTATAACTCGATGTTTCAACAAGTTTATCCCCGTTCTTGCAGACTCTGGCCATGCGTTGATCAGGCGCAAAGCTAGAATTCTTGAAGTACTTAGTAGACTTGTTTCAACACCAGTGAAAATACTTGAAAAACCTTTAAAATAGATATGGAAAGTACAATCCAAAAAATACAACCAAACCAAAACCTTTGTCCGACCATGGTTCGCAGATACACAATGGTTACGCCTGGATCCCCCAGGAAACAATCCGTATCCGTAAGCTTTCTCAGCCCTGCGAGTTACGCCATGATGACTAGTAGAGTGCAGGATACACAATGGTTACGCCTGGGTCCCCAAGGAAACAATCCGTACCCCTAGACTATATCAGCCAGGCAGTTTCGCTACTATTCGCGACCTACACAGATTGCAGGATACACAATGGTTACGCCTGGATCCCCCAGGAAACAATCCGTACCCCTAGGCCAGACTCAGCCAGGCAATTGCGCTATGCAGTCGTGAGAGAAAAGAAAACCATGGGTTACGCCACGGTGGGAACACTCGAGTATTACATCCGGAAAACCAAAAATCAGAGAGAATAATATCGATATAATGAATTCACGATGTGGCCACAAAGCGGATATCAAGCAGAAGGCACTTTCCGTATCTTTACCTCGAAAATATATATCATATACTACCTTTTCAAATCACTTTCAAATATTGTACTTATATAAAGTCCATATATATAGGATTCCATTTTTCCCAAATCGAATACTTTCCAAAATCAATAGTAGATCAAATCATACTTATATAGACTTCGATCATATAAAATCTCTTTCCAAATTGAGTACCTTTCAAATCAATAGATTTCAAATCAACTTCATACTTATACAATCCATTTTATATAAGTTCGACCACTCCCAAATCAAGTGCTTAATAATATAAGGTTCTCAAATTTCAAATCATTTCAATATCAATTCAGTCTCAAAATCATATATGATTTCACCAAATTTTCTTCCAAATTAAATATCTAAATTTCAAAGTTCCCAAAATAATAGGTTTAGAAAATTATCCCATTTTCCAAATTAAAAGAATTCAAGTCAAACAAATTCATTTCCAAAATCACCATATAAGTACTGGTTTTTAATTCCAATTTAATTTCAAAACCAAATATTTTCCCAAAATCAATTATACTCAAAATGGTTTCCAAATTTATAATTATCCCTTTTCTTAAAACTTTTAAACTATCTATTTCTATTTGAAATATCCAATTTACCGTTCTGAAAACCATTATTCAAAACTATTTTTTTTCAAAACATTTCAAAACCAAATTTATATTCTTTATCAAACATTTTATACTCTTCGAAATTTCTTAGCTTTGAAATTTAATCTCGATTTGGAAGTGTTCGAACATTCAAAATAGTTAGGGAAATCAAATTTCCAAATTCAAGACTTGAAAATCAACAATAAATAGATAGGATTATACCAAATCAAATCCGAAACTCGAGGACAGAATACCGGTTTCCTTTAAATCATTTTAAATATGTATACATATATCTTTCGAATATCGAATTATTCTGCAGAATTTGAAATCAAAATTTGTTTCACAATATCACTCGCATTGTAAGGACCCGATTCTTCAACTTCCGAAAATTGACATTAATACGTCCACTGTATCAACTGCCGAGAAATCGAATGCCGAAAAACCGAACACTTAGGGTTTTAAGAAAAAGAAAGAGACAGAAGAAGAGAGAAAGAGATAGAAAAATAGAGAGGAAAGAAAATAGAAAATAGAACGGAATAGAAAACAACAGAACAATAACAGAATCTCACAATTCGCAGCGGAACAACATATAATAATAAATGAATAATCTTTAAACAAAGAACTATATCAGTTATTACATTACATCAGAGTGTACAACAACAACAACAAATAGCGGAAAAGAAATACTATATACTAATAATACGCCATGCCATCCATCTTGCCTCCAGCAACTCCAGAATATCCAGAATATCCTGATAAACCTTAAACCTTGACTACCCGTGTGGAAATTGGTGGGCACCCAGAGTTTAGGAAGGAAAACAATAAACTCCGAGTCAGTCATGTGACTGGTGTGAGAACTCAAAACAGTTTATTTATCTTTGAAACCAAAATAGAGGAATATTTTTAAAGTCAATTCACAATGCTTTTTAAAAATGAGACTACCATAAGGCCTCCCGCACACACACACAATGCAAACGCAGAATCGGAGGAGATTTCTCCTTATGATAGTCAAAGATGCTTGATACGCATTAAAAAGAACATTTGATATTATTACTAGTGCATAGTGTAGAGGAAATCATTTCGAAAATAAAGATATAAATCTTAGCCAACATACGACCATTATCGTATGCCTACTATAGCTACCATCTAAACAGTGGTGACCACCATAAGTAAATGGCAGGTTCTACAACTAATACCGTACAGGGTTTCGTATTGGGAATTGGATTTCCTACGAATGATCAGGCCAAGGAACTTCCCATTGCCACATGAGAATGCCTCTGGAAGGACATCCCCGAGAACCAAACCGGATCTCTACCAACACAAGGCCGGGTTACCCCTAACTGAGTAACAACTGACCAAATATGCCATCCCCCGGTCCTTTGGGACCTTTCACCGAGCGCTCGCAATCAATTCACACAATCATAAAGTGTTTTCAACATGAGTAAGTATCTGGGCTCCATACCATGATACCACCCTTTTCCAGAAGGAAACACACATACCCTAAAGGGCGCTACCCCTCATAACCTTGCTGCATCTTTCCTGTTCTGACCATTCCCGGGGTGTGAGGCTCGACGAAGTCACGTCCACAAAAACATACTTTATACAAAAGCCATGCTTTTGGTCAACAAATGATCATAGAATTGATCACCAAGATAGACGATCAAATAAACGATCCTATCACAAATGATCAACACAATGATCATTTCACAGCAACACTCAGCATGTCACATTACCAAATTGGGAATATATCGCTGATAACATTCAACTACCTAACCTCTGAGCTCGTACGTCTCAGAGAAGGGTGTTAAGCTAAAAGAATAAATTCTCCGCCACCAACAGAAATATATATGAAAGAAATCTGCTTTATATCTCAATTTGTAATGTCGGATATACAATCCATACAAGTCTGTTCCGGGATCGAACAGAACCGAAGGCACTTACAAAGAAGTCCTTGCAATCCGGATATCCACAATCCTGATCGGATTTCCCATCACATATGGAGAACTCAATACCGTAGCTACTCGGTGCAGAGTCAATCGACAGGTCATCCTATCGCTCTCGCAAATACCGGGTCTTCAACACCGATCTTCAATGCTATCCATTACGTCGTATCACTATTCGGAATGGGTAATCCGAATAACGAGCGCAATAATTTAAAAACAAGTGTAGCATTCAAATTCAACAAATCCCAACAAATACCTTTCAAAGGTAAATATTGATAGTCGGTTATTGAACTATCAATGGATATGCACACATCACCAGATTCCAAATAATTTTCCAAATTATTTATTTTTCAAAATATCTTTACAAGATATATAATTTCAATATGTCAAAAATAAATCAATATTTATCTTTAAACAACTTCCCTTTTCATTCATAAATTCTATAGTGAATTTATATTTCAAAATATTTATGAATAAACGATTTCAATTATTCATTTTCAATTTATCTTCAAAAAGATAAATTCTCTAAATATTCACTTCATATTGGAAAACATTTCCATACTTATTTAATAAGTAATTCACAAATCCATTTATTTCCAACACTTGGAAAATATTCAATATACTTTAATCGAAATTAAGCATATATTTCATTCTTTAAGGAAATCATTCTCTTAACATATTTATTTGGGCCAAAACGAATGTTGCGTAAAACATCGTTACGACAACCCAAAATCACTAGTATAGGGATTCAAAATTAAAATAGATATATAAATCCCAATACTATACAAAACGTTTCCTTTCGGAAATCATTTACTATAACAACAGTGTTATAGTCCACCATTTCCTTTTATTTCTCGAAAACTTCTATTTCAACAATAAATGTTGAAATCTATGGTTTCGAATCTCAACACATTTTAAAACATCGTTAACTTGTTTTAATTCTATTTAAAACATCACATTCAAAACAATTTCTTTAACATATTATTCATTATTCAAAAACGTGAATATATTACGTTAATAAATTTCATCCTTTTATTTATTTTATTTCAAAGGATTATTCACAGTCAAAAACGTGAATATAACTCCATTAATAGGTTTCAACAATTTACTTATCAAAATAAGTCGTTTGCGAATTTATAAAACAACGTTTATAAATTCCTTTATTAACCTATTCAATTCATAACTCAATTATAAACCAAAGGTCTATATTTTAAGTTAAACACTTATAATTTATTTGTTTACTAAATCGTTCCTTTAAACTTCATAATTATAATTCTTATAACTTATAAGATCCGTTTATTTACCCAAATATATTCTTTAATAACTTCACAAAATTTATAAATCTTACAATTTATAAATTTCATTTATAACTTCACCATTTATAATTTTATAAATTCCATTCACTTATGCAATCCATTTTCACTTCATTCAAACACTTATAAAAACTCGTTTTAATAATTCAAATATTTTCATTTATAAATTATCAATTTATAAATCTTTTTATATAAATCAATTTATATTATTCTTTTAAAACGTCTCTAATCTCCTTTATAATTTCACCATTTTGATTTATAAAATAATCAAATTTTATAAATCCTATATTTTCAACTTTTTATAATAAATCCAAAAATCCCGATTAAACTATTTTATAAAATCATGAGCATCATATTCTCAAAAATCAACCTTTAACTATATTTCTCAAAAACCATAATTTTTGTAACATTAAAATTATAACGTTTATTTATTTAAAATGAATCAATTCCAAAAATATAGTATATTTTCAAAAATCACTTTAAAAACCATTTTAAAATTCCAAAATCTTGGCCCAATGATGCTACATACCAAATAGCCAATCACGACAACAACGATATCATATATCGATATGATAATCCATCAAATATCAAAATATCTGAAATCAAATAAATACTGTTAAGGAATCCAGTTGGATCCCTCCAACCTGTTTTCCTGCATCCACAAACATTAGCACAATACCAATTCCGCTCCAGTACGGAATTATCGCGGTATATGGGATTTAAAATATTATCCGCTTAATAGACGGCGCAATAGGGTCTCATCCGCCATACAAATGCGGGAAATCAATAACTCCAATATATACATATGCCAATATATATCTATTGCTATTATATATAATACCAATTTCACTATTTATGAAATATTCGCGGCATATGTTTTTAATAAATAACATTCGCTTACTAACGGCGCATAATATCTATTTTAACAATCAATAGATAACAATCATCATTCAAACATGCATTCAAGTATTTTAAATCTAACTATTTAAAATAAAAATCGAAACTGATTCGATTGAGTGAGAAGTTCTCACCTTGATTTCAATTTCGTTTTAGCGATTTATTTCGAATAAAATTAAACGGACGTTTAATTTTACCCAAAATTCTCACTAAATCCAAACGACTCCAATCCAATTCCATCGCGTAGTACTCGTCCATACGATTCCAACGCTTCCTGTTTCGCGCGTTTTCGACCTCGTATGAAAAAGTTATGCATTTACAAAGTTTACACGAATTAAATTATAATTTAGTTACAACTTTAATTAAAATTTTATACCTAAATCAACTACAGCCGTAGGATCAACCCCCCCCCCCCCCCCCGCATCTTGGCCGTGCAACATCTTCTTCCCAAACTCACGCGTTCTACAGACAATAGCCGAAACCCAATCCTAAAACTAGGGTTTAATCTTGCTTCCTCCACGTTGAACTCTACGACGATCAACTACCTTCAACATGCTCGCCATGCCCTCTATGCTCGGCCGCAAGAACTTCGAGCTCGACCCTCAATTCCCGTGGGAATTCGTGCCCAGAACGCACATGAACGCAGGTCCTTAGCTCCTCCAAACGACGACAATACTCGCGATCCACCGTTGGATGTAAAGCTCTCGACAAGCTCTCGATCTTTAAAGTTGAGACTTTTGGCCAAATGTTAACGGATTGGAAGAAAATTGAGGGAGAAGAAGGGATGATTTCGGCCGTGTATTTAGGTGGAGGCGGCTGCGCATTAGGTTTAGGGTTTGATTTTTTTTTTCTTGTGAATTTATGGTCTATTTATAGGAAATTTTTGAACACTATTCATCCGGGAATTCCAAACTCCGATTCACGCGACGTAACCAGCGTTCCTAGGGTCTACCCCGCATTCCGGACACAATGGAACAGGTTTCGGAAGCTAATTCGATCATCTGTGCGAGTTATGGCAATAAACGTTCAATTTGAATTAAACCGATTTAAATGATTTTCTAGGCGTTTTAATTTGTACCGGACAAACGGTAAATCCAATTGACACGAAATTTGAAACCTTACAATAATATCACATTACGGATCCGATGAAACTGGTTTCGTCGAAATCCGAGACTGTTTGAAAATGGCTATTTTAACTCGCCAAATTAATATTAAAACAATTTCGATGCGTTTCGAGCTGCCACGATCAAACGGTAACTCCGATTGCTATGAAAATTGAAATCCGGTAATAACTAACTATTACGGATCCAATGAAACTAGTTTCGTCCAATTCTGAGACTGTTCGAAAATTGGCTAATTTCACTAGTCAATTAAATATTAAAATATTCAATTTTCACAAATAAACTCTTAATTCGATTTTAAAAGTTCTAAAACATCTTTCTAACTTCAATATGATAAAATAAAATTTTACAAATCATTTTCAATCATATTAAACCCAATTTTCAATTATTTCCATAATTTAACATATTAAATTATCGATTTAATTATTCAATTAAATCCAATTATTCAAAATAAAATTTATTCGACTTATAAATCCACTTATTAATATTTAAAATTAATTAAATATTCAAATTTTAATTACTAAAAATCCTGGGTCGTTACAATCTTCCCCCCTTAAAAGAATTTCGTCCTCGAAATTATTAAGTAAGAAAAATTACAAAATCTATTAACTTTCCAAAATTCATAGTTAAATTTCTTACGATAACTTTACTAAGTTTTCAAATCATACTTAGTTATCTTTTCAAAACAACTACTATTGTTTAACTTTCAATTCTAAATCAAAGTTAAAGTTTTCAAAACTTTCCAATTTTCTCAAATTTTTTCTAACGCCTTAAATTTTCGGCAAAATTCGCCATAGTCTCCTTTGCGCGGCTCGATCCGAAAAAAAAATGACAGTATATATATCACAAATATACATCTCATCAAGTAATGAGGCATCCCGCAGGGAAAAAAGTATAAAAGTACGGTATGTAATCCGAGATGTGTACCTTATATTTTATTAGCAAGCATATACGGCTAATATAGCGCGAAAGCGAGCTCCAAATGCAAAGCAAACGCGATCCGCACCTACTAAACACTCAACAAACAACAAGAGAAACATGTATATAGACAATAGTATCGATATACAACATATAGCAACATAATAACTATATACGTCAACATAGCAAATGAAACTAAAGCAACAAATGCAAACATCAACCAACTATCATTCATAACCAATAAATATTCATTCATATTCTCATTAATATTCAATGAATTGGGTTCTCAATTTAATCACATTTGATTCATTTACAGTGGATGTTTTTACAAACATTCATTTTTAATTTAGTTTATATTCACTAATTCATATTCAAGTTGGTTCACTTCCAAATCAAATTCAATTCTATTTAAGATTCATTTAACTTCCAATTGGATTTCAATTACTTTAGCTTCCAATTTCATTAACTCAATTTCATTAACACTTAATGAATTATATACAATCAATCAACTAACAACCATATAACAACCAATTTATATTAATTACAACCAAATTCCTTTGCTTTCAATTGGTTTAATTAATTGATTTTTATTCAACTATTCAATTTCCAATAACTTTTGATTTTAATGAATTAACACTTACATTCATTATTTCATATCAATTATTCACATTTAATTGATTAACATTCAATCCATCCATTCAATTCAATTACAAAAGTTGAATTTCATTTACATAACTTAAGTTCATATCCATTACTTAACTTTATTAATTTACTTTGATACCGAAATCAACTTCATTCAACATCTCTTAAGTTATATTTCCTTTTACAAACATCACTTGTTTTTACTTAACTTAAATTCCCACTTATAAATAAATTTAGATTCCAATTCTAAAGTAAATTTCCATTTAACTTTAAAATTCTTTTTTATTTCAACTCATATTTACAAATATATTCATATAGTTTCACTTCTTATATATATAAGTTTATTTCACAACTGTAAATCACTTTAATAATAATTCATTTACTTATAATTCTTTTGCTTATACAATTATTCTTTTATTTAGATTATTCAAACAACCAAACAATCTACTTATATACACTTTAATAATTCTGAAAAATTATTCCTTTATATATAAAAATATAATCAAGGCAGAATTATTTCATTTACCCAATTTAAAACAATACTGTGTCGAATTGTTCTGTACAAGTGTTTAGAGATCCCTATCAACAACGTTAATTACTCGTATTAACCAGAATCTATATACTACTCAACAAACCAATCATCACAATATAAAACAATTTTATATTCACTAACAAATACGCTCTCATAGCTATTATTACGCTCAAACTCATTCTAGAGTACTACTGACTCTATCTCTAATGAGTAATACCCAACAGAACCATAGTTGTCGCTTAACCATATGCTCCGATACCAGATGTAAGGACCCGATTCTTCAACTTTCGAAAATTGACATCAATACGTCCACTGTATCAACTGCCGAGAAATCGAATGCCGAAAAACCGAACACTTAGGGTTTTAAGAAAAAGAAAGAGACAGAAGAAGAGAGAAAGAGATAGAAAAATAGAGAGAAGAGAGGAAAGAAAATAGAAAATAGAACGGAATAGAAAACAATAGAACAATAATAGAATATCATAATTCGCAGCGGAACAACATATAATAATAAATGAATAATCTTTAAACAAAGAACTATATCAGTTATTACATTACATTAGAGTGTACAACAACAACAAACAGTGGAAAAGAAATACTATATACTAATAATATGCCATGCCATCCATCTTGCCTCTAGCAACTCCAGAATATCCAGAATATCCTGATAAACCTTAAACCTTGACTGCCCGTGTGGAAATTGGTGGGCACCAAGAGTTTAGGAAGGAAAACAATAAACTCCGAGTCAGTCATGTGACTGGTGTGAGAACTCAAAACAGTTTATTTATCTTTGAAAAAAAATAGAGGAATATTTTTAAAGTCAATTCGCAATGCTTTTTGAAAATGAGACTACCATAAGGCCTCCCGCACACACACACAATGCAAACGCAGAATCGGAGGAGATTTCTCCTTATGATAGTCAAAGATGCTTGATACGCATTAAAAAGAACATTTGATATTATTACTAGTGCATAGTGTAGAGGAAATCATTTCGAAAATAAAGATATAAATCTTAGCCAACATACGACCATTATCGTATGCCTACTATAGCTACCATCTAAACAGTGGTGACCACCATAAGTAAATGGCAGGTTCTACAACTAATACCGTACAGGGTTTCGTATTGGGAATTGGATTTCCTACGAATGATCAGGCCAAGGAACTTCCCATTGCCACATGAGAATGCCTCTGGAAGGACATCCCCGAGAACCAAACCGGATCTCTACCAACACAAGGCCGGGTTACTCCTAACTGAGTAACAACTGACCGAATATGCCATCCCCCGGTCCTATGGGACCTTTCACCAAGCGCTCGCAATCAATTCACACAATCATAAAGTGTTTTCAACATGAGTAAGTATCTGGGCTCCATACCATGATACCACCCTTTTCCAGAAGGAAACACACATACCCTAAAGGGCGCTACCCCTCATAACCTTGCTGCATCTTTCCTGTTCTGACCATTCCCGGGGTGTGAGGCTCGACGAAGTCACGTCCACAAAAACATACTTTATACAAAAGCCATGCTTTTGGTCAACAAATGATCATAGAATTGATCACCAAGATAGACGATCAAATAAACGATCCTATCACAAATGATCAACACAATGATCATTTCACAGCAACACTCAGCATGTCACATTACCAAATTGGGAATATATCGCTGATAACATTCAACTACCTAACCTCTGAGCTCGTACGTCTTAGAGAAGGGTGTTAAGCTAAAAGAATAAATTCTCCGCCACCAACAGAAATATATTTGAAAGAAATCTGCTTTATATCTCAATTTGTAATGTCAAACATACAATCCATACAAGTCTGTTCCGGGATCGAACAGAACCGAAGGCACTTACAAAGAAGTCCTTGCAATCCGGATATCCACAATCCTGATCGGATTTACCATCACATATGGAGAACTCAATACCGTAGCTACTCGGTGCAGAGTCAATCGACAGGTCATCCTATCGCTCTCGCAAATACCGGGTCTTCAACACCGATCTTCAATGTTATCCATTACGTCGTATCACTATTCGGAATGGGTAATCCGAATAACGAGCGCAATAATTTAAAAACAAGTGTAGCATTCAAATTCAACAAATCCCAACAAATACCTTTCAAAGGTAAATATTGATAGTCGGTTATTGAACTATCAATGGATATGCACACATCACCAGATTCCAAATAATTTTCCAAATTATTTATTTTTCAAAATATCTTTACAAGATATATAATTTCAATATGTCAAAAATAAATCAATATTTATTTTTAAACAACTTCCCTTTTCATTCATAAATTCTATAGTGAATTTATATTTCAAAATATTTATGAATAAACGATTTCAATTATTCATTTTTAATTTATCTTCAAAAAGATAAATTCTCTAAATATTCACTTCATATTGGAAAACATTTCCATACTTATTTAATAAGTAATTCACAAATCCATTTATTTCCAACACTTGGAAAATATTCAATATACTTTAATCGAAATTAAGCATATATTTCATTCTTTAAGGAAATCATTCTCTTAAACATATTTATTTGGGCCAAAACGAATGTTGCGTAAAACATCGTTACGACAACCCAAAAACACTAGTATAGGGATTCGAAATTAAAATAGATATATAAATCCCAATACTATACAAAACATTTCCTTTCGGAAATCATTTACTATAACAACAGTGTTATAGTCCACCATTTCCTTTTATTTCTCGAAAACGTCTATTTCAACAATAAATGTTGAAATCTATGGTTTCGAATCTCAAGACATTTTAAAACATCGTTAATTTGTTTTAATTCTATTTAAAACATCACATTCAAAACAATTTCTTTAACATATTATTCATTATTCAAAAACGTGAATATATTACGTTCACAAAATTTATAAATCTTACTATTTATAAATTTCATTTATAACTTCACCATTTATAATTTTATAAATTCCATTCACTTATGCAATCCATTTTCACTTCATTCAAGCACTTATGAAAACTCGTTTTAATAATTCAAATATTTTCATTTATAAATTATCAATTTATAAATCTTTTTATATAAATTAATTTATATTATTCTTTTAAAACGTCTTTAATCTCCTTTATAATTTCACCATTTTGATTTATAAAATAATCAAATTTTATAAATCCTATATTTTCAACTTTTTATAATAAATCCAAAAATCCCGATTAAACTATTTTATAAAATCATTAGCATCATATTCTCAAAAATAAACCTTTAACTATATTTCTCAAAAACCTTAATTTTTATAACATTAAAATTATAACGTTTATTTATTTAAAATGAATCAATTCCAAAAATATAGTATATTTTCAAAAATCACTTTAAAAACCATTTTAAAATTCCAAAATCTTGGCCCAATGATGCTACATACCAAATAGCCAATCACGACAACAACGATATCATATATCGATATGATAATCCATCAAATATCAAAATATCTGAAATCAAATAAATACTATTGAGGAATCCAGTTGGATCCCTCCAACCTGTTTTCCTGCATCCACAAACATTAGCACAATACGAATTCCGCTCCAGTAAGGAATTATCGCGGTATATGGGATTTAAAATATTATCCGCTTAATAGACGGCGCAATAGGGTCTCATCCGCTATACAAATGCAGGAAATCAATAACTCCAACATATACATATGCCAATATATATATATTGCTACTATATATAATACCAATTTCACTGTTTACGAAATATTCGCAGTATATGTTTTTAATAAATAACATCCGCTTACTAACGGCACATAATGTCTTTTTTAACAATCAATAGATAACAATCATCATTCAAATATGCATTCAATTATTTTAAATCTAACTATTTAAAATAAAAATCGAAACTGATTCGATTGAGTGAGAAGTTCTCACCTTGATTTCAATTTCGTTTTAGCGATTTATTTCGAATAAAATTAAACGGACGTTTAATTTTACCCAAAATTCTCACTAACTCCAAACGACTCCAATCCAATTCCATCGCGTAGTACTCGTCCATACGATTCCAACGCTTCCTGTTTCGCGCGTTTTCGACCTCGTATGAAAAAGTTATGCATTTACAAAGTTTACACGAATTAAATTATAATTTATTTACAACTTTAATTAAAATTTTAAACCTAAATCAACTACAGCCATAGGATCCAACCCCCCCCCCCCTCGCATCTTGGCCGTGCAACATCTTCTTCCCATCTTCCCAAACTCATGCTTTCTACAGACAATAGCCGAAACCCAATCCTAAAACTAGGGTTTAATCTTGCTTCCTCCACGTTGAACTCTACGACGATCAACTACCTTCAACATGCTCGCCTCCATCCCCTCTATGCTCGGCCGCAAGAACTTCGAGCTCGGACCTCAATTCGCGTGGGAATTCGTGCCCAGAACGCACCCGAACGCAGGTCCTTAGCTCCTCCAAACGACGACAATACTCGCGATCCACCGTTGGATGTAAAGCTCTCGACAAGCTCTCGATCTTTACAGTTGAAACTTTTGGCCAAATGTTAACGGATTGGAAGAAAATTGAGGGAGAAGAAGGGATGATTTCGGCCGTGTATTTAGGTGGAGGCGGCTGCGCATTAGGTTTAGGGTTTGATTTTTTTTTCTTGTGAATTTATGGTCTATTTATAGGAAATTTTTGAATACTATTCATCCGGGAATTCCAAACTCCGATTCACGCGCCGTAACCAGCGTTTCTAGGGTTTACCCTGCGTCCCGGACACAATGGAACAAGTTTCGAAAGCTAATTCGATCATCTGTGCGAGTTATGGCAATAAACGTTCAATTTGAATTAAACCGATTTAAACGATTTTCTAGGCGTTTTAATTTGTACCGGACAAACGGTAAATCCAATTGACACGAAATTTGAAACCTTACAACAATATCACATTACGGATCCGATGAAACTAGTTTCGTCGAAATCCGAGACTGTTTGAAAAATGGCTATTTTAACTCGCCAAATTAATATTAAAACAATTTCGATGCGTTTCGAGCTGCCACGATCAAACGGTAACTCCGATTGCTATGAAAATTGAAATCCGGTAATAACTAACTATTACGGATCCAATGAAACTAGTTTCGTCAAATTCTGAGACTGTTCGAAAATTGGCTAATTTCACTAGTCAATTAAATATTAAAATATTCAATTTTCACAAATAAACTCTTAATTCGATTTCAAAAGTTCTAAAACATCTTTCTAACTTCAATATGATAAAATAAAATTTTACAAATCATTTTCAATCATATTAAACCCAATTTTCAATTATTTCCATAATTTAACATATTAAATTATCGATTTAATTATTCAATTAAATCTAATTATTCAAAATAAAATTTATTCGACTTATAAATCCACTTATTAATATTTAAAATTAATTAAATATTCAAATTTTAATTACTAAAAATCCTGGGTCGTTACACGCATAGCAAAGCTACTAGAGTGGCCTCTCCCCCACTCTGAAACTCAAAAATCGATGTCGATGATGCGTGCACTCATCACCGAAATTATTTTCCAGCGACAAAGTGAGTTCTGGACTTCTATTTTCTTAAAACTTCCTTGAAATTTCATTGAAATCATTGGAACTCGTTTGAGTCATTTGAAACACTTCTTATTCAGAAAATACTTTCAAATCGTATTATTATATAATTTCAAAAATCATAAAACCAATTTCAAAACACCGGAATTCAATTCTCGAATTTCAAATTCAACACTTCAGTTATAAATCATTTTTATATAAATCAATTTCTTATATTTTTTCAAAATTTCAAATCCTTTCAAAACCCTTTTATATAGAATAACATTTCTTATTTGTTTTATATATAGGTATATAATCCTTATCGAAAACATTTTCACTTTTATATATATAATAAAATCATAGTTATCAAAATAATAATTCCGATATACAAAACAATTTCAAAAATGCAAACATACCCGATTTTCAGAGGATAATTTTAAGAATGGATTTTAAACAAAGATAGAGATTTGAATTAGAAGAACTTAAATCAATAGAATTCTGATTAGAAGATAGACTCGATTGAAAATGCGATAATTAAATTACAAAATAGAAGATGGATATACTTCTATAAATCGCGGGCGACCTTTACCGGTCAACCGTGATTCCAAAATTAGATCGGTGCAGAATTCTGAGGCAATTCGATATTCGATCGCAAGAGATATAGAATTCGGCATAACAAGATATAGCAGCATCATAAACCGAGGATACAAAAATCTTCGGTGAGCCAATGCCAATTGAAAAGGAGTTTTCGCCCCCTTTACAAATCATTCAGTGGAGTTATGGGATACTCCGGAGTCAAACTAATATAAATAGGGAGAGACAGAATGAATTTTGGAACCGATGGACATTCCAAAATTCAAAGGAAATCGAGTCAAAAGAAAGAGATTCAACTCGAGCGAAAGTGATTCTGTAAATAAATTTACCATATATGCTAAGTTTTTCCTAGAGCCAAATCTCTGATACGAACTGTAACGACCCGCTATTTTGGACCATTCAAATCGACAATAAAACCATACATATCCGACATGAATAATTCAAAATACCGAATTGTTAATTTAAATTTGGCAAAACTTAAAATATACATTAAATAAATCAATCACAGATCCCAAAGTAATATAGTGCAGCGGAATAGATAAAGAATCGTAGTTCATGAAGCTACTATATATATCAGAGTTAGAAAAATACGACCGAATAATTCAAATGCAGTGAAGTCTCCAATGCAACAGATGATTTCTCTGAACCAATCAACTGGAAAGGCTGGAGTCTGAATCGATAGTTGGATTTCCAAATGAAGCTCCGAACTCCAAAGGTGAGTCTCAAATGTTGTATCACTCAGTCTGACCCGAGCGTAAAGCAAAACACAAAACACTCGAGTCAGGATTAACATTCTTATATCAATAAATCCAACTCAAGTGAAATATCAACTGAAATACAAATAGCTTAAAGGATGTTTGGGATAACCATCCTCTAAGGGTCCATGGAACTTTCTACAAGGTAGAAATATACACTATAACACCGTGGTCATTTCAGCTTAATTTATACTTCAAAACCAAATCTTATTTTCACTTCAAATATCTCTATATTTCCCAAAATAGTATTTATATATATTAAGTAATTTATACAGCAAAGTATTTTCAATTTCCTCAACTTAACAAAACGTTCCAACATCAACACGACCTTCCCATTCAAATTAAATTCAATCTCAATTTATCAATTTAAAATTAACTCAATTTAAATCAAATATTACTACTAAATCTATATATACAATTTCCATTTATATAATATCTTAAGAATCAAATTTATTAAACCATATATTTCTTTCCAAAATTATAGAAATTATTTTCAAAATATTTATATGGAACAACGGTGTCTATATATATTTCCTATCATATAGTCAAGTGCTACGGATATTTATTATTTCAATCCGTATACTAAATATATACGGGTGGATATCATTTCAACCCGTAATCCCAAATTCAATTAAATGAAAATCGCTTGGGTTTATCATTTCAAACCATAACGATTTTCTCCTATTCTAAAGTCTATTCGCGTATGTATCATTTCAACCCATAGTGATTTCTAAACTACAGGGAACTTGTAGAGTGATAACAGAAAATATAATAAAATAACAGGCATATATCATCAATAACAATATAATATAAACTACATGATATGGTGTCATATCCCGCAAGTGAACAGTTACAGATAATAGCATATATAACAAATTTAAATAACTAGAGCAGCATATTTCAATTGTCGTTTCAATCGAAATCAAATTTAATGAATAAAAATATGTTAATCGTGAGTGATTGCTCACCTCTCGAGCCCAGAGAATACAGAAGATGACACGGATATGCATACTGCTACAGACACTGAAATTCGAATTATGAATCGTAGCAAAGCAAAATCGACACAAATTCAACGATCAAAGCTGATAACAAGAATTGATGGAACAAGTCAGAACGGGATCGGCGAAGATAATGGTATGAGTGGACTCGTATATATATATATATATAATTATATATAACTATATATATAAAGTCATATTCTAAATTCAACACAAATTAAATTAAATTAAATATATATATATTTATATTTTCCAAAATCATTGTTTTTTTTTAAATTTAAAACACATAAATTAGAATCAAGCATATATACAATATGAAATTTGAAATAAATACTTATATAAACAGACTAATATAAATCATGTGCTAGGTTACAATACTGACATATTTTAGCTGTAAGAAAGAGTATAATGAAAGAAGTCAACATCAGTTATAATATATTTATATAAACCAATTGTAACATATATTTAGTTGACATAACAAATGAATTCTTTTATAAAATAATGTACATTGGGCACTATTTCATAAAAATGCACATACAATACCATTTATGTGCGAACAACAAAAGTAGCTTATATATAGATATACTATTTAAAAATAAATATTTATATTTCAACTAACATCAGAAAACAATTACAAACTTTATACTTTATATATGTTTTATGGAAAAAGAAAAATAACAAAACGCAAAGTGGATCCAACGTTTGGAATTCAGGGATTAGTCCTGAAGGCTAATACACCGTCGGATCATTTTTATTAAATTTTTGGATAAATTTCAGTAGAAGAGTAGCAATTTATTTAAAATAATGTGGTGAAATGAATTGATAGAATGAATAAAGTAACGTATTATTAGTACCTGTTAAACGCTAACACCCGGTGTATCTCATGATGAAGTGAAAGCACCACCCGTTTATACGGGAAACAAAGTGAAAAAGAAAAGTCACAGAAAAGTAAAAGAGACAAAGATTTTTATAGTGGTTCGGCTTATAGTAAGCCTACATCCACTTTACATTCTTCATTATCTTCTTTGTACATACTTTTACAAGATTACAACACTTTTACCGCATGATCTCTCGATTACAACACCTTTACAACACGATCTTACAATTACAACATGAACGGAGAAAGAAGTTAGAACGTTGATGGTGAATTGCTCTTCGAATCTCTCTTGGATGAAGTAGATCTCCTAATGAAGAATCTTCGATGGTTGAGGTGCTCGGAGAATCCAAAAATCAGCAGAGTGTAGGCGCCTTGAAATCTAGAAAAAGTCCCCCTCCCCCGAATGTGGAGTTGATGGAATATTTATAGGTGAAATCGGAGTTAGGTCGGCAGGGACGACTTAAGGAGTTAGGTCGGTAGGGACGACTTAAGGAGATAGGTCGGCAGGGACGACTTAAGGAGCTAGGTCGGCAGGGACGACTTAAGGAGCTAGTTCGGCAAGGACGACTTAAGGAGCTAGGTCGGGAGGGACGACTTAAGGAGGTAGGTCGGGAGGGACGACTTAAGGAGTTAGGTCGGCAGGGACGACTTAAGGAGTTAGGTCGGCAGGGACGACTTAAGAAGTTAGGTCGTGTGGACGACTGAAGGAGTTAGGTCGGCAGGGATGACTTAAGAAGTTAGGTCGTGTGGACGACCTAAGATAAGTCGTAGGTCGTGCCACATAGTTAAGTCGTTAGGCCGTGGACTCCTTTAAGCCGTGGACTCTGTTAGATCGGACCTTCTGGTGAGTTGCAAACTCGTTTAGCCTTAGGTCGTTGAGCCGCTTCTCCTGTTAGCTCGTTAACTCGGTTGAGCCGCTTTATGCCTTAAGTCGCTGATAGGTTAACCCGTTAAGTCGTTGACCCTTGGTCCAGCTTAGGTCGCTCCACTTGTTAAGCCGCTAGGTCGCTTAACTTGGTCACGTCTTAGGTCGCGAGGTCTTCTTAGGTTGTAGGCGCTGGCCTCGGGTAGAAGATAGGTCGCTTCATTCTTTAAGTCGTATACCGTTTTGGACGGGGCGTTGCCCTGCACCCCGCTAGGGGCGCTGCCCCCTGGACCCCTGCGACCTGACCGGTCAGGTCGAGCACCGTCACGGTGGCGTTGCCGCCGCACCCCTACCTTGGGGGGTTGGCACCCACCCGGACCCCCCTCCTTAGGGGTTCTTAGATGAAAAAAACATTCAACAGAACTTGCTTTGTTGAGATGTTGAGTTGACCAATCTTTGAGATGAGCTATCTTGCTTCTCTCGGTCGATCTTTTGATATCACGGCCTTGCTGAAAAAGGCAGGATAACAGTACCCAAATAATCAAATGACACAATACGTTGGTTTCTTAATAACGACAGTAACGTTCAATTTGCTACAAGTTAATTTAGGACGTTATCTTCGTCTTATTTGTAAGCGATTGATATATCATACCTCTTTTAAATTTAAGATCAGCTCATGGCACGACGTATGAAAATTCAAATTCCATCGCATCATATATATTTTTTTTGCCTATAAATGACGTAAAACACCACTGCTTATTAAATTTGTCGTGTACTGCGTTTAAATACTTCCAAAGAGTTTGTCAATTTATTTAAAAGCTATAAAATGAAAGGAGTGAAAAGAGAAAAAAAGAAAGAAAGACTATATATATATATAATAATAATAATAATAAATAAACATGGGGAGAGAGACGAAGATACAGATGGTGGTACGTATCTTGTTCTATTCATAAGTAAATACCACCACGTTAAATTCCTTTGCATATTTTTAATTGCTATAACCAATGCTTTCTATATAACAGGTCCAATCTTATATACATAGCTACATATTATGAAGGGCTATGAAAACTTTAATATATATACACCTTATAGTGTAATATATATATAACTAGATAAAATGTATATATTAGATAATAGAATACAATAATATAGATGAAAAGAGAATTGTAGCAAGCTAAAATTTATAATAAAAAAACAAAGTGTTGCAGGAAGTTGAAAACAACAACTAATGCAATAATATTTATTATAAGTTTCGAAATCCATTAGACAAAAGAAAACACAGCTTGTATAACATATCCATTAAACAAAATAGACTATATATAGTACTAGTACATATTCATGCTATATGTAAACTTTTAAAAACGAAACATATATTACAATATGATACGCATACCGTTTATAAAAATATGGATGACGAGGGGAGGAGGCATGGAGTGGGTTGTGGCTCTTGACAGGTGGTTCGAGCTGTGGTGGCGGAGGTTTGACGAAGCTATAGGAAGGAGAACTGGTCCTTTTTCATTTTTCCATCATATGTGTTTTAGCATTGCAATGGGAAAAATCTCATTTTTTTTTAAGCAACAGAGAGGAAGAAAAAATGAAGCTAAATAAGCTTAGAGACTACATGTTATAAATATTTAATATAGTTGAACGGTAGGAATGAGTAATCCAACAACTAAAATTGGAACCATGGAAATAGAGGCATCAATCGCTAGTATTTAGGAGGTATGAATGGTAACGGTTGTTTGAATTGTATACCAAATATATAACTTTATATTCCATTATTAATTGAATAGGAGAAATGAATGGGTGGAGAATGAGCTATCCATTTATGATATACTGTTACATATAATTTATTAAAGAAGAAACGGTAGAATAATGATGATTTGAATTATATACTGGTTTGATAACGGTCAAGTTGATAAGGTGGATTTTTAAACAATTTACTGCTTGATTGGAAAGCACGTGAGTATGGAAAGGCAAGGATATTAAAATGGAAAAAGGAATGGACAGAGAAATTTAAGCGAAGATAAAACGTACAGGAAAAAATATAGAGTAGTGCGATGGTCACGATTATTCAGTGGATAATTAAAGCAACTTTTTAATGCCACCAGCTGCATGTTCAATTTTGAAAAGGCAGAGTAACGGACCATAAAATAAATTGAAACGATGGATTTATAAAAGGAACCATGATGTGTACAATAATTGAAACGAAAACGTACATAAATAAATGAATATGAGACGAATGAAGATGAAAGGGGAAAGAAATAAACTATTTATGGGCGATGAATTTATAAAAGGAACCATGATGTGTACAATAATTAAAACGAAAACGTACACAAATAAATGAAAATGAGACAAATGAAGATGAAGGTAACCTTATATATAATATTAAAAAAAAATCAATATTCATTTAATATTATGTATATTCTTTCAAAATGTAAAGGCTACGTATGAATGAATTCATATATGCTTATCTTTGTACATAACAAACATGCAGACTACCAATTTTAATGCAGACCTTAAATCAACCCTTAAAACATATACTTCATATATGTAGTTAAATATAGTATATACTTCTCTTCTACTTTGGTTCATATGATATATGAAACCCTTAACTATCGTATTTATAGCTGACGACATAAGTATAGATATACTAAATATGCACTAAAATAAACTGGAAATGGTGACACAAAAACCCAAAATCAAATATATATATTTAACATGACTAGAAATCAAACTTCGGTAAAACTATATACTAGTATCAAGACTAACATATATATATATATAGCTATTATAACACATGTACATAAAATAAAACTCGGTATAAATATGCTTTACTATATATACACTTCAAATAGACCATCATACATATACAGTGGTTTTCCAAAATAAATATATATGGAACGTACTCAATATATTTAAAATTTACACACCTTGCTGAAAAGCAAAAGGAGTCCGTAAATTTATTACCCACACTATTGATATTTATACCCAACAGAAATGAACTATGCTATCCAATTTACATCAGACTTAACTTATATTATAGTATAAATAATAGTTTATAAAGTTTTTGTACTATATCTTATAGGTATAACCACAACCAAACTTTAAAATATATGTACACAGCTCGCACTACAAATCAATAATATATATAAAATATTTTCTTTTTTTTCAAAATTTTATTATTAATAATTTCTCGGAATCCAATTCAATATGTTAAATACCAATTAAAAATTGCTAAAATTTTATTGGCTTTCATCGAGCATGCTTCCTTGGAAACCATTCTATTACTTTTGTGATTCGATATGGTGGCGCCACTTTGATTCGGGGTATTGCTCGAGGTGGGCGGAAGCTGCTGGCTTGCCGTCACCACCGGTCCGGGAGTGCAAACGGTGTATCCACCCTGGCATTGCCTCGCGTACCTTGTCATATGTTCCTTATATCGAGCCCACTACGATTTTGGTTTAAAGATCCGACCGCGTTAAGGTTCACCATCACCTTAACGCTATTTTCTATATGATTGTACTTTACTGATTATGTAATGACCCAGAATTTCTGTTAATTCAAATTTGTATATTTAATTGATTCTAAATATTAATAAGTGAAATTTATAAGTCGAATAATTTATTTTTCGAATATATGGATTTAATTGGTAATTAAATCGATAATTTAATATTTGAAATTACAGAAATAATTGGAAATTGGGTTAAATACAATTAAAAATGATTTGTAAAATTTTACTATATCATATTGGAGTTATAATAAGGTTATAGAACTTTTAAAATCGAACTAAAAGTTAATTGGTGAAAATTGAATATTTTAATATTTAATTAACGAGTTAAAATAGCCATTTTTCAAACAGTCTCGGATTCCGACGAAATCAGTTTCATCGGATCCGTAATGTGATATTATTGTAAGATTTAAAATTTCGTATCAATCGGATATACGGTTTGTCCGGGGCAAGCCAAAACGCATAGAAATTAGTTTAAATCGATTTAATTTAAACGTGATCGTCTATTGCCGTAACTCACACAGATGATCGAATTGGCCTCCGAAACGCGTTACATTGTGTTCGGAACGTGGGGTTAACCTTTGAAACACCAACCGGCATGCTTCGTTTGGAGTTCCGAAATTTTTGATGAATAGTGTTTTTGGAAATTTTCTATATAAGCACCTCTAATTTCACAATTTGCAATAAAAAGAAACCTTAGGGTTTCAACAGGGCCAGCCGCCACTAATATTTTCGGTGGCCAGAAACTCATGATTTTCTTCCCTTATTATCTTCCAATCTATCAACTTTCATAAGAATTTATCAATTGTAAAGACAAAGAGGATGGCGAGTTCTATCGATCCATACGGCGATAATCGCCTGGATCGTGACGTGGTGGCCAGAAATCGAGCATGAAGTCATCGCGTTTGGCCTCGTTTTGCACGCAGGTGGTGCAACCGAGTGGCATGTCCTTCTAGGCGTTAGTGAGGGGGAGAAAGGCGTTTAGAATGATGGGTGTTGATCGGAGTGGAGGTCGTCGATGGGGGTCGCGTTATTAGGGTTTTAGGACGACAAATATGGGTTACGGCCGTGATAACCTGGATATCGCGATGAAGAAGAGAAGGGCGTGCACGGCCCTGATCTACAGAAGCTAGAACCAACGGCCTGGAATAGCGTAGGGTTTAAAATAGAAAATATTTGTAAATTTAATTTTATTTTAAATCGTTCAAACTTTGTAATGCTATATCTTATTCATACGAGGTCGAAAAATCACGAAACAAGTTGCGTTGGTTCGTATGGATGAACACTACGCTATGGAGTTGGATTGGAGTCGTTTGGAGTTAGTGAAAATTTCGGGTAAAATTAAACGCTCGTTTAATTTTATTCGAAATAAAATGCTGAAACCGAAATTGGAATCAAGCTGAGAACTTCTCACTCAATCGAATAGTTTCGATTTAAATTTTAAATAATTAGATTTAAAATTAATGATTGTATGCCTGGATGATAAATTATTATCTATTGATTGTTAAAATAGACATTATACGCCGTATATTAAGCGGATGTTATTTATTAAAAACATATATCGCGATAATTCCATCTTGATTGGAATTGGTATTATTTATGTACTTGGAGTTGATTTCCCGCATTATATAGCGGATGAGACCCTATTGCGCCGCATAATAGCAGATAATATTTTATAAATCCCATATACTGTGATATTCCGTCCTGGAACGGAATTGGTATTGTGCTAACATCTATGGATGCAGGAAAACAGGTTGGAGGGATCCAACTGGATTCCTCACTGGTATTTATTTGATTACAGATATTATGATGTTTGTTGATTATCATATCGATATATGATATTTGGATGTCGTGATTAACTATTTGGTGTTGTTGCATCATCGGATCCATTTTTGAAGTTTTAAAATAATGATTTTTAATTTTAAAAAGAATTTGAAAGTGATTTTTGAAAGTATACGTTTCATTAAATTTTGAATTGTTAAAATAACATTATAATTTTATTGTTATCAAAGTTATATTTTTGGAAAATAGTACTTAAGTATTATTTTGGAGTTATATAAGTTTTAAATAACGTTTTGTAAATTATTAAAAGGATTGGTTTATTTAAATTTGGATTTTTGAATAAAGATAAATGGTTTATAGTTGAGATTTGTAAAATATATATTTTCTAAATCGAAATAAATAGAATTCTAAAAGGAGTTCTGTTAATGTTGAAAATAAGGTTATAAATAAAACCTTATATGTAATAAGATATATAATTTGTGAAGTTTTAAAAGAATGATTTTGCAAATAAATGGATTATAAGTTCTTAACTTATAATATGGAATTCTGGTATATATTTGAGTTATATAAATTGAATTGGATAATAAAGGAGATCTATAAATCGAAGTTTTATAAATAAAAATTGGATTTAAAAACATTGTTTGTAAATTCGAAATCAATTGAATTTGATAAATCAAACATAAAAATTATTAAAGGAGATATATTCGTGATTTTGGACAGCGAATTATCCTTAAAGTTAAAGGTTGTAATAATAAGAGTTTGGTTGGGAATTTTATCCACGATTGTGGACGGTGGATAATCTTTTAATAAATGTGTAGAAACATTGAATTGGGTAAATAAAGTATATTCACGACTTTTGGACCTTGAATATATTATGAAATAAAATGGATATGTTTTGGAGAAGCGATCTTTTAAATGGTATTAAAACGATTTGAGGTTGTTTTAAAATGCGTTAAGTATCGAATACATAGATTTCAACATTTATTGTTGAAATAGACGTTTTTGAGAAATAGAAGAAAATGGTAGACTATAACACCGTTGTTATAGTAAATGATTTCCGAAAGAAAATGTTTTTTATAGTATTGGGATTCATATATCTATCTTAATTTCGAATCCCTATACTAGTGATTTTGGGTCGTCGTAACGATGTTTTACGCAACATTCGTTTTGGCCCAAATAAATGTGTTTAAGAGAATGTTTTCCCTAAAGAATGAAATATACACTTAATTTCGATTTAAGTATATTGAATATTTTCCAAGTGTTGAAAATAAATGGATTTGTGAATTACTTATTATTAAATAAGTGTGGAAATGTTTTCCAATATGAAGTGAATTTTCTAAGATTTTATCTTTTAAAGATAAATTGAAAATGAATATTAGAAATCGATTTGGAAATCGTATATCCATAGACATTTTGGAATTGTAAATTCACTATGGAGTTTATAAAAGAAAGGAAAATTTGTTTAAAAAATAAGCATTGGTTTATTTTTGAAGTGTGGGAATAAATTTAGGATTTGGAACGTAAATATGAAGTAAATCGGTAAGGATTTATTTAATTGGTTTAAATGAACCATTTTGAAATGAAAGTATTTCCGCGTAAGGAAAATGATTGAAAATTGTTTTCAAAACTGGTAACGGTGAAAAGTGATTTGAAATTTGTTTCAAATGGTTAAAGTGTGGAAATATATATATCTTGTAAAAATATTTTGGAAAATAAATAATTTGGAAATTATTTGGAATCTGGTGATGTTGTACATACCTATTGATAGTTAAACAACTGACTATCAATATTTACCTTTAAATAGGTATTTGTTGTGATTTGCTTGAATTTGAATGCCACACTTATTTTCAAAATAAGCGCTCACTATTCGGGTTATCCGGGAAAGGACCTTGGGGTTGTATAACCCATTCCTAATATGTGATACGTCGTTATGGATTGCATTTGAAGACCTGTGTTGAAGACCGGATATTTATGAAAACGGAAGGATTACCGTTGCATGACTCTGCATCGGCTGATCTTCGATATAGAGGTTTTATCACCCTTAGTGACGGGAAGCCCGGTCGTGATTAGTGAATATCCGGATTGCAAGGACTTCTTTGGAAGTGCCTTCGGTTCTGTTCGAGCGCGGAACAGACTTGTATGGATTGTATGTCGACATTACAAATTGAGATATAAAGCTGATTTCTTTCAAATATATTTCTGTTGGTGGTGGAGAATTTATTCTCTTAGCTTAACACCCTTCTCTGAGACGTATGAGCTTAGAGGTTATGTAGTTAAAGGTTATTAGTGATATACTCCCAATTTGGTAGTGTGATATGCTAAGTGCTGTTGAGCATTTGATGATCAAAGCACAGCTTTTGTATAAAGCGTGGCTTTATGGACGAGACTTCGTCGGACCTCACACCCCGAAAATGGTCAAAGCAGTAAGGATGCGGCAAGGTTATTAGGGGGTAGCGCCCCTTTAGTGTATGTCATTCCTTCTGGATAGAGGTGGTATCATGGTATGGAGCCCAGATATTTAACCTATGTTGTTGCTGCAAATTTATTACTTTGTGCTTGTTGGAATCGAGGATCCTCGGATATAGATCGGTTACGATCGGGGAATGACATATTCGTGTCAGTAGTTACCTAGTTTGAAAGGTAACCTGGTCTTGTGTTGGCAGAGATCCAGTTAGGTTCTCGGGTCGTCTTTCCAGAGGCGTACCCATGTGGCAATGAGAAGTTCTTTGGCCTGGCCATTTGTTGGAAATCCAAAGAAACAATACGATCTTTTACGGTTTTAGTTGTAGAACCTATCATTCACTTATGTTGGTCACCACTGTTTGGAGGTAGCTATAGTGGGCATAAGTGCGGAATGCCTATGCTGGCTAAGATTTATATCTTCACTTTCGAAATGTTTTCTACACTATGCACTAGTAATAATATCAAATGTTTCTTTTTAATGCGTATCAAGCATCTTTGACTATCATGAGGAGAAATCTCCTCCGATTCTGCGTTTGCATTGTGTGTGCGTGCAGGAGGCCTTATGGTAGTCTCATTTTCTAAAAAGCATTGCGAATCTATTTTAAAAGTATCCTGTACTTTGTTTTAAAAATAAATTGTTTTAAGTTCTCACACCAGTCCCATGACTGACCTGGAGTTTATTGTTTTCCTTCCTAAACTCTGGGTGCCCACCAATTTCCACACGGGCAGTCTAGAGTCAGGTTTATCAGGATATTCTGGAATTCAGGAGTTGCTGAAGGCAAGCTGGATGGCATGGCGTATATTACTAGTATATGTTGTATTTCTTTTCCGCTGTTGGTTGTTGTACACTCTGATGATGTAATGTAATAACTGATATAGTTCTTTGTTTAAAGATTATTCATATTATATGTTGTTCCGCCGTATATTAAGCAGATGTTATTTATTAAAAACATATACCGCGATAATTCCATCTTGATTGGAATTGGCATTATTTATGTACTTGGAGTTGATTTCCCGCATAATATAGTGGATGAGGCCCTATTGCGCCGCATAATAGCGGATAATATTTTATAAATCCCATATACCACGATATTCCGTTCTGGAACGGAATTGGTATTGTGCTAACATCTGTGGATGCAGGGAAACAGGTTGGAGGGATCCAATTGGATTCCTCGCCAGTATTTATTTGATTACAGATATTGTGATGTTTGTTGATTATCATATCGATATATGATATTTGGATGTTGTGATTGACTATTTGGTGCTGTTGCATCATCGGATCCATTTTTAAAGTTTTAAAATAATGCTTTTTGATTTTAAAAAGAATTTTAAAGTGATTTTTGAAAGTACACGTTTTAGTAAATTTTGAATTGTTAAAATAAATAAACATTATTATTTTATTGTTATAAAAGTTATATTTTTGGAAAATAGTACTTAAGTATGATTTTGGAGTTATATAAGTTTTAAATAACGTTTTGTAAATTATTAGAAGGATTGGTTTATTTAAATTTAGATTTTTGAATAAAGATAAATAGTTTATAGATGAGATTTATAAAATATATATTTTATAAATCGAAATAAATGGAATTCTGAAATGAGTTCTTTTAATGTTGAAAATAAGGTTATAAATAAAACCTTATAAGTAATAAGATTTATAATTGTGAAGTTTTAAAAGAACGATTTTGTAAATAAATGGAGTATAAGTTCTTAACTTATAATATGAACTTCTGGTATATAATTGAGTTATATAAATTGAATTGGATAATAAAGGAGATTTATAAATCGAAGTTTTATAAATAGAAATGACATTTATAAACATTGTTTGTAAATTCGAAATCAATTGAATTTGATAAATCAAACATAAAAGTTATTAAAGGAGATATATTCGTGATTTTGGACATCGAATTATCCTTAAAGTTAAAGGTTGTAATAATAAGAGTTTGGTTGGGAATTTTATCCAAGGTTTTGGACGGTGGATAATCTTTTAATAAATGTGTAGAAACATTGAATTGGCTAAATAAAGTATATTCACGACTTTTAGACCATGAATATATTATGAAATAAAATGGATATGTTTTGGGGAAGCGATCTTTCAAATGGAATTAAAACGATTTGAGGTTGTTTTAAAATGCGTTAAGTATTGAATACATAGATTTCAACATTTATTGTTGAAATAGACGTTTTTGGGAAATAGAAGGAAATGGTGGACTATAACACCGTTGTTATAGTAAATGATTTCCGAAAGGAAATGTTTTATATAGTATTGGGATTTATATATCTATCTTAATTTCGAATCCATATACTAGTGATTTTGGGTCGTCGTAACGATGTTTTACACAACGTTCGTTTTGGCCCAAATAAGATTGTTTAAGAGAATGTTTTCCGTAAAGAATGAAATATATACTTAATTTCGATTTAAGTATATTGAATATTTTCCGGGTGTTGAAAATAAATGGATTTGTGAATTACTTATTATTAAATAAGTATGGAAATGTTTTCCAATATGAAGTGAATGTTTTGAGATTTTATCTTTTAAAGATAAATTGAAAATGAACATTAGAAATCGATTTGGAAATCGTATATTCATAGACATTTTGGAATTGTAAATTCACTATGGAAGTTATAAAAGAAAGGGAAATTTGTTCAAAAATAAACATTGGTTTATTTTTGAAGTGTGGGAATAAATTTACGGATTTGGAACGTAAGTATAAAGTAAATCGGTAGGGATTTATTTAATTGGTTTAAATGAACCATTTAGAAATGAAAGTATTTCCGCGTAAGGAAAATGATTGAAATTTATTTTCAAAAGTGGTAAAGGTGAAAAGTGATTTGAAAGTGTGGAAATATATATATCTTGTAAAGATATTTCGGAAAATAAATAATTTGGGAAATTATTTGGAATCTGGTGATGTTGTGCATATCTATTGATAGTTAAATAACCGACTATCGATATTTACTTTTAAATAGGTATTTGTTGTGATTTGCTTGAATCTGAATGCCACACTTATTTTCAAAATAAGCGCTCACTATTCGGGTTAGCCGGGAAAGGACCTTGGGGTCGTATAACCCATTCCGAACATGTGATACATCGTTATGGATTGCATTTGAAGACCGGTGTTGAAGACCAGATATTTATGAAAATGGAAGGATTACCGTCGAATTACTCTGCATCGGCTGATCTCCGATATAGAGGTTTTATCACCCTTAGTGACGGGAAGTCCGGTCGTGATTAGTGAATGTCCGGATTGCAAGGACTTCTTTGGAAGTGCCTTCGGTTCTGTTCGAGCCTGGAACAGACTTGTATGGATTGTATGTCTGACATTACAAATTGAGATATAAAGCTGATTTCTTTCAAATATACTTCTGTTGGTGGCGGAGAATTTATTCTCTTAGCTTAACACCCTTCTCTGAGACGTATGAGCTCAGAGGTTATGTAGTTGAAGGTTATTAGTGATATACTCCCAATTTGGTAGTGTGATATGCTAAGTGATGTTGAGCATTTGATGATCAAAGCACGGCTTTTGTATAAAGAGTGGCTTTGTGGACGAGACTTCGTCGGACCTCACACCCCGGAAATGGTCAAAACAGGAAGGATGCGGCAAGGTCATTAAGGGGTAGCGCCCCTTTAGTGTATGTCATTCCTTCTGGATAGAGGTGGTATCATGGTATGGAGCCCAGATATTTAACCTATGTTGTTGCTGCAAATTTATTACTTTGTGGTTGTTGGAAACGAGGATCATCGGATATAGATCGGTTACGATCGGGGAATGACATATTCGTGTCAGTAGTTACCTAGTTTGAAAGGTAACCCGGCGTTGTGTTGGCAGAGATCCGGTTAGGTTCTCGAGTCGTCTTTCCAAAGGCGTACCCATGTGGCAATGGAAGTTCCTTGGCCTGACCATTTGTTGGAGATCCAAAGAAACAATACGATCTTGTACGGTTTTAGTTGTAGAACCTATCATTCACTTATGGTGGTCACCACTGTTTGGATGGTAGCTATAGTAGGCATAAATGCGGAATGCCTATGCTGGCTAAGATTTATATCTTTACTTTCGAAATGTTTTCTACACTATGCATTAGTAATAATATCAAATGTTTCTTTTTAATGCGTATCAAGCATCTTTGACTATCATAAAGAGAAATCTCCTCCGATTCTGCGTTTGCATTGTGTGTGTGTGCGGGAGGCCTTATGGTAGTCTTATTTTCTAAAAAGCATTGCGAATCTATTTTAAAATTATCCTGTACTTTGTTTTAAAAATAAACTTTTTTATGTTCTCACACCAGTCCCATGACTGACCTAGAGTTTATTGTTTTCCTTTCTAAACTCTGGGCGCCCACCAATTTCCGCACGGGCAGTCTAGAGTCAGGTTTATCAGGATATTCTGAAATTCAGGAGTTACTGAAGGCAAGCTGGATGGCATGGCGTATATTACTAGTATATGTTGTATTTCTTTTCCGTTGTTTGTTGTTGTACACTCTGATGATGTAATGTAATAACTGATATAGTTCTTTGTTTAAAGATTATTTATTTATTTATTATATGTTGTTCCGCTGCCATTGTGAGATTCTGATATTATTCTGTTATTTCTTTCTGTTCTGTTCTATCTTTTTCTCTCTTCTTTTATCTTTTTCTTTTTCTTTAACCCTAACGGTACGGTTTTTCGGTATTCGATTGCTCGGCAGTTGATATAGTGGACGTATTGATGTCGGTTTTTCGAGCGTTGAAAAGTCGCAATCGTCACAGATTAGACACAACTATATATAGCGCAATATACTACATAGTAAATAGTTTAACAGATCCTTAGAGGATGGGCGGTCCCAATCATCCTTTAAGTTACTTGTACTTTTACTACAATTCACTTGAGTTGGTTTACATTGTATAAGTATGTATGTCCTGACTCGAGTGTTTGTATTTTTATGTACGCTCGGGTCAGCATGAGTATTCACATATTCGGATTTCCACTTTCTGGAGATTGGAATCGCTGAAGATTATCTGCTTGTCTATTTTTATCTTTCCAGTCTGTTGGTCCTTTCCAGGTCTTGTATTAGTAGATTTCTATTTATTAAGACTTCTTTTGTACTTTATTTTTTCTGTGGAATCTTATGTAACTCTGATATATTTATATAGTAGCTTCATGAACTACTATCTCTTTTACTTCCGCTGCATTATTAAATACTCTATGTCTGTGATCTGTGATTTTTATTTATTGTATATTCTGAGATTTGCCAAATTTTATTTACAGCGCGGTATTTTGAGCAATTCAATTCCGGCATGAGTGTCTAACTATACAATTATAACGGATGCGAATGGTTGAAAATATCGGGCCATTACATTAAAAATTTAGGCTTACAAAATGAAATTCGACACCGTCGTCGCTTCCGACGTCGTGGACACCCCCGCCTATTTTTCCCACTACCCTAGTAGGCTCCTCCACCACCTCGCACAACCCAGTCACCCCTAGTTCCACCGTTCGCCTGAATTTGCCAAGAAACCACTTCTAGTTCATCTACGAATTCCTCTTCGCAAACTCAATGAAAATTACCATTTTGATTTAAAAATCCTATCTTCCGATAACAATTCAAGCTATATAATTAAATTTAAGTTTCATGACACTCAAATATATCAAAAAGTTAAGTATTTCCTGTAAAAATAATTTTGCAGTTAATACCAAACACTATTCTATTAGAAAATATTTCCAGATCTTAAATCACATATAACCTAGCTTGTTTTGTTTAAACTACAAAATCTAATAATGATTAAATAGGTGGATATTGAATTTCTTGATGAATTTTACTCTGAATCCAAATACAGATAGATAAAGAAATGCCCAGATAAATTTGTATATATATACAGGGTTGAATCTGATGGAAATGCTCAAACAATCATTATTTAAATCCTGTCACACACATATTTAGTTCAACTTAAATTCTGAAATAGGTTGTTTACTCACCTAAAATGATTTAACAGAGAGTAGTTTCAGTTTCCAGATCAACACAGTCTTGATCTTTGTTTCCCAGCCCTCAAGCTTTGAATTCCAAACTCCAATCTTTGATGTTGTTGATGTTAAACAAGTTTGTTTGTATTAAGTTCAAGTTGCAGTTTTGTTTTCTCTTCTTCTTTTTTTCCTTTCAGGTTTGCTGTTAAGTTTTGTAATCGAACAAATAATATGATGTGTGTATATATAGAACATCCTTAGACAAAATGGTGTCTTCTGGTATAAGCTTCACTTGCATTGTTCAGGTTTTGTTTTTATTCATATTACTGTAAATTGAAATGATACATGAAATTTCGGCTATAAGATTAATCTATAACTTGAAATGACAAATTGTAGCATTAATGAACATGTCTTCATTTTTGTTAACATTTAATTAATGTTTTCTGATATTTTGCTTATATTTGTACTGGACAAAGGTATTGTGAATAAAATTTGCCATCTTTGTTGTATATGTGTATACAGGTTATGTAAATAGTTGTCTTCTTTTGCAAACATCATTTACACAGCAAACATGTTATTATAATTTTACAGCAGCTTGATAAAATCTTTGTTAAAGGTTTTGTGGTGTATAAATGTATGTTATAGGTTATTCTTTTTAACTTATGCACTGATTTGTTTTTGACCTTGCACTTATATTAGTTTTTGTTAACAAAAAAAATCTAGTTTTATTTTATTTGTAATTAAATTTCAAACATTTATTTATAACCTATATTTGTATTTATACATTTTATATTTCTATAAATAGCTAATGTTTATATTTATATTCTATACTTATGTTTTTATGTTTATGGGTAACATTGATAAGGTTGTTTATTATTTAAACATTATTATTTCAATAACATTTTAGATGTATATTAGATCAAATATCTACAATATAGAATCTTTGATTTTTTTATTGAATAAGAGAGATTTTGTTATAAACATTTTAAAAGATTTTATTTTAAGTCGTCAAACAAAACTTCCTTTACAAAGCATATATAACTGCTAAATGATTAAGATCTCATCAGTTTATAAATTTGAAAAGCTTGTATTTAATTTAAATTAGATTAAATATTTATTAAAATATACTGTCAAAAATTCTGGGTCGCTACAAAACCTTTTGGGTTTCCTTTGTCTTTTCAATTTCCACCTGGTTAAACCATACCGTCATCTACTTTTAATTACCCCAGAATTCAACATGCCTGAATCTCACTATTCCCTATATATCATTTATGTTTGCTGTAACCTTCATTTGGTTTCTTTCATTTCTTTCTCTCTGCTCTCCCTTTCTTTGCTTTTTGCTCTCAGGTAATAATATATAAAATACAAACTAATATATAAAAGCCTAAATATTATAACCTGTTCTTTCTTTTCTCTCAGAAGCCATCCACTCTCTCTTCCTTTCTTTGGTTCGTCGTTCCATTTCACAATACACACACACACACACACACACACACACATATATATATCATAATTTAAATATTATTATTGGATCTGCTCATTCATAAGCTTTTCATACTTTTTCCCGAGGCATCTCTCTACCTATCAAAGCTCGCATTCATTTTTACTGTGTTGTTGTTCATTCCCCTCTCGACAACCACCATCGACATCACCTCCGACCTTCCACTTCTGCCCCTCCCGTGCTCCATCCCCTCACACGAAGCCTGACCCACGCTTCCCCATGAGCAATAGCCAACCACCCCCTTTTCTGATGCCTATATCATTTACATCGGTCGCTACCAAGCCTTCTCAAACTCGCCCATCACCTCCCCTCCGTCTATCACTTCCTTGCAGTGTCGTGAGCAACCTGCGGCTTTACTGGTGATATATATAGTATATGAATTTTATTATATATATATATATATAAAATTTACATTATGGGTTTTCGTTTTATATACTTTCTCTTCTTTACAGTTTATAAATATATAGTTATATAGTATCGTCTTTTTTTTCTTTTGCTATGAAGAATGGTAATATATATAATTTTCAAATTATAAGCATGTAAGTTGTATGGATTGTTAGTTCATATGCATGTTAATATGTATATATATATGTGTGTATATGTATATATATATATATATATAAGTTTACTGAGTCATATAATATGTTAGTTTGTGTAAATTTTGTAAAATCTGTTGTTGTATATATAAGTATATAGTAAGATGAATAGTGGCACTGGCTGACTGTTTATATATATATATATATATATATATGTATGTATGTATGTATATAAGTAAAGTAAGATTTTATATAAAGGTAAGTGTAACGACCCATAAAAAATTTTTAATTTTTAATTGGTTTTATAACGTATTTAATTTGGATTTTGAGAAATTTTAATAATAATATTTTGAAATAAAGTTTTAATATTTGGTTTACGTATAATTAAATATAGAAAATGGTAAATTTTCAATTAATTATATGAAAGCTTATTTGTTATATAATTCTATTAAATTCAAATCAATTAATAATTGGTGAAAATAAATTTATTTTCAAAACCTGAATATTTTTGCATAGAAAAATTCTAAATCATCTTCTGACTGAGACGTCATTTTTCGTTTTCCCAAATTTGGACTTCTATAGCTCCGTCAATGTTATTTTCTGCATTTTTACTGCATTTTTTTCTGCTAGTGAAAATTCAAATTTTTATAATTCAATCGTACCACCAACATCTGTATACCATTTTGACCGTCTCGTTGTACTGATCACTACGGTATATTTATTTCTGTATTTTAAGATCCGATATGCGACGGAAATAATGAAAACGCGCGTCATCGGTGCTGAAATTTGTGACTTGGATTTATCTACTTTTCAAATTTGAAACCGTACAGCTCATACCATATTAAATTTCTTTTAAAGGTTTTAGCTAAATCTATTGGTGAGTGTTGCCACACCATTCCATCTTATATTTAATTCTCTGTCGTTTCAATTTGCATTCTATCCGTTCACATTTCATTTATTCATTTTCTACCATATATTCCATTATCTCTTTCTGCTATTTGCTAATCGCTATTTGCTCATTCACACGATCATTTAATTGAAATCAAAATTTCAACCCTTACTTCTATTTTCTTTTCAAATTTGAAACGTACTATTAAATCAAAATTTAAACCGTTTATATTACATTCATTTGGAATATATTCATTTGTTTGAAATCTTTCCCTTTCTCTCTCATCTCAGTTGGGAATAAAATAAATTTCAGCGAAAACCACGTTTCAATGCTTTTAACTCTTTATAACTTTTGATAAAATTTTCTGTCCTTTTTGAAACTAAAACGTATAAGGATATACGTTTCTCATTTATTAATTTCTAAATCGTCCTGTTGTCCTTTTCATGTATGTTATATTTATTTATATTTTAACATTTTCCATTCATTTCACTCATCTCCCTACACAGTTCTATTTATTTGCTGATTTGCTGCATGCGTTTGGTTTTGGAAAAATACGATTCATTCCTATTTATTTCATTTCTCACATTTATTTCATCTTTTACTGAAATTCGACCGTTGCCACGTCATACCATTTTGGAAGTATGAACGTACAAAACATGCATACGTTTTATCTTTGCTTAAATTTCTCTGTCCATTCCTTTTTCCATTTTAATATCCTTGCCTTTCCAAACTCATTACGTACTGTCCAAACAAACAAAAATTTATTGCTTTAATTATTCAGCTCAATCTGAGGGACCGTTACTATTCAAATCTCTTTATATTTATGGTATAAGTTTCTTATCTTCATTTGGCAACGGTTCTTTTTTTTATTGCCTTAAACACTTTGCTGAATCAATGGACAACCGTTCCTATTAAAATTTTCTTTTTATCGGATCGGTGACGTACGTTACTTTGAAATAAATTTTTAGATGTCATAGTGTCTATCACTTCCATTTTCCACTTTGAATCATTTATTTACCTTTTCCTTTTCTGTACTTACACGTTATCAAATAAATAAAGTATATATTTATAATCAAGCTTTCATCTTCCCCGATCCAATTCATGTTGTTGAAAACTTTTGCATCCTCTTCCCCTGTTTCAACCCGAAGGACGTGCAAACCATCCTTCTTCCCTGATGCCATCTCCAACCTTTTGTTCCTCCTCCTCTTCTTCTAGGGCAGCAGGTGAGTAATATATAAGTTAGAACTATATATATTCTTTTTTTTCAACTGTTTACAATTAATACAAGGCATATCTATATGAAAGCATTACATAATTTTCTATGTTCAAAGATATATTTTCTTTGCATCTTTTAAACTGACTTTTGTTTGTATATATATATTTCTTATGGGACAGAGAATATATATGTACATGTTTTGTATTATAATAGTATATAAGTTGATATTATATGTTGTTTTAAGTATTATATAGATTACTGTATTTCATTTGCAGTAATATATATAGGGATAAAGTACTGTTTATTTGAGATTCAATTGTTTATATCCTACTTACTTACAAATTTTAATAGTATACGTATGATTTTATATTATTCGTTTATGCATAAGTTTACAACTGTGTATACGTGTAATTATATACTTTAGCCATAAAATTTCTAAGTATATATACATTGGTTTGTAGTGATTTATAGTATTGATTCTTATAAAATATATACGTACGTGGTTTACAAAGTCTTGGGATTTAACAGTTCTGTTACATATGTTATATTGTTTTGTATAAAATAATAAAACTGTTATGTTAGCGTTTGTAGCTTTCTTTATTACAATAATACATAAAGTTATTTTGAAAAGTGTTCCCATCATTTTTCTTTAAAATTGTATATGTTTATGTATATTTCTATATAAAAGTTACAGTATTTATTTCAAATTTTATTATATTTGATTTTAATACATATGTTTAATACAAACCAATGATTTTTCTTACATACGTATTTTGTTTTGATATTTGATGTGACGCCCCACCTCTATACCCACGCTAGCCAAGAACATTACGGTGAATGCTGTCGACTAGCATGGAGAATAAGGCTGTTGAGGAGCGACAATCCGTGTAATTTCTTTGCGCGAGCACCGATATGTCAGATAATATAACATGCATTCTATTTCAAGAGGAAATCCGACATACCAACACAAACTCAAAGCTACTACACGGTGGCTATATAAATCCTTCGGAAACAAATATAGAAATAAGCATAACACAAATCAGTCACAAACAATTCATATCACAAAGGCGGAATAAGATATGAATATTACACTAGAAAGTGTACATCAGAGTAGTGGTCTAAAAAGATCCACAATATCACAAAAGAATAGTTACACGAACTACACAAAAGAATAAGTATACATTAAGGAGTCTATATCTCAAATGTATACAACAAAATAACTACTAATCTAAGTAGTTAACCCAAAAGTCAAGGAGTTAATCCCGGATGAGAAGTCAAGCAGAAGCACCTGTAACATCTCGGTCTGACCCGAGTATTATTTAATAAGAAAATAATAAACGGATCAGTCTAACTATAAATATCAGATGAAACGATATAGAATAAGAGATATGACTAAACACATAATAATCACAATGCCAAGCTGTGATATATATATATATATATATGTATATATATATACTTAGTTGATAATCATCAAGAGATTAATCAATGTCACCAGATCTACACAAGAATCAAAGAAACGTCATACTTCTTATTTTGTTCACCATACTATAAATATTGACGATAATATAAATGTCAATCACAAAAGTCAATGACGCACAAATTCCAAAAGACTACACAAGAAATCCAGAAATCACTAAAGTCAATGACACACAAATTCCAGAAGACTACACAAGAAATCCAGAAATCACAAGGAAAGGATCAACGACGTCGTACAGCGGGACATCCGATGAACCAAATCACAATCAAAGGGAACAACGACGTCGTACAGCGGGACGTCCGATGAACCAAATCACAAAGACATAGCACGATGCTAGTCAAAAACCCAAAATGATCGTCATGATCAAAGAGAAGTGTCAATTACAATAAGCTAGTAAATATATGAGCTTAGCTTCATGTCCCATAACCACTAGCTTAACTTAAATATTTACGAACAAATTGTAGATCTCCACTAGAAAATTGTCACAAGAGGTTCAATCGAACAAGTCCAAGAATTAACCGACGAAGTAAACGCAAGCGTTTCATACCACTCGTTTTACTAAGTCGTTTAATTAGATTTCTCATACGAGTGAGGTAAAGGTTTATATATACTAATAGATTGGAAAACGGTTTTATAAACGAATTTGGTATTAAAATAGTATTGAAATCATTTGAGGAAAGAGTTTTGATATTTACTACTAGTATAGAAAACCTTCATATTTTTAAAGTGACAAAGCACAAGGGGGATTGTAGAAACAATCAATCACAAAGATCACATTCGAAGATGTGAATAAAATCCAATGAAATCGATAAAGGATCCATCGAAGTGGATATATCTAAAATTCCCAAAGAAAATAAGTCATCAAAGATGATAATAAATGATGACAATAAATAGGATCATCAAGAATCGATTTAAATTGAAAATTCAATCCAAAAAGGCAAATTGGACTCAAACAGCAGGTTCAGTCGACTGAACAGAGAATTTCAGTCGACTGACCTTGTACATGGAAATTTTCCAGGTTCAGGAAACTTTCTGTTTCCTGTTTCAGTCGACTGTGCAGAAGTTTTCAGTCGACTGAATCATGCCTGGAAACTCTCGGGTTTCAGGTTCAGTCAACTGAACAGAGTTTTTCAGTCGACTGAATCATGCCTAGGCTGTTTTTCAGCCTTATTCAAATGAAGAGCAACTCTTCCAAAATGCAATCGGACGAACATTGGCTCTAAGGGTTTATGCCAATCGGCAACCCGGCCCTATATGCTCCTCGATGCATCACCAAAAGCATGATCAAACATCCATAAAAGGATTTTCACACAAATTTGGTTTAAAAACCCAAAAATTGGAATATTCACAAAACCAATCCAAATCAAGAGCAAATGCACATGAAGAAGTGTTAGGAATTCATACCCAACAACCAAAGATAATTATAGTCATAGATGTGAGATAAAAATCTCACCTTTTCACAAAATCGAACAAGAAGAAGCTTGAAAGCAAATGGAGAATCAACCTTTCTTCAATCACAACCCAAATGAGCTTGAATCTAAGCTCAAAAACAAGAACATTCCCGAAGTTAGGTTTAGGAAATTTCTGAAATTGAATGGAGAAAGAGTTGGAGAAGAAGAAGGAGATGCTTACCAAGGGGTTCTTCTTGAGTTTGGAGCAAGGAGATGGATTTGCAAGAGAAACTAGGGTTTTGGAATTTTAATTTCCAATCTCTCCCACCATTAACACTCTAAAAAATGAAATGAGAAGAGAATGAGGGTGAGTGGGGAAGAGTGGCTCAGATTTGAGCATAAGTTAACATAGGGTTTAGCCCAAAAACCAAACCCAAAGTAAAAAGTAGCAGAAATCAACTTTCTCCAAACATATCGAAGCTTATACTCAAAAAGGTCGCAAACGGCATTTTAAACTCAATGGGAGTGGTCCCGAGCCCTAATTCGACCGTATGCAAAAAGTAGCTTTTCGGACCAAAATCCGACGAACGATAAAATATTTAAATAAAATATTTAAATATAAAATCGATAAATATGCGGGTTGTTACAGACTCCCCTCCTTAAAGAAATTGCGTCCTCGCAATAAGCAAGAAGGAAATATATGAAGTAACAACCATAGAAGCATATCAACACAAAAGAAAATTTGAAATAGGAAGCTCACCATAAAGTGCACGAAAGAGTTAGCAAGAAACCTGGTGAAACTTCAATTTCCACAATAACACCGGGCTCAAGAATGAAAACCGGAATCCCTAAGGCATTCCCGTAGATAAAAGACGCGAGGAACGTCAAGAATAGCAGAAAGTTGAGCCGGTGCAACGGCATAGTACAAAAACGGTACGCCCGAAAAACTAGAAACTCAAACAATTTGGGACATCAGCGTAGTACAAAAACGGTACGCCCAATGAACCAAAGGAAAGACATCGATGTAGTACAAACGGTACATCCGATGAATCAAAAGTAAAGACATCGATGTAGTACAAACGGTACATCTGATGAATCAAAAGCAAAGACATCGATGTAGTACAATGGTACATCCGATGAATCAAAAGCAAAGACATCGATGTAGTACAAACGGTACATCCGATGAATCAAATAGCAAAGACATCGATGTAGTACAACGGTACATCCGATGAATCAAAAGCAAAGACATCGATGTAGTACAACGGTACATCCGATGAATCAAATAGCAAAGACATCGATGTAGTACAAACGGTACATCCGATGAATCAAATAGCAAAGACATCGATGTAGTACAACGGTACATCCGATGAATCAAAAGAAAAGTCATCGATGTAGTACAAACGGTACATCCGATGAATCAAATAGCAAAGACATCGATGTAGTACAACGGATGAATCAAAAGCAAAGACATCGATGTAGTACAAACGGTACATCCGATGAATCAAATAGCAAAGACATCGATGTAGTACAACGGTACATCCGATGAATCAAAAGAAAAGACATCGATGTAGTACAACGGTACATCCGATGAATCAAAAGAAAGGACATCGATGTAGTACAACGGTACATCCGATGAATCAAATAGCAAAGACATCGATGTAGTACAACGGTACATCCGATGAATCAAAAGAAAAGACATCGATGTAGTACAACGGTACATCAGATGAATCAAAAGAAAAGACATCGATGTAGTACAACGGTACATCCGATGAATCAAAAGAAAAGACATCGATGTAGTACAAACGGTACATCCGATGAATCAAATAGCAAAGACATCGATGTAGTACAACGGTACATCCGATGAATCAAAAGAAAAAACATCGATGTAGTACAATGGTACATCCGATGAATCAAAAGCAAAGACATCGATGTAGTACAACGGTACATCCGATGAATCAAAGAGCAAAGACATCGATGTAGTACAACGGTACATCCGATGAATCAAAAGAAAAGACATCGATGTAGTACAACGGTACATCCGATGAATCAAATAGCAAAGTCATCGATGTAGTACAACGGTACATCCGATGAATCAAAAGCAAAGACATCGATGTAGTACAACGGTACATCCGATGAATCAAAATAAAAGACATCGATGTAGTACAACGGTACATCCGATGAATCAAATAGCAAAGACATCGATGTAGTACAACGGTACATCCGATGAATCAAATCCCAAATAATTCGGAACACTGACGCAGTACAAAAACGGTACGTCCAATGAACCGAACACAATAAAAGGACATCGGACGCTAGTCCTTAAAAGGAATGAGATAAAGCTCAATAAAACGAAGTATACCAAAACGTCCGATGAACTTGATAGAAGAATAATTCCATTCAGACAACATCAAAGAGTCAACCACTTATTGTCTACGACAAAGCGCATTGGCAACAGGATTTCCCTTCTCGGGAATAAAAGAATATCAAGATCATAGGAAGCTAGGAACTCGAGTCTACAAGCAGTTCCTTAAGAGAACATAAATATTCCAAAGATTTATGATCGAGATGGAGAACAAATTTCTTCCCCAAAGATGATGATGTCAAATTCCAAAAGCAAAAAAAATAGCCTCGAACACTAGATCATGAGTGGCATATCTAGTCTCGATAAGCTATAATGATTTAGAAGCACAAGTGATATCATGTCCTCCTTTGTAAGAGAATGGCATTCCAAACCAATACGACTAGTATCGGTACAAATAGCAAAGTCTTGGTTCCCCTTCAGGAATCGCAAGAAAGAATAAGAGTATCGAAAAGAAAGAACTTCTTTTAAATAATTCTCTTTCCCGAAAAGTTAAAACTTCCAAAATTACATTAAATCATTATGTAATAATCTTTCTAGAAAAATTTACATTTTTACAAGTCAATATATCGTGTCTGACTGTCTCATCAAAGCGTTTAGGAGATTCCTATCGATAACGTTGATCAAGCGCATCGACGAAAATTCTTAAAGCACTCAACGGGCAATACAATCACAAAATCATCTTTTATAGGATAAATAAATCTCTTAAAAAGTTTTAAGAATATTCTTTGTTCGTTTCAAGAGCAAAAATCCAGTTTTACTTATAAATAAATCTTATGAAAAAGATTTGCAAAATTTTAAATTACTATTTTCATCCAAAATCAATAAATACAAGAATGGTCTCATCGAAATATTCATAGAATATTAGATTTATAAAATGGATGAAATAAGTTGGACAAATTGAATGACAAAACAAGTCATTCATAAGAATCATAACGAGTACGGAATGCGGTAAGTGGAATGCTAATTTCCGCAACTCGTAGCAAATGAAAACGGTGGTAAAGTCGAACTAAAAAGACCTTAGCACCACACAAAAGATTACTTAGGTGATAATCCTAAGACAAGTCAAATATACCGGAAAATTCTCAAACTATTTAGATGAGAGAAATAACACCTTCCTTATAAGTGGGCTTAAGGAATAAAATGATGCCATCCAGATGGAATCAAAATCACAAAGAAAAATAGAAATCTGCTTAACAGATTGAAAATGTCGAAGATGAATAATCCACTCGGAAAAATAGGATATGGGCTTCACAATGATTAAGCCAATCCTTGCAGAAAGGTCAATTCCGAAGCCAAAGCAAAAATATTGGCTCGGAAAGAAAAGTCACATAAAACAATCTCGACATCTAAACAAAAGCAAATTGAGTGTTGCGGATCTACCATCTGGATTCACAATCCTCAAAGAAGTCATCAAGCCCAAAATATTCAAAGAAAAAGAATCGACAAGTTCTTTTGATATAAAAATAATGAGATGAAACCCATATCAAAAAGAACTCAAATAAGAAGATCACAAAATAAATGTAACCAAGGATTAAATGAGTAATACCTTGACCAAAAGTTGCAGCTTTCCTTCTCACTTGCTTGGAAGCTTAGGACACGAAGATAAAAGATGACCCGAACCTTTGCAATAACGGCAAAAGAGGGGCCTCGGACACTCCCTTGCATAGTGGTTCGTGGAACCACAATTGTAGCATTGACCACGACTAGAGGTAGGAGTCTTTGCTACCAGAATTCTTGCCTCCCTTTCTTGTAGGGAATGGGGCCTTTGAATTTGATAGGCCTCTTCGAGTTATTGTTGAAGTTCTGTTGGGCACGCACAACTTCAACATCACCTTCCTCGGCCTCTTCAAGACGAAGAGCGATATCAATAAGCTGATCAAACGAAACCTCAAGTTTCAGGAGTAATGGCTTCTTAAGATTCTTATTCAAGCCATAGACAAATCTCTGATTTTTCTTCATCGGGGTATTAATATACTCGACCCCGTACTTAGAGAGAGATTCGAAAGATGCGACGTAGTCTGTCACAGAAGATTCACCTTGAACAAGGTCTATGAAACGCCGGGCTAATGTTACTTTTTCAGCCTCCGGCACAAATTTCGATTCGAATCTTTCCCGCAATTGCTCCCAAGTGAGATCCGCCTCAACAATTTCAGAAATTAAAAGCTCATACCAATCCAATGCTCTTCCTTGGAGCATGCTAGAAGCTACTTGGACTCGATGAAGGTCAATAAGATTCATGCGAGAAAAGATGCGATCGCATGATTTGAGCCAAGCTTGAATTTCTATAACACTCTCGGATCCCGTGAATGGCCTTCCACCCAAATCGGTATAGTCTCTGCACAAGCGTGCAAAACCGGATCTAGGATGAGTAGGCTCCTGATTGGGACCGGCTGCTTGATCGTTCTTAACAAGATCTAGAAGCTGCTGGGCAGACATAAATACTCCATCCTGGGTAGTAGCACTAGATTGACCGGCGCTGGGACGGCCAGGTCTAACCATTTCTCTTCTTTAAGAAAGAAAGAAAGAAGAGGAAAAAGTTATTCTCAAAATGAATATCAAGCAATCTTGATAGATAAAACAAGGAATCATAAAAGAAAGTAGGATAGAACGGTACGAAGACCCGAATAAAATCCTAAAGCACAACTCCTAAGAAAGACTTAGGACATGATCCTTGCTAAATTATTCTACATTGTTCCGAAGTTTGGCTCTGATACCAAGCTGTGACGCCCCACCTCTATACCCACGCTAGCCAAGAACATTACGGTGAATCCTGTCGACTAGCATGGAGAATAAGGCTGTTGAGGAGCGACCATCCGTGTAATTTCTTTGCGCGAGCACCGATATGTCAGATAATATAACATGCATTCTATTTCAAGAGGAAATCCGACATACCAACACAAAATCAAAGCTACTACACGGTGGCTATATAAATCCTTTGGAAACAAATATAGAAATAAGCATAACACAAATCAGTCACAGACAATTCATATCACAAAGGCGGAATAAGATATGAATATTACACTAGAAAGTGTACATCAAAGTAGTGGTCTAAAAAGATCCACAATATCACAAAAGAATAGTTACACGAACTACACAAAAGAATAAGTATACATTAAGGAGTCTATATCTCAAATGTATACAACAAAATAACTACTAATCTAAGTAGTTAACCCAAAAGTCAAGGAGTTAATCTCGGATGAGAAGTCAAGCAGAAGCACCTGTAACATCTCGGTCTGACCCGAGTATTATTTAATAAGAAAATAATAAACGGATCAGTCTAACTATAAATATCAGATGAAACGATATAGAATAAGAGATATGACTAAACACATAATAATCACAATGCCAAGCTGTGATATATATATATATATACTTAGTTGATAATCATCAAGAGATTAATCAATGTCACCAGATCTACACAAGAATCAAAGAAACGTCATACTTCTTATTTCGTTCACCATACTATAAATATTGACGATAATATAAATGTCAATCACAAAAGTCAATGACGCACAAATTCCAGAAGACTACACAAGAAATCCAGAAATCACTAAAGTCAATGACACACAAATTCCAGAAGACTACACAAGAAATCCAGAAATCACAAGGAAAGGATCAACGACGTCGTACAGCGGGACATCCGATGAACCAAATCACAATCAAAGGGAACAACGACGTCGTACAGCGGGACGTCCGATGAACCAAATCACAAAGACATAGCACGATGCTAGTCAAAAACCTAAAATGATCGTCATGATCAAAGAGAAGTGTCAATTACAATAAGCTAGTAAATATATGAGCTTAGCTTCATGTCCCATAACCACTAGCTTAACTTAAATATTTACGAACAAATTGTAGATCTCCACTAGAAAATTGTCACAAGAGGTTCAATCGAACAAGTCCAAGAATTAACCGACGAAGTAAACGCAAGCGTTTCATACCACTCGTTTTACTAAGTCGTTTAATTAGATTTCTCATACGAGTGAGGTAAAGGTTTATATATACTAATAGATTGGAAAACGGTTTTATAAACGAATTTGGTATTAAAATAGTATTGAAATCGTTTGAGGAAAGAGTTTTGATATTTACTACTAGTATAGAAAACCTTCATATTTTTAAAGTGACAAAGCACAAGAGGGATTGTAGAAACAATCAATCACAAAGATCACATTCGAAGATGTGAATAAAATCCAATGAAATCGATAAAGGATCCATCGAAGTTGATAATCTAAAATTCCCAAAGAAAATAAGTCATCAAAGATGATAATAAATGATGACAATAAATAGGATCATCACAAATCGATTTAAATTGAAAATTCAATCCAAAAAGGCAAATTGGACTCAAACAGCAGGTTCAGTCGACTGAACAGAGAAATTCAGTCGACTGACCCTGTACATGGAAATTTTCCAGGTTCAGGAAACTTTCTGTTTCCAGTTTCAGTCGACTGTGCAGAAGTTTTCAGTCGACTGAATCATGCCTGGAAACTCTCGGGTTTCAGGTTCAGTCGACTGAACAGAGTTTTTCAGTCGACTGAATCATGCCTGGGCTGTTTTTCAGCCTTATTCAAATGAAGAGCAACTCTTCCAAAATGCAATCGGACGAACATTGGCTCTAAGGGTTTATGCCAATCGGCAACCCGGCCCTATATGCTCCTCGATGCATCACCAAAAGCATGATCAAACATCCATAAAAGGATTTTCACACAAATTTGGTTTAAAAACCCAAAATTTGGAATATTCACAAAACCAATCCAAATCAAGAGGAAATGCACATGAAGAAGTGTTAGGAATTCATACCCAACAACCAAAGATAATTATAGTCATAGATGTGAGATAAAAATCTCACCTTTTCACAAAATCGAACAAGAAGAAGCTTGAAAGCAAATGGAGAATCAACCTTTCTTCAATCACAACCCAAATGAGCTTGAATCTAAGCTCAAAAACAAGAACATTCCCGAAGTTAGGTTTAGGAAATTTCTGAAATTGAATGGAGAAAGAGTTGGAGAAGAAGAAGGAGATGCTTACCAAGGGGTTCTTCTTGAGTTTGGAGCAAGGAGATGGATTTGCAAGAGAAACTAGGGTTTTGGAATTTTAATTTCCAATCTCTCCCACCATTAACACTCTAAAAACTGAAATGAGAAGAGAATGAGGGTGAGTGGGGAAGAGTGGCTCAGATTTGAGCATAAGTTAACATAGGGTTGAGCCCAAAAACCAAACCCAAAGTAAAAAGTAGCAGAAATCAACTTTCTCCAAACATATCGAAGCTTATACTCAAAAAGGTCGCAAACGGCATTTTAAACTCAATGGGAGTGGTCCCGAGCCCTAATTCGACCGTATGCCAAAAGCAGCTTTTCGGACAAAAATCCGACGAACGATAAAATATTTGAATAAAATATTTAAATATAAAATCGATAAATGTGCGGGTTGTTACATTTGACTTAAAAAGAAGTATTAATATATTTTCAATTTATGTCAATCTGATTTGGATTTGTTCTCGTAAAATTCTGTTTTCAGCTCTATCCATCGAATTCGTGCCAATCCTGCTTTGCTTTGAAACTTGTGCTTGGATTCGTAATTTATCCCACTTTCGTTCACTCTAGCCTTGAAAGGCACGATTAACGTTCTTTTATTTACTAAATTTGACTTCAATTGAAATGACAATTGAAATATGAGGCTGTAGTTATTTAAATTGTTATATATGCTATTATTTATAACTGTTCACCAATGGGATATGACACCATATCCTATTGTTTATATTTGTTTTAATGATATACGGCTGTTGTTGTTATTTTTTTCATATATGTTATCACTCTGCAAGTTCCCTGTTAGTATAGAAATCATTATGGGTTGAAATGATACATAACCAAACGGACTTTAAAATAGGAGAAAATCGTTATGGGTTGAAATGATAAACCCAAGCGATTTTCATTTAATTGAATTTGGGATTACGGGTTGAAATGATATCCACCCGTATATATTTAGTGTACGGGTTGAAATGATAAATATCCGTAGCAATTGACTATATGATAGGAAATATATACAGACACCGTTGGTCCATATAAATATTTTGAAAATAAATTTCTATAGTTGAAAAGAAATGTATGGGATTTGATAAATATTGTTTCTTAAAATATTATATATATATATATATATAAATGGAATATTATATATTGATTTAATAATAATATTATTGAGATTAATTTCATCCATATAATATATAATATGTTTGAGTATTATTTAAGATTTATATTTCAAAATTTACCGTTGTAAAAAGTTGAATAATTAAGACTGGGAGATAAATTTGGGTTTAATTAAATCGATTTGAAATTATTGAATGAAAAATTTAAAGGTATGATTTTGTAACTAGATTTTTGATTTAAGTGATTTAATGAATATTTCACGTTTAATAAAATTAAAGAAAATATTGAGTAAAATGTAATTTAGGGTTACTTAAATGATATTGAATCTAATAAGGGAGTATTTCAAGACTAAATAATAATGAGGTTAAATCGAGATCTATATGAAACTGTTATATAGAACATTTAAAACCTTGAACTATATTGGAATTTAAATGGTTTATGTTGAGATACGGATCTGTATTTGAAATAAACGTAGTTGAATTTGTTATTTAGCAACTAAATTGATTTAAAGTGAAATTTAGGTTGAACAAAATTTGAATTTGTTATTTAGAAAACTAAATTGGATAAAAATTTAGTTGAAACGTGAATACTTAAAGTTTTGAAATATATTGAAATATAAAAGGGTATTTTTGTGATTACAAATCCGAATTTGAGATTGATAAATTGAAGTGTTTATTTTAGGAATTGAGTTGAATTTAAATTGATAAATTGAGATTGAATTTAATTTAAATGGGAAGGTCGAGTTGATGTTGAAACGATTTGTTAAGTTGAGGGAATTGAAAATACTTTATTGTATTAATTATTTAATATATGAATACTATTTTGGGAAATATAAAGATATTTGAAGTGAAAATGATATTTTGTTTTGAAGTATAAATTAAGCTGAAATGACCACGATGTTATAGTGTATATTTCTGTAATATCCCGGAATTTTTAACAATATCAATTTAATAATCTGTAGTTAAAATTAAATTGATATTGATATTCTGTTAATAATTATTCAAATAAACTTAATAATCTTCTTTAATAAATATTTAAATTGGTTATTTTATCTTTTAAAAATATAAATTGATTTCTATTTACAATATAAATATTTGGTTTATATTTTAAATAGATGGGTATTGTTTTAATTTTAATTAGTATTGAGTTTTTAAAACTATTTCATAAATAAATATATGATTTTAAAATTTATAAGAAAAATATTAAATGTTTTAAATTAAATTGGATTTAGTTTTAAATTTAGAATAAATTCAATAAAATGTTTTATGACTTAATAAAATGGATATTTTATTAATAAAAATATAATTTCTTGTAAGAAGAGATTTATTAAAAGCAATATTGATACTGTATTGTCTTTTTAAATAAGTTTTAAACAGGATTTGTAATTTTTATTTCAAATTGAATATATATGTATTACTTGATTTAAAAATATTTGATTTTGAATTTAGTTTGAATTTAAAATTCTAAAGTATAAATTTTAAATTGTCTTAATCTTTAATATGTATAAGTTTTAATTTGTAAAACATAGTTGTTCTTATTTCTTTTATAAATTTATACACATGTTTAAATATAAACTAACATATTAAACTAAGCTAATACATGCATTAACTTGTAAATAAATACTAATAACCTTTAAAAGATAACATGTGTTGCATTCATCAGTAATGGCTTAAACAAGTGTTCAAAAATTAAAATACAAATTGACAAGTGTAAGATTTAGTTTTTATTTTTCTTTTCTTTTATTAAATCTGAAACACATTTAGTTAAGTTTGCATCTTCATTCATTCATATTACATTTTCATTTCCTTAATCAAATGAAGACCAAAATTCATTTTTTATATCCACAATCCAAACACCTGCAAATCCAAAAAAAATCTGCATATTCAAAACCCTGTACAAATTTCACTTCTTCAAAATCAAATGAGCCTGCATATAATAATCTGTAAGAAAAACTTGCATATCCCATTTCCTCAAATCCTTCATCTGCATATTACTCAAAAATCCATAGATCTGCATTTCCAATCAAAGTAAAACCTGCATATTCAAGCCAACCTGCATATCTCACTTCTTATGCAAAATCAACCTCTGTTTATCAAAATTCTGCATTTCCTCAAATTCAAGATGAGCCTGCACACTTTTATTCTCTGCATTCTGTTTAAACTTGGAAGCAGTGAAAGCATTAGCATGTATTTGGGGAATTTAGCAACTGCATTCTTCCTGCATGCAAGCAATTAGAGTTTGGATCATGAGCTTTCAAATTTCAACTCAGATTTTAAAAAAAAAAAGGGTCAAGCCTGCATTTTTTTTCTGCAAAATTTAAATGATCAAAACAGAACTCTGCTTCCTTTAAATATAAGGTGAGTAACTTCCTTTTGAAAATGCTTAAGTATATTTCTATATGGTTGCTTGCTTTATGTCTAAAGATAATCATGTGTTTGTTTTTTTTTTTTTTTTTTTGAAGTTGGTGAATATGAGAAATATGATATCTGCATATTGTTAAAGACCTGTAGACACCTCTGTTTAAATTTTCTAGTTCAAATTTGATTTTTATTTCCTTACCTCTTGATCTAGGCTTTGATAAGATCTAAGTTACAAATGAAATATGATTGTTATATCATAAATGTTAGTTTAAAGATTTTAGTCAATTAAAATAACTTAGTATTGTTCTGGAAAAATAAAAACATAGTGAAATCTTGAATTGGGTCAAATGTAATTTGTCATGATTTATAAATTCAGGATTATAAATCAAATATCTAAACTAAAACTTGATTTTAAAATCAAGAATTGGAATTTTTAGAGAAAGGTTAGAGCTTCAGTTTAGAATTGAACCATAAATGGATCTTTAGCAAGTTCTGATGATTCATGGATTGAGAAGTCTTGGATTTCTTCTGAGTAATGGAGAGGGTATAGGTGATGCTCAGAAAAATAGTGGATGGCGATGGAGTTCATCAGCGAGGTTGCGGCAGTGAAATCTTTTCTGGAACCCTAGTTTTAACTAGGAATGATGAATCGATCACTATGGGTTCTACAATGGATTGAGTGCTTCAAGTCTTTGGGTTAAGAAAGCTTGGTCGTATACAAGTTCAGGGCCGGAGTTGTAGTGTTTCAGGTGGTCGGAGGACAGCGGTCGAGGCGTTGCCAGGTTTTGGGTTGGGTTGCTCAGTTGTTCCAGGTTTGAGCATGTCATCTCGAATTTGATTTTGAGTTCAGAAGTTCGATCGGATGATCGAGTTAGGGTGCAAAGATGATGTCCGATGTGTGAAAATCATCGCTGATGGATGGAGTTGATCGGCGGCTCAGTACTTGTGCACGGTGCACTGATATCAGATGAAGTTGGTGATGTTGTTTATTTGCGTGAGTTAAGTTTGAGATTGCTCGAAGCAGTAGGGCATTTAGCTCGGGAAAGTTAGGTGTAAAGCTCGAAGTAAATAGGGTTGTTCTCGGGTATTCGTAGTTTACAAGTTTTAACAGTAAACTGTACTGAGTGTTTAAAATTTTAAGAACAGGTTTTGCAGTAAATCTGTAATCTTAGTTTTGAAAATTTTAAAAAGAAGTTATTTAAATGTAAAGCAAGAATTTGAATTAAGTTAAAAATCCAAGTTTAAAATCTAAAATCTCAGTCTTAAAAAAAAATGAAATGAAGTTTGAGATATGAGCAAGATTTAAAATGAAATTTAAATTTGGAAATCTAAATTCAAAAATGAATTTCAGTTTTTGAAATTAAAAGAAGGTTAAAATTTGAAAGATTTAAACTAAATATAAACTGAAGTTATTGAAATGTTGAAAGTTATAAATTGTATAAACTTTGGTAAGTTTAAATTATTTTCATTTTAAAGATGGACATTAAAATGAAATTTGGAAGCAAGTTCAAAAGAAAATTTGTTTGCAAATAAATTTTTTTTTGAACATGATTAAGAAATGGTTTATCTTAAAATTTAATTAAGATAAATGTTTAAGATTTATTTAATTGATAAGGTAATTGAGATTTGTTAATTAATTTAATTAATTAATTGAATTTGGAATTTATACTTGATTAATGATTAATCAATTTATAATTATGATCATTAATTAAATTATTAATTAATGATAAATGAATATTAGTTATGTAATTAAGTTTTAAATTAAGGTTAATTAATTTAATAATTAACTTTAATTAATAAATGATTAAAGATAATTTAAATTGTAATTAATTTAAGTTAATTACTTTATAAAAAAATTTAAGAATGGTTAATGAAGGTCATTAACCAGGATTATTTAACAATTAATTAATATGGTTAATTTTTATAATTAATTAGATTAATTAATTTAATAATAATCAATTATAAATGGTTTGAGTAATTACTTGATAAAGTAATTAAGAAATTAATTACTTAATGTAATTAATTTAAGTTAATGAGATTGTTTAATTTAATTAATTTAGTTTAATTAATTTTAAACACTTGGATTTTATAAATAATTACTTTATGTAATTAATGATTTGGAAATTACTCAGTTAAGTAATTGTTTAATAATTACATGTTTGTAATTAAGTAGAGATGATTAAGAATGAAGTAATTTGGATTTAAATTACTTAATAATTAATCAAGGGATTAATTAAATAATAAATTAAAGGATAATTAATTTGTTTAATATAGTAATTAAGTTAGTTAATTACTAAATGAAATTAATCTGTGATGATGATTAATAATTATAAGTTAATTACTTAAAGTAATTAATAAAAAGAGGATCATTAATTATTTTAATTAATAATGTAATTAAAGATGATTAATTATGACTAATTAATCAATGTTAAGTAATTAAAGGTAATTAATTAATTAATTAAGGATTAATGTAATTAATTATGATTAATTAATTAATTGAAGTAATTAAAGGTTAATTACTGTTTGTTTGAGAATAATTAATTTGAGAAATTAATTGAGGATAATTACATGAATGTAATTAAGGATAATTAATCAAGAGTGATTAATTTAGGTAATTAATAATAAATGATTAATTGATTGTAATCAATTAAATGGTTGAGTAAGCAAGTTATAATTTGATGAAGTAATTAATTTAATTTATTTTAAATTAATTAAAGATGAAGTAATTTATTTAATTCATTTTAAATTAATTAGAGATAAGTGATAGTTAATTTAATTCATTTTAAATTAATTATATTGTGATGAGTAAATCCTTGCTTATGAATGAATGGATGACATTGATTTTCTTGAATGCTTTGTGATCTCAGTAATGAGATAAATGATATTGTGTGGTATGTATGCTTGGCTGTATTGTGATGATAACTTAGGTTATCTATTGTGATGGTAATATATGGAATATCTATGTGATATTGATGATGTGGATTACCTGTTATGTGATAATGTTGATTATCAGTTATGATTTATGAATTATCTATCTGTGTGTATATAGATACTGTAATTGAATTGTTTTAAACCTTTAAAACAACTTGGACCCTAAAAGACACGCTTTGGTTTTCGATGAGACCGGGATCCGTTTTCCATATTTGGATATCCGAAAACCACATCGATTCCAAATAACGTTAGGTCGTAAATCAAAGTGGAGTTTTGTGAAGACTCGAGGTGTAAGGACTATGAGTCAGTATAACTCTGTGGGTGATTCCGTAATGAGTTGACGGAATTAGTTCTTATAAATTCGAGATCGTGGATTAGAGTGCAAGGGTTATTGTCGTTAACTCTGAGGGTGATTCCAACATGAGTGTAACGAGATAATACCTTCGGTTTCGTTCGAACTCGGAACGAACTTCTATGGATTGAATGCTTTCAGAACATCGTCAGGTGGACTATGAGCATTCTAAGTGATGTGTCCTATAAAGGTAATCGTAGCCTCAAGCCTCATCAACCGGGAATGGCTAAAACAGGGGAGGTGTAGCAAGGCTTCGTGGGTCGCACCCACTGGAGAGCAAGATTGATCCCTGTCTAGAAGTCCCTTTATATTCGGCTGTGTGGGTGGTTGCTAGCTACAACCACGGGGTTGTCTTGTTCGGAACTATTCAGTAAGGAATGGGTCCGGCTTTGTGTTGCAGGGGGTCGGGAGTGATCCTCGGTACGTTGATCTAGGCCACGTACTGTGACGGGTGGTACCTCAGTAGCCCTGCCATTGTATGGAATCCAAAATCCAATAAGTGCCAACGGTTTTGATTGTATTAGCCACTTTTGTGGCTAGTAGCTGGAATTTAATAATGTAACAATTTCGGCTATTTCTTATTTATTTGAAAACCCTTGACACTATTATAATATCATCGGATTTCCTATCAAATGTTTTGGTTAGCGTAAGGTAAAAACTTTTCCATGTTTATGTGTGGGAAGTCTTACGTGATACCTTTCTTTTCAAAAGGTTTTTGAAAGTTAAGCAACTTTAACCTGTTACTCACACCAGACCCATGTCTGACCCGGAGTTTGTTTTTGTTTTTCATAAACTCTTGGGTACTCAAATTTTTATGAGTAGTCAAGGGTAATTCAAGTTAGGATTCAGGTTAGCTTTGACGAATTGTGGAGGAGCAATGGAGCAGGAGGCTTCTGCGTGTAGATATATATAGTATTCCGCTGTGTGTTCTCTGAGTTGTCGTATTGAGTTGTAATAACTAGACAGGTGTTTATAACTGTCTAGTATGTGTTGTTTTATCTGTGTACTCTGATAATGGTTGTAAACTATGTAATATTTATGTTATTAATATAATTTATTCGTTCCGCTGTTAGATTCTGATGTGTTGTTTCTTTCTTCTCTTCTTTCTATTCTCTTTTCTATCTCTTTCTTTCTTAAAAATGATGCGATTTTCCGGGAGTGGAAAGTCGGGTCGTCACAGTTGATATCAGAGCACTAGGTTGAGTGAATACCTAGGCTCTGAAGTGTGTCTATCTTAGGGAGCGTTAGGTTGAGTGAAAACCTAGGTTCTGTAGTAGTGTCTTTCTTGAGAAAGCGTACTTGTAATTTTTATATAACAATATATATATATATATATATATATATATATATATATATATTTCTACCTATCTATCGGGTTACCTATTCAGGTTTTCCAATATAAGTTATAAAGGTAGATGGGGTAGTAGTGTGTGTAACACGATCTACCATTGGTTGGAGTTTGAATGTTTGAGGTTGGAAGTGTATTTGTCGAGACTGTAGACCTAATACCGTCTCGAGTGAGTTCTGTAGGGATGAAGAACTTCATTGATCTCTGAAGGAAACCTGTGAAGGTTTGGAGTTCATTTCTGAAGTTGGATGAGTAGAGTTTGGATCTGTTGGTTGGAAGAAGCGAGTGATGGTGTTTTGTTACCTTAAGGAAGTAGTAGCCGCGTGATGAAATGCAGTGACTATGGATGTTCCCGAAGATGTTTTCTTTGGAACAAGTTAAGGAAGTGAGTCTGCTTCAGTGTTGTGGCTGTGTTCAGCCGGTGTTTCTGTTTGCTTTAAGGTTTGAGTTTCTCGGAGAGCTTTGTTTTGGAATTCTTTGGCATCTGTGGCAGCAGTGTAGTTTAGAATGTTCTCGGTGTTGGCTAGAGATCTTTTGGCTTAATAGTTTTTATGAAGTGGAGTTCAGAAGCAGTTAAGTGAACCCGTTCTTCGATGGGTTGGCTGGTTAAGTTTAAGCTGTTCAATTTGGTTAAGGAAGAACAGTTTTACTTGGATTTGGTTTAGTGGATCGCAAAAGTGACTTGCGATTGTCTGAGTGTTCTCTTGGGTTATTTGAGTTTTTCTGGATGTCTTCAGGAAGTCAGAGTTTGTTCACATCTGGAGATCAAGTTGGTGTAGCAGCTCAGAGTTTTGGAGGAACTTCTGAATTTTTCTTATGGATTTGTTGAACCATATCTCTGGGCTGTGTTGTCCTGTTTGTGCTAGCGTTCTTCTTCAGCATTCTCTTCTACTTCGGATCAGAGTGGCGCAGCGGAAGCAGTTTGGAAGTGCATCTGCTATTCTTTTCCGGATAAGAGATGTTGTTGTCTTCAAATGTTGAGGAGTTGAGTTTGAGTTCTTGGTTTTGGTTGATCTTGAGGAGATCATTTTGTTGAAGTTGTTGGTCTAGTTTGTTTCTTGAAGCATCAACGAAGGTTGAGCTGGTCAGTAAGGTTGTAGACAGCCCAGGATCGTCTGAAGAGTTTTGTGGATAAGAATCGGAGGGATTTGGACTCTGAAGTCGGAGATTTAATTTTAGATAAATTTTCTCTGATCAAAAGTGAGCTATAAGTTTGGGTAAGCCTGAGAAGCTAGCTCTGAAGTGTTTTGAATCTTTTCTGTATCTAGGAGATTAAGTGATTGATCTACAGGATTGAATAGCCAGTTTGGATAACTGGGATTCGATGAGTTTCACGTATCTCTGAGGGAGTACGTGTATGATCTATCTCTGGTTGTGGAACCAGCAGTTCTGGAGTTTTGGTTGTTGAGTCAGACTCGTTTGTAGTCTGATATCTTGTCTAGTGTTATAGATATAGTTGTATAGGAGCTTTGTAGCTTCATAGTATAGTTTGTTTGGATTCTCTAGAGTAAGTATCCCGGTATATATATATACTTGGGGAAACTCGATAAAATTCTATCCAGAATTTGTCTGGATAATTAGATTTGTTTGATTGGTTGTTTTGGTTGTTAGCATATGTCTGATATATGCTTGTGTTTAAAATTAAAATTTAATGAGATTATTAAATTACCTTTGTTTTAAATTTCGAGGACGAAATTCTTTTAAGGGGGAAGGATTGTAATAACAATATCAATTTAATACTCTATAGTTAAAATTAAATTGATATTGATATCATGTTAATAATTATTCAAATAAATTTAATAATCTTCTTCAATAAATATTTAAATTGGTTATTTTATCTTTTAAAAATATAAATTGATTTCTATTTACAATATAAATATTTGGTTTATATTTTAAATAGATGGGTATTGTTTTAATTTTAATTAGTATTGAGTTTTTAAAACTATTTCATAAATAAATATATGATTTTAAAATTTATAAGAAAAATATTAAATGTTTTAAATTAAATTGGATTTAGTTTTAAATTTAGAATAAATTCAATAAAATGTTTTACGATTTAATAAAATGGATATTTTATTAAAAAAATATAATTTCTTGTAAGAAGAGATTTATTAAAAACAATATTGATATTGTATTGTCTTTTTAAATAAGTTTTAAATAGGATTTGTAATTTTTTCAAATTGAATATATATGTATGACTTGATTTAAAAATATTTGATTTTGAATTTAGTTTGAATTTAAAATTCTAAAGTATAAATTTTAAATTGTCTTAATCTTTAATATGTATAAGTTTTAATTTGTAAAACATAGTTGTTCTTATTTCTTTTATAAATTTATACACATGTTTAAATATAAACTAACATATTAAACTAAGCTAATACATGCATTAACTTGTAAATAAATACTAATTACCTTTAAAAGATAACATGTGTTGCATTCATAAGTAATGGCTTAAACAAGTGTTCAAAAATTAAAATACAAATTGACAAGTGTAAGATTTAGTTTTTATTTTTCTTTTCTTTTATTAAATCTGAAATACATTTAGTTAAGTTTGCATCTTCATTCATTCATATTACATTTTCATTTCCTTAATCAAATGAAGACCAAAATTCATTTTTCATATCCACAATCCAAACACCCGCAAATCCAAAAAAAATCTGCATATTCAAAACCCTGTACAAATTTCACTTCTTCAAAATCAAATGAGCCTGCATATAATAATCTGTAAGAAAAACTTGCATATCCCCTTTCCTCAAATCCTTCATCTGCATATTACTCAAAAATCCATAGATCTGCATTTCCAATCAAAGTAAAACCTGCATATTCAAGCCAACCTGCATATCTCACTTCTTATGCAAAATCAACCTCTGTTTATCAAAATTATGCATTTCCTCAAATTCAAGATGAGCCTGCACACTTTTATTCTCTGCATTCTGTTTAAACCTGGAAGCAGTGAAAGCATTAGCATGTATTTGGGGAATTTAGCAACTGCATTCTTCCTGCATGCAAGCAATTAGAGTTTGGATCATGAGCTTTCAAATTTCAACTCAGATTTTTAAAAAAAAAAGGGGTCAAGCCTGCATTTTTTTTCTGCAAAATTTAAATGATCAAAACACAACTCTGCTTCCTTTAAATATAAGGTGAGTAACTTCCTTTTGAAAATGCTTAAGTATATTTCTATATGGTTGCTTGCTTTATGTCTGAAGATAATCATGTGTTTGTTTTTATTTTATTTTTTTTGAAATTGGTGAATATGAGAAATATGATATCTGAATATTGTTAAAGACCTGTAGACACCTCTGTTTAAATTTTCTAGTTCAAATTTGATTTTTATTTCCTTACCTCTTGATCTAGGCTTTGATAAGATCTAAGTTACAAATGAAATATGATTGTTATATCATAAATGTTAGTTTAAAGATTTTAGTCAATTAAAATAACTTAGTATTGTTCTGGAAAAATAAAAACATAGTGAAATCTTGAATTGGGTCAAATGTAATTTGTCATGATTTATAAATTCAGGATTATAAATCAAATATCTAAACTAAAACTTGATTTTAAAATCAAGAATTGGAATTTTTAGAGAAAGGTTAGAGCTGCAGTTTAGAATTGAACCATAAATGGATCTTTAGCAAGTTCTGATGATTCATGGATTGAGAAGTCTTGGATTTCTTCTGAGTAATGGAGAGGGTATAGGTGATGCTCAGAAAAATAGTGGATGGCGATGGAGTTCATCAGTGAGGTTGCGGCAGTGAAATCTTTTCTGGAACCCTAGTTTTAACTAGGAATGATGAATCGATCACTATGGGTTCTACAATGGATCGAGTGCTTCAAGTCTTTGGGTTAAGAAAGCTTGGTCGTATACAAGTTCATGGCCGGAGTTGTAGTGTTTCAGGTGGTCGGAGGACAGCGGTCGAGGCGTTGCCATGTTTTGGGTTGGGTTGCTCAGTTGTTCCAGGTTTGAGCATGTCATCTCGAATTTGATTTTGAGATCAGAAGTTCGATCGGATGATCGAGTTAGGGTGCAAAGATGATGTCCAATGTGTGAAAACCATCGCTGATGGATGGAGTTGATCGGCGGCTCAGTACTTGTGCACGGTGCACTGATATCAGATGAAGTTGGTGATGTTGTTTATTTGCGTGAGTTAAGTTTGAGATTGCTCGAAGCAGTAGGGCATTTGGCTCGGGAAAGTTAGGTATAAAGCTCGAAGTAAATAGGGTTGTTCTCGGGTATTCGTAGTTTACAAGTTTTAACAGTAAACTGTACTGAGTGTTTAAAATTTTAAGAACAGGTTTTGCAGTAAATCTGTAATCTTAGTTTTGAAAATTTTAAACAGAAGTTATTTAAATGTAAAGCAAGAATTTGAATTAAGTTAAAAATCCAAGTTTAAAATCTAAAATCTCAGTCTTAAAAAAAATGAAATGAAGTTTGAGATATGAGCAAGATTTAAAATGAAATTTAAATCTGGAAATCTAAATTCAAAAATGAATTTCAGTTTTTGAAATTAAAAGAAGGTTAAAATTTGAAAGATTTAAACTAAATATAAACTGAAGTTATTGAAATGTTGAAAGTTACAAATTGTATAAACTTTGGTAAGTTTAAATTATTTTCATTTTAAAGATGGACATTAAAATGAAATTTGGAAGCAAGTTCAAAAGAAAATTTGTTTTCAAATAAATTTGTTTTTGAACATGATTAAGAAATGTTTTATCTTAAAATTTAATTAAGATAAATGTTTAAGATTTATTTAATTGATAAGGTAATTGAGATTTGTTAATTAATTTAATTAATTAATTGAATTTGGAATTTATACTTGATTAATGATTAATCAATTTATAATTATGATCATTAATTAAATTATTAATTAATGATAAATGAATATTAGTTATGTAATCAACTTTTAAATTAAGGTTAATTAATTTAATAATTAACTTTAATTAATAAATGATTAAAGATAATTTAAATTGTAATTAATTTAAGTTAATTACTTTATAAAAAAATTTAAGAATGGTTAATGAAGGTCATTAACCAGGATTATTTAACAATTAATTAATATGGTTAATTTTTATAATTAATTAGATTAATTAATTTAATAATAATCAATTATAAATGGTTTGAGTAATTACTTGATAAAGTAATTAAGAAATTAATTACTTAATGTAATTAATTTAAGTTAATGAGATTGTTTAATTTAATTAATTAATTTTAAACACTTGGATTTTATAAATAATTACTTTATGTAATTAATGATTTGGAAATTACTCAGTTAAGTAATTGTTTAATAATTACATGTTTGTAATTAAGTAGAGATGATTAAGAATGAAGTAATTTGGATTTAAATTACTTAATAATTAATCAAGGGATTAATTAAATAATAAATTAAAGGATAATTAATTTGTTTAATATAGTAATTAAGTTAGTTAATTACTAAATGAAATTAATCTGTGATGATGATTAATAATTATAAGTTAATTACTTAAAGTAATTAATAAAAAGAGGATCATTAATTATTTTAATTAATAATGTAATTAAAGATGATTAATTATGACTAATTAATCAATGTTAAGTAATTAAAGGTAATTAATTAATTAATTATTTAAGGATAATGTAATTAATTATGATTAATTAATTAATTGAAGAAATTAAAGGTTAATTACTGTTTGTTTGAGAATAATTAATTTGAGAAATTAATTGAGGATAATTACATGAATGTAATTAAGGATAATTTATCAAGAGTGATTAATTTAGGTAATTAATAATAAATGATTAATTGATTGTAATCAATTAAATGGTTGAGTAAGCGAGTTATAATTTGATGAAGTAATTAATTTAATTTATTTTAAATTAATTAAAGATGAAGTAATTTATTTAATTCATTTTAAATTAATTAGAGATAAGTGACAGTTAATTTAATTCATTTTAAATTAATTATATTGTGATGAGTAAATCCTTGCTTATGAATGAATGGATGACATTGATTGTCTCGGATGCTTTGTGATCTCAGTAATGAGATAAATGATATTGTGTGGTATGTATGCTTGGCTGTATTGTGATGATAACTTAGGTTATCTATTGTGATGGTAATATATGGAATATCTATGTGATATTGATGATGTGGATTACCTGTTATGTGATAATGTTGATTATCAGTTATGATTTATGAATTATCTATCTGTGTGTATATAGATACTGTAATTGAATTGTTTTAAACCTTTAAAACAACTTGGACCCTAAAAGACACGCTTTGGTTTTCAATGAGACCGGGATCGGTTTTCCATATTTGGATATCCGAAAACCACATCGATTCCAAATAACGTTAGGTCGTAAATCAAAGTGGAGTTTTGTGAAGACTCGAGGTGTAAGGACTATGAGTCAGTATAACTCTGTGGGTGATTCCGTAATGAGTTGACGGAATTAGTTCTTATAAATTCGAGATCGTGGATTAGAGTGCAAGGGTTATTGTCGTTAACTCTGAGGGTGATTCCAAAATGAGTGTAACGAGATAATGCCTTCGGTTTCGTTCGAACTCGGAACGAACTTCTATGTATTGAATGCTTTCAGAACATCGTCAGGTGGACTATGAGCATTCTAAGTGATGTGTCCTATAAAGGTAATCGTAGCCTCAAGCCTCATCAACCGGGAATGGCTAAAACAGGGGAGGTGCAGCAAGGCTTCGTGGGTCGCACCCACTGGAGAGCAAGATTGATCCCTGTCTAGAAGTCCCTTTATATTCGGCTGTGTGGGTGGTTGCTAGCTACAACCACGGGGTTGTCTTGTTCGGAACTATTCAGTAAGGAATGGGTCCGGCTTTGTGTTGCAGGGGGTCGGGAGTGATCCTCGGTACGTTGATCTAGGCCACGTACTATGACGGGCGGTACCTCAGTAGCCCTGCCATTGTATGGAATCCAAAATCCAATAAGTGCCAACGGTTTTGATTGTATTACCCACTTTTGTGGCTAGTAGCTGGAATTTAATAATGTAACAATTTCGGCTATTTCTTATTTATTTGAAAACCCTTGACACTATTATAATATCATCGGATTTCCTATCAAATGTTTTGGTTAGCGTAAGGTAAAAACTTTTCCATGTTTATGTGTGGGAAGTCTTACGTGATACCTTTCTTTTCAAAAGGTTTTTGAAAGTTAAGCAACTTTAACCTGTTACTCACACCAGACCCATGTCTGACCCGGAGTTTATTTTTGTTTTTCATAAACTCTTGGGTACTCAAATTTTTATGAGTAGTCAAGGGTAATCCAAGTTAGGATTCAGGTTAGCTTTGACAAATTGTGGAGGAGCAATGGAGCAGGAGGCTTCTGCGTGTAGATATATATAGTATTCCGCTGTGTGTTCTCTGAGTTGTTGTATTGAGTTGTAATAACTAGACAGGTGTTTATAACTGTCTAGTATGTGTTGTTTTATCTGTGTACTCTGATAATGGTTGTAAACATGTAATATTTATGTTATTAATATAATTTATTCGTTCCGCTGTTAGATTCTGATGTGTTGTTTCTTTCTTCTCTTCTTTCTATTCTCTTTTCTATCTCTTTCTTTCTTAAAAATGATGTGATTTTCCGGGAGTGGAAAGTCGGGTCGTCACAGTTGATATCAGAGCATTAGGTTGAGTGAATACCTAGGCTCTGAAGTGTGTCTATCTTAGGGAGCGTTAGGTTGAGTGAAAACCTAGGCTCTGTAGTAGTGTCTTTCTTGAGAGAGCTACTTGTAATTTTTATATAACAATATATATATATATATATATATATATATTTCTACCTATCTATTGGGTTACCTATTCAGGTTTTCCAATATAAGTTATAAAGGTAGATGGGGTAGTATTGTGTGTAAAACGATCTACCATTGGTTGGAGTTTGAATGTTTGAGGTTGGAAGTGTATTTGTCGAGACTGTAGACCTAATACCGTCTCGAATGAGTTTTGTAGGGATGAAGAACTTCATTGATCTCTGAAGGAAACCTGTGAAGGTTTGGAGTTCATTTCTGAAGTTGGATGAGTAGAGTTTGGATCTGTTGGTTGGAAGAAGCGAGTGATGGTGTTTTGTTACCTTAAGGAAGTAGTAGCCGCGTGATGAAATGCAGTGACTATGGATGTTCCCGAAGATGTTTTCTTTGGAACAAGTTAAGGAAGTGAGTCTGCTTCAGTGTTGTGGCTGTGTTCAGCCGGTGTTTCTGTTTGCTTTGAGGTTTGAGTTTCTCGGAGAGCTATGTTTTGGAATTCTTTGGCATCTGTGGCAGCAGTGTAGTTTAGAATGTTCTTGGTGTTGGCTAGAGATCTTTTGGCTTAGTAGTTTTTATGAAGTGGAGTTCAGAAGCAGTTAAGTGAACCCGTTCTTCGATGGGTTGGCTGGTTAAGTTTAAGCTGTTCAATTTGGTTAAGGAAGAACAGTTTTACTTGGATTTGGTTTAGTGGATCGCAAAAGTGACTTGCGATTGTCTGAGTGTTCTCTTGGGTTATTTGAGTTTTTCTGGATGTCTTCAGGAAGTCAGAGTTTGTTCACATCTGGAGATCAAGTTGGTGTAGCAGCTCAGAGTTTTGGAGGAACTTCTGAATTTTTCTTATGGATTTGTTGAACCATATCTCTGGGCTGTGTTGTCCTGTTTGTGCTAGCGTTCTTCTTCAGCATTCTCTTCTACTTCGGATCAGAGTGGCGCAGCGGAAGCAGTTTGGAAGTGCATCTGCTATTCTTTTCCGGATAAGAGATGTTGTTGTCTTCAAATGTTGAGGAGTTGAGTTTGAGTTCTTGGTTTTGGTTGATCTTGAGGAGATCATTTTGTTGAAGTTGTTGGTCTAGTTTGTTTCTTGAAGCATCAACGAAGGTTGAGCTGGTCAGTAAGGTTGTAGACAGCCCAGGATCGTCTGAAGAGTTTTGTGGATAAGAATCGGAGGGATTTGGACTCTGAAGTCGGAGATTTAATTTTAGATAAATTTTCTCTGATCAAAAGTGAGCTATAAGTTTGGGTAAGCCTGAGAAGCTAGCTCTGAAGTGTTTTGAATCTTTTCTGTATCTAGGAGATTAAGTGATTGATCTACAGGATTGAATAGCCAGTTTGGATAATTGGGATTCGATGAGTTTCACGTATCTCTGAGGGAGTACGTGTATGATCTATCTCTGGTTGTGGAACCAGCAGTTCTGGAGTTTTGGTTGTAGAGTCAGACTCGTTTGTAGTCTGATATCTTGTCTAGTGTTATAGATATAGTTGTATAGGAGCTTTGTAGCTTCATAGTATAGTTTGTTTGGATTCTCTAGAGTAAGTATCCCGGTATATATATATACTTGAGGAAACTCGATAAAATTCTATCCAGAATTTGTCTGGATAATTAGATTTGTTTGATTGGTTGTTTTGGTTGTTAGCATATGTCTGATATATGCTTGTGTTTAAAATTAAAATTTAATGAGATTATTAAATTACCTTTGTTTTAAATTTCGAGGACGAAATTCTTTTAAGGGGGAAGGATTGTAATAACAATATCAATTTAATACTCTGTAGTCAAAATTATATTGATATTGATATTCTGTTAATAATTATTCAAATAAATTTAATAATCTTCTTAAATAAATATTTAAATTGGTTATTTTATCTTTTAAAAATATAAATTGATTTCTATTTACAATATAAATATTTGGTTTATATTTTAAATAGATGGGTATTGTTTTAATTTTAATTAGTATTGAGTTTTTAAAACTATTTCATAAATAAATATATGATTTTAAAATTTATAAGAAAAATATTAAATGTTTTAAATTAAATTGGATTTAGTTTTAAATTTAGAATAAATTCAATAAAATGTTTTATGACTTAATAAAATGGATATTTTATTAATAAAAATATAATTTCTTGTAAGAAGAGATTTATTAAAAACAATATTGATATTGTATTATCTTTTTAAATAAGTTTTAAATAGGATTTGTAATTTTTATTTCAAATTGAATATATATGTATGACTTGATTTAAAAATATTTGATTTTGAATTTAGTTTGAATTTAAAATTCTAAAGTATAAATTTTAAATTGTCTTAATCTTTAATATGTATAAGTTTTAATTTGTAAAACATAGTTGTTCTTATTTCTTTTATAAATTTATACACATGTTTAAATATAAACTAACATATTAAACTAAGCTAATACATGCATTAACTTGTAAATAAATACTAATTACCTTTAAAAGATAACATGTGTTGCATTCATAAGTAATGGCTTAAACAAGTGTTCAAAAATTAAAATACAAATTGACAAGTGTAAGATTTAGTTTTTATTTTTCTTTTCTTTTATTAAATCTGAAATACATTTAGTTAAGTTTGCATCTTCATTCATTCATATTACATTTTCATTTCCTTAATCAAATGAAGACCAAAATTCATTTTTCATATCCACAATCCAAACACCTGCAAATCCAAAAAAAATCTGCATATTCAAAACCCTGTACAAATTTCACTTCTTCAAAATCAAATGAGCCTGCATATAATAATCTGTAAGCAAAACTTGCATATCCCATTTCCTCAAATCCTTCATCTGCATATTACTCAAAAATCCACAAATCTGCATTTCCAATCAAAGTAAAATCTGCATATTCAAGCCAACCTGCATATCTCACTTCTTATGCAAAATCAACCTCCGTTTATCAAAATTCTGCATTTCCTCAAATTCAAGATGAGCCTGCACACTTTTATTCTCTGCATTCTGTTTAAACCTGGAAGCAGTGAAAGCATTAGCATGTATTTGGGGAATTTAGCAACTGCATTCTTCCTGCATGCAGGCAATTAGAGTTTGGATCATGAGCTTTCAAATTTCAACTCAAATTTTTTTTAAAAAAAGGGGGTCAAGCCTGCATTTTTTTTTCTGCAAAATTTAAGTGATCAAAACAGAACTCTGCTTCCTTTAAATATAAGGTGAGTAACTTCCTTTTGAAAATGCTTAAGTATATTTCTATATGGTTGCTTGCTTTATGTCTGAAGATAATCATGTGTTTGTTTTTATTTTATTTTTTTTGAAATTGGTGAATATGAGAAATATGATATCTGCATATTGTTAAAGACCTGTAGACACCTCTGTTTAAATTTTCTAGTTCAAATTTGATTTTTATTTCCTTACCTCTTGATCTAGGCTTTGATAAGATCTAAGTTACAAATGAAATATGATTGTTATATCATAAATGTTAGTTTAAAGATTTTAGTCAATTAAAATAACTTAGTATTGTTCTGGAAAAATAAAAACATAGTGAAATCTTGAATTGGGTCAAATGTAATTTGTCATGATTTATAAATTCAGGATTATAAATCAAATATCTAAACTAAAACTTGATTTTAAAATCAAGAATTGGAATTTTTAGAGAAAGGTTAGAGCTGCAGTTTAGAATTGAACCATAAATGGATCTTTTGCAAGTTCTGATGATTCATGGATTGAGAAGTCTTGGATTTCTTCTGAGTAATGGAGAGGGTATAGGTGATGCTCAGAAAAATAGTGGATGGCGATGGAGTTTATCAGCGAGGTTGCGGCAGTGAAATCTTTTCTGGAACCCTAGTTTTAACTAGGAATGATGAATCGATCACTATGGGTTCTACAATGGATCGAGTGCTTCAAGTCTTTGGGTTAAGAAAGCTTGGTCGTATACAAGTTCATGGCCGGAGTTGTAGTGTTTCAGGTGGTCGGAGGACAGCGGTCAAGGCGTTGCCAGGTTTTGGGTTGGGTTGCTCAGTTGTTCCAGGTTTGAGCATGTCATCTCAAATTTGATTTTAAGATCAGAAGTTCGATCGGATGATCGAGTTAGGGTGCAGAGATGATGTCCGATGTGTGAAAATCATCGCTGATGGATGGAGTTGATCGGCGGCTCAGTACTTGTGCACGGTGCACTGATATCAGATGAAGTTGGTGATGTTGTTTATTTGTGTGAGTCAAGTTTGAGATTGCTCGAAGCAGTAGGGCATTTAGCTCGGGAAAGTTAGGTATAAAGCTCGAAGTAAATAGGGTTGTTCTCGGGTATTCGTAGTTTACAAGTTTTAACAGTAAACTGTATTGGGTGTTTAAAATTTTAAGAACAGGTTTTGCAGTAAATGTGTAATCTTAGTTTTGAAAATTTTAAACAGAAGTTATTTAAATGTAAAGCAAGAATTTGAATTAAGTTAAAAATCCAAGTTTACAATCTAAAATCTCAGTCTTAAAAAAAAATGAAATGAAGTTTGAGATATGAGCAAGATTTAAAAGGAAATTTAAATCTGGAAATCTAAATTCAAAAATGAATTTCAGTTTTTGAAATTAAAAGAAGGTTAAAATTTGAAAGATTTAAACTAAATATAAACTGAAGTTATTGAAATGTTGAAAGTTATAAATTGTATAAACTTTGGTAAGTTTAAATTATTTTCATTTTAAAGCTGGACATTAAAATGAAATTTGGAAGCAAGTTCAAAAGAAAATTTGTTTTCAAATAAATTTGTTTTTGAACATGATTAAGAAATGTTTTATCTTAAAATTTAATTAAGATAAATGTTTAAGATTTATTTAATTGATAAGGTAATTGAGATTTGTTAATTAATTTAATTAATTAATTGAATTTGGAATTTATACTTGATTAATGATTAATCAATTTATAATTATGATCATTAATTAAATTATTAATTAATGATGAATGAATATTGGTTATGTAATTAAGTTTTAAATTAATGTTAATTAATTTAATAATTAACTTTAATTAATAAATGATTAAAGATAATTTAAATAGTAATTAATTTAAGTTAATTACTTTATAAAAAAATTTAAGAATGGTTAATGAAGGTCAATAACCAGGATTATTTAACAATTAATTAATATGGTTAATTTTTATAATTAATTAGATTAATTAATTTAATAATAATCAATTATAAATGGTTTGAGTAATTACTTGATAAAGTAAGAAATTAATTACTTAATGTAATTAATTTAAGTTAATGAGATTGTTTAATTTAATTAATTTAGTTTAATTAATTTTAAACACTTGGATTTTATAAATAATTACTTTATGTAATTAATGATTTGGAAATTACTCAGTTAAGTAATTGTTTAATAATTACATGTTTGTAATTAAGTAGAGATGATTAAGAATGAAGTAATTTGGATTTAAATTACTTAATAAATGATCAAGGGATTAATTAAATAATAAATTAAAGGATAATTAATTTGTTTAATATAGTAATTAAGTTAGTTAATTACTAAATGAAATTAATCTGTGATGATGATTAATAATTATAAGTTAATTACTTAAAGTAATTAATAAAAAGAGGATCATTAATTATTTTAATTAATGATGTAATTAAAGATGATTAATTATGACTAATTAATCAATGTTAAGTAATTAAAGGTAATTAATTAATTAATTAATTAAGGATTAATGTAATTAATTATGATTAATTAATTAATTGAAGTAATTAAAGGTTAATTACTGTTTGTTTGAGAATAATTAATTTGAGAAATTAATTGAGGATAATTACATGAATGTAGTTAAGGATAATTAATCAAGAGTGATTAATTTAGGTAATTAATAATAAATGATTAATTGATTGTAATCAATTAAATGGTTGAGTAAGCAAGTTATAATTTGATGAAGTAATTAATTTAATTTATTTTAAATTAATTAAAGATGAAGTACTTTATTTAATTCATTTTAAATTAATTAGAGATAAGTGATAGTTAATTTAATTCATTTTAAATTAATTATATTGTGATGAGTAAATCCTTGCTTATGAATGAATGGATGACATTGATTTTCTTGAATGCTTTGTGATCTCAGTAATGAGATAAATGATATTGTGTGGTATGTATGCTTGGCTGTATTGTGATGATAACTTAGGTTATCTATTGTGATGGTAATATATGGAATATCTATGTGATATTGATGATGTGGATTACCTGTTATGTGATAATGTTGATTATCAGTTATGATTTATGAATTATCTATCTGTGTGTATATAGATACTGTAATTGAATTGTTTTAAACCTCTAAAACAACTTGGACCCTAAAAGACACGCTTTGGTTTTCGATGAGACCGGGATCGGTTTTCCATATTTGGATATCCGAAAACCACATCGATTCCAAATAACGTTAGGTCGTAAATCAAAGTGGAGTTTTGTGAAGACTCGAGGTGTAAGGACTATGAGTCAGTATAACTCTGTGGGTGATTCCGTAATGAGTTGACGGAATTAGTTCTTATAAATTCGAGATGGTGGATTAGAGTGCAAGGGTTATTGTCGTTAACCCTGAGGGTGATTCCAAAATGAGTGTAACGAGATAATGCCTTCGGTTTCGTTCGAACCCGGAACGAACTTGTATGGATTGAATGCTTTCAGAACATCGTAAGGTGGACGATGAGCATTCTAAGTGATGTGTCCTATAAAGGTAGTCGTAGCCTCAAGCCTCATCAACCGGGAATGGCTAAAACAGGGGAGGTGCAGCAAGGCTTCGTGGATCGCACCCACTGGAGAGCAAGATTGATCCCTGTCTAGAAGTCCCTTTATATTCAGTTGTGTGGGTGGTTGCTAGCTACAACCACGGGGTTTCTTGTTCGAAACTATTCAGTAAGGAATGGGTCCGGCTTTGTGTTGTAGGGGGTCGGGAGTGATCCTCGGTACGTTGATCTAGGCCACGTACTGTGACGGGTGGTACCCCAGTAGCCCTGCCATTGTATGGAATCCAAAATCCAATAGGTGCCAACGGTTTTGATTGTATTACCCACTTTTGTGGCTAGTAGCTGGAATTTAATAATGTAACAATTTTGGCTATTTCTTATTTATTTGAAAACCTTAGACACTATTATAATATCATCGGATTTTCTATCAAATGTTTTGGTTAGCGTAAGGTAAATTTTTTTCCATGTTTATGTGTGGGAAGTCTTACGTGATACCTTTCTTTTCAAAAGGTTTTTGAAAGTTAAGCAACTTTAACCTGTTACTCACACCAGACCCATGTCTGACCCGGAGTTTATTTTTGTTTTTCATAAACTCTTGGCTACTCAAATTTTTATGAGTAGTCAAGGGTAATTCAGGTTAGGATTCAGGTTAGCTTTGACGAATTGTGGAGGAGCAATGGAGCAGGAGGCTTATGCGTGTAGATATATATAGTATTCCACTGTGTGTTCTCGGAGTTGTTGTATTGAGTTGTAATAACTAGACAGGTGTTTATAACTGTCTAGTATGTGTTGTTTTATCTGTGTACTCTGATAATGGTTGTAAACTATGTAATATTTATGTTATTAGTATAATTTATTCGTTCCGCTGTTAGATTCCGATGTGTTGTTTCTTTCTTCTCTTCTTTCTATTCTCTTTTCTATTCCTTTCTTTCTTAAAGATGATGCGATTTTCCGGGAGTGGAAAGTCGGGTCGTCACAATTTCTATCTTGTAGATAGTTCCATGGACCCTTAGAGGATGGTTATCCCAAACATCCGTTAAGTTATTTGTATTTCAGTTGATATTTCACTTGAGTTAGATTTATTGATATAAGAATGTTAGTCCTGACTCGAGTGTTTTGTGTTTTGCTTTACGCTCGGGTCGGACTGAGTGATATAGCATTAGAGACTCACCTTGGGAGTTCGGAGTTTCATTTGGAGATCCAACTATCGATTCAGATTCCAGCCTTTCCAGTTTATTGGTTGAGAGAAGTCATCTGTTGCATTGGAGACTTCACTGCATTTGAACTATTCGGTTGTATTTTATTTCTAACTCTGACGTATATAGTAGCTTCATGAACTACTATTCTTCATCTAGTCCGCCGCATTATATTACTCTGTGATCTATGATTGATTTATTTATTGTATATTTTAAGTTTTACCAAATTTTAATTAACAATTCGGTATTTTGAATTATTCAAGTCGGATATGTATGGTTTTATTGTCGATTTGAATGGTCCAAAATAGCGGATCGTTACAGTTGGTATCAGAGCTTTGGCTCTACGCAAAACTTAGCATATATGGTAAATTTATTTACAGAATCACTTTAGTTCAAGTTGAATCTCTTCCTTTTGACTCAATTTCCTTTGTATTTTGGAGTGTCCCTCGGTTCCGGAATTCATTCTTGTCTCTTTCTATTTATATTTGTTTGATTCTGGAGTATCCCATAACTCCACTGAATGTTTTGTAAAGGGGGGAAAACACCTTTACAATTGGCATTGATTCACCAAAGATATCTGTATCCTCGGTTTACGATGCTGCTATATCTTGACATGCCGAATACTATCTCCAGCGATCGAATGTCGATTTGTTTTGGAATTCCGCATCGATTATATTCCTGATGTCACGGTTGACCCGGTTAAGGTCGCCTGCGATTTATAGAAGTATATCCATCTTCTATTTTGTAATTTAATTATCTCATCTTCAATCGAGTCTATCTTCGAATCAGGATTCTATTGATTGGAGTTCCTCTAAATTAAATCTCTATCTTTGTTTAAAATCCATTCTTGAATCATCCTTTGAAAATTGGGTTTTGTTTGTATTTTAAAATTATTTTATATATCGAAATTATTATTTTGATAACTATGATTTTATTCTATATATAAAAGAGAAAATGTTACCCCATATATAAAAGTTTTGAAAGGATTTGAAATTTTGAAAATTTATAGAAATTGATTTATATAAAAATGATTTATAACTGAAGGGTTAAATTTGAAATTCGAGAATTGAATTCCGGTATTTTGAAATTGGTTTTAAGATTTTGGAAAATATATAAAAATAATACGATTTAAAAGTATTTTTCGAATAAGAAATGTTTCAAATGAGTCCAAATGAATTCCAATAATTTTGAAGAAATTTAAAAGGAGTTTTCAAGAGAATAGAAGCCCAAAACTCACTTATTGATGCAGCGGATATACGGATTGACGACGAAATGTGGATTTCGTGTCAAACTAATCGAAATGATTAGATGAATCAATATGAATCGATGGATTTATGGAATACCGGATGCCCAAATTAGTTGATCTACGAAAGATACCGATTTCTAGCTATCTTCGACATGTTGATCGCGTACGATACCGTGAAACAAGATCTACCATTCTTCGAATGTTGATCAAGCGCACTTGATACCGTGAATTGGCTTCAACAATCGTTGGTTCGAGCGCACTCGAATAACCGAAAGTGGAGATAGGAGATCACACTCAACTACCAATTTCAAAAGAGGCACAAAGCACTCAAACAAAGTTTCATTCAAAAATCAACCACCAATTACAATGACCCAACTTGCCTATTTATAGGCTTACAACCCACACTAGGTCGCACACGACCTTACATACTCGCGACCTAAAACGGTCAGTGACTCAACATAAAGACACGACACAACATAGTTTCTCTGACCTAAACATCGTCGTTAACGACCTAAGAAACAACAGTACAAACGACCTTACAACAATGCGGGTTAACAAATACAACTCGAAATAGTACAAAACGAGTAACGACCTAATATTATATACAACAGAACAACATTAGGCACTTGTGACCTAACTCAACACGGCACTAGTAACATCTTCACGTGACCTAACTAGGTCATTGGTCGTTGGAGTTTGGTCGGAGCGACCTAGGGACTTACTGCATAACTCATTTCTGCTGCTTATTTCCGTTACCTTGCTAGGTCGTTCCATAGGATTCGATAGGTTGTTGCGCGACCTATCGTAGGTCGTTGGTTTCCCTTCCTCTGCATAACTTGCTTCACCGCCTTCCTCTGCATAACTTGCTTCACCGCCTTGCTCCGGTACCTCGCTAGGTCGTTCCATATAGGTCACTCGCGACCTAAAATGCTGCGACTTAATGAATAACGCACCAAGTATCTGTTGCACGCCATCATCCTTCTCGTTAGGTGGCTCGCGATCTAAGACTACATCAGGTTGGCCTGCATCATCCTCCCCTGGTTGGGAAAAATTCGTCCTCGAATTTAAAAGTTCTTCCCTTTTGGATCGTTCATCCCCATAATAAGGTATAAGGTGTTTAAAATAAAACACATCAGACGTGTACACATCCTCTGGCAGCTTCAACCTATAAGCGTTTTCATTGATCCGTTTCACAATCTTTATAGGACCAATCTTTCGAGCCTTAAGTTTATTGTATACTCCCACTGGAAAACGATCCTTCGTTAGTACAGCATATACTAAATCTCCTTCATTAAATTCAACACTTCTTTGCTTCAGATCCGCAGATCATTTATACTTCTCATTCGACCTCTCCAATCGTTCCCGAACGATTCTATGGCATTCTGTCAACCCATCGACGAAATCAGCGGCCCGCTTGACTGTCCCCTTCGGTTGCGGCACTATCGTTAAATCCAACGGCCCATTTGGCAAGCTTGAATATACAATCTGAAATGGGCTTAAACCCGTACTATGGTTGATAGCATGATTATGAGCAAACTCCGCTTGACATAACTTCACGTCCCAGCTCTTCAGATTATCTTTCACAAGACACCGCAATAAATTTCCCAATGATCTATTCATAACTTTAGTTTGTCCATCAGTTTGTGGATGATAAGCACTATTGAAATTCAGCTTCGTTCCCACCATCTTCCACAAACTTAGCCAAAAATGACTCAAAAATCTGGTATCCCTGTCTGAAACTATAAATTCTGGTAAACCATGCAAGCGATAGATCTCTCTAAAGAACAACTGTGCTACATGGACTGCATCTGCCGTCTTTTTACAAGCAACAAAATATACCATCTTCGAGAAACGGTCCCCCACAACATATACAGAGTCATTTCCCCGTTAGTCCTCGGTAAATCCAACACGAAATCCATGCTTATATCTACCCATGGTTTTGTAGGAACAGGTAAAGGCATATACAATCCTGCATTTGTAGCTGTCGCTTTCGAAACTTGACAAACATGACATCTACGCACAAACTTTTCAACTTCCCGCCTCATCGATGGCCAATAGTACGATTGAGAGATCAACTGTAATGTACGATCCCGTCCAACATGTCCTTCTTCATGCAACTCATTTACAATTTTCGTTCTCAAGCTGCAATCTGGTACACATAATTGATTCCCCTTGAAAGGAAAACCTTTTATCAACACAAACTCATCAGTATTTCCATCCTTGACTTTCTCAACAATCTTCGCAAAGTAAGGATCTTCTTCAAACAATTCTGGTAATAGTCCAAATCCTGTCACTTCAACCTTCACCGTTGTCAATAAATGATTCCTCATGCTCAAAGCATCAGCTACATGATTCGTCACCCCTGATTTGTGCTTTACAACAAAAGTAAACTGCTGTAGATACGCGATCCATGAAGCTTGTCTGGCTGAAATTTTGTCCTGCCCTTGCAAATGCTTCAAAGCTTCATGGTCCGTATAAAGAACAAACTCCTTCTGAAACAGATAATGTCTCCAGTGCTTCACAGCTTGAACAATTGCATAAAATTCCACGTCATAAGTGCTATATCTCAACCTGGCTCCAAATAATTTCTCACTGAAATAAGCAACTGGTCTTCCATTCTGACTCAATACTCCACCAATCCCAACCTTCGATGCATCAGTATGTAACTCAAACAACAACTGAAAATCCGGTAAAACTAGAATTGGCGCTAACGTCAATAGTGTCTTGATCTTCTCAAAAGCAACCCCTGCTTCCTCTGACCATGCAAACTTCTTTCCTTTCATGCAATCGGTTATAGGTGCCATTACACTGCTAAAATGTGGAATGAATCTTCGATAAAAAGATACCAACCCATGAAAGCTTCTCACTTCAGTAATTGTCTTGGGTTGTGGCCAACTCCTGACAGCTTCTACTTTACTTTCATCCACTTGAATACCTTCCTTCGACAGAACATACCCTAGAAACAAAACATTGTGCGTCATAAACACACACTTCTTCGTTGCAGCATAAAATTGCTCCTGTCGTAGGATCAACAGTGCTTCACGTAAATGCTAGACATGCTCTTCCATACTCCCACTATAGATCAAAATATCATCAAAGTAAACTACTACGAACTTTCCAATGAATTGTCTAAGAATCTGGTTCATCGCTCTCATAAAAGTATTAGGAGCATTTAACAAGCCAAACGGCATAACCAACCATTCGTATAGACCTTCTCTAGTTTTAAAAGCAGTCTTCCACTCATCACCCGGTCTAATACGAATTTGATGGTATCCACTCTTCAAGTCAATCTTCGAGAACATAACAGCCCCACTCAACTGATCAATTAAATCATCAAACCTCGGCATAGGAAATTTGTATCTCACAGTGATCTTGTTTAGAGCCCGACTGTCCGTACACATCCTCCACGAACCATCCCTTTTCGGCACCAACAATGCTGGTACAGCACAAGGACTCAAGCTCTCCTTAACACGCCCCTGTTTTAACAACTCCTCCACCTGCCTTCTCCGTTCCTTATGTTCTTTAGGACTCATCCTGTAATGTGGCCTGTGAGGTAGTACTGCTCCTGGAACAAGATCTATTTGATGTTGTATGTCCCTCAACGGCGGTAATTACGTTGGCTGTTCTTTAGGAAACACATCTTCAAATTCCTCCAACACCAGCTTGACTTCCTCTGGAATTTCAACAGTTTCAGTAGCTTCATGTCCAATCAACAAGAATACCTCTGGACACTCCTCTACTTCTTCAATAAATTCCTTCAAAGTCAACAAAGTCTTCAGCTCCTCAATCTCTTCTGACTTGCTCTCTCCTTGCTGTCTCTTCTTTGGAACTAAAATGATCTTAGTATTCTCAAACATAAAGCTGTAGCTATTGGTTCGACCATCATGCTGCACTACTCGATCATACTACCATGGTCTTCCCAAAAGCAAGTGACAAACATCCATCTCCACCACATCACACCAGATCTCATCTTTATACTTCTTCCCAATAGAAAACGGAACACGAACTCGCCTATCTACCTTCACCTCTCCTCCTTTCCTCAACCATGCTAACTTGTAAGGATTTGGATGCTTCTCCGTTTTCAACTTCAACTTTCTCAAAGCTTCGGTAGAAATGATATTGTCGCAACTTCTCGCGTCAATCACAAATTTACAAACCTTTCCCAGTATAGTGCATGTCGACTGAAAGATATTACTCCTCAACCAACTAGCCTCATCCTCTTGCTTTGGTGTAAAACAAGATCTCCTCATCATAAGATTACATCCTTCATCTCCCGACGCGATATCCCATTCATTCCCCTCAACTGGACTAGAATAATCTTCACCAACATCCTCACCTTCAGCTTCAGCAATCATTGCTCACCTCTTCAGCATCGGACATTCATTACTCTTGTGACCCACTTCCTGGCAATTATAACATTTGAAACTGTTGTTGACCTTCGCCTTCGCAACTTCATTCACAACTGGTTTACTGACAGCTTTAGAAACATTGGAACTCCCACTAACACCCTTGTTCTGAGTATTGTAACTTGGAAACACACCACCTCCTCGTCTCCCTTGTTTCTCCCAAGCAAGTGCTTTCTAATGTGCTTCTGCAACAGATCTCAGATCAAACATATTCACCATGTCCTGGATCTGCATTCTCAACCCTCCAACAAATCTAGCAGTCAGCTGTTCCTCTGTCTCCATAATGTCATTTCGCGCAATCAGTTGATAAAATTCATCAGCATAATCATTAACAGGCTTCGTCCCTTGCCTCATATTCTGCAACCTCTGATACATGAGTGATTGATAATTATATGGCAAGAACGTAGCTCTCATCAACTTCTTCATTATCTCTCATGATTCAATCTTTGACTTCCCCATTCTCTCCCGTGTAAGTTTAGTTTGCTGCCACCACGCTAAAGCTCTTCCCCTCAACCTTGTAGCAACTAACTTCACTCTTCTATGCTCAGGCACTTCTTTAAAGTCAAAAATTTCTTCAACATTAGACAACCAATCCAGAAATTCTTCTGCTACCATTCCACCTTTGAATTCTGGAATTTCTGTCTTCATTCCCGACTCCCAACGTCGATCATCTTCTACCTCTCGATATTGATTCCGAACTCGATCTCGATCTCGATAATGAATGCTAGCTCTATCACTATTTTCATCAAAATCAAATGTACGTCTATATCGATCTTGACCATCAATATCCCCTCGATCACGCATGTCTCTTCTACCATGTCTCTCTTCATCTCGATATGGCTCATCTTCAAACTCACGTGGAGTTCTTCTCTCTTCATGTCCATATTCATGGTGATCTCTTGTCGAGGAAATTCATGTTTCTCTTCTTTCTCTAAAAGATTGTGGAGACACCCTCCTCGCTTCCATAACCGATGGTGAAACACTGTTTCCTCCATGGTTCGAGACTGGCGACCTTCTCCTTTGATTCATATCTATCATCAATTTCTCCAACCTATCAATACCTTTATCCAACTTCTCATTGAATTCATTGCTAATTCGTTGTTCCATCTGTTCAGCATCTTCTCGTTTATACAAATCTTCAACATTTCGATGACGATTAGCTCTTCTCGGCGGCATTGTCAAATCTTCACAAATCCAAACACTTTACTCTCGGCCTTGAACTTCAAACTGAACTTCACAATGCACGGCTACTTCACTTAGCTCGGATCCGCTTGATCATGACCTAACACTATCTCGTTCTTATCTCGGATCAAAACTTCAAGCTAGGCTCTACACTTCAAAATGAACTTCAACTCTCGGATCTATACTTCAACTTCAAACTCCTTGGCTCCAAGACTCGGCTTAGCTATGATTGGCTAAGTCTAGATCTGATACCAAAACTGATGCAGAGGATATACGGATTGACGACGAAATGTGGATTTCGTGTCAAACTAATCGAAACGATTAGATGAATCAATATGAATCGATGGATTTATGGAATACCGGATGCCCAAATTCGTTGATCTACGAAAGATACCGAATTCTAGCTATCTTCGACACATTGATCGCGCACGATACCGTGAAAGAAGATCTACAATTCTTCGAACGTTGATCAAGCGCACTTGATACCGTGAATTGGCTTCAACAATTGTTGATTCGAGCGCACTCGAATAACCGAAAGTGGAGATAGGAGACCACATTCAAATACCAATTTCAAAAGAGGCACAAAGAAGTCAAACAAAGTTTCATTCAAAAATCAACCGCCAATTACAATGACCCAACTCGCTTATTTATAGGCTTAAAACCCACACTAGGTCGCACACGACCTTACATACTCGCGACCTAAAACAGTCAGCGACTCAACATAAAGACACGACACAACATAGTTTCTCTGACCTAAACATCGTCGTTAACGACCTAAGAAACAACAGTACAAACGACCTTACAACAATGCGGCTTAACAAATACAACTCGAAATAGTACAAAACGAGTTACGACCTAATATTATATACAACAGAACAACATTAGGCACTTGCGACCTAACTCAACATGGCACTAGTAACATCTTCACGTGACCTAACTAGGTCGTAGGTCGTTGGAGTTTGGTCGGAGCGACCTAGGGACTTATTGCATAACTCGTTTCCGTTGCTTATCTCTGTTACCTTGCTAGGTCGTTCCATAGGATCCGATAGGTTGTTGCGCGACCTATCGTAGGTCGTTGTTTTCCCTTCCTCTGCATAACTTGCTTCACCGCCTTTCTCTTCATAACTTGCTTCACCGCCTTGCTCCGGTACCTCGCTAGGTCCTTCCATATAGGTCGCTCGCGACCTAGAATGCTGCGACTTAATGAATAACGCACCAAGTATCTGTTGCACTCCATCATCCTTCTCGTTAGGTCGCTCGCGATCTAAGACTACATCAGGTTGGCCTGCATCACTTATGTCGCTGGAAAATAATTTCGGTGATGAGTGAATGCATCATCAACATTGATTATCGAGTTTCAAAGTGGGGGAGAGGCCTCTTTAATAGCTTCGCTATGCGAGTGATTTTGTAAATCCGTTTTGATTTCAAATTTTGAAGTATAATTTGATATTTTCGAAAGATATATGTGTATATTTGGAACAATTTAAAGTGAGACCGGTATTCAGTCCTCGAGTTTCAGATTTGATTTAGTATAATCCTATCTATTGAAATTGATTTATTTATTTATGTTGATTTTCAACTCTTGAATTTGGAAATTTGATTCCCCTAACTATTTTGAATGTTCGAACACTTCCAAATCGAGATTAAATTTTCAAAGCTAAGAAATTTCGAAGAGTATAAAATGTTTGATAAAGAATATAAATTTAGTTTTTGAAATGTTTGGAAAATAAATAGTTTTGAATAATGGTTTTCAGAAAGGTAAATTGGATATTTCAAAAAGAAATAGATAGTTTAAAAGTTTTAAAGGGATAATTATAAATTTGGAAACCATTTTGAGTATAATTGATTTTGAGAAAATATTTGGTTTTGAAATTAAATTGAAATTAAAAACCAGTACTTATATGGTGATTTTGGAAATGAATTTGTTTGACTTGAATTATTTTAATTTGGAAACTGGGATAATTTTCTAAAGCTATTATTTTGGGAACTTTGAAATTTAGATATTTAATTTGGAAGAAAATTTGGTGAAATCGTATATGATTTTGAAACTGAATTGATATTGAAATGATTTGAAATTGAGAACCTTATATTATTAAGCACTTAATTTGGGAGTGGTCGAACTTATATAAAATGGATTTGTATAAGTATGAAGTTGATTTGAAATCTATTGAATTGAAAGGTACTCTATTTGGAAAGAGAATTTTATATAATCGAAGTCTATATAAGTATGATTTGATATACTATTGATTTGGAAAGTATTCGATTTTAAAAAAAGGAATCCTATATATAATGGACTTTATATAAGTATGATATTTGAAGGTATTTGGAAAGGTACTATATGATTTATATTTTCGAAGCAATGACATGGAAAGTGCCTTCTGCTTGATATCCGCCTTGTGGCCACATTGTGGATTCATTCTATCGATATTATTCTCTTTGATTTTTGGTTTTCCGGATGTCATACTCGAGTGTTCCCACCGTGGCGTAACCCATGTTTTTTTTTCTCTCGCGACTGCATAGCAAAATTGCCTGGCTAAGTCTGGCCTAGGGGTACGGATTGTTTCCTAGGGGATCCAGGCGTAACCATTGTGTATCCTGCAATCTTGTAGGTCGCGATTAGTAGCGAAACCGCCTGGCTGAAACGACTTAGGGGTACGGATTGTTTCCTATGGGACCCAGGCGTAACCATTGTGTATCCTACACTCTACTAGTCATCATGGCGTAATTCGCAGGGCTGAGAAAGCTTACCGATATGGATTGTTTCCTGGGGGACCCAGGCGTAACCATTGTGTATCTGCGAACCATGGTTGGACAAAGGTTTTGGTTTGGTTGATTTGTTTGGATTGTACTTTCCATATCTGTTTTAAGGTTTTTCAAGTATTTTCACTAGGTGTTGAAACAAGTCTACTAAGTACGTGAAGAATTCTAGCTTTGTGCTTGATCAACGCATGGCCAGAGTTTGCAAGAACGAGGATAAACATGTTGAAACATCGAGTTATAAAAATATTCTAAAAAAAGATTTATTTCGATATAAAGGTATTTTATTATAAAGGTATTTTTCAACAAAGAAATTTTGTGTTAATATTTGAAATTGAAATTCTTATGGTTTGAAATTTACGATTCGTGCCCGATTCTGTTCTTTAAATCTACCTTATCTTCTCAGCTTTAGTTGTTCACCTTGATTTTGTTTTCCGAATCTACCTTCTTTCCTTTTTGAATACAATCTTTTAAATATTGCTTATTTGTATACTACATTGTTTAATAGAAAATTTTAGTGTTATAAATATTTTTGAAGTTATTAATTAAATAAAATATATTTAAAGTGAATGATTTATTAATAATGTTTTAAAAGTATCTAAAGACAAATTTATAAATTTATGAATTATGGATTTAATGGTTTCAATAGCTTCTTTGTAAATATAACTAATGTTGCAAATAATTGTTTTCAAATAGCTTTCATATATGTATAAAGGTGTTAGTTAAACATATTAAATTCCAATGAGTTTTAAAAATTTTAAAGTATTAAAGATAACTGAATTGCAAATGAAGTTTTCAAATGAATATTTCAAGTAAAATTTATATAGTTTTAGATTAATTATTTACCCTTGACTTTCAATCTACCTTTATTTCTGGTTGTTCTATTCTCCTACCTCCTTCCTTTTCAGGGACGAAAAGTTTTGAGTGGGGAAGAGTGTAACGACCCATAAAATTTTATTAATTTTTAACTGGTTTTATAACGTATTTAATTTGGATTTTGAGAAATTTTAATAATAATATTTTTGAATAAATTTTTAATATTTGGTTTACGTATAATTAAATATAGCAAATGGTAAATTTTCAATTAATTATATGAAGGTTTATTTGTTATATAATTCTATTAAATTCAAATCAGTTAATAATTGGTGAAAATAAATTTATTTTCAAGACCTGAATATTTTTACGAAGAAAAATTCTAAATCACCTTCTGACTGAGACGTCATTTTTCGTTTTCCCAAATTTGGACTTCTATAGCTCCGTCGATCTTATTTTCTGCGTTTTTACTGCATTTTTTCTGCTAGTGAAAATTCGAATTTTTATAAATCAATCGTACTACCAATATCTATATACCATTTTGATCGTCTCGTTGTATTGATCGCTACGGTATATTTATTTTTGTATTTTGAGATCCGATATGCAATGGAAACGATAAAAAAGTGCGTCGTCGGTGCTGAAAATTTGTGACTTGGATTTATCTACTTTTCAAATTTGAAACCGTACAACTCATACCATATTAAATTTCTTTTAAAGGTTTTAGCTAAATCTATGGATGAGCGTTGCCACACCTTTCCATCTTATATTTAATCCTCTACCGTTTCAATTTGCATTATATCCGTTCACATTTCATTTATTCCTTTTCTATCATATATTCCATTATCTCTTTCTGCGATTTGATAATTGCTATTTGCTCATTGACGCGATCATTTAATTGAAATCAAAATTTCGACCCTTACTTCTCTTTCTTTTCAAATTTGAAACGTACCATTAAATCAAGCCATTAATTGCTTTTATTTTCTTCCTTAAATCAACGTATAGTTCACGCAATTATAAATTGCATTAAATTTTCTGATGAACCACACCATGACCGTTTATATTACATTCATTTGGAATATATTTATTTGTTTGAAATCTTTCCTTTTCTCTCTCATCTCAGTTGGGAATAAAATAAATTTCAGCGGAAACCACGTTTCAATACTTTTAACTCTTTATAACTTTTGATTAAAAAAATTGTCCTTTTTGAAACTAAAACGTATAAGGATATACGTTTCTCATTTATTAATTTCTAAATCGTCCTATTGTGACGACCCGGAATTTTCTAGCAATATCAATTTAATAATCTGCATTAAATATTAAATTGATTTAATATATTTTTGTTAATTTAATCTGAATTGATACTCTTCTTTTAATAAATATTTAATTGGTAAATGATATCTGTTAAAATTAATTGTTTGTTAACTATTTATATATGTATATATTTGTATACATTGTAAATAGATGAGATTTTGTTTTAAAGTTCAGCTAATAAATTTTGTTTTAAATTCTAATATATATTTTAGTGAATTAGAAATTGTGTTTTATTTAATATAAACTTTTCAAAGTTAAATAAACAAATAAATATAGGGTTTTAAATACATAAGTAAATGTTTAAATAGTTTAAAACTTATTTTAACTTAAGATTTGTTTACTTTTCTTTTTAGTATAGTTTGATTTAAAATATGAATTTAAAATGATATATGAGTTTTAATTATAATTTTGTCAATCAATACATTACATACATTAATAAAATATGTAGTTTAAAATAAAAAGATAATTTATTTTATCTATCTTTTCAAATTGACAAATGTGTTTTTATAAAATAAATAAAATTAAATTATACATATAAAAATACAAGCCTACAAGATAAATTAGGAAAAGAAATATAAGTAGTACATTAGTTATTTTACAATAATATAACAACTATAAATCAGTTTTCAAACATAGAAATAAAACAAAAAAAAACAAGTCACATACATTTCAGAAATATAATAACAAGTCAATAACACAACTAAACACAACTCAACAATAAAATTAGAAACAAAAGATACTTCAAAGTTGTAAACCAACATAAACAAACTGCAGTATAAATATATGTATATGTTTAAAGCATCAAGACTAATATCTATTGTACCAATAAAATGAAGATATAAAAATATAAAGTGTGCAGGCCAAATTGAATGAAACAAGGCAAATGACAGTAACAAAGAAAGATAAACAACTGTATATGTGTGAAGCTTGCTAGAGAAGATAGTATTAAATATCTTTAAGCAAACAAACAAAAAACTGATTAATGTAAAATCTTTTTAGTACACAATAGTATTCATATCAGCCACCATTAACAAATATCCTGTTTTACAAATCTGTACAAACAAGATTTTAGTGTTATATTGTACAAATATTTGTCTCAGATTGTTGAAACATAATAATAAGCTTGTCTGCATATTTTCCCTGTCTCTTTTCTTTCTATAAATCAGTTTCATCTTTATTCAATTCGAACTGATTAAAAAGTAAAATATACTTCATTTCAAACTAATCCAAACATCATTTAAACAACAATCAAAATCCAATTCAACAGAGAATCAAAGAGGAGTTCAACCTGTAAATTGTAAGCCTGTTGCAAAGCAAATAAGGCTCTGTTCTTCCACAAATTCATGTGAATAACACATTTAAGATTTACTTAAGTTTTAAATTCTGATGCATGCCAATATTTGAATGTTTAAATAAATTATGTGAACATTTATATATTCATTTTCTTTGGACATTAGTGAGATGAAATTATGCATATCTCAAGCCAGCAAAATCAAACAGTTTCCTTATAAACTTGCTGTGTTTTCTATTTGCTGTAAGTAACATAAATTAGTTAGATGTTTTAAGCATATATTAAATAGTGGCATATTTATTCCCTGAATTTAAGAATGTTTGTAGAGATATTCTGTGTGTATTTGAATATGTTGTGTGTACATTTGCTCTGTGCCTGGATTGTTTCCAGACTTGGTTTCAGGTTCCAAACTAACCCAAACTTATTTGTTTCTGATTAAAGATTGATTTGAACCTAAGGTGAATAAATATATTTGTTATATCCTTGGCTTTGGTTTAGAATTATTAAAGCTCAAATCAAATTGAATTCTTGCTCTGGAAAACAAAAACTTTACTTTTAAAAAGCATTTACACCTTTGCTGATAGACGAATGAAATTAAGATTTGAATAAAAGATGTTTGTAACATTATGAAATAAGTTTAAAATTTTAGATAAGGTAAAAACAACTTAAAATTTTTATCTGGAACCCAAATTTTCTGAGCAAAATTTCTGCACGAAAACCCTATTGTAGTGGTCGAAGTGGTTGGTTATGTTCGTCACCATCAGGCGATCGAGTGCCGTGGAGTTTTGCGAGGGGGTAGCTCGGTCATAGTCGCGTTCATGGCCGGAGCTGCTTGTCGCCAGGTGGTCAGGGTTGGGGGGGAGCGGCGTTGACAGGTATAGGGTTGTTGAGTTTGTGTTGTTTCCAGGTTCTGTGTTTTTTTTTTTCGCGCGCGCCTGGTGAGAAACTCGAAGCAGCTTGTGAATTTTCTCGGGGAAACTTCGTTATTACTCGAAGTAACATAGGGGGGACTCGGCTGTTGTTTTTTTCAGGTTTTAAAACCTGTAGCTGTTTTTATTTTACAGTTTTGAAACTTGGCTTTAAAATGTAATCAAAGTCAAGCTTAGTTTTAAATCAAGTTTAAATCGTGAATTCAAGTTAGTTTTGAAAGAGAGTTGGAAATAATGAGTTGTTAAAATTTAAATACTTTTATAACTTAAAAGTGGTTAATAATTAAAATATATTCAAACGAGAGTTAAGTTCAAATGAATTTAAACTGTTAAGAAAAGATTGAAAACAGGTTAACCTCAAAAATAGAAATCAGGACTTGGATCTGAAATTCCAAATTTGGAAATGAAATAAAGTTTTATAATTTAAATTTATTCAAATAAGATTTAGTTGCAACTGAACATGTGAGTTTACAAAGAGTTTTGAAAAAATATAAATTAGTTCTAAAACTTTATTAATGATAAATTGGTTTTTAATTAGAAAGTAAATTAAAATAAATGTTTTAAACATATTGGAATTTTACTTTAAGTTTTAGAATTTTTTATATGCATTAACTCTTAAGTTGATTAAGTAAGAATAATTAATGATTGAAATTAATTAAACTAGTAGTTATAGTGTAAAAGCAGTAATTAAAGTTAATTAATAAATTAATTAACTAATGTGTGATTTAGAACTATAGATTAGATTTTTAAATTAATAATGGTTAATTAACTTAAAATAATTAATATAAGTTGATTATGTTAGAAGGAAATAATTAAATAATTATTAATGAAGTTCATTAACCAGATTATGTTATAATTAATTAATATGATTGATTTTGTAATAAATTAATCAAATTAATTAATTAATTCAATAGTTTAAATGTAAATTATTTATTTGGAAAGTAATTAAGAAATTAATTACTTATTAATTGTGTACATTGATTTAATTTGAGTTAATTAATTTAGTTTAATTAACTGATATTTTGGAATTAAATTACTTAGAAAAGTAATTGAAGGATAATTACGGGATGTAATTAACTGGATGATGTTGTTAATGGAAGTAATTGAAAATATAATTACTTGAAATTAATCAAGAGATTAATTAAGCTTGTTATTGGGATGTAATTAATTATGAATAATTAATTACTGTTTGTTATTAATCAAGAGGATTAATATTTGTAATTTGAAGATCTGTATTCTTAATAAGAAGTTGATTTATTTGGGAATAATAAATCAACAAGAAAATTAAATGGAAATAAATCGATATAAATGTAATTAATGGATTTATTCAAGATTAATTTCTGTAAATAAATTAAAGGAAATTTCTGGAATGCAGTAAAGGGTATTTAAATCAAAGATGATTAATTTGAATATTTAAGTAATGGATGATAAGTTTTAAATTAAGTTAATTAATTTTTAATTAATTTTAGAAATCATTTGATGATTTGGTGTGTGTAATTACTTAGTGTAATTAATGGAGCATAATTACTCAGAATAGTAATTGGATGATAATTACTTGATGAAATTCATACAAGATGATTTGTAAGTGAAGTAATGTGAGTAATTTCTTTTGTAATTAATCAAAGGATTAATTTATGGGAATAATTAATCATGGAATGATTAATTTGTTAATAAGTAATTGAGGGTAGTTAATTACTGATTTGTTATTAATCAAGAGGTGATTAATAATTGTGTTTAAGTAAAGATTAATCACTTGATTATTTTAAATAAGTAATTGAATATAAATTGAAGATCATTAATTAATATAATTAATGATGTAATTAAGAATTGTAAATTAAGAAATAATTAATGGGTAAGTAATTAAATGTTAATCTGCTATAAATGATTTAGAATAATTCATTTGAGAAATTTATTAAAGACTAAATTATTCTTGTAATTAGAAAATGGTTAATTAATTTGATTTATAATTAATTAATGATTCTGAGAGCTGGATTTATGGAATGAGTAATTAATTTAATTTATTTTAAATTAATTAAAGATGGAAGTAATTAATTTAATTCATTTTAAATTAATTATAGCTTGTGAGTCATAAATCATTGCTGATGGATGATGTTGATATTTAATTGATTAATTGTGATCTCAGATATGAGATGGATAATGTCTATGTGATATGGATGTATGGTTTAAGTATGATAATATTAATTATCTGTTTGGATGATGATATTAATTCTGTTTATGATGATAATGTGATTATCTATTATGAGATGTGAATTATCTATCTGTGCATATTGATGATATCGAATTCATTGTTAAGACTAAATAGACAACTTGGCCTTAAAAGACACGTTTTGGATTTCGATGAGACCGGGATCGGTTTTCCTTATTTGGAATATCCGAAAACCACATCGTTTCCAAATTAACGATAGGTCATGAATCTGAAGTGAAGATGAAGGTTCTGAATGCAAGGATTATCGTCGTTAACTCTGAGGGTGATTCCAAAACGAGTGTAACGAGATGATGCCTTCGGTTTCGTTCGAACCCAGAACGAACTTGTATGGATTGAATGCTTTCAACACATCGTCAGGCGGACGATGAGCATTCTAAGAAATATGTTCTATAAAGGTAATCGTAACTTCAAGCCTCATCAACCGGGAATGGCTAAAACAGGGGAGGTGCAGCAAGGTTAGGTGGGTCATGCCCAAGCAGGACAAGGATATTCCCCTGTCTAGATGTCCCTTTTTATTCGGCTTAGTGGGCAGTTGGTCTGCAGCCAACTGCGGGGTTTATCTTGTTCGGGACTGTTCAGTAAGGAATGGTTCTGGCCTTGTGTTGCAGGGGATGAAGGGAGTAATCCTCGGTACGTTGATCTAGGCCACAACTGTGACGGGCGGTACCCCAGTAGCCCTGCCATTGTATGGAATCCAAAATCCAATAAGTGCCTACGGTTTTGATTGTATTACCCACTTTTGTGGCTAGTAGCTGGAATTTAATGAATGCAACAATTTCGGCTATTTTCTATTTACTTGAAAACCCTAGACCTATTATAATATCACTGGATTTCCTATCAAATGTTTTGGTTAGCGTAAGGAAAAAACTTTTCCATGTTTATGTGTGGTAAGTCTTACGTGATACTTTGTTTTCAAAGGATTTTTCAAAATTAAGCAACTTTAACCTGTTACTCATACCAGACCCATGTCTGACCCGAAGTTTATTTTTGTTTTTCATAAACTCTCGGGCCTAAATTTTTACGGGTAGCCAAGGGATTCAGGTTTAGCTTTGACGAATTTTGGAGGAGCAATGGAGTAGGAGGCTTCAACGTTTTAGATATATATTTAGTTCCGCTGTGTGGTATCTCTGTGATGTATTGTGTATTGTGTTGTATTAAGTAGACAGGTGTTTATAACTGTCTAGTATGTGATGTACTATATGTATCACTCTGATTGATGTTATATACTATGTAAATACTTATGTGATTAATATATTTTATTCGTTCCGCTGTGAGATTCTGATGTTGTTGTTCTTTCTTCTCTATCTTTTCTATTTTCTCACCTCTTTCTTTCTTATTAACAATGCTACTTCCTGGGAGTAGGAAGTGGGGTCGTCACACCTGTTGTCCTTTTCATGTATGTTATATTTATTTATATTTTAACATTTTCTATTTATTTCACTCATCTCCCTACACATTTCTATTTATTTGCTGATTTGTTGCATAGGTTTTGTTTTGGAAAAATACGGTTCATTCCTATTTATTTCATTTCTCACATTTATTTCATCTTTACATTTATTTCATCTTTTACTGAAATTCAACCGTAGCCACGTCATACCATTTTGGAAGTATGAATGTACAAAACATGCATGTGTTTTATCTATGCTTAAATTTCTCTGTCCATTCCTTTTTCCATTTTAATATCCTTGCCTTTCCAAACTCATTACGTACTGTCCAAACAAACAAAAATTTATTGCTTTAATTATTCAGCTCAATCTGAGGGACCGTTACTATTCAAATCACTTTATATTTATGGTATACGTTTCTTATCTTTATTTGGCAACGGTTCTTTTTTTTATTGCCTTAAACACTTTGCTGAATCAATGGACAACTGTTCCTATTAAAATTTTCTTTTGGTCTGATCTGTGACGTATGTTACTTTGAAATAAATTTTTAGATGTCATAGCGTCTGTTAACCCCGTTTCGCCCACGAGTTAAGAAGCCCACGAGTTAAGGAGCTAACGACCTAGCAAGATAAGACTCGGAAAAGATACCGACTTAAGGTTCAACAGGGGATGCCGACCTAAGGCATAAGGGAGCCCGACCTAACGGCTTGAGAAGCATGCCGACTTAAGACTCAAAAAGGGCTACCGACTTAAGAGAGATGCCGATCCAGTGATCTGATGAATGTGCCAACATGAGACTTAAGGCCTCCGCGACTCAAGAGACCTACGACTTAAAAGGTGAACTGACCCAACAACCTTAACTCATTGCCGACTTAAAACGAATGACGACTCAATGGTTGCCGATTTAATAACTCAGAAGGGACAGCGACTCAAGGTACTTTGCGACTCAAATACCTTTACAAAAGTTTCCGACCTAAGGCTTTAAATGGATAACGACCTAATGCCTTAAGGAGTACCGACTTAGGAAGTCTACCGACCTAAATTGAGTGTTGATCTAATTACCTAAGGAAGCCGCCGACCTAATTGATCAGGACTTGGAAAGGTGCACGACCTATACTTAAGTCGGCAACCGACTTAACAACGTATGCTAAGCCGTCCACGACCTAAAGGCTACTAAAATGCAAGTCCGATGACGTGTTATGGAGATAATGCTATGTTGACTCGGGGGCGACCTAGGTGAAACCGTAGAAGGGCCAGGTGACTCGGCCGCGACTTGCCTTAAGCCGGCCACAACCTAGCTTATCTCGGCGACGACTTAAGGCAGATGGTATGAGTTCAGGAAAGCTTGCTTCCATTAAGCCATGGACTTGGCTCGGTGAATCGGCCACGACATATGGTAAGTCGGCCACGGCTTATACTAAGTCGGCCGCGACTTAGAACTTGGAAATAAATTCTGCCCAGAAAATCACGCCTATAAATACAGCACTAACTCCAACTAGAAAGGGACTTTTGGCACATTCTCTTCAAGCGCTGATACTCTGCTGCATTCCAAACCAATTCAACACTTGAAGCTCTTGAGACACAAGGAACACTACATACAACTTCAAAGTCTTGAGACACATTCGAAGACTCTCATTTCCATTGAAGTTTAAGCTACTTGTTCTAAGTCTTTTGTAATTCAAAGTGTATTGTACTTGAGAAGATTTGTATCAACTTGTAACGTGATCATCAATAAAAGTACTTAAAGTGGACGTAGGCTATACCCATAAGCCGAACCACTATAAAATTGCTGTTGTTTACTGCTTTTCCGCTATTACTTGCTTGTAATTCTTTCCCGATCTATCGGGTGGTGCTTTCACAACTACACTTCACACACCGGGGTGTTAGCGTCCAAATTTAAGCGTTAACATTTTTGGTGCTTTCACTGAGAACCCAACTCAGGAAAACTCTCATCATTGCTTCACAGAGATTTGAAGGAAGAATTTCCTTAAAAACCAGAAGTATATCTGAGATTATGGCTCCTGGAAGGAAAAGTAGATCTATCAGATCTGGGAACATTCAAGAGGGAACCTCCGCTTCCCCTGTGCCTAATCTACCCACTCCGTCTGTTGGAGTTACAAAAGCGGAATTGGATGTTGTGATTCTAGGGCTAAACCAGCAGATAAACGCCCAAAATGCACAACTAGAGGCTCAAAGTGCCCAGAATGCTCTGATTCTGAATAAGTTGAACGACTTACTTGGGGCAAACAATCAACCGGCTGGTAATGAAAGGAACTATGCTGGCAACATTCATGATGTTAATGAAAGGAATGCTCCTGAAAGGCCTACTAGTCCCTTTGAGCAGGCAGTACCTGACGCCGGTGGATCTAGAACTCGGCATGATGAGGAATATCTTTCTGGAATGGTCCGGCAGATCATGAAAGAAAGTATGCAAAGAGTTGAAGATGAGAAGGAATGGGGTTTCGCCCCAAGTAAAACTCCGTTTACTGAAAAAATCTTGAAGGCGGAATTTCCAAGGAAGTTTGTCCCTCCGACTATTCCAGCTTACAAAGGGACAAGTGATCCGAATGAGTTCTTGTATAAGTATGATTGGCACATGACAGGTGCCAGGGCCTCCGATGAAATAAAGTGCCGATATTTCCCCGTATACCTGGAAGGTGTGGCTTTACTGTGGTTCACCAAGTTACCAGTCCGATCTATCGATCAGTTTTCAGACTTGACCAGAAAATTCAAGGAGCAGTTTAGACTATATGCTTCGAAGGCCAAGGATATTATGTCACTATCGAGTTTAGAGTAGAATCCTGGTGAGTCTATCAGATCCTTCTTGAACCGCTTCAATATAGCACTGGCTGAGGTGGACAATGCTGAACCACGAATGATATTGACTTATCTGATGAGGGCTATCGATAAGTCAAGCGAATTTGGGAAATGGTTAAATATGAAGGAGCCAACCTCTCTCGAAAAGTTCTACAAAAAAGCAGATGAATTCATTCGCTTGGAAAGCCGTCCTTTACCAGTAAAGACAGTGTTGGAAAAAGCAGAAGACAACACTGTCGCTCCACGCAAGAATGAATCGGTGGGGCAAAAAAGGGAGAATAGTAATGGGAAGAAACAGGGTAATCTGAAGAAGCCCCGATCCTTCAAGCCATCAGAATATACTCCATTATCACATACACCGGAGCACATCTACCTGGCCACTAAAGATTCCGTCGATTTCCCTAAACCTATCCCTTTGAGAACTGGGAGAAAAGCCATACAAAGTGGGAAATTCTGCCGCTTCCACAATCAACCAGGTCATGAAACTGATGAATGCCGCCAGCTGAAAAATCTGATTGAAGAGTTGCTAAGAGAAAACAAGTTGCAGCAATTTGTGAAAAAGAATAGCAACAATCCTGCATCGTCGAGTCAGGGGCGGCGGGCTCCTGTTCATCAGCCTGGGGCAGGTGAGAAAGCTACGGGGCATGAATCTGGAAGGCCCGTTATCAATGTCATTTCCGGAGGACCTCACCCAGCTGGCAAGAGTTGGGGTGAGATGGAGAGATATTCCAGGGCTTTGAAATATGCTCCAGCCGAAGAAGACGTCTTTGTTCTAGAAGACACTACGCCACTTAAACAACAGAAAACTTTCAGTGATGATATTATTTTCAGAGCCAGAGATTCCACAGGCATTGAAGCTCCTACTTTAGATCCCTTGGTCATCTCGGCTGGTATTGGACCAGCCATTGTCAGAAGAGTCCTCATTGACTGCGGAGCATCATGTAATATTCTCTTCAAGAAGACATTTGACCAGATGAAAATCCCTATGATCGATGTGCAAGCCTCATCACAGAAAATCGTTGGCTTCACTGGGGAGCCAAAGCAACCAGTAGGAACCATCGATCTGTTTGTGGAACTTGGGGAAGGAGAAAGGAAAGTGGTCCGAAAGCAAACCTTTGTGATCGTCGACGAATATTCTGCTTATAATGCTTTTCTTGGCCGTCCAACACTCGCAGCATTCAAAGCTATCCTAGCCCCGTGGTGCCTCACTATTAAATTTCCTACTGACAATGGAGTAGGAGTTATAAAAGGGGATCAAAATGCTGCGCGAGAATGCTATTGGACAGAGCTGCGAGAGTCAAGAAAAAGAGAAATGGGAAAGGATGCGGCAACTCCAGTCCGCATCAAGGAACCAGCTTTGTAGCAATTACAGAGCGGACCCTGCACTGGCGAGCACAGCGGGGCACGGAAAGAAATGGATCCCAGAAAAGCCAGTACAGGGGAGAATAGAGTAGTACCGGTGGAAACGACAATTCCGGTACCTGTTGACCCGAAGGACCCAAATAAGGTGTTGAATGTGGGTTCACAGCTTAATGTGTCAATTCAGAATGTCTTGATATCTTTCCTGAAAGCAAATCTGGATGTCTTTGCTTGGACTCATGCCGATATGTGTGGGATATCCCCAGAAGTTGCAGTACACGCTCTGAATATTGACCCAAAGTTTACGCCAGTTAAACAGAAAAGAAGAACCCAAGGTCCAGAAAGGTCAGCAGCATTAAAAGAAGAAGTTGATCGACTCATGGAAAATAACTTCATCAAAGAATCTACATATCCGAATTGGGTTTCAAATCCTGTGTTGGTCAAGAAAGCTAATGGAAAATGGAGAGTGTGCATCGATTTTTCTGATCTAAACAAGGCTTGCCCCAAAGATTGCTTCCCATTACCCAGGATCGATCAACTGGTAGACGGAACTGCGGGACATGAATTGTTATCCTTCATGGATGCCTACTCCGGTTATAACCAAATCATGATGCATGAGCCGGATCAGGAGGATACAAGCTTTATCACAGATGTTGGACTTTATTGCTACAGAGTTATGCCCTTCGGATTAAAAAACGCAGGGGCAACCTACCAAAGACTTGTTAATGCTATGTTCAAACCGCAATTGGGCAAAACTATGGAAGTCTATGTCGACGACATGTTAGTAAAGTCCAGGAAAGCAGCGGATCACATTGAACACTTAGCAGAAATGTTCGCAGTCCTCCGGAAATACAGAATGAAGCTTAACCCCCTGAAATGTACATTTGGGGTCGAATCCGGAAAGTTCTTAGGTTTTATTGTCAGTGCTAGGGGCATAGAGGCTAGTCCAGCTCAAATTACTGCCTTGAAAGAAGTCAAAGCTCCTAGAACAAAGAAGGAATTGCAGAGTCTCAACGGAAAGATCGCCGCCCTGAGTCGGTTCATTTCCAAAGCTACTGATAAATGCATCCCATTCTTCGATGCCCTGAAAAAAGGAAAAAAGAACTTTGAATGGACTCCCGAATGCCAAAAGGCTTTTGAAGAGTTGATCCGTCATATGGAAACGCCTCCGATACTTTCTAGACCAAGCAATGGTGAGGATCTTCTTATATACTTGGCAGTATCATCTCATGCTCTAAGTGCAGCGCTGATACGGGAAGACAAAAGGATTCAACATCCAGTTTACTATATCAGCAAAAGACTCACTGGGGCAGAGCTGAATTACTCCAAGTTGGAAAAACTCGCCTATTGCCTACTAGTTGCATCGAGGAAACTGAGGCAATATTTCCAAGCTCATCCTATTAAAGTGCTCACTGATCAACCTCTAAAGCAAGTCCTATTTCGCCCAGAAACTTCGGGACGCCTTCTAAAATGGAACATTGAACTCAGTCAATATGACATCACTTATCATCCCCGAAAAGCAATCAACGGACAAGCTTTAGCTGATTTCATTGCAGAATTCACAGAGAAAGACAATGGTGAGGAAAAAGTGACCAATGATTCTCCAATCCAGTGGAAGATGTATGTTGATGGCGCAAGAAATGACTACTGTTCTGGAGCCGGAGTGGTACTTGAAACTCCTGAAGGTCGATCATTATGTTATGCACTAAGACTGGAATTTCCTTCAACAAACAATGAAGCAGAATATGAAGCTCTTATTGCAGGTCTGAAAATCGCTAAAGAGCTGAACATTCGAGCATTACAAATTTTCAGTGATTCTCAGCTTATTGTATGCCAAGTCAAGAAGGAATTTCAAGCAAAAGGTGGAAATCTGCCTTCCTACTTGTCAAAGGCTTGGGAACTCCTATGTGAACTCGATCACTATTCAATAAGCCACATTCCTCGGGAAGAGAATATGAAGGCAGATTCCCTCGCAAAGTATTCAAGTTCTGGTGAAGCTCAACTATTGGGATTGGTCCCTGTAGAAGTCCTTTCAGCGCCAAGTATAGACGAGATGGATATAGACTGGATTATGAATGTATCTCAAGAACGAGAGTCATGGATGACTCCAATACTGGATTACCTACTCAGGGGTTCTCTGCCAGAAAACTCGATAGAAAGACGAAAGCTACTAAGGAAGGCCTCTCGCTATGTAATTCAGGATGGCCGATTGTACAGACGGGGATTCTCAATGCCATTGCTTCGATGTGTATCCCGGGAAGAGTCCAAAACAATCCTAGCTGAAGTGCATGGAGGAGAATGTGGTGATCATTCAGGTGGTCAAACATTAGCAAAGAAAATTCTCCGATACGGATATTTTTGGCCAGAAATTAATCGGGATGCTGCAGATTACTCCCGAAAATGTGACAAGTGCCAAAGATATGCCAAAATTCCTAGAGCACCTTCTACCGAACTCACACAGATGGTCAGTCCATGGCCATTTGCAATTTGGGGAATGGATCTCATTGGGCCGCTACCAACTGCTAAATCAGGGATTAAATATGCTATTGTTGCAGTTGATTATTTTACTAAGTGGGCTGAAGCTGAACCATTGGCTACTATCACTTCTAAGAAAGTGATAAGCTTCGTGACCAAGAATATCATTTGCAGATACGGTGTGCCTCAGAAAATAATCACAGACAATGGTACTCAGTTTGAAAGTGAGGAATTCCAGGATTTTTGCAAACGATTCAAAATCCAGAAAAGCTTTTCGGCAGTAGCTCATCCGCAGGCAAACGGGCAAGTGGAAGCAGTGAACAAGATCATCAAATCAACCATCAAAAAGCAACTCGAAAGAGCAAAAGGTGGTTGGGTCGATAAACTACCACTTGCACTATGGGCATACAGAACTACTCACAGAACTGCAACTGGGCATACTCCTTTTTCGTTAGCATACGGATCGGAAGCAATGATCCCGGTTGAAACAGAGGTCCCTTCACATAGAAGAATCCATTTCAATCAAGCAGAAAATGAAAAGCTGCAACTTGAAGCGCTGGATCTCCTTGATGAAAAAAGAGATGAAGCTAACCTCAGAGTTGCAGCTCATCAGCAAAGGATAGCCAGACATTTCAATTCCAAAGTTCGTCAACGCAGCTTTGAAATTGGAGATCTAGTCCTGAAAAGAATTATGACCGCGACAGGTGTGTTTGGGCCAAATTGGGAAGGACCATATGTAATAGGTCAGAAGCTTCTCGACGGCACATTCAAGCTCACCACTGTTGATGGAGATCAAATTCCAAGGGCATGGAACAGCAACCACTTACGTCCATACTTTACTTGAAAATTTTGTTGAAACATTGCAAAAAGAATTATGAATGTATGATTCTTGTAATTGAAAGCAATTGTGAAACTGATGCAAGTAAATAATGAAAGAATATAAAGTGGATGTAGGCCCAATTTCATGGCCGAACCACTATAAATCTTGTGTTCCTTATTATCATTATATGTTTGCTTTGTTTTCGATATAAAAATACATAAAATGTATTGCTGAAATGTCGATTTAAATTTTTGCAGACAATGGAAATAAAACTTGCGCATAATAAGACCGAGCGATTCTCACCATCATTCAACAAACAAATTTCAAGTCACAAAGACCCCGAATTCAAATCCTATATAGGAAATACTTCAATTGAACGGCTAATGATTTCGATAGAAACGAGCCCTTGCTGATAAATTGAGATTGTTTGAACAAACAAACATCCAATTAGGAAGCTAGTGCCCGTTCTTACGAACTTGCCTGGCAATGAAGTACACTTCCTTGGATTAAACAAGCCACTTGTGAGAGAAAGGGGAATGAAAACTTGAAAAGAAAAAAAAGAGGATCGCTGAAAAGGCATAAGCAAGTGAACAGAGGAACAACCAAAGCTACCATCAGCGGCACAAGTCCTCTTCGGAGGCGCAACTCTTCGGAGGATAAAAGACCTCTAATGGGTCATACGCCACAAAAAAGAAAGTTCTCTACTCAACAAAAATGATTGGAGGAGTCATGACCCTCCAACCATGAGAGAGTAACTTCCAGGCGATGAAAACCCTCTTTGAGGCACATTTCACCAGGAGTTGAAGTGTTATAACCGCTCTTCGGGATTTCACTTCACCAGAGTTGAAATGTAAACAAAATAAAAGCCCTCTTCGGAGGCCCATTTCACCAGGAGTTGAAGTGTTATAACCGCTCTTCGGGATTTCACTTCACCAGAGTTGAAATGTAAACAAAATAAAAGCCCTCTTCGGAGGCCCATTTCACCAGGAGTTGAAGTGTTATAACCGCTCTTCGGGATTTCACTTCACCATAGTTGAAATGTAAACAAAATAAAAGCCCTCTTCGGAGGCACATTTCGCCAGGAGTTGAAGTGTAGCAACCGCTCTTCGGAATTTCACTTCACCAAAGTTGAAATGCAAAAACAAAGACCTTCTTGAAAGCCCACGTTTCACCAAGATTGAAATAAAACTTCCAAGTGTTGAAACGTGAAAAGGCTTTCTTCGAAGGCACAACTCTTTGGGGGTACACGTTTCACCGAGATTGAAATAAAACTTCCAAGTGTTGAAACGTAAAAAATCCCTCCTTAGAGGTACGACCCCCTCCCGGGGACACAATCAAGAAAAAGACCTCTTTGGAAGCACACGTTTCACCGAGATTGAAATAAAACTTCCAAGTGTTGAAACGTGAAAAGGCTTTCTTCGAAGGCACAACTCTTTGGGGGTACACGTTTCACCGAGATTGAAATAAAACTTCCAAGTGTTGAAACGTGGAAAATCCCTCCTCAGAGGTACAATTTTGTATAAAAAAAAAATCCTCATCAAAAGCGTACTTTAACTTTCAAATGGAAAATGATCGTAAAAAGAAAAGAAGTTAAAGTACCCTTCAGAGGTCCGCTTTACCACATAAAGGAATTCACTTGGTAAAATATGCACATGAGCAAAAGAAAAAAGTGATTTCTTCGAACGACAAAGCGTAAAAACTTATACGAAGGGAGTTGTACTCTATAAAAATTTTCTTTAAAGAATAAAATAATTATTCTTTAACAAATAAGAGTGCAAGTCCCCTCGAAGTATAAAATATTGTAGCAAGCTTAAGGTATGGGGGCAACATGGTATAGTAGCATAGCTGCATCAGTAAAGTAATACTCAAACAACATACCATAAGCCCGCTGCAATATTACATAAACAAACTTGTGCAAAAATAAATAGTAAATGCATTCTCAAATTCAAACAGAAGTTTGCACAAACGAAGAATCATTTTATTCAACTATAATGCAGATACAGGTTTCAAAATAAAAGCGGGGGCCGGTACCCGCACAACTCTCGGCCAGTTCATATAAAAGACAAAAAGCTAAAATCTTCACTTCTTCTTCCCTCCTTTGGACCCTTTACCCGGTCGAATGACCAGCTTTCCAGGCCGGCCAGTGGGTATAAGGGAAGTAGGAGAGGTAGGTGTAACCGGTTCAACTTCCGGCTCCTCTTCAGTGGTGGTGATTTTCTTCCCCCTCCTCTTTGATGTCCCACGCTTTTCTCTCCTTTGTGAGGAAGACTCACTCCCCGGAGTGACAAGTTTTGATAGAACAATGTCGTCAGAAGGAGTCCGTTCCGGGGATATGTCACCTCCCTCAGGTCTCTCATCTTTCTGCTCTTGCGAAGCGATGGGATCATCCAAGCCGTGAAGAGCCTCTATTTGTTCCTCCTGTGATCCAGGTTGCGAGGCAGAAGGAGGCACCGCCTGAAGAGATGAAGGAAGGATGACCGGAGGAGTAGAAGTTTGAGCAGTGCTTGGTATTTCTCTACAGAAGAAAAAAGGTTAAAGTCAGTAAAGAGAGGAGATGAAGGCTCGTCAAGGTTGAGAAAATAGCCAAGGAGCTCGTGAAACTCATGCGAAATAAACGAGTAACCCGCTTGAGCAGAATTGACAGTAGCGAGATTAACAGTGAAGTTACCTGGAGAAGCTGGTTTCCTGATATCGACTTCATAAGCTTGCGCATCAGCGCTCTCTTCACCCTCGTCTCCGCCTTGTGTGCTTGTAATATCAGCAGTAACTTTGGTGGGAGATGCGAGATGGGAACTGGAACCAATAATGTCGACTTCAGACGAAGAAGGTGGCTGGACTAGAGTAGTTGAAGTGGTTTTCCCCAGCTGGTCCCCTTCCGTCACTTCGGTTCTTAGTTTGGCAAGTTGTTCCTTTCCCCTGGCGAGAGCAGCGCGAGCGTCTTCATCAAAGTAATGCCTTTCCAGGGCTGACTCGTCATAACCAGCACCTTCAGCACCAAGCATATCGAGGGCGGCCTCCCACACTTCAGCTAAAGTGATTTCATACTTAGGACCGAGAAAAGCGAGGCTTCCGCGCCCCAAGACGCTATGCAAGTAGAAGTCGAATAATGTTGAGCCGAAGCTGTTTTTGGTCGCCTCATGAGATTCTTCGGCTGCGATTTTGCCGGCGACAGCCTCATCGCGCTCCCTTTCAGTTTTGGCAAGCTGAAGCTTAAGCATTTGTATCTCCGCCTCCTGGGAGTTGTTTTTCTTTTGAAGCTCAGCAATATCAGAGACATAGCCGTCACTGATTCTTTTTTGTGCTTCAAGCCTGTCCTCAGCGTCCCTCTGACTGGCATGAGCATCTCTAACTTGTCTGAGAAGCACTTCTTCTTTTTGAGAGTATGAAGTAGAGGAAGCAGCAAGCTCATCTTCCAACTTCTCAACCTTTGCTTCGAGCTCCTCGTTGTAGGAAGTAATGCTCCTCATTTCGGTGTCGTGCTGCTCAAGGACCTTTTGCCACTCAGCCTTATCATTTTCCATGGTGAGCATGGCCTCTAAGTTGGCACGGTTAACTCTTTGAAGCTCATCAACAAGCTTCTGCCAGTTTGACATCCTCTCGATATCGAGCTTGACTGCATCAAGATTGCGCAACATAGCAGACTTGTCGATGGGGACCAAGTCTAGGTCGAATCTCACACCCTTTAAGCACCATTGTGGAAAACGACTTTGTAAAGTGGCTGGGCCAGGTCCCACTTGAAATTTAGGCCTGCTTATTATTGTCTGGATGTCCTCCTTCCCAAGAGCAGGAGAGTCAGAAGTAATGTCAAGAGGGGCAGGGGCAGGGGCAGTAGGCTTTTCGGGAATAGTGGAAACATGTCTCTCACCATATCGGGCTCGTTTGCCTGAATCTTCAGCTACATGACCTTTTCCTCGGTCGTCGTGAGATTTCCTTTTGTGAGAGTCATCACTCCTCTGCAGAGAATCATGGTGCTCATCCCTATCCCTTCTGTCATAACGCTCTTCTGCATCCCTCCTTTCACGAGCCTTTCGAGCAGCCCTCTCTTCGTCAGACTCTCTATAGGAGGGAAAGTAACGCCGATAATCATATTGGCCACGCCCCCCGTAGCGTTGGAAATCCTGATAATATGATCCGCCGCGTGTCATTGAAGAATCTGAAATAAGAAAAGATAAGCTTTAGAAATCTTTAAAGTATAAGAAGATAAGTTCATAAATGTGCTGGAAAATCCTAAGTGTTGTGTGATGTGCAAGCTACACGCATTAAGCTACAAACCACTCTTTGGTGCAGAGGTGATGATAGCTTGGGTATGAGGAGTTGATGTTTGTGATGGTGTTTGTCGAAGAAGAGACGTCGCCTCAATTACAGGAGAGATAGTTTTAGATACGTCATCTCTAAAAAGCTCCTGCGAAGTCACTATTATGTCGCTCAACCCCTCATAAACATCGTCACCATCATGCTTGGTGGGACTTGTTTTCTCAATTCCTACATCAGCTAATCCCCCGAGAGGCCGTGAAGGTTCTTCTTCTTCCTCGATCGGGGCAAGCACCGTCTTACTAGATGACCCCATAATGTCGGTAGGAGTGGAACACTTCACCAATGAAGCTTCAATATTAGACTCTCTTGATGTGAGTTGTTCGACAGTAACCGGGGCGTCAGGAGTTTTCATCGGAGAATCGGGAACTTCTGTTGGAACTTCATGAGCATGCGTAGAACGAGAAGCGTGTAGAAGCCCGTATTGGTGTAAAAATTCATCCTTCAGCAGAAATTTTATGCTCCTTTCTTCCGCAGCCACGGCACTCAACCTCTCAAAAACTTGTTTATGAATCGGATCTCTAGAAGGGAGAGGAAGTGCTAAAAAGAGCAAAGAATGAAGTTAGCAACTGAAAGTTCGGATCTCGAAAAAAGTTTCAAAAACGAAAAAATGGAAACACTAGTCTTACTTCCTATTCTCCAGATGGCATAAAACCCTGGAGGACAGCGAGCAAAGAAAAACTGGTTCAAAAATCCATGAACACTTTCAGTGAGATCGGAAAGGAGCTTGCGGTTTCTAGCACTTCTCACAATAATGAGTGAAGGATGATCTTTACTCTTTGTAAACGAGCACAGATAACGAATTTCTTCAAAACTCGGTAGGCGATCAAGAGTTCTTCTAAACAAAACACACAACCCCATCAAGATGGCATAACCATTAGGATGAAGTTGAAATGGAGAGATTGTCAACCGGAGAAGAAGAGTTCGAAGGAAGTCATTAAAAGGAGGAATCGCCCCACTTAAGCACATGTGGCGGTTGACTGCAACGAAACCATAGGGAGGATTATCAGCAGTATCATTTGACCCAGGGAATAGGACATCATTTTCAGCAAAGCCAAATTGAGTGCGCAGCTGAATAAATGTTCTCAAAGATAGAATAGTCGAAGTTCTTTCCGGAGGATTCTCTATCGGAACTGTTGTCGGGAAAGTTTCTTCTTCTTGAGTTACCACTTCTTCTTCTCGATGGGAAGTCATTCTACATAAACAACTGGGTATTCAAACATGAAGGTGCACGTTTCCTAAAGTGTGTGAAGTGTTGTGTAGAATCAATCAAGCGGTAAACAAATATAACTGGAATAAAAACTAGCAAACATTTGTTAGTTATGAAATTCAGGGATTATTGTTTTAAGCCTAAATATGCAAGTAAGATGTTGGTGCAGACAAATCAGTTCAGATTGTTGATACTTTGCACTAATGCTTAACCCTAATTGATTGATTCGCAAACATTTCATGCAATATAATTAAGTTGTTTGTTTTGTCTTGACTAATCTGTCATCTGACGTGGGCAGTTAATGGCAGTATTTTCGCCTTGGTTCTCTTTGTTTGTTATTTTTAGCAGGTTAGCAGCTTATAAGTTAATGCGGCATAATACAAGGAGATTCAGGCAAGTTTAAAGTTCAAAAATTCAGACAATTTAGTTCGGTAACTCAAGGCAAATGCTCAAAGTAGGCCTATGCTCCTAAATGATAACACGTCTGAAGCTCAAGTATTAAGTCGGCTACGATCTAGGAGTCTTTCACGCGTTAAGGCTAAGTTCCTGGGTCTTTAAGTCGGTAGTCCTCTAGGTCGTAAAGGAGTAAAAGAGAGGAAGGCTCTGGTTCAAGAAGTGGTGCGAAATTCTCCAAGTGTTAACTCGGCCGCGGTTTAAAGGCTTAACTCGGCCGCGGTTTAAAGGATTAACTCGGCCACAGTTTCAAGGCTTGGATCGGCAGAAGGTAAAGTCGGTAAATCTCCCTCAAGTGATAGCACGGCCGCGATTTAAGGATTGGGTCAGCCAAAAGCCAAGCCTCCCAAGGTCACCAGGTCACATCTAAATCAATACCTCGCCACGCTCAACCCGTTAACCCATTAGCCACTCTCTCAACCAAAAAATTCCCACTTCAATTATACTATTTCATGCATTCAGATCATCCAAGACACCAATTCGAAACCTCTGCTAAGTCAACGCCTGGCAAACCTAGCACAAATTAAAATCGTCTAGCCTAAAGTAGTAAACCATCTTCATCATGTCACTAATCATTTAAAGCCAAATCGAGCAACCTAAGGTTCACCAACCATAATTGTAACGGAATTCATGATGAAGCATCGTACGAAGAGGCGGTTTGATTTTGGGAGACGGAATTCATGAATCAACGATAATCTATGATCAGGGAAGAGGAATGTTTACTTACACAGTGGATAACGGAGGTTGTCAGTAGTTAATTGATCGAGATCGCCTTTGAAAGCTTAAAGATGAGACAATGGCAGGAACGGTTCAGGAGATAAGCAATGAGAAGAGTGAAATAGGAGGAACGACTTAAGCTTTTATATCAGGAGGCACTGGAACTTAAATCGGCGCAACCGGGTTATGATAAGTCGAAGCACACGACTTACGACTTAAGCGTGTGCTTCGAGGGGCAAATGTTAACCCCGTTTCGCCCACGAGTTAAGAAGCCCACGAGTTAAGGAGCTAACGACCTAGCAAGATAAGACTCGGAAAAGATACCGACTTAAGGTTCAACAGGGGATGCCGACCTAAGGCATAAGGGAGCCCGACCTAACGGCTTGAGAAGCATGCCGACTTAAGACTCAAAAAGGGCTACCGACTTAAGAGAGATGCCGATCCAGTGATCTGATGAATGTGCCAACATGAGACTTAAGGCCTCCGCGACTCAAGAGACCTACGACTTAAAAGGTGAACTGACCCAACAACCTTAACTCATTGCCGACTTAAAACGAATGACGACTCAATGGTTGCCGATTTAATAACTCAGAAGGGACAGCGACTCAAGGTACTTTGCGACTCAAATACCTTTACAAAAGTTTCCGACCTAAGGCTTTAAATGGATAACGACCTAATGCCTTAAGGAGTACCGACTTAGGAAGTCTACCGACCTAAATTGAGTGTTGATCTAATTACCTAAGGAAGCCGCCGACCTAATTGATCAGGACTTGGAAAGGTGCACGACCTATACTTAAGTCGGCAACCGACTTAACAACGTATGCTAAGCCGTCCACGACCTAAAGGCTACTAAAATGCAAGTCCGATGCCGTGTTATGGAGATAATGCTATGTTGACTCGGGGGCGACCTAGGTGAAACCGTAGAAGGGCCAGGTGACTCGGCCGCGACTTGCCTTAAGCCGGCCACAACCTAGCTTATCTCGGCGACGACTTAAGGCAGATGGTATGAGTTCAGGCAAGCTTGCTTCCATTAAGCCATGGACTTGGCTCGGTGAATCGGCCACGACATATGGTAAGTCGGCCACGGCTTATACTAAGTCGGCCGCGACTTAGAACTTGGAAATAAATTCTGCCCAGAAAATCACGCCTATAAATACAGCACTAACTCCAACTAGAAAGGGACTTTTGGCACATTCTCTTCAAGCGCTGATACTCTGCTGCATTCCAAACCAATTCAACACTTGAAGCTCTTGAGACACTAGGAACACTACATACAACTTCAAAGTCTTGAGACACATTCGAAGACTCTCATTTCCATTGAAGTTTAAGCTACTTGTTCTAAGTCTTTTGTAATTCAAAGTGTATTGTACTTGAGAAGATTTGTATCAACTTGTAACGTGATCATCAATAAAAGTACTTAAAGTGGACGTAGGCTATACCCATAAGCCGAACCACTATAAAATTGCTGTTGTTTACTGCTTTTCCGCTATTACTTGCTTGTAATTCTTTCCCGATCTATCGGGTGGTGCTTTCACAACTACACTTCACACACCGGGGTGTTAGCGTCCAAATTTAAGCGTTAACAGCGTCTATCAGTTCCATTTTCCACTTTGAATCATTTATTTACCTATTCCTTTTCTGTACTTACACGTTATCAAATAAATAAAGTATATGTTTATAATCAAGCTTTCATCTTCCCGGATCCAATTCATGTTGTTGAAAACTTTTGCATCCTCTTCCCCTGTTTCAACCCAAAGGACGTGCAAACCATCCTTTTTCCCTGATGCCATCTCCAACCATTTGTTCCTCCTCCTCTTCTTCTAATGCGGCAGGTGAGTAATATAAAAGTTAGAACTATATTTTTTCTTTTTTTCTTTTTTTTTTCAATTTTTTTACAGTTAATACAAGGCATGTCTATATGAAAGTATTATATAATTTTCTATATTCAAAAATATATTTTCTTTGTATGTTTTAAAGTGATTTTTGTTTGTATATATATATTTCATATGGGACAGAGAATATATATGTACATGTTTTGTATTATAATAGTATATAAGTTGATATTATATGTTGTTTTAAGTATTATATAGATTACTGTATTTCATTTGCAGTAATATATATAGGGATAAAGTACTATTTATTTGAGATTCAATTGTTTATATCCTACTTACTTACAAATTTTAATGGTATATGTATGATTTTATATTATTCGTTTATGTATAAGTTTACAACCGTGTATAGGTGTAATTATATACTTTAGCCATAAAATTTCTAAGTATATATACATTGGTTTGTACTGATTTATAGTATTGATTCTTATAAAATATATACGTACGTGGTTTACAAAGTCTTAGGATTTAACAGTTCTGTTACATATGTTATATTGTTTTATATAAAATAATGAAACTGTTATGTTAGCGTTTGTAGCTTTCTTTGTTACAGTAATATATAAAGTTATTTTGAAAAGTGGTCTCATCATTTTTCTTTAAACTTGTATATGTTTATGTATATTTCTATATAAAAGTTACAACATTTATTTCAAATTTTATTATATTTGAATTTAGTACATGTGTTTAATACAAACCAATGATTTTTCTTACATACATATTTTGTTTTGATATTTGACTTAAAAAGAAGTATTAATTTAATAAGAAAATAATAATGTTATATTTTCAATTTATGTCAATCTGATTTGGATTTGTTCTCGTAAAATTCTGTTGTCAACTCTATCCATCGAATTCGTGCCAATCCTACTTTGCTTTGAAACTTGTGCTTGGATTCGTAATTTATCCCACTTTCGTTCATCTCTAGCCTCGAAAGGTGAGAAATCACTCACGATTAACGTTCTTTTATTTACTAAATTTGATTTCAATTGAAATGACAATTGAAATATGAGGCTGTAGTTATTTATATTGTTATATATGCTATTATCTATAACTGTTCACTTATGGGATATGACACCATATCCTATTGTTTATATTTGTTTTGATGATATATGCAAGTTTTTATTATTATTTTCATATCTGTCATCACTCTGCAAGTTCCCTGTTAGTATAGAAATCTTTATGGGTTGAAATGATACATACCCGAACGGACTTTAGAATAGGTGATAAACCCAAGCGATTTTCATTTAATTGAATATGGGATTACGGGTTGAAATGATATCCAACCGTATATATTTAGTGTACGGGTTGAAATGATAAATATCTGTAGCACTTGACTATATGATAGGAAATATATACAGACACTGTTAGTCCATATAAATATTTTGAAAATAAATTTCTACAGTTGAAAAGAAATATATAAGATTTAATAAATATTGGTTCTTAAAATATTATATATATATAAATGGAAATTTTGTATATAGATTTAATAATATTATTATTGAGATTAATTTCATCCATATAATATGTTTGAGTATTATTTAAGATTTATATTTCAAAATTTACCGTTGTAAAAAGTTGAATAACTAAGATTGGGAGATAAAATTGGGTTTATTAAAAATGGTATTTTAAATAAGGATTTATTTAATTAAATCGATTGAAATTATTGAATGAAAAATTTAAAGGTGTGATTTTGTAACTGGATTTTTGATTAGTGATTTAATGAATATGTCACGTTTAATAAAATTAAAGAAAATATTGAGTAAAATGTAATTTAAGGTTACTTAAATGATATTGAATCTAATAAGGGAGTATTTCAAGACTAAATAATAATGAGGTTAAATCGAGATCTATATGAAACTGTTATATAGAACATTTAAAACCTTGAACTATATTGGAATTTAAATGGTTTTTGTTGAGATTCGGATCTGTATTGAAATCAACGTAGTTGAATTTGTTATTTAGCAACTAAATTGAATTAAAGTGAAATTTAGGTTGAACCAAATTTGAATTTATTATTTAAAAAACTAAATTGAATAAAAATTTAGTTGAAACGTGAATACTTAAAGTTTTGAAATATATTGAAATATAAAGGGGTATTTTTATGATTACAAATTCGAATTTGGGATCGATAAATTGAAGGTTTATTTTAGGAATTGAGTTGAATTTAAATTGATAAATTGAGATTGAATTTAATTTAAATGGGAAGGTCGGATTGATGTTGGAACGATTTGTTAAGTTGAGGGAATTGAAAATACTTTATTGTATTAATTATTTAATATATATAAATACTATTTGGGGAAATATAGAGATGTTTAAAGTGAAAATGATATTTGGTTTTGAAGTATAAATTAAGCTAAAATGACCACAGTGTTATTGTGTATATTTCTACCTTGTAGATAGTTCCATAGACGCTTAGAGGATGGTTATCCCAAACATCCTTTAAGTTATTTGTATTTCGATTGATATTTCACTTGAGTTGGATTCATTGATATAAAAATGTTAATCCTGACTCGAGTGTTTTGTGTTTTGCTTTACGCTCGGGTCAGACTGAGTGATACAGCATTAGAGACTCACCATTGGAATTCGGAGTTTCATTTGGAGATCCAACCATCGATTCAGATTCCAGCCTTCTAGTCGAATGGTTCAGAGAAGTCATTTGTTGCATTGGAGACTTTACTGCATTTGAACTATTCGGTTGTATTTTATTTCTAACTCTGATGTATATAGTAGCTTCATGAACTACTATTCTTTATCTATTCCGCTGCTTTATATTACTCTGTGATCTGTGATTGATTTATTTATTGTATATTTTAAGTTTTGCCAAATTTTAATTAACAATTCGGTATTTTGAATTATTCAAGTCGGATATGTATGGTTTTATTGTCGATTTCGATGGTCCAAAATAGCAGGTCGTTACAGTAAGTTAGCAGCTTTTCTTTTCGTTTCTTTTTTTAAGCTATTATATGATAAGCTGCTCATATCTTATAAATTTATGCATTTATATGTCAGGTTACATTATTTTATGCTTTATTAATCTGCAGCTTTAAACAGTTTAATATATGTTTTGGGCAATATTGAATTTTTTTGTATTGGTTTAAAAAATAGTGTGTATCTTTAGATATTTTGATTTTGAGAACATAGGTTTTAAGGAATAATGATTTTATAATAGAATATATATGGACCTTATTATATATGTTTTTAAAATTTGATATTGATTTTTATGTGTGTATATATTTATATGCATATGTTTCATTTTTAATATGCGTTTTCAAATTTAATATTGATTTTGAAATATAATATGTATTTAAGTGATAAATATGTTTATATACTAGTTTATATACTAGTTCATATATCTTGAGTCTAGTTTCGTATATTTATAGAGATTTGTTTTATAGATGTTTAAATTAATACTGATTTTTGAAAATATATTATAAAGATTATTATTTTATTTCACTTTAATATGAGTAAATATTAGATTTTTAAAATTTGTACATATTCGTCTCTATCGATTTTCAAATTCCAACCTAGCTTTGCTTTGTTCATAGACTTCGTATTCATCGTGCTTTGCTATTGGTTTCGCCGCGGTCCAAAATTTGAATGCATCAGTTGGTTGCTTTGATCTGTTGCTTATCCTTGTGCTTTTCATGTTCTCTCTAGCCTTGGTAGTGATCACTCACTCTCGATTAACATTCTTACATAAATATGATTTCGCTTGAAACGACAATTAAAATTTGCTGTTAAATTTGAATTGCTAGTTATTTAATTGTTAAATATGATATGTCATTATCTGTAATTATTCACCTACGATATTTGACACCATAATTTGTTATTTATATTATAATCAAATTTGTTACTAATGATATAACCCTGTTGTTGATATGTTATATTATTATCAAATTTGTTCTCACTCTGCAAGTTTCCTGTTAATTTAGAATTCCATATGGGTTAAAATGATACATACCCAAACGATATTATAGATTAGGGGAAAATTGTTATGGGTCGAAATGATAAACCTAAGTGATTTTCATTGACTTTGAATTAATTGCAGATTCAAATGATAAATATCTATATCACTTGAACATAGGATAAAAAATTATATAAGGACGCCGTTGATCTATATTTTGAAAATGATTTCCAAGGTTTTGAAAGGAAATATGTGGGTTTTAATAAATATTGATTTTCAAAATATAGTATGTATAAATGTTATTTTATATATGTCTAAACTTTTGATTTATAAAATTTTATGTTTTGGAAATTATAAATTGATAAGTTAGTTTTTAAAATATAACTTTTAAGATTTTACTTATAATTTTATTATTTTTAAAAAAATATATAAAAATAGATTTAATATAAAAATAAATTTAATAATAAGATTAATTTAATAAATTTGATTTAATTAGTATATAATATGTTTAAGTATTTACTTAAATTTATACTAATATTTTAAAAATAATTTTAATAACTTTAATAATATAGGTTGGGAAGATAAATTAATGTTGATCGGGAATTTAAATTAGTTAATAATTGAATTAAATAAAATTGATATGAAATTACTGATTTTTTAAGATTTTGGAAGATATTATTTTATAAATTTATATGGAAGAAAAAGTGATTAAATGAATATTCTTAATTTAAAAAAAAAATTGAGATTGGACATTTAAAATTGATTTAAATTTATAAACGGGATTCTTATAAATTGTTATTAAAACGATTGAGTGAGTACTTTCCGATTTGAATAAAATTAAAGTTAAATGTTGAAATATAAATGAAATTTATATTGTAGACATTTGAATGTTTAAACTTGAATTTTATTAAAATTGAAGTGATAGTACAAACTTGGAATTGAAATCCATATAAATTGAAATGGCTTATTGAGAATTTGAATTGAATCTTTGACCTTTAAATTTAAATGGTTAAACTGGAATTGATTTAAATTGAATTCCGGAATTTAAGATGATTTGAATTGACTTGCGAAATTGGAGGAAACTATTTTTATTATATAAAGTATTTTTATTTTTTAAACTATTTTATTATCTAAATTTTTCTAATATATAAACTATTTCAATTTATAACTATTTTAATATATATACTACTTTCAACATCTAAACTATTTGAAGCAAAAGTGTTATGATTTCAAAAGTGTTATGATTTCAAAAGTGTTATAAATTTTGAAAGTGTTACGGTTATGGAAATGAATATTTTTAAAGTGAGTAATGGTATCAAATTGATATGGTTTGAAATGAATATGAGAATTTGACACGAAGTATGAACTATTTGAAATCAATGACAAAAGTGTGAAATAAGGGTTTCGTTGTTAAAGAGACCAGGATCAGATATTGTAATACTCTCTGCCAATACCGAAAACCACTTTAACAACTGTGTACGTGGTGGAGATTCCAGAATGAAAGAGGATGGTTTGGCGACGTTTCTGTATGGTATTTACGGAGCCCTGACTCCCGTGAGTCAGCTTGATGCGGTCAAAACAGGATCCACATTGGGCCAAGTGAGGTAATTCCTTCTATTGGACACATTTCTTTGATACCATTCTATTACTTTGTGATTTGATTGGGTGCACCTTTGATTTTGGAGTGTGTCACGAGGCGGGCGGTAGTAGCTGCCATGCGTTACCACCAGTCCGGATACGCAAACGGTATATCTAACCTAGCAATCCCTCGAGTGCCTTTTCGCATGCCGTATCACGCCTTCTACAAGTTTGTTTTATACCGTACCTATGTGGTGTCCTCTGGATAATCCTCCAGTTTATGGAGGAGCGTACGGGTTGTATAGACTATGAGAATATTGTGTTAAGGGGGATATGGGTAACGCCTTAATGCTATTTTAGTACTTTTACTTAACTATAGACATATTATAATAGCATATATTACTACATAGTAGATAGTTCCACGGATCCATAGAGGATGGGTATCGAAAACATCCTTTAAGTTACTTGCAATTCAGTTGACATTTCACATGAGTTGAATTTACTATATATGAATGTTAATCCTGACTCGAGTGTTTTGTATTTTGCTTTATGCTCGGGTCAGACTGAGTGTCACAGCATTTGAGACTCACCTTTGGAAATTGGAGCTTTATTTGAAGATCTATCTGTCTAGCTTTCACTTGTTTCAGTTATTCCAGTTATTTATGTTCAGACTCGTCAACTACTTTCGTATTTGAGACTACTCTGTATTTGAGATATTCTGTTATTATTTATTTCAAACTCAGATGATTTATAGTAGCTTTATGAACTATTATTTATCTATTCCGCTGCTTATTCTTATATTACTCTATGTCTGTGATTCTATGATTGATTTTATTTACTGTATATGCCGAGTTTTGCCAAATATAAAATTAACAATCTATTATTTTGAGCAATTCAAGTCTGGCATGTGTGGATGTAAATGGTTCGAAATAGCGTGTCATTACAGCTGTAGTATACAATGTTTATATATAACTTAAGTAATTATCGTATGAAATGGTTCATAAGCGAATTGACATGAGATGAAATGTCGTTAACATAAATTGAAATTAAAGTGAACGAAAGAAAAGGGAATGAGCATAAAGTGAATGTTAATAATTGAATGAGAAAATATCGATGTTAATAAGAAATGAAAGGGTATAAATATATTGTTCATATTTAAAAATGAAAATTGGTACGATGGTAAATAAATTAGATGAATATTATTGTGGATGGTCTCTCTTGTTACATTGGTTACATTTGCATATAGTTATTGTATATTCTATATGTTATATATTGATATTGCCTTCTATAAACATATTATCATTGGTTGTTGAGTGGTTAGTAGGTGCGGACGGCAAGTGCTTCGCATTTGTAGCCCACTTTCGCGTCATATGGGTTGTATATGCTTGCCATTACTAAAACAAGGTACATATCTCAGATTACATACCTTATTTTTTTCCTACGAGATGCCTCATCTTCGAAGACGAGATGTATATTTGTGATAATATATATATATATATATATATATATATATATATATATTGTAAAAAGTTTCCATCGAGCCGCGCAAAGCAGACATTGGCAAAAAAATTGTAAATTTAAGAGTTAGAAAATTTTTGAGAATTTTGAAAGGTAAATTTTTGATAACTAAAAGTTTGATGTTATGTTACAACTTGGAATGGATGAATGGATGGCATTATTCAGAAACTATGAAGCGAATTTTAAAAGGTTTAGAAATTTTAGAATCTACTGCAACTAATTGGGTTTGAAAAGTCAATGGGTTTGGGCATTTTTCTTACCTTGAAAATTTCGGGGACGAAATTCTTTTATGGGGAGAAGAAGTAATGACTCAGAATTTCAGTTATTTGGATTTGGAATATTTAAATGATTTGAAATTTTGAAAAGTTAATTTCATAAGTTAAATAACTTGAATTTCAAATATAGCGATTTATTTTATAATTAAATTTGTTGAATTTAATATTTAGGAATATTTAAACTAATTGAATCTTTAACATAATATGAATAAGAATGGTTTCAAAAGTTGATTTAAATTCTATTTGAATAAGAATGGAGATAGTAAACTTTTAATTTAGATTTAAAAGTGATTAATTTTATATTTATAATAATTCGTTTTTATTACAATATACCAAATAGCCTTCTAGGGCACTGCCTTTGATTTCGATGAAACCGATTTCATCGGATCCGTAAGAATGAATTATTATGTGTCATCGAGTTTCGTGACGATTGGGTGTATTTTTTGGTCATGCAAGATCGAAACGCGTAGAAATTAATTAAAGGAAATTAATTTAATATAATTGGGTTTGAAAAGCTATCTTCTGCATATGATCGAATTAAGCCTCGAGAGTAGTTCCATTTTGTTTGGGATAGGGGTATAACATATAGAACGCCAGGCGGCACACTTCATTAAGAGTTCGAAATTTTAGCAAGTGAATAGTTCTATGAAAATAGGTTATTAAAGTACTTGAAATATTTTCATTTACAAACCATCAACTTTATAAACCATAGCCTCCATTAAAAATAAAGCTCGATCCAATGGGCTTGAATTGCATTGGAGTAACAGCCCAAAAGATTTTAGACTTCGAAAATCGACACTAATACGTCCACTTTATAGAGTGTCGAGCAAACGAGTGTCGGAAATCCTATATTGTTAGGGTTAAGAAGAAAAGGAGGTAGAAGAAGAAATAGAAAACAACAGCACATAATCTCGCAGTTGCCGCGGAACAAAATATAATATGAAATAACAGCATTCATACAAAGAAAAGCTGTAATTGTCAATGTATACAAGATATCAAGGCAAAAAACGTGGACAGTTATAATAACTTTTCCTCAACTACTCTCCATATGGTCTATAATACACGGCGGAATATAATCAATATGTCTCTGCCGTCCGGCTCGTCTCCTGAGCTCCAGAACGTCATAACCTAAAAATCTGTAATACTTGGTCTGACCCGAGTATTACAATAAAGTAACACCCGAGTCAGGCTGGAAACCAACGTGAGTAAACCCTTATAATATGAAATACATAAGTTATGAAACTTCTTTGAAAATCAGGGTAACTCGTCCAACATTACGAGTTCTTATCCTGTTATAACCAACACTTGTTGTGACGACCCTTAATTTTCGAGCACTTGAAATCGGGATATTTAATTGATTTTAAGTATTCAGTAGGGTAATTTCAACCTGAATTACGAATATCACGATTTATTGGATAATTAAATTATTGAATTAAATAATTTGGAGTGGAATAAAATATGAAAACTGAGATTTTAAGCCTGTTAAAAATAATTTGAAGGCTTGTAAAATTTATATTAATAACACTGAAGATAATAGAAGTTCTAAAATTGAATTTAATAGTGATTTGTTCAGATTTGAAATTTTATCGTTTAAATCGAATTTAAAAATAGTCTTCCGAGGCACAGTCTCGAAATTCGACGAAGCCAGTTCCATTGGGTCCGTAATTTTAAATTATTATCAGATTTCAAATTTCATAGGGTTTGGAGTTGTTATGTGAGCATACGTGATATAAACGCGCTAAAATTTTAAATATATATAAATTGATTTGACATCCCACAAATATCCTTCTTCACATCAGCAGACCTAAGAGCCACCCTGTAACAACCCCCATATTTATCGAGTTTATATTTAAATATTTTATTTAAATATTATATCGTTAATCGGATTTTAGTCCGAAAAGCTACTTTTTGCAAACGGGCAAATTAGGACTCGAGACCACTTCCATTGAGTTCGAAATGCCGTTTACAACTTTTTTAAGTATAAACATCGATAGGTTTGGAGTTAGTGAAATTTCACTAACTTTTCCCGCTTTGGACTTTGGGTTAGTTTAGCCTATTAAGCCCAAGTTCCAACCCCCTTCTCCTCACTCTTCATAAATTCCTAACTAACTTGAAATTTGCATTAATGGTGAAGAGAATGGGAAATTAAAACTCTAAGCTCAAATTTAATTGCTAATCCAACATTCAACTCCAAATTCAAGTAGAAGATATTGGATTCAAACTTTGGATTGCATCTCCATTGGCTTCTAGCTTCATCTTCATCCATTTTAGTGAAAAGGTGAGATTTTTATCTCACACTCTTGCTTATAACTATCTTGGACTGTTGGGAATGGTTCGCTATCACTTTAACATGCACATTTGCATTTGGTTTGGATTGGATTGGCGAAAAACTCCACTTTTTAGTGTTTTTGGTGAATTTCCAGCCTTAGGTCTCTCTGGACCCTTAGGTCGCTCGGGTTCGTAGCTTGCACGCGTGGAAAAGTCGCCTGAATGTTAGGTCGTAGGCCGCTCGCGAGTTAACCCTTAAGCCGAAGGTCGTTCGCGAGTTAAGCCTTAGGTCGTTTGGCCTTTATGACGTTAGGTCGCTCGCGTGTTAAAACTTTAGGTCGCGCTGGCCTTAAGTCGTAGGTCGTCTTCGACCTAATATTGCCTCTGCTATTTCATTAGGTCGTAGGTCGTGAGTCTCCTAGGTCGTAGGTCGCTCGGTTCTACTTCTGTCCCTAAGTCGCGTAACCCCATCACCTTTAGGTCGTTAGGCCTTTATGTCGTTAGGTCATTACACCTATAACCCGTTAAGTCGCGAGTACCTTTAGGTCGTGAACCCCATTAGGTCGCAAACCTCTTTAGGTCGTCTGTCCCTTAAGCAGTTAGGTCGTTCGACCTGTGATGCCTTAGGTCGTTTGACCCGTGTTACGTTAGGTCGCGTAACCCCTTAGGTCGCTTGACCTTGTTTCCTGTTAGGTCGCGTGACCTTGTTTTTCTTAGATCGTGAACCTAATTAGGTCGCTCACCCTTAGCTCGCGTACCTTCTTAGGTCGCGCACCCCTTAGGTCGTTAGACCTCATTTTTGTTTTAGGTCGTAGGCCGCTTGTCTTCACTAGGTCGATCCTATCCTCCCTTAGGTCTTCACTAGGTCGAACCCCGTAGCAGGGGCGTTGCCCCCGCACCCCCACCTTGGGGGGTTGCCACCCCCCTGGACCCCCCCTCCGTAGGGGATCTTATCTGAAAAACATTCAACAGAACTTGCTTTTTTGAGATGCTGAGTTGACCATTCTTCGAGACAACTTTAGAAATATGAAGGTTTCAATACTAGTAGTAAATATCAAAACTTTTTCATCAAAATGATTTCAACTTTATTTTCAATACCAAACTCGTTTATAAAACCGTTTTCCAGTCTATTAGTATATACAAACCTTTACCTCACTCGGATGAGAAATCTAATTAAACGGCCTAGTAAAACAAGTGGTACGAAACGCTTGCGTTTGCTTCGTCGGTTAATTCTTGGACTTGTTCGATTGAACCTCTTGTGACAATTTTCTAGTGAAGATTTACAGTTTGTTCGTAAATATTTAAGTTAAGCAAGTGGTTATGGGACATGAAGCTAAACTTTTATATTTACTAGCTTAGTGTAATTGACACTTCTCGTTGATCATGACGATCATTCTTATGATTTAGACTAGCAATTGTGCGATGTCTCTTTTTTGCTTGGTTAGACTAGACACCACTTGTGTGATTTCATTCACACATACCTTTTTACCTTCTTGGTTAGTCCAGACACCACTTGTTTGATTTCACTCACACATACGTTTTTGTTTGCGAGGTTAGACTAGACACCACTTGTGTGATTTCACTCACATATACCTTTTTGATTTTTGGTTAGTCTAGACCTCATCTGTGTGATTTCGACTCACACATATGGGGTAGCTCCCCATGGTCTTCGGACCGTCATGTGATAGGCCTCTTTCTTTTTCATGATTTTCTGGATTTCTTGTGTTGATTTCTGGAATTTATGTCATTGACTTGTTATGAGTACAAGTTTTGGGTATGATACCCTTTTGGATCTTTGAGAAGATTCTTGTGATATTGATTAATCTCTTGTTGATTATCATTTACATACTTATAGTAGTATGATGTTATGGATATTATTCGCATATGCCATTTCTCTTGTTTTATATAATGTCGTCTGATATTTATAGCTAGACTGATCCGTTTATTATTTTCTTATAAATAATACTCGGGTCAGACCGAGATGTTACAGGTGCCTCTGCTTGACTTCTCCCCCAGTGATTCACTACACAGACTTTTGGCTATTTGTTTAGATTAGCAGTTTTTGTTGTATACACTTGAGATATAGACTCATAGTTGTATTCTTTTAGTATAGCACGTATTGCTATTCTTTTGTATTATTGTGGATCTTTTTGACCACTACTCTGATGTACACTTTCATGTGTTAGTTATATATTCATATCTTCTTCCGCCCTTGTGATATGGATGTCTGTGACTAATTTGTGTTATGCTTATTTCTATGTTTGTTTCCGAAGATTATTTTTAGCCACCATGTGATAAGTAATTACATGGATGGTCGCTCCTCATCAGCCTTATTCTCCGCGCTAGTTGACAGCACTACACCGTAGTGTTCTTGGCTAGCGTGGGTTTTGAGGTAGGGCGTCACACACCGTACCTGATCAAATCGTACTCACCATTCTCTATCCCTCCACTCTCTTTCGTATACCCATTTCTAAAGGAACGAAGATAAAAAAATGAAATATGGCTATCAAGAAAATCGTATTCTCCCCCTCACCAGATTTCATTGCAAACTAAACCCAATCGCCTCCTGCTTTCGCTCGTTCTAACAGAAGCTTCGTCTTCCTCTTCACGAATCTATCATGGCCTCTTTTCGAAATTCGAATCGAGGATTTTATTTTGGGAAAGAGAAATCAAACTCGGTTCTATCGAAATCGATCGGCTCATGGAATAAAAAGGGGACATCATCGCAACTCGTAGCCGCGCCGTGCGATTCTGCTTGGTTGTGACGTGAGCTCACTCACTGCAAATTTGGTCGATTAGGGGATATTCGCGTGGATTGGGTTGGGATCATCGGCAGGTTGCAGTGAAGGGGGGTCTTGTTCGAGTTGCGGTGAGGTTTTCATGCCTTTTCTTTCAATTTTGATTTATTTAAAAATAATACATATATGAAAATATGGGTGGAAGCATGACAGAAATTGCAGTAAATTGTAAACCCATCCTAGTTTTGATTTTTATATGTTTATAGATGCATTTGTAGGCCAAAGAAAATATATTCGAGTTGCGGTGAGGTTTTCATGCCTTTTCTTTCAATTTTGATTTATTTAAAAATAATACATATATGAAAATATGGGTGGAAGCATGACAGAAATTGCATTAAATTGTAAACCCATCCTAGTTTTGATTTTTATATGTTTATAGATGCATTTGTAGGCTAAAGAAAATATATGAGTGCGTATTTGTTAGTGAATATGAATTGTTTTAATATTGCGTTGATTGATTTATTGAGTGGCATATGAACCTTCGTCGACACAGTCTGCGCAACTGTATCGAAGGGGTTTCTAAACACTTGAATAGAACAATCGACACGGTATTGTTTTAAATATGGGTAAATGAAATAATTTTACCCAAAAAAATATTTTGGATATAAAGAATAGTTTTTGAAAACTATTTAGCTAATATATGAATGTTTAGATGTTAGAAATGATAATATTAAAGTATTATCATCGTTAAGTGAAAATTTAACTAAAAATTGAAATATAAATAAAATTTAGTGGAATGAATTCATTATAAAATGAAATTTATAAATATGGATTATGAATGTAATTTATAAATAGAAATACAATCAAATGAGAATTTGTATAAGCATAAAGTGTACAAATGAATTATAATTAAATTTGATTTAAGTAGGATTTGGAAATTTAAAATCCCGGAGATTTGGAAGTATTTGAAGATAAATGATAGCATTATTGTTTTGGAGATACTTCTAAATGGAAATCTGTTTTAAATGGATTTTGAAAGTGATATAGCATTGAAATCACTTTGATTATTGGGAAATAATTCTGATGATGACGGCCGCATCATCAGTATTCATTTTCGAATTTCTAAGTGACGGATTGCTGCCAAAAAAATTATTTGCTCAGAAGAGCTAGTTGTTTTTGAAAATTTCAAAGGAAATTTGTTAGGAATAAAACCAAGACCAGTTAATTTTTGAGAAATGTGATTTGAGATGTTGGAGATTTCAAAATGATTTGAAACCAAAGCCGAGAGTTTAAAAATCCTAATAGGATGGTTGTAAGCTTATAAATTGAGGTGATTTTTAAATCAAGAATGGAAATAAGCTTTGAAGGTTGGAATTTAAATTTAAAGAGAAAAGTTGAAAATGAAATTAACTTGGATTTAGAAATAAAAATTTAACTGGATTGAAATAAATTGAATAAGCTGAAATAATATCCAGTTGTATTCGAATCAAGTTGGAATCGAATTGGGTTAAATAAATCTGAGTTAAAATTAAATTGAATTGGAATGGGAATTCAATCGAATCAATGAATGAAATTAAATTCTTACCTGAATAAATGGAAAATAAATTGGATAAGGATTGGGATTGAAATAAATAAACTAGAATAACTTATAAAAGAATTAAAATGCATAAATAAAATATGTTTGGGTTATAAATAAGCATAAGCCATGAGTTAAAAATAAAGGATGAATATATTCAAACCTAGGATGCATGAGATTGTGTAAATAATAAGTTGGGACTTATAAAATTTGAAGAAAAAGTGGGATAAAAACCCAAAATAAATATTATTGATGAACTGGAGAATAAAATAAAAACCCAAACTTGAATTATAAACTAAATTGGACTAAAAAAAAATTAATGGAGTGATATTTGGGATTAAAATTCAAGAGATGGATTATAAATAAGGGAAGAACTAATTGATAATAAATTAGTTAATGAAATGTGTAAATGGAGTTGAATGTTGTTTAATAGAAGCTGAATTGTGAATTTATGATGAAGTTGAAAATAAAACTCAAGTTATCAATTAAATTCGACTTAAAGTGTTGGTGAAGTAAATGAAATTGAACCGTGAGTTCACAAAATTGGGTGGTAAATTGAGAATGGATTGTGGATTCAGAACTTGAGTTATTAATTTAAATTTAACTTGAAGTGTTGACAAATTAAATATAATTGGTAATGGTCATGTAATCAATTGAATGAGTTGAATCTGAAAAGTTAAATTTGATAATAACCAATCAAATGAAATTGCAGATTCAAAATGAGATTTAATTGGGAGAGAATTAAGTTGAATAAAAAATTTTACTTGAAAATGAAATGAGCTTAAGTATAAAATTTGAATAAATCAAAATAAATTAACTTAAGCTGAATAGATGAAAGAGAGTTGAATTGAATTCAACTTAAAATTAAATTTAATAATATTGGATTGAATTTAAATCTAGTAAAAATAAATTTGAATCGAAATAGAATTGAAATGATTATTGAATGGATTAGCCAAGATCAGATTCAAGCTAAATAAAATAGTTTGGAATAAACAAATGTGGAATAAATTGAGTAAAGTAACTGAAGCTTGTGTTGAATTAATTTGGGAATGGTTAATAATATGCAAGCTTGTAATGTGTCGAGCTAAATAAATGGGTGTGAATGAATTAAAATAAAAGAAAATTTAATTGGTAATGAAGATGAACCTAAGTTGTTACTGGTTTTAAATGAACTGGGTTGGTTAAGTAAATTGAAATGCAAGTGAGTGGATTCAAATTTAAAGTGCATTGAAAATGAGAATATATGGATTGTGAATAAATTTAAAAATTGAATAGAATTAAATGTAAATTTGTGAGTTATTAACCATTCGGATTAAGTGGAACGATATACGAATTGGTTGTCAACAATTAAGAATTATGTTGGAACATTGGAAATGAAACAGAATAAAGTATCGATTGAATTTGGTATCAATTTTAAGTAGTTATAAAATAGAATGGATGTTCTATTAACTGAACATCATTGAATTTGCATAAAAAAATGATCGTCGTTGACGCAAACGAGATTGTATAAAAATCTATGAGTTAATATAAGCAATGAAATTGATTTTTGAATCAATTGAGATAAATATGTGCCCGTTTAGATTAAAACGAATAAAATGTAAGAAATGAAGTGTAAACCATTTAAATGGAATGAAATTGATGGGTGATTTAGTTGTTTAAATTTGCATCGGAACCTTATTAATTTGCTTTTGGAAGTGTTTAGTGTATATTGTTTATATTTTACATGTGTTTAACTACTGAAATTAAGTGAAATGCTATAAACTTTGTATATTTGACACTTACATGTTTAAACTAAGTAAGTACAGGTACCTGGGAGCCAAGTGGCTGGATTTGGTTGTGCTATTTACTAAAAATAATAAGCCGCATGCTTAAAATGCTAAATAAGGTACGCCTACGCAATAAAAATAGGAAATATGAACTGTTTTTGGTTTTTCCGACCGTGTGGGTCGATGTATATATATTTATATCTTTTGTCATATTGCAAAAGCTCCTCCGTACAAAGGGGACTCTGCCAAAAATTTTCAGAAATTTTGCGAGTTAGAAAATTTTTGTTAACGACAAAACGGTTTCAAACTGAAAATTGAAATAAATTAGTGAATGAAACTAGTTTAAAATAATGACATAAATTAGTTATAAATGGAAAATAAAACTCAAATTATGCAAAGTTAAAGATAAATTAAATTCATATGGTAATGAAAGAACCAAATTGAAATTGAATGGAAGCAGATATAAAATAAGGTGGTGAAGTGAAAATAAATATAAGAAACATATAAAATGCTTATGTTAACTTAAGTAAGGAATGATCAATTATTAATTGGGAATTGAATATTGCAAATGTATTCTAAGCTGATATTTGGATGAATATTGACATTTGGTTAGGAAGTCGATAAAATGTCTTTGGAATGTTGTGATTGGATATTAGTGCTAAGCAGGATATGCAGGTATTATAAAAGGGAAAAGAGAATTGGTTTTTGATTCAAGAAGATAAATTTGAATTGCCCGACAAAGGTATGTATTTAAATTTGGTGTGAAATTTGATTGGCATTTGAATTTGGATTGAGCCACTTGGCCTTTTGTTTTCTTTTTGGATTTGGGAGGCCGTAGAGCCATTTTGTAGTTGTACCGAGCTAGCCGCGCAAAGGAGACGCTGGCGAATTTTTTTCGGAAATTTAAGGAGTTAGAAAAATTTTGAGAAAATTTTTATAATTCAAAATTGGTTTTAAGATTAAAACTTGGATGGTCGGGCAGATAGGATTGTTTACAAACTAGAAAAAAGGTTTGGAAAGTTAATAAGAATGATAATGGTCTTTTATAAAAAGATAGTTGGATAGGTGTTGAACTGTTTGGTTTTACGAAAAGTAAACGGGTTTTGGACCATTCTTCCTAGTTAGTAATTTCGGGGACGAAATTCTTTTAAGGGGGGAGGAATGTGACGACCCGTAATTTTCGAGCACTTGAAATCGGGATATTTAATTGATTTTAAGTATTCAGTAGGGTAATTTTAACCTGAATTACGAATATCACGATTTATTGGATAATTAAATTATTGAATTAAATAATTTGGAGTGGAATAAATATGAAAACTGAGATTTTAAGCCTGTTAAAAATAATTTGAAGGCTTGTAAAATTTATATTGATAACACTGAAGATAATAGAAGTTTTAAAATTAAATTTAATAGTGATTTGTTCAGATTTGAAATTTTATCGTTTAAATCGAATTTAAAAATAGTCTTCCGAGGCACAGTTTCGGAATTCGACGAAGCCAGTTCCATTGGGTCCGTAATATTGGATTATTATCGGATTTCAAATTTCATAGGGTTTGGAGTTATTATGTGAGCATACGTGATATAAACGCGCTTAAATTTTAAATATATATAAATTGATTTGACATCCCACAAATATCCTTCTTCACATCAGCAGACCTAAGAGCCACCCTACCTGATCAAATCGTACTCACCATTCTCTGTCCCTCCACTCTCCTTCGTATACCCATTTCTAAAGGAACGAAGATAAAAAAACGAAATATGGCTGTCAAGAAAATCGTATTCTCGCCCTCATCAGATTTCATTCCAAACTAAACCCAATCGCCTCATGCTTTCGCTCATTCTAACAGAAGCTTCGTCTTCCTCATCACGAATCTATCATGGCCGCTTTTCGAAATTCGAATCAAGGATTTTATTTTGGGAAAGCGAAATCAAACTCAGTTCTATCGAAATCGATCGGCTCATGGAATAAAAAGGGGACATCATCGCGACTCGAAGCCACGCCGTGCGATTCTGCTTGGTTGTGACGTGAGCTCGCTCGCTGCAAATTTGGTCGATTAGGGGATATTCGCGTGGGTTGGGTTGGGATCATCTGCAGATTGCGGTGAAGGGGGGGTCTTGTTCGAGTTGCGGTGAGGTTTTCATGCCTTTTCTTTCAATTTTGATTTATTTAAAAATAATACATATATGAAAATATGGGTGGAGGCATGACAGAAATTGCAGTAAATTGTAAACCCATCCAAGTTTTGATTTTTATATGTTTATAGATGCATTTGTATGCCAAAGAAAATATAATAAGTTAACAAGTTTTAAATGGGAAATTCTTTTAAGTTAGAGAAATATTTATATGCAGAAAGAAAGGTTTTAATTTGGTATGAAATGAAAATGTATATATGTATACGCGATTTTGAAATATAAAGGTTAGATTTTTATTACATAAGCAATTTGGAGAAAATATATATAATAAAATATATATGCATACACATTTCTAAATATACCAGTTATTTTAAAATAGTGTATTATGAAGATGAATTTGTTTAACAAACTTCTTTAAGTATTTCTAGTCGCTAAAACATTTTATGGAAATAAAATTGGTTTAAATTAAATCGTTAGTTTAAACCCAAATTGTTAGTTGAATTAAATAAATAAATAGTAATTAATTGTTCAATTAGCAAAAGTATTACTAAATTATATAATTATTTATTCAAGGTTTGAAATTTGAAAGAAATAAGCTGGTCTGGAGTGAATTGCAAATTTAAGGTCAAATGTGAGTTAATCTCACTCAGTTTAAATTTTAATTTAAATGATTAAATTTAAATAATTGTTTGGATGGTTGTATTTGTTTGATATGATAAAATATGATATTTTGTAATTGGTGTATTATATTGTGCTAACGTCTGTGAATGCAGGAAAACAGGTTGGAGGGATCCAACTGGATCCCTCAACATTTATTTAAATTATTCAATAACCTCTGTTGTGATTATTTTTTATTCTATGATGAACCTTATTGGAATATTGAATGCTATGGTTCGATTGGTTATGATTGGGTATAATGAATTTCCAAAAAAAAATATAGATTAGATTTTGGAAAGAAATTAAAAGAAGTGAATTTGTAAATAAAATAATTATAGAAATAAAAAAATGAATTGGAGAAGGAATGAAGTAACTGTAAAATCCTAATAAATAGATCTTGAGAATAGAAAGGAAATTTGAATAAACAGAAAGTTAATGAATATCAAATCTTCAGTGATATTAATTAAAAGAAGAAAACATTTATTTAAAATTTAAGATTTAAACTTTTAGGAGGAACAAAGAAGAAATGGGAAAGGTCTGAAATTTTGTATATTTCGGTTAAAAGATTTCAAATGAAATGGAAATTAATAACATTAATAATAAAACACACAATTAATGAATTTTGAAGGAATTGAGTAAGTAAAGAGATTCAATTCAAGTATTATAAATTGGGAATCAATTTGGAAAATTGATTTAAGTGATTGAAGTTGGAATTCTCCCTGGATAACCAAGTACGTTTTCGAGGTAAATTTTTAAATATAAGTTAAAAGATTTAAAGTTGTTTGAAAAAGCAAGTTTTGGAAAAATTCTTATTTCTAATATTTAAATTCTAAATTAAGTATTTTCTCTTAATTCATTATATTAGTAATTATTAAAAAAAAATTGTCATAATATTATGTTTTTAAAAGTATAAATCTAGTTTTATATTTAACCTTATTTTCAAATATTCATATAGTAAGTACTTTTAACAGACTATTAAAGTTATTTTAACTTAAATGTTTTAAAGTATATTTTTTAAAAGTAAAGTGTTTTAAATTAATTCAGAAAAATCTAGTTTTGTGCTTGGTGATTCCAATGGAAATGGAAATACTCGGAATTTATTCTAAGAAAAGAAAGATGGTTTGGAAACTGTTTTCAAAAGGGTCTGAAAGTGAAATTATATCTTGTAAAGACATTTTGAGGTTAATAAATAATTTGAGAAATTATTTATTGTTGAATGGTTGTTTGTGAATATTAATTGATAGTTAAATCACCAACTATCAATACTGGACAAATGTGCTGATCGTTTCGAAGAGACCGGGATCGAGATTCATTCTCGAAAACCACTTCGATCCGGTTTGTACGTTTTTGTGAAAAAAAACGATTTTGGATTCGAAGATGGAGTAGTGAAGTGCAAGGGCTAGTCGCTACTAATCCTGAGGATATTTCCAAAATGGATGTAGTAGGAATAGTGCCTTCGGTTTCGTTCGAACCCAGGACGGACTTGTATGGATGAATGATTGCGAAACATCGTCAGGTGGACGATGGGCATTCAAAGAGATATGTTCTATAAAGGTAACGCTTAGCCTCAAGCCTCATCAAATGGGAATGACTAAAAATCAGGGGTTATGCAGCAAGGCTAGGTGGGTAGCACCCAAGCAGGGTGAGGTCATTCCGGTCAAGATGTCCCTTTTTATTTCGGCTTAGTGGGCGGTTGCTGATCCCAACCGCGGGGTGATCTCACTCGGGATTGTCCAGTAAGGGGTAGTCCCGGCCTTGTGTTGCAGGGGAGCGGGCATACTCCTCGGTACGGTGATCTAGGCCCCGTACTGTGACAGGTGGTACCCCAGTGCCTAGTCGTTAGTTGGAAATCCATTCTCCCTACGAGCCTTGTATGAGTTTTGTTTGTATTACCCACTTTGTGGCTAGTAGCTGGAATTTAATCATGTAACAATTTCGACTATTTTATTAGTATTTGTATATAGACCCTACTATAATATCAGAGGAGTTCTATAAAAAGTGTTTTAGCTATCGTAAGGTAAAAACCCGACATGTTTATTTGTGGCGTGGTCTTACGAGATGCTTTTGTTTACAAAGGATTTTTGAAACTTTAATAATCAATTGGGTGTGATTTTCTCACGCTGGTATTCCAGACAGACTCGGGTATTATTTAACTGTAATGCTCGGGTCAGACCGAGTATTATAGGATACAGGTTATGATGCTGTGGAGCTCAAGAGACGAGCTGGACGACGATACGTACTTCCGTATTTGTTTATATTTATATTCCGCTGTGTTGTGTTGTTGTGTATCCAGTTGTATGTTATGGATGTTGAGTTGTGATTGTTGTACTCCGATGATGTAATATATAAACAGAGATATTTGATTTTAGTAAAGATCATTTATTATCTATTATATTTTATTCCGCTACGATGGTTAGATTCTGATGTTGACTTCTATTTTCTTCTTCTACCTCTTCTTCTTTAACCCTAATGGTTCGTATTTCTGTGCTACTTGAGTTAATTGTTGTAGAATAGTGTTGACTCAAGGGGTATGGATTTGCGGGTCGTTACACTTGTTGCTAAATCCGTTATTTAAATTAATATCTGAGTGTGGTTACTTATTCAAAATAGTCGGATTTTACTTAATTTATTGAATTCCAGCCTATTTGATTCCACAAATTAAACCTGTAAAGATTGTTGTAGTTATTAAATTGAAGTTATTTCGGATAACGCTGATATCCGATCCCGGTCCCTTCGAACCCAAACGCCACCCTTTAACCCAGTTGTCTTTAACAAACAATTCAATTTCAAAATGTCAGCATTCACATAAAAACTCCATCACAATATCTTTCAAATAAAATGTCTCACGGTTTATATTTAACTGTTTATTTCAGGTTATTTCATTTTACCGAATAACTGGAAACAACATACTAGAGAAACAAAACAATTCAGTGTACTTAATCCAATTTAAACTATTCATAGACTAGATTAACTAGTCACACAAATCATTAATTTACTTCTAAAACAGAATTAGTTAATTGTTTTCAAATCATGTTTAATTGCCATTAACTAATTACAACCCATTTTATTTTATTCTAATTAAGTATCTGAAATTAGTTAACTAATCAACAAGTGTAATTAACTTAAGACTTTTAACTAATTAAAGGTTTAGATCATTTTATTTTATCATTAACTATTAAGTAATTACTATTTATTTACTTTGATACTTAATTAGAATAAGAGAGGAGCATTGTATTCGTTCCTTCCTTTAAAAATCCTTTCAAAATATTTCCATAAACAATTTCCAACTAATATTACTATATATTTCTTCAAAGCTTTAAGAACCAATTTCCAAAATCTCCGGGTCTTAAATTTAATATTTTCCCATTTAAATCTATTTTAATTCATAAGTCGCCTTTATAAAATATTCTTATAGGATTTTCTTTCTTAAAACATTTCACAAGTGTTTTATCATTGTTCGTTTTGTAATTTACCTTATTTATTAAATTACAATATCCAATTAATGATAATAACCAATATTATCATTCCTAACAACCAGGTAAGCTAGATAAGTCACAATAATTTCTGAAAATTTTTCTTTATATACAAAATATAATTAGAGAAAAATTATTTCATTTACCCAATTTCATAACAATACTATGTCGAATTGTTCTGTTTAAGTGTTTAGAGATCCCTATCAATGACGGTAATTACTCGTATTGACCAGAATCCATAAGCCACTCAACAAATCAATCGACACAATATAAAACATTTTATATCACTAACAAATACGCTCTCTCATATATATACACTCAATGACTCATCATAGGGTATTACTACCCTATTTATAAAGAGTCAGACTCCACAAAGCTAAGGTTATCGCTAAACCAAAGCTCTGATACCAATTGTAACGACCCACCTTTTTGGACAGTTTAAACCGACGATCAAATACACAGGTCGATTCCAAACCATTCAAACGGGCAGATGGTTATTGGGGTAAATAAGAAAAGAAAAGAAAGAGAAATAAAGGAAATGAAACAACACAGAATCTCGCAGCGGAATGATAAAATATAATAGTCAAATAAACAGTTCATGAAGCTGTTTACTATACTTTGACAATTATTTATACAACATTTATCAACAGAACAATTAAAATAACGCAGCAGATAGCATGATGCAGGGGTAATAATGGTAATGGTATACCAAATCTTCGTCTTCATCCTCCTGAATAGATCTTCAAAATATCCGAAAAACTCAGGACTAACCCGAGCGTAATGAAAATACAAAACACTCGAGTCAGGACTAAAATATCCTTATGAAAGTTAAATCAATCGTAAATAAATATGAGTGTAACGGCGTCAGAGATGTTTACGGGGTTTGACATCTCATATCCAGAGTCAACGTGCGTGCAATAACTCAAGTGATGTTACAGGATTTTCCATCTCTTAAGGATCCGTTAAACTATCCACTATGTAGTAATGTACGCTAAGTAGATAATGCCTATCAGTAATATAAAGTATCAAAATAGCGTTAAGGCGTTACCATAATCCCCCTTAACACATTTTTATAATTCCATAGTCTATACAGCACCGTAAGCCCTACCGTAAACTGGTGGTATCAGAGGGTACCCCATAGGTATAACACGGAATAGGATAATTAGTATGACAAGGTACATGAGGCGATACCAACTAGGATACTAGTAGTTGCGTGATCCGGACTGATGTTGAGCATAGCTAGCAGCTACCCCAACACCGCGAAACAACACTCCCAAATCAAAGGGTGCACCCAAATCGAATCACAAATGTAATAGATATGGTATCGAAGAAGTGTGTCCGCTAGAGATGGCGAACCTCAATGGCCCGACGCGGCTCCTGTTTAGTCATGTCAGGGGTCATCCAATAATCGTTCTCTTTCTTCAGTCAACGCGTTCACCAAACCATCCACTTCATTCTGGATCATGTAACGACGCAAAATTTTCCAACCAGAAAATTCCAGATAGTTAAGAAAAAGAAGAAAGAGATAGAAGAAGAAGAAGAACTGAAACACCAAACATCTCACAATCGCAGCGGATAAAATATAATAATAAATATAGATCTTTACACAAAATGAAAACTGTATCACTTTTATACATCATATCATCAGAGTGTCTCATACATCAACAATCATAAATCAGACATACCATGCAATCATAGCAGCGGATATATATAGGTACATATAATACGTCTCGGACTCCAGCTCCTCTCCTACTCCATTGCAACCTGTCCTGAACATATAATACTCGGTCTGACCCGAGCATTATAATGAAATAACACCCTCAGTCTGGAATACCAGATGATAATAATGCATCCAAATTGATTATTAAAGTTTCAAAAATCCTTTGAAAACAAATGCATCTCGTAAGACCAAGCCACAAATAAACATGTCGGGTTTTTACCTTACGATAGCTAAAACACTTTCTATAGAAATCCTCTGATATTTTAATAGGGTCTATTTACAAGTACTTATAAAATAGCCGAAATTGTTACATCTATTAAATTCCAGCTACTAGCCACAAAAGTGGGTAATACAAACAAAACTCATACAAGGCTCGTAGGGAGAATGGATTTCCAACCATGACTAGGCACTGGGGTACCACCTGTCACAGTACGGGGCATAGATCACCGTACCGAGGACTACTCCCTTCATCCCCTGCAACACAAGGCCGGAACCATTCCTTACTGAACAGTCCCGAACAAGATGAACCCCGTGGTTGGCGCGACCAACCACCCACTACGCCGAAATATATAAGGGACATCTAGACAGGGGAAATATCTTGTCCTGCTTGGGTATGACCCACCTAACCTTGCTGCATATCCCCTGATTTTCAGTCATTCCCGGTTTATGAGGCTTGAGGTTAAGCGTTACCTTTAGAACATTTTCACTTAGAATGCCCATCGTCCACCTGATGATGTTTCGCAAGCATTCGTCCATACAAGTCCGTCCCGGGTTCGAACGGAACTGAAGGCACTACTCCTACTACATCCATTCTGGAAATATCCTCAGGATTAGTAGCGACTAGCCCTTGCACTTCACTGCTCCATCTTCGACTCCAAAAGACGTTTTCCGCACGAAACGTACAAACCGTATCGAAGTGGTTTTCTAGAAATAAGTCTCGATCCCAGTCTCTTCGAAACGATCAACGCATTTGTCCAATATTGATAGTCGGTGATTTAACTATCAGTTTATATTCATAAACATCCATAAGCATCCACCACACAATAAATAATTCCCACATTATTTATTTGCCTCAAATATCTTTGAAAGATATATTTTCAAAGTTTCAAAGCTCATTTGAAATCAATCCCAAAATTCTTTCCTTTACAAGGTAAATCCTTTACCATATATTCCCATTGGAAATAACCAAGTTCAAAACAACTTAATTTGAAAACAGTTAAAAACATTTTATATTGAAATATACTCTAAAATACGTAAATTCACTTCTAGTTACTTACTCAAAATATAATTTCAAAATATGTACAGTAAAACCATTTATTAGGATATAAACTTTAATTTTGAATAAGGTTTTTATTAAACTAAATTTAAAGTAGTGTTTTTAATAAGATAAATGCTAATTTCAAATGACTTAAGTCCAAAACTAGTCTTTTAAACAAATCCATTTGTAAAAATAATTATTAAGGTATTTATAAAATTTACTATTGCTAATTATTAATAATTATTTAAAAAAATAATTTCCAAACACAATTTTAAACAAGTTTGAATTTTTAAAACTTTCTTTTTATAAAATCAGTTTAAACTCGAACTTGGTTATCCCAAGGAATCTCATTTCCACTTAAACATCACAGAAATCCTTCTCACGATTTCTGTCGATTTATTTCAATTTAGATTTAAGGTTTAATAACATAAATTTACTTTCACATTTATCAACTGATAACATTTCTCTTTGTTTATCATTCCAGATTTTTACCAATTTTCAATTTCCATTCTAAATAGATTTCAAATTTTAATTTTTTTAAATTCCTTAATTAACAATATCTTTTATTTCTCTAGAATTCAATGTCTCCATTCATAATTAATTCTGGATTTATATTTTACTCAGCAATATTCCAATACAATTTTATTTCAGTTTTCCCTCCAAACAGATTCTAATTTTTATATTCTTTTAAATTCCTTATTTATAAATTTCTTAATTTCTTTTGAAACCCAATTTAATTTCTTTATAATTAAACTCCAAATTTCTTTATAATTAACATTCTGGGTTTGTAATTTATGCCACAATATCACGGAACAATTTAATTCCACATTTATCAACCACAATATATAAATAGGCATCATCATCAATTATAAAAAAAATAATTACTATCGGGTGAGGAATCCAGTTGGATCCCTCCAACCTGTTTCCCTGCATCCACAAATATTAGCACAACAATATAGATCGATTCAACTTGATAATAATTATCATATTCAGCTATACATCCAAACAAACAATCAATATTAGATGTTTAACTTTACTAGTATCCAGATGTGAGTGAGAATAACTCACCTTTAGTTTCGGCGAGCGTTCGAAATTTAAATTAAACCGAACGACGTTCGATTTAACTCAAATTTCTACTTGCCCGGATGGATCCGGATCTGCACCATCGCGTAGCACTCGTCTCTGCAATCCCGGCGCCGCAAATTTCGTCGAAATCTGATACGGTATGCATAAGATATTCGATTTTAAAGTTTAAATTGAATTTAAAACAAATTTCCCTTATTTAATTTTTATTTTACCACAAACAACATCAGGACCGTGCAAAGAAAAACCCATATCCAGGCCGTCCCTATGTGTCTTCTCCCACGTGAACGCCTAACCCAGATAACCCATATTCGAATCCCCCAAATCACGATCGCGACACTCACGATCAAAGGCAGGTCGATCCAAGACCACATCTCGAACGCCGGAGCTCGCTCTACCTATGGCCCAAGCCAGGAGGAGCTCGGTCGTCCCTCCTGTGCACAAAACGCGAATGAACGGCGGCAACTTCGGCTGCGTTATCTCCCTCTTCGATCGACTAAACTCAATCTCTACCGTTGAATACGTAGATCTCTCTGCGATCTACGATTCTCTAGTTGATGATTTCTGAAATTAAGTTGTAGATTGATTGTAAATTAAAGATGAAATTCGATGAGTTTCGGCCATTGGCATGAAACTGCGGCGGGCCTGAACGTTCTAGGGTTTTGAATAAATATTGAGATATATAATAGTTTTAATATTATTTAATTAATAAAATTCTCTATTTAACCGTTTACACAAACGACCTCCAAACTTCGCGATCCGACAGGCGATTCTAGGGTTTTTCCACGTTCCGGACACAATGGAACAGGTTTCGTAAGCTAATTCGGTCGTATGTGAAAGTTACGGAATTAAACGATCAAATTTCAAATTAAATCGATTAAAACGATTTCGATGCGTTTTGAGCTGCCGGGGTCAAACGACAACTCCGATTGCTACGAAAATTGAAATCCGATAATAACTAACTATTACTGATCCAATGGAACTGGTTTCGTCGAATTCCGAGACTGTGCCCCGGAAGGCTATTTTAACTCGTCTATTAAATCGAGCGATTTCCGAAATTTACGGAAACGCTTAAAATTTCCACTTTTAAAATTTTATTAACTTAACAATAATTCATATAAAATTTATAATCACACTAAAAATCATTCTGGCTCATTCCGGACTAAAATCTGGTTTATTGCATTTTAATGATATTAAATTCATTTTTAAATTATCATAAAATTCCAAATAATAACTTATCAACTTTTAAATTCTTCCAAAAAACCAATAATATCAATTATGTCCAATTGAACTTAAAAACTCATTTAAACATCATTTTTTTATAACCATTCACAACCAATTTCTCAAATTCTCTCAGTCCAATATTCAATTATTATTATTCCATTTCAAATTAAATTCCGGCCATAGCAATTATAACTTGTTATTATAATTTAAACTAATTCCTTTAGTTCAAAATAAATCTTAAACCCATAGTAAACATTTAAAATGCATTAAATATTCACAAATCCCGTGTTAAAAATTTCGGGATGTTACAGATCAACACTCCGCATATAATAGTTATTAAAGTGGTGTTCGGTATCGACAGAGAGTATGTCCATATCTGATCCCGGTCTCTTTAATAACTACGTATTATTACACCGATAGCTCTTTTACATTTCAAATCGATTCATAATTAATATCAAAATATCATATTTGCTTCAAAAATCAAATCCCTTTCAAATATCATCATAGATATTCAAAATTTAAGATTTCGTTTCAAAAATCATTTTTCGCATCAATATCTCATTTCGATTTTCAAAATCATTTCGAATTTCAATTTAGGTTGCAACTTCATTTAACCCAATTCGTATTTAAATTCAAGATTTAAATATAAACATTTCACCTTATTGACCAGCTTGAAATTTTAAGAAAAATAGTTTTAAGTAGTTTAAAAGTAGTTTAAATAATTAAAGTAGTTAAAAATACTTAAAGTCTTAAAACGGATTTAAAATAGATAAATTAGTTTAAAATAATTTTAAATTGAGTTAAGTAGATTTAAAATAGATTAAAATAGTTTAAGTATTCAAAAATGGTTCATATAACTGAGTAATTTGGAAACAAAATAAAACAGCTTCAAAACCAAACCATTTCAATTATAACTTCCCAATTCAAAACAATTTCAATTTCCCTTCTACCGATTCAATTTCGGTTTCGATTCAAAACAATGTCAACTTTGACTTCAAATCAATTCAATTCTACATTCACCTTCAATTAATTCAATTTCAATTTATATCGATTTGGAGCTTGATTTTTCAAAATATCAATTTATAACACTTAACAAAATTATCCTTCGATATTCAAATTTAAATCCAAATTTCAAATATGATTCAATTCCAAGCTCATTTCAAAATATCACTTTTATATCACTTTTACTTAATTATCCTTCAATATTCAAATTTAAATCCAAATTTCAAATATGATTCAATTTCAAGCTCAATTTCAAAATATCATTTTTATATCGCTTTTACGTAGTAATACTCAAAGTTCGAAATAATGTTCAATCTTTAAAACAACTAGATTTTCAAAATTCAATCATATCCCAATTTTTATTCTCAAAGTCTCAACTTAAATTATTTAACAATTTCCTTTAACTAAAATTTATTTCAACATTCCAAACTCAATTTTTCGATAGATTCGATTTCTATAAATTGATTTCTATTTATAACTTTTAAATCAAACATTTAAATAAATTTCAAATCGACAATTTTAAAAATTATTAATTTAGCCAATTCGGTGTCCGTATATAATTTTCTATCCTATGGCCAAGTAATTATTTATTTCAATTAAATGTCAGATGAATATATATATCAGTTAAATCAAATCACAGTTTCATATGTATGCATAACAGGACATATATAAGAAAATAAACATCCAAACATTTAAATATCAACCAATAGCATCCATCGAAATACATCATCCAATAGGCAATACAGTTCATGGCAATTTCATAGTTATCAATGTCAGGTAACTTAATCGTAATTCAAATTTAATTTCAATTTTAACTGTCAATTCAAATTTCAACGGTTAATTCAAATGACGATCTATATGACAACTAAATTTTATCAACCAACGACAAATAAATTCATATCACTTCATAATGTCAAATTTAACTAGCATAAAGATATTCAGTGCGTTGTGAGCGTTATAAAACACTCACCTTGATTTCAATGTAGTTGCAGCGTTTTATTTCGAATAAAATTAAACGAGCGTTTAATTTTTCCTGAAATTCAAACTAGCTCCAAACGACTCCAATTCAGCTCGTCAAAACGGTTCCAACGCACTTCGTTTCGTCGAATTCCGACCTCATATGACAAAGATATGATAGTTTAAAGTTAACACGAATTTTTGTATAAATTAATTACAATTTTAATTTAATTTTAGAACCCTATCTCACATCATAGTCGTTGATTTCCATCCCCCATCCATCAGGCCGCACGCACGCCTTTCTTCCCCCTTGCGTTTCAACATCTCCAGGCTATTCACGTGAAAACCAAACCCACTATCTCCAACTAGGGTTAAAAATTGCGGCCACCACGACGAACTATGCAACGATCAAGTGATGCCATTCAACTCGCCAACCCACTCTCTACCTTCGACTGCAAGATGGTGGGACCCGGCCTCCCCTATGGTGCGCAAAATGAGGGTGAATGGCCGGCCTTCAAGCACAGTTTCCCGTTGATCCGTTGACCCAATCATGATCATAGCCGTTGAAGTTGTAGTTCGTGATGTGCTCTACATCTTTCTAGTTGACAACTTCTCGAATTGATGAGTGGATTTGGAGATTTTGAGGGGAGAGTAAGATGAAATTTCGGCCATCAACTCTAGAACTGGCGGCTAGGGTTTGTAGTAAGGGTTTTGTGAAATTTATGAAGATAGGGGTCCTTATATAGAAAATTTACGAAACACTATTCACTCGAATTTTTCCGAACTCCAAACGAAGCAAGCCGGCTAGCATTTCTAGGGTTTACCCCACGTTCCGGACACAATGGAATAGGTTTCGGAGGCTAAATCGATCGTTTGTGCAAGTTATGGCAATAAACGATCGATTTTAAATTAAACCGATTAAACGATTTTCTAGGCGTTTTGGCTTGCCCCGGACAAACGGTAAATCCGATTGACACGAAATTTGAAATCTTACAATAATATCATGTTACGGATCCGATGAAACTGGTTTCGTCGAAATCTGAGACTGTTTGAAAAATGGCTATTTTAACTCGTCGATTAAATATTAAAATATTCAATTTTCACAAATTTACTTTTAATTCGATTTTAAAAGTTCTATAACCTCATTCTAACTTTAATATGATAAAATAAAATTTTACAAATCATTTTTAATCATATTAAACCCGTTATTCAATTATCCAATAAATTCCAATTTTAAAATCTAATTAACTCTATTATAATCCCCATATAACTTACATTCACTTTGGAAACCAATTTGAATCATATTAGATCAAATTTCAATTATTCACTCTATTTTCATATATTAAATTTCAATATCAAATTAATCATATCACATTCGGAATTTAATTATTCAACATTCGTAATATTAAATTTAAACAAATTTGATTATTTTTAAATCACTATCCTTTGAAATATTCAAAACGAACATATACAATTTTAAATTTTGAAACGAATTAAAATTTATAGAACAACCATATCCATTATACGGTTATTCAATTATTCAATAAGTTTCAAATATTTAATTTAAACAATTTACCTGTTCAGTATTCAATTATTTGATTTTAAATAGATTTTACTTATCAATCAATTACTCTATTATACCCAATGAATTCAACATTTATTATCCTATCCAACTATTGATTTCAAAGGCATTCACTAAGTAGCATTTATCTTTCAATACTTAGTACTATTCAAATCTTCGAAACCAATCTATTAAAATTTGTACTTCCACCTAAATCATTCACAATTCTTATTTACCTATTTACATTTGTTTTTCCAAATATTCCCTTATAACGAAGTTATAACATTTGAATCAATTCTATTAGATTGGAACTCCATTCAATCTATAAATAATTATTTGGATAATTATTGTTGCAATTCATTCCAGTTATTATTATTCCAAACGAATTAATAAATTTTTTCTAACATTAAATCACGAAATCTTATTAAATTAGCTATTTTAATTATCGAAAATTTACGGGTCGTTACAGTTACAGTTGGTATCAGAGCGTGGAAAACCATGGCCTGCGGTGCAAAAAACCTCATTAGAGATAGGTTAGAAATAACCTAGAATGAGTGAAGTCAATCTTAGAATCCTTTCCTTCTGAGAGAACGTATTTTAAAGTATAAACCGATGTTTCAAATGATTTTTAAAGGATTTTCAAAGAAGTATTTTGATATGAAACTTTCTTGTTTTGAAATCAAATTTTCCGACTACTCCTTTTCCTTTCTCCACCTTATGTAATTAGGTCCTTTATTGAATGCATGTTCGTGTTGAACTTTGTCTTATCTAATCTATCTTGGTCTATATTTTTCCTCTGTCCTTAAATTTATTATTGATTTCTCAGGATGAATTAAGGAAATGCCAAAGGTAGGGGACATGGTGCTGCTCCGGCTCCTGCACCCGCTGCCCTAGTTAGTTTCACTAAGCTTTGCAAGGAATATACCGAGCTTGTTGGCACCAAGTTCACGAGATCTGAGAGCATAATTGAAGCTCAACGGTGGTTGAGAGATTTGGAGAGAACCTTCTCCGGCCTTGAGAGCACGAATGCCCAGCAGCGTCAGTGGGCAGCTTGGCAATTGAAAGGAGCAGCTTTGGATTGGTGGCTGTCCGTTATGGCTCACACCACTGAGACTGACATTACTTGGGAACAATTTAGGTATCTTCTTCTATTGTTCAAATTGGGTTCAGTTCCTTCCTTTCGAAATCTGTCTGTATCGTTTATCGTGCTTTAGGGATACTTTTCTCGTGAAATGGATGCCCGAAGCAGGAAAGTCTCAGTTGTATCGGGAATTCATGGATTTGAAGCAAGGCGATATGTCCTTTGCCGAATATGAGAGGAAATTTAATGAGCTATCGCAGTATGGCCTTAATCTGATAGACACTCCTCTCGAGAAAAATGAGAAGTTTATTGCTGGTGCACGCCCCGAGTACTATGATCGCCTCATTACCCACGTGCATGGTACTTTCACCTCTCTGATGGACATGGCCATTAGATATGAGAATCCTGCCTCTAAGGATCCTCCAGCGTCTCGGTCTACCCCATCTCAGTATTCTGGTAGTTCCAAGAAGAGAAAGCCCCAATTTCAACATCGACAGTGGAATCAGAATAGGATGCCAGGGTTGGGATCGTCTTCTTCATCTCAGAGGCAGCCTGTAGACCTATCTGCCATTACATGTTATCGACGTGATCAAAAAGGACATTACGCTAATAGTCGCCCTACTTTGGGTGCTGCTATTCCCCCTCCAGCTTAGTTGGCCAGGCGAGACCTCTACCACATCTGTCTTCAGCCGCGACATTTCAAGAAGGACTCCCCTACTCAGAAGAAGAGCAAGGCATCTGGAATTTTTGCTGTGACTTCAGCATCTTCTCCTGCTCCATCGCCTGCACCGGCTCCTGGTTCTAGTGATAGCCAAGGTACACCTCAGGGCACTTTTAATTTGTTCAAATCTCCTGTCCGTGTTTTATTCGATACTGGAGCTTCCCATAGCTTTATCTCAGTAGATCTCCGTATTAAATTTGAGAGTCTTCTTTTTCCTGGGTTTACTTCTGTGCCTTTATGTGTTTCAAATCCTATTGGTGGCCCTGCGAACCTTAGTATGATTTGTTGGAATGTGAAACTCTTCCTTGATAACTATCAGTTTTTCGGTGATTATGTTCTGGGTTTTGACGCTTTTGATCTATTGCTCGAAGGAGACTGGTTGGATAGGCATGATGCCCATATCTCTTGTAGTTCCCGTACTGTCTCCCTCGTTGGTGATAAAGGGGATTCTTTGGTGATTCAGTGTAGTTTGCCCCATGATTTTGCTAGCAGTTTTATTTATTCTCTTGATACTTTCCCCGGTGATATCCATTCGACTCCTATAGTCAAAGTATTTCTCGACGTGTTTGGTGAAGTCACTTCTCTACCTCCGAAGCGGGAAACTGATTTCCATATTGATCTTATCCCTGGAGCTCAACCTATAGTTCTTCCACCCAGAAGAATGGCACCCCACGAGAAGGTTGAGTTAAGAAAGCACATCCAGGACTTGTCCTCTAAAGGTTTGATCAGACCTAGCTTTTCAGAATGGGGAGCAGCCATAGTTTTCATCACCAAGTCTGATGGTTCCCTCCGGATGTGTGTTGATATATGGAGTTGAACAAGCTCACTATGAAAAACAGATATCCTATGCCTCGCATTAATGTTATGTTTGATCAGCTCTATGGAGCTACTATTTTCTCTCAACTTGATCTTGCCACAGGTTTTCACCAACACGGAGTTGCTGAGGAGAGCATTCCAAAACTGCTTTCCGTACTGACTAACACTCCTGCTTTCGTTTTTGATTTGATGAATCGTGTCTTTCTTGATGTGCTCAATAAATTTGTTCTAGTCTTTATTGATGACATCCTTGTCTTCTCCAAAACAAGAGATGTGCATGAGTCGCATTTGAAATATGTTTTAGAGGCTCTTCGAAATCATCAGTTGAAGGCTAAATTCTCTAAATGCCATTTTTAGGAAGAGGATGTCCGATTTCTCGGACATATCGTTTCTAATGATGGACTTTCTATTGATCTAGTTAAGATCGCTACTGTAACGACCCGTTAAACTTGATAATATTAAATGAATTAAATTAATATAATTTCCAATCTAATGTAGAATAAATGTAGGACTTAGATAGTAACTGGAATTAAAAGGTTAACAATTGAAATGTTTATATGGCAATAGATAGAATAACAAAAATTTGAGTTGTGGTTATAAGATTTAATTGGTTGTGAAATTAATACTAGAGGAACGCTAAATGAAAACTTTAGCAACGACAATTAAAGCTTAATTATTGTTAAATTGAATGAAAACCTAACTGAGATAGTGTAAGATGTATATCTTTGTGTAGTTGTATATGTATAGGAGATTTAAATGTATAGTTAATTATGAATTGTAGAAACGGTTATTTAATCTAATTGTTGAAAAATTAGGTGAAATATAAATAGGGAAATAGCGTAATTGTTGCACTTGAATAAAAATAAATTTAAGAATTTATGACAAGAATTTAATTTTCCTATGTGTTTATATATATTGGTAAAATTGTAACTATATGGGAATTTAGGAAGTAAAATAAATGGCAGTGAGGGATAACCAATTCAATGCAATACAAAGGTGATTGGAACGACTGTTGGGTTTAATGGAGTATATATAAACAGTGAAAATCATTATAGTCTCTTAATTTAATACGATTGTTTAATTAATACTAAAAGAATAAAGTTGAAATAGTATTAATGTAATAAAAACTTTAATAGATTGCAATTGTATAATGGAAGTAAATTGTTAATAAATGAATGTAAATATTAACAAATTTATGGAAATAAAATATAAAGGAATGTTGGATAGAACATAAGTGAATGAAATTTGATAGTACGTTAATTTGGAGGTAAATTTAAGAAAGAATAACAACCATTATAAATTTCCTAACTTATTTGTCAGTGAATATATTTGGGAATAGAGTTCTTTTATATGTTGAATAGTTATAATGTTGTTATTAAGAATGAACGTTACTTTATTAAGTATAAATATAGTAACGGAAGTATGAATAAATTTATAGAAACGTAAGACTTACTTTAAGGTAATATTTGAGTGTAGACTTTTGAAATAGATTTGACAACAATAATTATTGTTCGTTACCTATCTTATTTGTTGTTAAGTTTATTTTGAAATCAAATCCCAAATGTATTCACTAAATTTTTGCAGTTGCGTAGTTTTGGTTTGTAATTGCAGTAGTTAGTTCTATAAGGTGAGGTCTATACTAATTTTATTTTAATTTGACCATTGGTTGATATAGACTTTAGAAAGCGAGATTTATAATTTTTAATTTGAGTATTAAATTCAACAAATGGTATTTATTATTACAAATAAAATGGAATTAAACGTAAAATATTAATTAAAATGGAATTTGTAAACATTATAGTGAAATTCTGAACTAATGTTAGTAGCATCTTTATTTTAGGTAAAAGTTTAGAATATAAAGGTTAAAAATCTATCTGCTTATTTGTTAATGGGATTAGGATCGGTAATAGGTGGTAATAATTAAATGAATGTTACACTAATTGAAAGTGGAGTAACGTTCTTTTAAAAGTTGAGAAATTATAGGAGCATATTTATTAGGCGTTACTTTAAAATTTATGTTTGATTGTGAAATTTATACGAGAAGTTGCAAATTAATAATTAAGAAAGAATACATATAAATTGTTTATAACCTAAAACTTAAGGGTAGTTAAATGTTGAAATTGAATCTAATCAATTAGAAACTTAATTAAATTGGGTTCAATGTAAATAAAGGGTTATTTTAAGAAATTGAAATAAGTATTATAATTGGCAAATTTAGTTACTTTAAAGTGAAACGGAAGATATTAACGCAATAGTTTGAATGAAATATTTAATTCATCTAATTTATATTAAAAATTCGTTAGATTAATTTAATAGAAATTTTGGGACATTTAATAGATAATTGCTGATTTTGAATGGAATTAAAGGAATTACTGAAATCGAAATTTAGCAACTTTTAAACCTTTGCAATTGATTTTGAATATAAAGAGTCAATGGAAATTTGTGGATTAATTTATGAATTCATGAAATCAGTGTATTGACTTAGTAGTAACTATATGTAAATGTACGCAACAAGGTTGTGCAATACCAATTATTTGGATTCAAATTTATATTAAATATAATGTTGGTAGCAATTGGAATTTACCGTTTTGCAAAATAAATGAGAAATCAAGTCAAATGTAAATTATATCGTAAAAGGATAAATTCATTTAAACAGTAAGATTTTTAAATAAATAAACGTTTCACTTAGGTTTCATTTGGATAATTTATGTAGTTTAATGGGAAAGCAATTGAAATTGATTACCTTAAATTTGTGCAGTTAGGGTAGTTTTGATTTGTCACTTAAGATGGTAAATTCTATAAAATGTGATAAGTGTAGTTTTAATTAAATTATGACGATTGGGTATTTAAGAAGTGATAAACCAAAATTTATTGATTTATTTGAAATTAAATTGTGGATTTATTTCAAATAAGTGAAATTTATGTTTAACTATTACATCAATAGGAATTAATCTAATTTAAGGATACGTTAATATAAATTGGGCAAAAGGGTGTTTGGACTAGGGAATAATATTAATCGGTTTTAGAAACCTTAAATATAAAATGGGAAGTAGACAAGATTTAACGTTACAACCATTTATACAAAATCCAGGATGTGTGTAGAAGTATTTATGGAATAAAACGTAAACAATTGTTGGACAAAAAGAGTAGGAATCAACATTTATTTATTTAATTGGATATAACTACGATAGTATGATTTATTGCATTTAAATGAAATCTAATATATAGAACATTGCCTAAAAAGGAAGAATAGATAATATTAATGATAAATCTATATACTATATAAGATTTATTGATTTAAAGACAAAAGGGGCAAGATGTATAAATTAGATTAAGTGCAACCTTCAGTAAATAAAATTTGATGGAATAAGAACATTTGGGTAATTTATTTCCAATTAAATCAATTCACGTTTCAAAATTTAATGCTAGTTTATTACATATATGTTTATGCCTAAATTTAAACTTATGTTTAGATCCAATCCGATCCATCTATTATTTTTCAGCCTTGTCTATATATAACCTGTTATAAACCCTAGCCACTCATTATTTTCATTTTTCTATACGTAGATCTCCTTCTCAACTCCTCATTCTAATGGCAGAAAAAAAAAACCTAATTCTCAAATTCCAAAAAAAATAATAATTTCAATTTCACAAAAAAAAAAAAAAAAATTCGGATCTGCAGCAGCTTCTGGTCGCGCTTCGGGTTTCAGGGGAGAAAACCCTAGAGCAACTTCGGGTCAGGAAGAAAATGACTCGGGTCGCTCCGGGTCGTTTTGGCGAAAACTCCAAGCAAGCACCGGGGAATTGAGGCGGCGCACCGAAGTCGAACCCGAAGTCGACCCAGGACCAGAATTTTCCATTTTTCAAATTTTCATAACTTTTGCATACGAGCTCGGATTCGCGCGCGGTTTGTTTTGATGGGATCGTATCAGAATTTCTGACGTTTTGGAACTAGTTTGGATGAATTTGAAGACTGTCTAAATTTCGGGTTTAAATTGGATTTGAATTCAATTTAAATTCAAAAGGTGAGTGTTTTAACCCACTCACAACTACTAGAAGCTTTTATGTTTGTTTAAATTAATTTTAGAAATGAATAGAAATTTATTTATGAGTATTTGGCATGTTTATTTTATTCATATCTGTTGAATTGCATTTATTTAATTTAATTGTTAATTTAATTAATTTATTGCGTATAAATTTACAGTTAAAATTTATTTGTTTGTATATGAACTGCTAGTTAACAGTTATATAATTTATTACTGAATATAGACTGTAGATTAATAGCTGTTGAATTTAATTTGAATAAAATTGCCAGTATCACCTGTTATGTAGTACCAAAAATAATATTGTTATTGATTGATATTGATTGATGATTGCGATTTGGATGATGGATGATGTTGATGAATGGATGTTTATTGTATATCATTAAATTGCAAATTATCATGCATATTTCATTTCATTCGGGATTGTGGTTTGAAATGATATATAACCGCAAAATTTTATATCTTTTAAATTGCGGATTGAAATGATAAATATCCGTATCACTTGACCATAGGATAGAAAATTATATACAGGCACCGCGGTATATATATAACTATTTAAATGTGATTTCTATGGTTTGGATGGAATACGGTTTATAATAATCTTAAATTTTATATTGTATAAATATTTTTCTTCCATATATATATACATATGAAGTTGAAATTTTGAAATTAAAAGGTGTATAAAAATCTTTATTAAAAATGGAAGAAAATTAAGAAAATGGAGTTTAATAATTTATATCATATGTTTAAATGTTAAGTTTGGAAATTTTAAGATATGATATTTATAATTGGATTTTTCCCAAAATAAATTGAAATGAATATTCTAGTATAATTTGAATTGGGAAAAATATATATATTTTATTACTAGAAATTGAAGTCTTATTATTTATGGATTTTATATGAATATTCAAGACTAATTAATAGAACAATTGATTTGTTGAAAGCATAAAATCCAACTTTAGTTTGAAATATTGATACTCAAAATGGATATACGTATATATAAATAAATTGAAGTGGTTTTGGAACTTGAGAGAGATAATATAAATTTTGGTTTAGACTTTAATAAAGAAATGTATTTGTAAAGCCATGAGAACTATTTTCTTTACAAAGTAACATTTAAGTTAAACCATTTAATTCATATACCGTTGAATGTCCAAACCATTCAAGTTTTAAAAGTATGGTTTCAAAGCATGAATTCCGAAATATTATGTTTTGGAAGTATAATTCAAATGTTTGGTTTCAAGATATTTTAAATTTTAAACCCGTATGATTTTGGAAAGAATAACATTTGAGATAAAATGATATCATATGGTTTTGAGTTTTAAATTGATATCGTATTCATAGTTTTGAAATGGAAATGTTTATTCTGGTTTTAAAGTATAAACTATTTTTTTTTTTAAAATGACCGCGGTGTTAAATAACGATGGGTTGGCAAAGAGACCGGGATCGGATATGGACATACTCTCTGTCGATACCGAAAACCACTTTGACTAACCGTGCACGCGGTGGAGATTCCAGAATGAAGTAGGTTGGTGGCGACGATTTCTGTAAGGTAAATACGTGGACCCGACTCCCGTGAGTTGGCATATGGTGGCTAAAACAGGAGCGATCGACGGGTTAATGAGGTCATTCCTCTGATCGGACACTCCTCTTCGATATTATACTTTGACTTTGGATTGATTCAGTGGCCACTTCTATTTTTGATTTTGGGGGAGTTTGTTCGAGGTGGGCGGTAGCTGCGGCTACGCGTTTCCATCGACCCAGAAGCGTAATTGGTATATCTACCCTGGCATTGCCTAGTTGTGCCGTGTCACCTACCATACCGAGCCTTGTACGAGTTTGGATTTCTCCCGTAGCCCGTGTGGTATCCTCTGGTGGCTTCCCGATCAGGAGGGACTATGATATTGGATGGACTACTGGGACTATTACGTGTTAAGGGGAATATTGGGTCACTCCTTAACGCTATTAAAAAGTAAGTTTATTTTATAAATAGACACTATTATAATAGCGCAATATACTACATAGTAAATAGTTTAACGGATCCTTAGGAGATGTAAATCCCGAACATCTCTTGAGTTACTGTACTCATATTTATTTCTGTTAATTTAACTCACATAAGATCTTTTAGTCTGACTCGAGTGTTTTTGTCTTTTCAAATTCGCTCGGGTCAGTCCGAGCGTTTCAGGATCGAAGATTTTAGTTTTGGAGGACGAAGACGAAGAATCCGTATTATATTATTTATAGTATTGCACCACACTCTAAATTTCCGCTGCATTGATTGTATTGGTATGTGTAACTCTGATATTCATTATATAAGTAAAATAAATATTTTGTAAACAGTTATCATGAACTGTATATTGATTATTATATCTTATCCTTCCGCTATGAGATTCTATTTTGCTTTATTTCTTCTCTGTTTTTCTTATTTACCGCATAACAATCCGCCCTTGCGTATGCTTTGAATTGGCACGGGTGTCGGTTTAAAGTGTGCGAAAAGGCGGGATGTTACAGTTGGTATCAGAGCTTTGGTTTAGCGATAAACCTTGCCTTTGTGGGGTTTGACTCTTTGTTAATAGGGTAGTAATACCCTATGGGAGTCGCTGAGTGTATATATATGAGAGAGCGTATTTGTTAGTGTTATAAAAAGATTTTAATATTGTGTTATTCTGTTCCGTTTTGTATTTATAAATTCTGGTTGATGCATGGGACGCTATGTGATCAATAGGGATTTCTAAACACTTAATAGGACAGACCGACATAATATTTGTTTTAATATAGGTAAATGAAATAATTTTGCCTATTATATTTTCTATATATAAAATAAAAAATTTCAAATGATATCTATATTTGGTTGCAATAGATTGGTTGTTAGGAATAAAATTTATAAATAATAGGTAAAATAAGATTGCAATTAAAATCATTGAAATTTGGAAATTTTAGAGCTTAAGTCCGGGATTTTTGAAAATTTGCTTTCAAAGGATTTATGAAATATAATGATTTGGTCTATAAGTATTTTCTTATATAAATATTTAGTATAATTCGGAAGAATTGTTTTAAAGAAAATTTTGGAGAAAATAAATTTTGTACTTTCCTCTCTGTCGATGGAAAATAATTTCGGTGATGGCGGCCGCATCATCGAGTTTCGAAGGGGAAAGGCCACTATAGTAAATTCTACTACAGATTTATTTTGAAATCATCTAAAATTTAATTGTTTTAAAATATAATTAGAGATATATAAGTTGTAAGAAATTATTTATCTATTATTTTTAAAATAATTTTGAAATTTGACCTGGTATTTAATTCTTAATTTCCATTAATTAATTGTTTCAATTATAGTAGTGAAACAGAATTTAATTAATAATTGAAACCCTAAATAAAATAAGAGTCTTAAATGCTAAGTTATAGAGGAAGTTAAAAATTTTACTTATAAGAAAGAAGTAAAGATTTGTCGAACATTAAATTAAATTAAAAGAAGAGATAAAACTTGTATAAGTTCTTTTGCATTTTCTATAACATATATAACTTACCAATATGAAAGGTTGAAATGTTAATTAAGAGATTGGAATAGAATATTATACTAGCAGAATTTTTGAAAATAATGATGTATTCAATGAATTGCTATTAAAAATAAGAATTAAATGGTATAAACTTAAGCAAAAAATAAAAATAAAAAAATCAAACCACTGAAGCCTGAAATAAAAGTATAATAAGCTAATTTGGTGTTGGTTTGAATTGTTTTGTTTGATGTATGTTCGTTGGGTAAGGAATTTGAAGTTGTTGGATGAATAAATAATCTATCTTTGTTCCATCTACGACTGTTGAGTAAAGGATGCACTTGATAGTTATTTTTCATTTCGTACAATTTCAGAATTTGAACCCGAATAACTAATTGTTTGGTTGATTGAATGATTGTTTGTTTGTGGTGTGTGCTGTTTGTTAAAATTTATGGTTGTTGCATGTGATGGGATATGAATGATTGAATCTACTTGAATATTTCACTTTGGTATAAATAGTTAACCTTCTAGATTATATAAGTGAAATACAGGTGATGGAAGCAACTGCTACTACTTTTGGTTCCATAATAATAAGCGTATATTGCCCGACAAATAGGTACGTTTCTGGATTACGTTTTATAGCATTATTTTATATAATTGCCCGTGTTGGGCTATAATATTTTGATAATATATGTATATATTTGTATATTTTGATATTATATTTTCTCCGGAGTCTCTCCGTACAAAGGAGACTCTGCCAAAATTTTCCGTAAATTTTAGACTTAGAATTTTGTTGAAAATATTTTCCCAACTTTAATAATTTAAGTATAAAAGAATATAATGATTATAAACAGGTATATTTTATTTAAGAAAATAAAGTTAGTAAATTATTGTTTAAGTTAATATTTGAAAATAAGATTACTGTTTTATTCTTCCTTCTCCCTTCTTTTTCCTTTTCGGGGATGAAAAGTTTTGAGTGGGGGAGATTGTAACGACCCGTTAAACTTGATAATATTAAATGAATTAAATTAACATAATTTCCAATCTAATGTAGAATAAATGTAGGAGTTAGATAGTAACTGGAATTAAAAGGTTAACAATTGAAATGTTTATATGGCAATAGATAGAATAACGAAAATTTGAGTTGTGGTTATAAGATTTAATTGGTTGTGAAATTAATACTAGAGGAACGCTAAATGAAAACTTTAGCAACGGCAATTAAAGCTTAATTATTGTTAAATTGAATGAAAACCTAACTGAGATAGTGTAAGATGTATATCTTTGTGTAGTTGTATATGTATAGGAGATTTAAGTGTATAGTTAATTATGAATTGTAGAAACGGTTATTTAATCTAATTGTTGAAAAATTAGGTGAAATATAAATAGGGAAATAGCGTAATTGTTGCACTTGAATAAAAATAAATTTAAGAATTTATGACAAGAATTTAAATTTCCTATGTGTTTATATATATTGGTAAAATTGTAACTATATGGGAATTTAGGAAGTAAAATAAATGGCAGTGAGGGATAACCAATTCAATGCAATACAAAGGTGATTGGAACGACTGTTGGGTTTAATGGAGTATATATAAACAGTGAAAATCATTATAATCTCTTAATTTAAAACGATTGTTTAATTAATACTAAAAGAATAAAGTTGAAATAGTATTAATGTAATAAAAACTTTAATAGATTGCAATTGTATAATGGAAGTAAATTGTTAATAAATGAATGTAAATATTAACAAATTTATGGAAATAAAATATAAAGGAATGTTGGATAGAACATAAGTGAATGAAATTTGATAGTACGTTAATTTGTAGGTAAATTTAAGAAAGAATAACAACCATTATAAATTTCCTAACTTATTTGTCAGTGAATGTATTTGGGAATAGAGTTCTTTTATATGTTGAATAGTTATAATGTTGTTATTAAGAATGAACGTTACTTTATTAAGTATAAATATAGTAACGGAAGTATGAATAAATTTATAGAAACGTAAGACTTACTTTAAGGTAATATTTGGGTGTAGACTTTTGAAATAGATTTGACAACAATAATTATTGTTCGTTACCTATCTTATTTGTTGTTAAGTTTATTTTGAAACCAAATCCCAAATGTATTCACTAAATTTTTGCAGTTGCGTAGTTTTGGTTTGTAATTGCAGTAGTTAGTTCTATAAGGTGAGGTCTATACTAATTTTATTTTAATTGGACCATTGGTTGATATAGACTTTAGAAAGCGAGATTTATAATTTTTAATTTGAGTATTAAATGCAACAAATGGTATTTATTATTACAAATAAAATGGAATTAAATGTAAAATATTAATTAAAATGGAATTTGTAAACATTATAGTGAAATTCTGAACTAATGTTAGTAGCATCTTTATTTTAGGTAAAAGTTTAGAATATAAAGGTTAAAAATCTATCTGCTTATTTGTTAATGGGATTAGGATCGGTAATAGGTGGTAATGATTAAATGAATGTTACACTAATTGAAAGTGGAGTAACGTTCGTTTAAAAGTTGAGAAATTATAGGAGCATATTTATTAGGCGTTACTTTAAAATTTATGTTTGATTGTGAAATTTATACGAGAAGTTGCAAAGTAATAATTAAGAAAGAATACATATAAATTGTTTATAACCTAAAACTTAAGGGTAGTTAAATGTTGAAATTGAATCTAATCAATTGGAAACTTAATTAAATTGGGTTCAATGTAAATAAAGGGTTATTTTAAGAAATTGAAATAAGTATTATAATTGGCAAATTTAGTTACTTTAAAGTGAAACGGAAGATATTAACGCAATAGTTTGAATGCAATATTTAATTCATCTAATTTATATTAAAGATTCGTTAGATTAATTTAATAGAAATTTTGGGACATTTAATAGATAATTGCTGATTTTGAATGGAATTAAAGGAATTACTGAAATCGAAATTTAGCAACTTTTAAACCTTTGCAATTGATTTTGAATATAAAGAGTCAATGGAAATTTGTGGATTAATTTATGAATTCATGAAATCAGTGTATTGACTTAGTAGTAACTATATGTAAATGTACGCAACAAGGTTGTGCAATACCAATTATTTGGATTCAAATTTATATTAAATATAATGTTGGTAGCAATTGGAATTTACCGTTTTGCAAAATAAATGAGAAATCAAGTCAAATGTAAATTATATCGTAAAAGGATAAATTCATTTAAACAGTAAGATTTTTAAATAAATAAACGTTTCACTTAGGTTTCATTTGGATAATTTATGTAGTTTAATGGGAAAGCAATTGAAATTGATTACCCTAAATTTGTGCAGTTAGGGTAGTTTTGATTTGTCACTTAAGATGGTAAATTCTATAAAATGTGATAAGTGTAGTTTTAATTAAATTATGACGATTGGGTATTTAAGAAGTGATAAACCAAAATTTATTGATTTATTTGAAATTAAATTGTGGATTTATTTCAAATAAGTGAAATTTATGTTTAACTATTACATCAATAGGAATTAATCTAATTTAAGGATATGTTAATATAAATTGGGCAAAAGGGTGTTTGGACTTGGGAATAATATTAATCGGTTTTAGAAACCTTAAATATAAAATGGGAAGTAGACAAGATTTAACGTTACAACCATTTATACAAAATCCAGGATGTGTGTAGAAGTATTTATGGAATAAAACGTAAACGATTGTTGGATAAAAAGAGTAGGAATCAACATTTATTTATTTAATTGGATATAACTACGATAGTACGATTTATTGCATTTAAATGAAATCTAATATATAGAACATTGCCTAAAAAGGAAGAATAGATAATATTAATGATAAATCTATATACTATATAAGATTTATTGATTTAAAGACAAAATGGGCAAGATGTATAAATTAGATTAAGTGCAACCTTCAGTAAATAAAATTTGATGGAATAAGAACATTTGGGTAATTTATTTCCAATTAAATCAATTCACGTTTCAAAATTTAATGCTAGTTTATTACATATATGTTTATGCCTAAATTTAAACTTATGTTTAGATCCAATCTGATTCATCTATTATTTTTCAGCCTTGTCTATATATAACCTGTTATAAACCCTAGCCACTCCTTATTTTCATTTTTCTATACGTAGATCTCCTTCTCAAATCCTCATTCTAATGGCAGAAAAGAAAACCTAATTCTCAAATTCCAAAAAAAATAATAATTTCAATTTCAAAAAAAAAAAAAAAAAAATTCGGATCTGCAGCGGCTTCTGGTCGCGCTTCGGGTTTCAGGGGAGAAAACCCTAGAGCAACTTCGGGTCAGGAAGAAAATGACTCGGGTCGCTCCGGGTCGTTTTGGCGAAAACTCCAAGCAAGCACCGGGGAATTGAGGCGGCGCACCGAAGTCGAACCCGAAGTCGACCCAGGACCAGAATTTTCCATTTTTCAAATTTTCATAACTTTTGCATACGAACTCGGATTCGCGCGCGATTTGTTTTGATGGGATCGTATCGGAATTTCTGACGTTTTGGCACTAGTTTGGATGAATTTGGAGACTGTCCAAATTTTGGATTTAAATTGGATTTGAATTCAATTTAAATTCAAAAGGTGAGTGTTTTAACTCACTCACAACTACTAGAAGCTTTTATGTTTGTTTAAATTAATTTTAGAAATGAATAGAAATTTATTTATGAGTATTTGGCATGTTTATTTTATTCATATCTGTTGAATTGCATTTATTTAATTTAACTGTTAATTTAATTAATTTATTGCGTATAAATTTACAGTTAAAATTTATTTGTTTGTATATGAACTGCTAGTTAACAGTTATATAATTTATTACTGAATATAGACTGTAGATTAATAGCTGTTAAATTTAATTTGAATAAAATTGCCAGTATCACCTGTTATGTAGTACCAAAAATAATATTGTTATTGATTGATATTGATTGATGATTGCGATTTGGATGATGGATGATGTTGATGAATGGATGTTTATTGTATATCATTAAATTGCAAATTATCATGCATATTTCATTTCATTCGGGATTGTGGTTTGAAATGATATATAACCGCAAAATTTTATATCTTTTAAATTGCGGATTGAAATGATAAATATCCGTATCACTTGACCATAGGATAGAAAATTATATACAGGCACCGCGGTATATATATAACTATTTAAATGTGATTTCTATGGTTTGGATGGAATACGGTTTATAATAATCTTAAATTTTATATTGTATAAATATTTTTCTTCCATATATATATACATATGAAGTTGAAATTTTGAAATTAAAAGGTGTATAAAAATCTTTATTAAAAATGGAAGAAAATTAAGAAAATGGAGTTTAATAATTTATATCATATGTTTAAATGTTAAGTTTGGAAATTTTAAGATATGATATTTATAATTGGATTTTTCCCAAAATAAATTGAAATGAATATTCTAGTATAATTTGAATTGGGAAAAATATATATATTTTATTACTAGAAATTGAAGTCTTATTATTTATGGATTTTATATGAATATTCAAGACTAATTAATAGAACAATTGATTTGTTGAAAGCATAAAATCCAACTTTAGTTTGAAATATTGATACTCAAAATGGATATACGTATATATAAATAAATTGAAGTGGTTTTGGAACTTGAGAGAGATAATATAAATTTTGGTTTAGACTTTAATAAAGAAATGTATTTGTAAAGCCATGAGAACTATTTTCTTTACAAAGTAACATTTAAGTTAAACCATTTAATTCATATAACGTTGAATGTCCAAACCATTCAAGTTTTAAAAGTATGGTTTCAAAGCATGAATTCCGAAATATTATGTTTTGGAAGTATAATTCAAATGTTTGGTTTCAAGATATTTTAAATTTTAAACCCGTATGATTTTGGAAAGAATAACATTTGAGATAAAATGATATCATATGGTTTTGAGTTTTAAATTGATATCGTATTCATAGTTTTGAAATGGAAATGTTTATCCTGGTTTTAAAGTATAAACTTTTTTTTTTTAAAAATGACCGCGGTGTTAAATAACGATGGGTTGGCAAAGAGACCGGGATCGGATATGGACATACTCTCTGTCGATAACGAAAACCACTTTGACTAACCGTGTACGCGGTGGAGATTCCAGAATGAATTAGGTTGGTGGCGACGATTTCTGTAAGGTAAATACGTGGACCCGACTCCCGTGAGTTGGCATAAGGTGGCTAAAACAGGAGCGATCGACGGGTTAATGAGGTCATTCCTCTGATCGGAAACTCCTCTTCGATATTATACTTTGACTTTGGATTGATTCAGTGACCACTTCTATTTTTGATTTTAGGGGAGTTTGTTCGAGGTGGGCGGTAGCTGCGGCTACGCGTTTCCATCGGCCCGGAAGCGTAATTGGTATATCTACCCTGCCATTGCCTAGTTGTGCCGTGTCACCTACCATACCGAGCCTTGTACGAGTTTGGATTTCTCCCGTAGCCCGTGTGGTATCCTCTTGTGGCTTCCCGATCAGGAGGGACTATGATATTGGATGGACTACTGGGACTATTACGTGTTAAGGGGAATATTGGGTCACTCCTTAACGCTATTAAAAAGTAAGTTTATTTTATAAATAGACACTATTATAATAGCGCAATATACTACATAGTAAATAGTTTAACGGATCCTTAGGAGATGTAAATCCCGAACATCTCTTGAGTTACTGTACTCATATTTATTTCTATTAATTTAACTCACATAAGATCTTTTAGTCTGACTCGAGTGTTTTTGTCTTTTCAAATTCGCTCGGGTCAGTCCGAGCGTTTCAGGATCGAAGATTTTAGTTTTGGAGGACGAAGACGAAGAATCCGTATTATATTATTTGTAGTATTGCACCACACTCTAAATTTCCGCTGCATTGATTGTATTGGTATGTGTAACTCTGATATTCATTATATAAGTAAAATAAATATTTTGTAAACAGTTATCATGAACTGTATATTGATTATTATATCTTATCCTTCCGCTGTGAGATTCTATTTTGCTTTATTTCTTCTCTGTTTTTCTTATTTACCGCATAACAATCTGCCCTTGCGTATGCTTTGAATTGGCACGTGTGTCGGTTTAAAGTGTGCGAAAAGGCGGGATGTTACAGCTACGATCAATGTAAGTCTTTCCCTTCTTTCTCTTCTAAATTTAATCACTTTATCTTTTCTTGGGTCCTTGTTTTTCCATATTCTGTACAGGATTGGGAAACTCCTAAGACTCCAGCTGATATACGCGGTTTTCAGGGCCTTGCCGGTTACTATTGGAGATTCATTAAGAACTTTGCCTGGATTTATGCAACCCTTAATGCTCTAACTCGAAAGTATGCTAAGTTTATATGGGATGATAAGTGTAAATCGGCATTTTAAGAGTTAAAGAATAAGCTTACTTCCGCACCAGTGCTTACTCTTCCAAATGTAAACGAGGGATTAACGGTATACACCGATGCTTGTCGCGAGGGTTTAGGAGCGGTATTAATGCAAGATGGGAAGGTGATTGCCTATGCTTGTCGTCATTTGAAGACCCATGAGGCTAATTATGCTGCTCATGATTTAGAATTGTCGGATGTTGTCTTTGCATTGAAGCTTTGGAGACATCATCTCTTGGGTGCTAAGTTTGACCTCTTCATCGATCATCAGTCTTTGAAATATATCTTCACCCAGAAGGATTTGAATCAGAGGCAAGTTCGATGGCTCGAGTTCCTTGCTTCTTATGATCTCGAAATTAACTATACCCCTGGGAAAGCTAAAGTTGTGGCAGATGCTATGAGCAGGAAGAAGTCTTTGTTGTGCCAGCTTGTTGTTTCTTCTCCTCTTTTGGATCGTATCATGGCTAAGCAGGATGAGGATGAGATGCTTAAGCGTATGAAGGTGACTGTTTGTAGTAAAGTTGGTGGTAGTAATTCTGAGGGTAGTGGAGCTCAGATCAATGATAGGGGATTTTGAGGATTAATAATCGGATTTGTGTCCCGACTGTTGATGGTTTAAGGCAGGAGTTACATTGGGAACACCATCAATCCAGACTTTCCATTCATCCTGGTGTAGCGAAGATGTATCATAATTTGAAGAAACTTTGTTGGTGGAGGGTATGAAGCGCGATGCTCTATCTTTGTTAGTAGGTGTGTGACTTGTCAGCAAGTCAAGGCGGATCATCAGAAGACCCCTGGTTTGTTGCAGCCTCTTGAGATTCCCAATTGGAGGTGGGAGCAAGTTTCTATGGATTTCATCGATGGTTTACCGAGATCTAGGAGGGGAAATGAGAGCATCTGGGTTATTGTGGATAGATTGACCAAGTCCACTCATTTTATTCCGGTCAAATCTATCCGTTCAGCTTCGAGCTTATCTGAGATTTATATGAGGGAGATTGTTCGCCTCCATGGTGTTCCCCTAAGCATTGTTTGTGATCGAGAACCTATCTTCATCAGTCAATTTTGGAAATCTTTCCAGGAATCTTTGGATACTCGTCGGAATCTGAGCACTTCTTACCACCCATAGACTGACGGTCAAACGGAAAGGGTGAATTAGATTCTAGAAGGTCTTCTTCATGCTTGTATTTTTGATTATGGAGGATCTTGGGAAGATCATTTCCATCTGGTTGAGTTCACCTATAACAATAGTTATCCGGTATAATTCCAATCCTCTATTCTTATCTTATCTTAATCCTCTATCTGTCTCATTCTATCTTTTGTTCGGGCTAGTCTTAAGATGTCTCTGTTTGCTGCTCTTTACGGGCGACTTTGAGATATCCATCTTGCTGGATTAAATCTGGTAAACGTTTGGTTCTTGGTCCTGAGATGATTTTGGAAGCTTCGGAGGCGGTTGAGGAGATTAAGGGGCGGTTAAGGATTGCTCAGGATAGGCAGAAGAAGTATGCTGATCGCCGTAGAAGGAGTTTGGAGTTTGCAATCGGTGATCTGGTTTTCCTTAAGGCCTCTCCCTTAAGGAATGTGATTCGGTTTGGGCGTAGAGGGAAACTTGCTCCTAGGTTCATCGGTCATTTCCGCATCTTGGAAAGGATTGGGTCTCATGCTTATCATCTGGATTTGCCCAAGAAATTCGTGGGACTACATAATGTATTCCATGTATCACACCTTCGTCGCTGTTTGCATGATCCATCTCTTATTATCCAGCTTTCTGCTCTTGATAGTTTGGATGTCGAGACCAATCTGACTATTGAGAGGAAGCCACTACGTATCGTCGATCGAGGTACGAAACAACTATGAAGGAAATCTGTCAGCCTCGTCAAAGTGCAGTGGAGCACCGATGAATGGGATAGCACCTGGAAGGGGGAGGAGAGCATACGTGCTTCGAATCCGAAAATGTTCGTTTCAGGTACTTTTGCCCTACTATCTTATCTTCTTTTGTTTTTCCTTCTTTTATTCGTTTTTGAGCACGAAAAGTTTTGAGTGGGGGAGAGCGTAACAGCCCAAAATTTTTAATAAATATTTTATTCATTTTATTTAAAAACTTTGGCGTCTAATTATTTAAAAAAATTGAATTTTTGGAAATTTCCTGAATTGGTTATAAGTCATTTGCCCAATTCAATTTGATATTAACAATTTATGGAATTTTAATTTTGGTTAAAGTTTGACTTTAATTGAAATTTTCAATTTTTAAATTCTAAACTTCCAATCTTTTATTTAAACTATATATATGTGTGTGTGTATATACACATATATATATTTACAGCATTGGTTCCGTTTTGTTTCATTTAATTTGGTCATATACGTTATAAATTGAGAAATAAATAATGTTGTAAAAAGCATTAAATTATGCGTTTATTTTATACGTTTCTACGTCCGTTTTCTTAGTTAAAAATTATAAACAAATTAAACTTTTATTAAGTAATAAATAGTGTGTAAATAGCAATTTAATTATATGCTTTATTTGGTATGTTTTATATCCTTTTTTGTTTTATTATTTGGCGCTATATAAATAGTACGTTATTTTGTTATAAATTTTGGGCGCACGATTCAACTAAATTATTACCTCTACAATACGTACTCTTTGATTTCATATCTTCGCTGTTAAAATCAACAGCCGTGCATTCTAGAGGAAAGAATTCAAAACCCTACCTCGCAAATTCACATGTGAAACTATCCACTTGCATTTGTGTCATCTTATTTAATAGGAATAAAAATCTTTGATTTTTCTCCTAACCGTTTCAAAATCTTTTATTTCTTGCCATTTTTTTCACTTAATCAACGCAAAGCTCTTTGCTAAATACAAGACCCGTACACAATACCTTATTTCATTATTTGGACTTTCACCTTCTTTCACGTAAAGCTCTCCCCTGTAAGTTTTATTGGCTGCTCATATTCTTTTTATTTATTTTCATTTTATTCTTTCTTTGTTTTTCTTTATTTCTATTGTTCTGGTCAACCATGCACTCAACTTATTCACCTTGCACGACCGGCCTGTGCCCCTCTCCACCACCAGTACCGCTTCCCCCTCTAGCGTCCAGATCTGGCCATGGATTCTAGTGAAGATCATCACCTCAAACCCATACATGCCTTGCCGATCCCATACATTTCCTCCACCTTCAAGCACAGCCGTAGCTAACACCACCACAGCCATCAACTCCAGGCCGTGACCCCGTCTCTGACCCTAGCCACACCTCCAGGTGGTGATGGGCCCACTAGACCGAGCCCATGCAGTGGCCGTGCTACCTGATGTTTTGACCCAAAAAATACATGCACCACCTTTGCATATTTAATCACAGCCTAAATTTTTCCATCCTCCCACTGCCTTGCGTGTTTCAGGCAGTATAAAAAAACAAACTGGTCAGGGCCCAGCCTTTGAAATGTTGGTTGAAACGTGTGGTGAAGGGGCTGAGTCACTTGTGTTCATATTATCTTGTTCAACTTGTTTTCCCTTTGCTTATTTCAGATGTGATGTTTTCTTATTTGAAGTAGCATACTTAGATTTGTTTTATTTATCTTATTTCAAGATTTGAATCTGGTTGTCGCATCCTCTAAAATCTGATCGTGCTTTCTTTGCGTTTTTTGGTGTGGATATCGTTAAATCAAAATGTCCAGCATCGTAGAGGTGAGTATTCACGCTTGACATCATACTTATAGAATTGTGAATTGATAGCAAGTGAAATTGTAGAATTATTATATCATATTTTACTTGCCCGTGATATAAAATTTTTGATATTAAACGCTGTTATAAAATTATCACGTCATCCGCTTTGTTGTATGTCGTTATAGTATATGTTGTTATATTGTTTATTTATTCTGTTTATCGCACTACAAGTTCCCTGTAGAGTAGAATCACTATGGGTTGAAATGATACAAACCCGAACAGACTTTAGAATAAGAAAAAATCGTTATGGGTTGAAATGATAGGCCCGAGTGATTTTTTATTTTATTTATTTATTTAACTTGGGATTGCGGGTTTGAATTGATAGAACCCGAATTTTTCTTTGTAAATTTCGGATTCAAATGATATATTATCCGTATCGCTTGACCTAACTTAGAAAATATAATACAGACCCGCGGTTATTATATATATATTTTTCAGGATTTTTTAAGTATTTTTAAATTTGTATATTATAATATTGTGATTTAAATTAAATTAGTGATTTTCTACAAGTTATATATGTAAATAAATGAATGGTTAAGTTTGAATTTGAAGTATAAATTTATTTTGGGAATTTTTGATTTTGTTTAAAATTGGAGTTCAAGTTAAGTAAATAAAATATGATAATTTGATATAAATTGAAATTAAAGTGAATTAATAAAGTGTTATTGAGTTTTCTATGAATTAAATGGTTAAATAAATGAATACTTAAAAATGCAAATTGAAATATAACTTAAATTAGAATTGTGAAGTTGGATTAAGAATAAAAGTTAAGTTAAGAAATAAATTGGAAATTTAGTTATATTTGAAATGGTAATTAAACTTAATTGTTAAGTTTATTTTTAAAATACAATGAATAGAAAATTTTTCACTTTACTTTAATAAGTGAAGCATTGAGAAATTTGATATTTATTTATGAAATTTACTTTATAAAAATCATAAATTATTGGGTATTTTAAATGACCATTTTTTAAAGTGGAAAAATATGATTTTTATAAGTTAAATTGGGTTAAATTGTAGTTCAATTGTTGCTGAAAACTGGAAATTTAATTTACTTAAAATCTGTTGTAAGGAATATTACTACACTTTGTAAGTGCTGTAGTTGATGCAAATGAACTAAAGGATAAAATTAACTAAGGGCTGTTGTAGTACTTGGTAAGTGCTGTGGTTGCAGAACCAAACTAAAAACTTGAAATAAATAAAAGAGCTATAGTAGCACTTGTTAAGTGCTACAGTTGGCTGAAATGAGATTTTGAATATAATTGAACTAACAAAATGAACTCAGAAAAATCAAACTTTTGGGGATTGAATATTGGATTTGTAAGTATATTAATTTCACTTCTAAATAGTTAAAAAGTAGTATTTTGAAGTTATAACCACGGGTAATAATAACGTTGGTTGTTAAAGAGATCGAGATTGGATATGGGCATACTCTCTATCGATACCAAAAACCACTTTGACAACCGTGTACGCGGTGGAGATTCCAGAATGAAGTAGGATGGTGGCAACATTATATTGAGGTATGTACGTGGACCCGACTCCCGGGAGTTGGCATAAGGTGGCTAAAACAAGAGCGATCATCGGGCTAAGGAAGTATCACCTCTTAACGGACACACTTCTTCATATGCCATTCTATTACTTTGTGATTGTTTGATGCGCACCTTTGACTTTAGGAGTGTTTTTCGAGGTGGTGGTAGTAGCAGCTACGTGCTACCATGTGACGACCCAAACTCGATGTCCGATAAACGACATCAAATTCGCATTGCCAGAGCTTATAACAACAATTAGATGAATATAAAACAGCGGAACAAAATCAATATCATAAATATCATCACAGTTACAACTTCAACATAATATCCATACTACAACAGAGTATATAATACATACACCACAACTCCAAATACAACATCATGATAATACAACAACGATCATATATCCAAAAGTCCTCAAATGAGAGAGGTGATAACGAACCCCCAAAAGCTAAACACCTGAAATCTCCAAAAGCTCCTAAGATATCTCCAAGATAAGAGCTCCAAAATACTGCTACTCCAAAATACAGAAACCTGCTACTAGGCTGCCCGTGTGGAAATAATGGGCACCCAGAGTTTAGGAAAGAAAACAATAAACTCCGGATCAGTCATGGGACTGGTATGAGTAAACAAAAACAACAGTTACTTTTAAAGAAACTAGATTTATAAAAGAATTTTCGGATTTTTAAAAAAAAAATTGGAACTACCATAAGGCCTCCCGGCACACACACAATGCAATCGCACACTTGGGGGAGATTTCTCCTTATAATAGTTAAATATGCTTAATACGAGAAGAATTTCTTTGATATTATTACTAGTGCGTAGTGTGAAATTATTTCGGAAGTAGAATATCAATCTTAGCCAGCATAGGTACGATTACATTATGCCTACTATAGCTACCATATTAAATGGCAGGTTCAACAAGTAAAACCGTACTAGTTTCGTATTGTTTTTTTGGATTTCCAACAATGGTCAGGCTAAGGAACTTCCTGGACCACATGGGTACGCCTCTGGTGGGACGACCCGAGAACCTAACCGGATCTCTACCAACACAAGGCCGGGTTACCCCTAACTGGGTAACTACTGACACGAGTATGCCATCTCCCGGTTGTAACCAACCTTTAACCGGGGCCCCAGCAACAAATCACAAAGTAATATATATATCTGCGATATCAACATAAGTTAAGTATCTGGGCTCCATACCATGATACCACTTCTATCCAGAAGGAAATGCACATACTCTAAGGGGTGCTACCCCCAATAACCTTGCCGCATCTTTCCTGCTTCGACCATTCCGGGGTGTGAGGCCGGCGAAGTCTCGTCCACAAAGCTACGCTTTTCACAAAGCCATGCTTCGATCAACAAATGATCAGCAACACTCAGCATGCCACATTACCAAATTGGGAATATATCGCTGATAACCTTCAACTACATAACCTCGAAGGGTGTTAAGCTAAGAGAATAAATTCTCCGCCACCAACGGAAATATATTTGAAAAAAATCTGCTATATATCTCAATTTGTAATGTCTGACATACAATCCATACAAGTCTATTCTGGGTTCGAACAGAACCGAACGCACTTCCAAAAAAAGTCCTTGCAATCCGGATATCCACAATCCTGATTGGACTCCCCATCACATATGGAGAACTCTATACCGGAGCAACTCGGTACAGAGTCGTTCGACAGGTCATCCTATCGCTCTCGCAAATACCCGGTCTTCAACACCGGTCTTTAAATGCTATCTATAACGTCGAATCACATATTCGAAATGAGTTATACGACACAAAGGTCCTTTCCCGGCTAAACCGAATAGTGAGCGTCAATTTTAAAAAAACATGTGGATATGTCGTTCAACAAAATTAACAGGTTCGATGTGGGTTACGGATAACAAACTGAAATCCGATTCCCTGTCGCATCGAAGTTTAAATGTCGTTTTACGGGCAACAGGGTTTTCACATCAATACAGAACAAACCATAATCATAGTACAGTACATGACAATTTATATCACATAGTATCACAATCAGAACAGAAATATCAATATAGTGCACAGCGATAGTTAATCATTTTCCAATGTGGTTCAAATAAATTTACCACTAAATTATTTTAAATCTATGAGAAGAATTTGGATAAATAATTTAAATCTTGATTAACTCGTTTTATTGTTTCAAAATTAGTTATTTGAATAAACCACTAAATTTGATTTGTCGACTTTAATTTATCTGAATAACAAATTCCTAATTTACAAATTAATTTGAACACTTGATTGTTTATTAATCAATTTAATTACAAAATTTAAATCATTCTAAATTTCTTTTCAAAACTACTAATAAAAATTGTTTACCTTAATCATCACTTGAAAATCTGGTTTACACTTTCAAAACTTATTTATCGTTACATTGAAACTTTAATGTAAATAAATTTTAAATGCTTGTTTTAAAATTAAATCGTTTAATTAAAGGGTTAATTAAATTTTTATTTTAAACTTTCCTTACTTGATTAAAGATTTAACAAATTCTAAAATGTTGTTAAATAATTTAACTTAACAAAATCTACATTGTTTACTTTGTGAATGAAAATTAACTTATCTATGTGATTTAAAATTTTAGATTGGGCTTAACCCATTTAAACACACCCAAGTGAAACAGGGTTTCACTCGGCAACTTCTCCGAGTCTTGCCTTTCTCTCCTCATCCTAGTTCTCCTTCTCTCCTCATCCCAGTTCTCCTTCTCCCTGTTCTTTTTTTTTTCTAAGTTAAAACTTTAGCTAACTAAACTAGCTTCAGGGAGAACTCGCTCGAACACGAACACAGACTTGAAGCACCACTCGAATTTTTTCGAGTCTCTCCCGAAGCCAGGCACACGCGAAAACTGCCTGTTCCCATACGAACGTTGTGCACGTGCACATCATCGTGGCGCCACTCCGGTGAACTCCACCACCACTAGCAAGTTAGTTCTGACCCACTCTCGCTACCTAAATACAACGAAACCCAAACGAAGCTCGCAAACAAAATCGAGGCATCTCGATCAAATGAACCCAACGGCTCACCACCGGAAATCAAACTCGCGCCACCTCCTCTGGCCATCAGAGACGTCGTAACCTCTGCCACGTCACGTCAACACCCTAAACTACCTTCCCCGATCGTTGCGTGCAACTCGATCATCCCTAGGTGTTGAAATTATCGCGCGTTCAACCCACTGAAAAATATAGGGCTGAACCCAAAATTGAACTCGTAATCCAAATCTATGCAATATAAAATTCCTTTGATAATTTTCGTGAAGTCTTTGATGTTCAAGCTTGCTACAAACTAAATTTTAGCAGCTATAATTGAATCAACTGTTAGGAATTTAGAAAAATGCAAAATGATCAAATTTTCAAACTTCTCTTGAAACACTTCATTAAAAATTCTCATTATTGTTTTAAAAATCATAGATTTTAGTATAGATTCAGATTATAACCTTGAATTTATATTTTTCAACATTTTATTTTTTTCAAATTTTATTTAAAACCTGTAAAACAATATTACAGTGAACATGCTTTACTGCATGTTTAAATAACTTTACAAAAACTTGTTTGAGGATTAAAAACAAAAATTTTAACTTGATTACTAACATTCTTCAGGAGCAAGGAGAGTAAGGAGATGTTGGATTTGGGTATAGTTTACTCTGTAAACCAAAGATTTGAGCATATCAGTACTTTACACATTTTTTTTTCTTTTGTTTTTACAGTGAAAAGAAGACTACAAAGTTTTACTTTGATTTGTTTTTTCTAAAACACAGTGTAAATTTAAACCATACTTTACTTTCTTTGCATCTCAAATCTCTTTCAAAAGAAGACGGGAGAGTGGGTTCTAAGGTTCACTGTAACTACATGTTACAGGAAAACAGAAACAGAAGAAAAATAATTGTTTCTAGGAATCTAACACAAGTTCAGAGCTATTACATTCATGCAAGAATTTAAGCACCAAGAATTTGAACAAAGTATAGGTTTTACTCACTTGGACAAATATTTAAACAAAGGCTCTATTGATTTTCTTTAAACTGCAGATTGAATCTTCAGTATATTGCTTTCACTTGAATACACAGTGATGTTTTTCTCTCCTTTTTATTTTATTTCCCGTTCTTTGCTTATTTTTTTTCTTTCTTTCTTCAAAGTAAAAAGTTTTGAACGAAATGATGCATAGATTTATATATATATATATATATATATATATATAGAAGTGTACATACTGCGTATAGGTAGGTATAATATTTCTTTTTTTTATTGACTAACCCATGCTAGATAGTAAATGCATTTAATGAAGCTTGTATTTACAGTTGATGTCTTGCTTGAGGTTACTAGAGTAAATGGCATTAAATGAGAGCATTAAATGGAAGCATGTAATGTTTCATGCTTTGTATATTTTCAGCATGCTATTCGATTTGCTTTTTCTGTAAGTACTATTTTCTTATATTTTTTTCTATTTAAATACTTACTTTCTTGTTTTACTTCTAATTAAAGGTGTTTGTTTTAATTATTATTGTTTGGCAGATCTTGCATATCTTATTTTCTTTGGTTAACTTATTTCCTAGTTTACTTTATAAAATAAAAGTGTTTTTTCTTAGTTATTGTTATTTAATAACTATGTGCTTTTATTACAATATTTGTTTTCGTTTGCTAATGTTTTCTTGTTTATTCTGCTAAATGTAAGTGTTTGCTTTAACATTAAATTCGTCACATATTTTATTTTATCATATAACTTTTCAATTAAATTTCAAAAAGTTCAAATAAATTACCAAATTTTAAATTCAATAATTTCGGGATGTTACAATATCCCCTCCTTAAGAAAATTTCGTCCTCGAAATTGAAAGAGAGAGAAACGCAAACAAAGAATAGACGAATTCAGAAAAACAAGGAAATGACGTACAGTTTAAGCTGAAATGTCTATTCTGCAATTGGGATATGATTTCTTCATATTATCTTCAGTCTCCCAAGTACAGTCCTTTGGATCGCCACTCCATTGAACTTTGACCAGCTTCACAATCTTGTTTCTTAATCGCTTCTCATCACAATCTACAATTTTTATTGGCTTTCTTTTAACTGCCAAGTTGGGGGTGATCTCTAGATCTTGCTGAGCAGCTTCTTCAATAATATCATCTGGATCGTGCACATAATTCCAAAGATTAGAAATGTTGAACACATCATGTACGCCAGACAACCAACTGGGTAGCTGCACTCGATATGCTAGAGGACCAATCCTTTCCAGAATAGGAAAAGGACCAATATAACGCGGTGCTAGTTTTTCAGTTTTCCCGAATCTCAATACTCCCCGCATCGGAGGTACTTTCAGAAATACAGAATCTCCAACTTGAAATTCCAAATTTCTCCTTCGGCGGTCATAATAGCTCTTCTGACGGCTTTGGGCAGTTAATAACTTCTTTCGAATAAAGTCTACCTTCTCAGTGGCTTCCTTTATCATATCGGGTCCAAGAACAAGTCTGTCACCTGATTCGATCCAGCATGTAGGTGATCGACATGGACGACCATAATAAAGCTTCGAAAGAGCCATTTCTATACTGGCCTGATAACTATTATTATATGAGAATTCGACCAGATGCAAATGGTCCTCCCAAGAACCACCAAAATCATGAACGCAAGCACGCAGTAGGTCTTCTAAAATTCGGTTGACCCTCTCAGTCTGCCCATCAGATTGTGGGTGATAAGCAGTACTGTAATTTAATTTAGTTCCCAATGCGTCCTCAAACGCTTCCCAAAATCTACTAGTGAAGATCGGGTCACGATCACTCACTATACTGCTGGGAATACCATGGAGGCGAACAATTTCCTTTATATATACCTGCCATGCTTGCCACGGTCCAAGTGGATTTAACTGGAATGAAGTGAGCAGTTTTGGTTAGACGATCCACAATAACCCAAATCGCTTCATTGCCTTTCCGAGTACGAGGCAATCCATCAATGAAATCCATCGATACCTGATCCCACTTCCATTTCGGTACTTCCAAAGGTTGAAGTAAACCGGCTACTTTCATTTGGTCACTTTTAATTTGCTGACAAGTAGCACCGCGACTCACATAAATAGATATGTCTCTCTTCATCGTCTTCCACCAGAATGTTCTTTTAATATCTCTATACATTTTGTTGACTCCTGGATGGATACTGAGTTTGGACTTGTGGCATTCGTCCAATACTTCACGTTTCAGTTCTGTGATGTCAAGGACACAAATCCTGCCTTTTAAACCTATAGCCCCATTATTATCAACTACAAAACTGGAATCTTCACCTCGACGAATCCTCCCATATATTTCCTGAAGAAACTGGTCTTCTGTTTGCTTGTTGGCGATTTTTTTAATGAGAGTAGGAGTGATAACCAGATATGCGAGAATAGTGTGCTTCCTACTTAAGGCGTCTGCAACTACATTGGCTTTTCCCCGCATATACAGAATATCTAGGTCATACGAGGCCAGAAATTCCAACCAACGTTGTTGTCGTAAATTCGGATCCTTCTGGGCAAAGAGATATTTCAAGGATTTATGGTCGGTGAATAATTCGAATTTTTCACCTAAAACAAAGAGAGTTTATTAGGTATATTTCTTTAGTTAAGTTAGTTTCATAAATTGTTAGGAAAGCTGAAAAGATTCTTACCCAGAAGATAGTGTCGCCATATTTTTAAAGCGAAAACAACAGCCAAAAGTTCCAAATCATGCGTTAGGTAGTTTTTCTCATGCGGACGTAATTGTCTACTCGCGTAGGAAACTACCCTTCCATTTTGCATTAGTACTGCACCTACCCCATCACAACATGCATCAGTATAGACAGATAAGCCTTGGTTCCCGTTAACAATAGTGAGAACAGGAGCAGTGGTCAATCTCCTTTTCAACTCCTAAAAAACTTCTTCACATTCTGAAGTCCAGATGAACTTTGCATTTTTCATTGTTAGCTTAGTCAGCGGACTAGCCAACTTAGAAAAATCTTGAACGAATTTCCGGTAATAGCCTGCTAAACCCAAAAAGCTTCGAACTTCTTTTGGAGTAGTGGGTTGTTTCCAATCAAGAATAGCGGAAATTTTGCTAGGATCTACCGAAATTCCTTCTTCATTTACAACATGGCCAAGGAATTTGACTTCTTTGACCCAGAAGTGGGATTTGGAAAATTTTGCATATAGAACATTTCTCCTCAATATTTCCAATACGATTTTAAGATGTTCGGCATGCACTTCTTTAGTCTTAGAATAGATCAAAATATCATCAATGAATACAAGCACAAATTTATTCAAAACTTCCCGAAACACACGAGTCATAAAATCTACGAAGTATGATGGAGCATTGGTTAGCCCGAAAGGCATAACTAACCATTCGTAGAACATATCAGGACCTCTGAAAGCGGTCAAATGGACACAATCTTCGGCTATTCGTAGTTGATGGAATCCTTGGGCTAGATCCATTTTTGAAAAGAAACGAGCGCCGTGCAACTGATCAAATAAATCATCAATTCTTGGTAGAGGGAATTTGTTCTTGAGAGTTTGTTTATTTAGATCGCGGTAATCTACACATAATATCAAAGATCCGTCCGATTTAGCAACAAATACGACGGCTGAGCCCCATTCAGAAACACTGGGTCGAATTAATCCTTTTGCTCGTAGCTCATCAGTTCGATGAACCAATTCAATCTTTTCCCTGGGTGCCATCCTGCGACTTGCGTGAACAACAGGACGAGCATTGGGTGCTAAGTCGATTCGGAATTCTATTTCTCGGTGAGGAGGTAAAGATTTCACTTCTTCAAATACGTCGGAAAATTCTTGAACAACAGGTATAGACTGCAAAGTGGTTCAAGATATCCCAAGGTATACATCAATCTATTTCTCCTTGGACTTGGATCCCCATAAGAGATTTCAATAAAATTTCCAAAACTTGTTTTAACTAAAACTGTTCGATTATTACAATCCAATATAGCTTCGTATCTCGATAACCAGTTCATACCGAGTAGGATTTCAAACTCATTACATTCGAGGACAAAATGGTTGATAGGAAATCGATAGCTAGCATATGAAATAGGAACTCTCTTACAATATGAACAAAGATTTGCGGGACCACCAACCGAAATTTTTACGCAAATAGGATCGCCAACAAATTTAGTTTTAAGTCCTAATTCATTTACGGTTTGTTGAGAGATAAAGCTATGTGAAGCTCCTGTGTCCAATAAAACTCAAACGGTTCTATTATAAATAATAAGGTTACCTTCCAAAACACTTTTTCCTTTATCAGCTTTTGAAGTTGAGGGGTCTTTCTTTATCGTATAAACTTTTGCCACCTGTGCCGGCTTCATTACTGGGCAATCTTTAACAACGTGTCCCGGCTTGTGACAATTATAACATTCTTTAGCTTGCTTCTTCGGTTTTGGGCAGTTATTTGAATAATGGCCCTTCTCTTTGCAGTTGTAACAAGTGACATTTTCTGCCACGCTTCCCTGAATGCTCTTCTCTTTCTCGTTGCCTTGCCAAGGTTTCTTGCCTCCAAATTTCCGTTTCTTCCAATTTTGATTGCCCGAATTTCCTTTCTCTACCGGGGCTTCTTGCATGTCAAGGGTAGCGTATCTGTATCCCATATCAACTAAATCCGAAAAAGATTCCTTAACATGGCCCTTCATTCTTTCATGGAATTTCTTATTCATCTCGCGAATGAATCTTTCGTTCATCCTTAAAGGCGTATTCACTAATTCGGGACCAAAACGAGACAATTCATTAAATCTGTTCAGATACTCTTCAAAAGATAAACTTCCCTGCTTCAGGTCCATGAATTCCTGATACATTCGAGAAATTCCAGCTGATGGTAAATATCGCTTCTCAAACACTTCTTTGAAATTTTCCCAAGAAAAGTCGTCATCTGGCTTATCTACCGTGATTGTCTCCCACCAAGCTGAAGCTTCATCTTGCAGTTGCCAAGAAGCTATGAGTCGCTTCTGATCGTCTTCCAATTTTAGCCCTCTGAAGTTTTTCTCACGGTATTTTATCCAGGCTTGAGCCTCAACAATCGACTCCTTGCCGTTGAACGGCTTACCACCATGTCCCGAGAAATTCTTATATAAGTCAGCCAGATTCGGCTGTTGCTGAGCTGTCCCTATTGCCGTTGGGGGACCTTGATCAGGTGTTGTGGCACCTCCTTGACCCCTAACTCTTCCCCTTCGTCCGCTCATTTCCGACTATCTGTAATTAGTAAGAAAATTGATTTAAATACACAAACGAAATATCTTAAGGAATATCAGCAGTAAAAGAAATAGACTAATAAAATTTAAAGTTTCCGTCTCGGTTATACTCATTCTAGGGTATACTTCACCCTATCTCTAATGAGCCATCTAATGTGTTATACCCCGTAGCTAAAGTTCTTACTCAACCAACAGCTCTGATACCACTTGTGATGACCCAAACTCGATGTCCGATAAACGACATCAAATTCGCATCGCCGGAGCTTATAACAACAATTAGATGAATATAAAACAGCGGAACAAAATCAATATCATAAATATCATTACAGTTACAACTTCAACATAATATCCATACTACAACAGAGTATATAATACATACACCACAACTCCAAATACAACATCATGATAATACAACAGCGATCATATATCCAAAAGTCCTCAAATGAGAAAGGTGATAACAAACTCCCAAAAGCTAAACACCTGAAATCTCCAAAAGCTCCTAAGATATCTCCAAGATAAGAGCTCCAAAATACTGCTACTCCAAAATACAGAAACATGCTACTAGGCTGCCCGTGTGGAAATAATGGGCACCCAGAGTTTAGGAAAGAAAACAATAAACTCCGGAACAGTCATGGGACTGGTATGAGTAAACAAAAACAACAGTTACTTTTAAAGAAACTAGATTTATAAAAGAATTTTCGGAATGCTTTTTAAAAAAAATTGAACTACCATAAGGCCTCCCGGCACACACACATAATGCGATCGCACACTTGGGGGAGATTTCTCCTTATGATAGTTAAATATGCTTAATACGAGAAGAATTTCTTTGATATTATTACTAGTGCGTAGTGTGAAATTATTTCGAAAGTAGAATATCAATCTTAGTCATCATAGGTACCATTATATTATGCCTACTACAGCTATCATATTAAATGGCAGGTTCTACAACTAAAACCGTACTGGGTTCGTATTGTTTCTTTGGATTTCCAACAATGGTCAAGCTAAGAAACTTCCTGGGCCACATGGGTACGCATCTGGAGGGACGACCCGAGAACCTAACCGGATCTCTGCCAACACAAGGCCGGGTTACCCCTAACTGGGTAACTACTGACACGAGTATGCCATCTCCCGGTTGTAACCAACCTTTAACCGGGGCCCCAGCAACAAATCACAAAGTAATATATATATATATATATATATATATATATATATATATATATATATATATATATCTGCGATATCAATATAAGTTAAGTATCTGGGCTCCATACCATAATACCACTTCTATCCAGAAGGAAATGCACATACCCTAAGGGGTGCTACCCCCAAAAACCTTGCCGCATCTTTCATGTTTCGACCATTCCGGGGTGTGAGGCCGGCGAAGTCTCGTCCACAAAGCTACGCTTTTCACAAAGCCATGCTTCGATCAACAAATGATCAGCAACACTCAGCATGCCACATTACCAAATTGGGAATATATCGCTGATAACCTTCAACTACATAACCTCTAAGGGTGTTAAGCTAAGAGAATAAATTCTCTGCCACCAACGGAAATATATTTGAAAGAAATCTGCTATATATCTCAATTCGTAATGTCTGACATACAATCCATACAAGTCTGTTCTGGGTTCGAACAGAACCGAAGGCACTTTCGAAAAAAGTCCTTGCAATTCGGATATCCACAATCCTGATCGAACTCCCCATCACATATGGAGAACTCTATACTGGAGCAACTCGGTGCAGAGTCATTCGACAGGTCATCCTATCGCTCTCGTAAATACCCGGTCTTCAACACCGGTCTTTAAATGCTATCCATAACGTCGAATCACATATTCAAAATGAGTTATATGACACAAAGGTCCTTTCCTGGCTAAACCGAATAGTGAGCGTCAATTTTAAAAAAACATGTGGATATGTCGTTCACAAAAATTCACAGGTTCGATGTGGGTTTAGGATAACAAACTGAAATCCGATTCCCTGTCGCATCGAACTTTAAATGCTGTAACGACCCAGAATTTTTAATAATTTAAATTTGAATATTTAATTAATTTTAAATATTTATAAGTGAATTTTTAAGTCAAATAAATTTTAATTTGAATTATTGGATTTAATTGAATAATTTAATCGATAATTTAATATGTTAAATTATGGAAATAATTGAAAATTGAGTTAAAAATGATTGTAAATAATTTGGAAAATTTTATTTAATCATACTGGAGTTATAGAAATATTTTAGAACTTTTAAAATCGAATTAAAAGTTAATTTGTGAAAATTGAATATTTTAATATTTAATAATCGACTGTAAAATAGCCAATTTTTGGACAGTCTCAGAATTGAACGAAACTAGTTTCATTGGATCCGTAATAGTTAGTTATTACCGGATTTCAATTTTCGTGTCAATCGGAGCTATCGTTTGATCGCGGCAGCTCGAAACGCATCGATTTATTTTTAATTTAAATTTGGCGAGTCAAAATAGCCATTTTTCAAAAAGTCTCGGAATTCGACGAAACCAGTTTCATCGGATCCGTAATGTGATATTATTGTAAGGTTTCAAATTTCAAGTCAATTGGATTTACCGTTTGTCCGGTACAAATTAAAACGCCTAGAAATCGATTTAAATCGGTTTAATTTAAATTGAGCGTTTATAGCCATAACTCGCACATACTTCCGAATTAGCTTCCGAAACCTGTTCCATTGTGTCCGGAACGCGGGATAAACCCTAAGTACGCTGGTTACGGCGTCTAAATCGGAGTTCGGAAAATCCGGGATGAATAGTGTCGCTCGTTCCTTATAAATAGACCCCTTGCCTTCATAATTTGATAAAAAATTAAAACTAAACCCTAATTTTTGACCTAGCCGCCACATTCATAATCTATGGCCAGATTTTTCCCACTTTCTTCCCTCAATCTCTCTCAATCTACAAACATTTAGCCGAAGTGTTCAACACGAAGGTCGTAGAGCTCGACGAGAGCTTCGATTCCATACGGAGATGATCGGAAACGGAGTCGCGGAGGGGGAGATAGACGAGGCCGAACGTGCCAGCTCACGCACGCGTTTCTAGGTGCTAGACATGGCCGAGCTTCAAGCTCCTTGGGCCGAGTGTCATTCTTGTAGTGCTCTTCGCGATGGAACTCCCTGATCGAAGTATAGGTGAACGTGGAGGTGGTGAATCGGAACCCTAATCTATGAGAGTGGGTTCAATTTTTTGTTCGTGAGCCTGGAGATGTGAACGAGAGGGATGAAGGAAGGTGTTGCACGGCCTGATGATGTGCAGTGCAAATCCAAGGGCTAGGATTGTTTTTGGTTAGAAAATGTTAATTTAATGTTGTAAATATAAGTATATAAACGTGTACGATCTTATAAAATGCATAACTTTTTCATACGAGGTCGAAAAAATGCAAACTCAGTTGCGTTGGAATCGTATGGACGAGCACTACGCGATGGAGTTGGTTTGGAGTCGTTTGGAGTTAGTGAGAATTTCGGGTAAAATTAAACGCGCGTTTAATTTTATTCGACATAAAAGCTAAAACGGAAATTAAAACCAAGGTGAGAATTTCTCACTCAATCGAATAGATTTCGATTTTATTTTAAATAGTTAGATTTAAAATATTTGAATGCATGTTTGAATGATGACTGTAAATTATTGATTGTTAAAATAGACATTATACGCCGTTAGTAAGCGGATGTTATTTAATATAAACATATACCGCGAATATTTCATAAACAGTGAAATTGGTATTATATATTATATCAATATATATATATTGGCATATGTATATATTGCAGTTGTTGATTTCCCGCATTTTTTGTTTAGCGGATGAGACCCTATTACGCCGTTATTAAGCGGATAATATTTATTAAGAACATGTACCGCGATAATTTCGTACTGGAGCGAAATTGGTATTGTGCTAATGTTTTTGGATGCAGGAAACAGGTTGGAGGGATCCAACTGGATTCCTCAACAGTATTTATTTTATTTCAGATATTTTGATATTTGATGGATTATCATATCGATATATGATATCGTTGTAGTCGTGATTGACTATTTGGTGTGTAGCATCATTGGACCCAGATTTTGGGATTTTAAAATGATTTTCAAAGTGATTTTTGAAATATAAAAATATTTTTGGAATTGATCCATTATAAATAAATAAACGTTATAATTTTTAAAGTTATAAAAATTATGGTTTTTGTGAAATATAGTTAAAAAGCTGATTTTTAGAAATACGATTAAAAGTCGATTTTTGAGAAATATGAACTAATGATTTTATAAAATAATTTAGATTGGATTTTTGAATATATGATAAAAGTTTAAATATAGGATTTATAAAATTTGATTATTTTATAAATCGAAATGATGAAATTATAAAGGAAATTAAAAGATGTTTTAAAGAATAATATTAATTGATTTATATTTAGAGATTTATAAATGGATATTTATAAATTGAAATATAGACATTATAAAACGAGTTTTTATAAGTGTTTGAATGTAGTGAAAGTGAATTTCATAAATGAATGAAATTTATAGAATTATATAACGGTGAAGTTATAAATGGAATTTTATAAACAATAGGTTTATAAAATTTGTAAAGTTCAAAGGAACGATTTTTGCAAATAAATAAATTATAAGTGTTGACTTAAAATTTGGACTTTTGGTTTATAATTAAGATTATAAATCGAATAGGTAAATAAAGAAGATTTATAAAGGAAGTTGTTATGAAATAAATGGAAATGGAATTTATAAACGTTGTTTTATAAATTCGCAAACGACTTATTTTGATAAGTTAATTGTTATAACTTATAAATGGAGTTATATTCACGTTTTTAGACAGTGAATAATCCTTTAAAATAAAATTAATAGAAAGGATGAAATTTGTTAATGAAGTATATTCACGTTTTTGAATAGTGAATAATACGTTAAAGAAAATGTATTGAATGTGAATGTTTTAAATAGAATTAAAACGATTTAACGATGTTTTAATTGTGTTGAGATTCGAAATCATAGATTTCAACATTTATTGTTGAAATAGACGTTTTCGAGAAATAAAAGGAAATAGTGGACTATAACACTGTTGTTATAGTAAATGATTTCCGAAAGGAAATGTTTTGAATAGTATTGGGATTTATATATCTATTTTAATTTCGAATCCATATACTAGTGATTTTGGGTTGTCGTAACGATGTTTTATGCAACATTCGTTTTGACCCAAATAAATATGTTTAAGTGAATGATTTCCTTAAAGAATGAATTATATACTTAATTCAATTTAAGTATATTGAATATTTTCAAAGGTTGAAAATAAAAAGATTTGTCGATTACTTATTTTTGATAAGTATGAAATTTATATGTGAAAAGTGGAATTTGTTAAAAATAAATATTGATTTATTTTTGAAGTGTTGAAATAATATATCTTGTAAAGATATTTTGGAAAATAAATAATTTGGAAAATTATTTGGAATCTGGTGATGTATGCATATCCATTGATAGTTCAATAACCGACTATCAATATTTCCCTTTGAATGGGTATTTGATGTGAATTGATTGAATTTGAATGCACACTTATTTTTGAATAAGCGCTCACTATTCGGGTTAACCGGGAAAGGACCATGGGGTCGTATAACCCATTCCGAATATGTGATACGACGTGAATTGCATTTGAAGATCGGTGTTAAAGACCGGTATTTGCGAGAGCGATAGGATGACCTATCGATTGTCTCTGCACTGGGTCGCTCCTGGTATAGAGATTCCATAAGTGATGGGAAATCCGATCAGGATTGTGAATATCCGGATTGCAAGGACTTCTTTGTAAGTGCGTTCGGTTTTGTTCGAGCCCGGAACAAACTTGTATGGATTGTATGCCTGACATTACAATTTGAGATATAAAGCCGATTTCTTTCAAATATATTTCTGTTGGTGGCGGAGAATTTATTCTTTGCTTAACACCCTTCTCTGAGACGTACGAGCTCAAAGGTTATATAGTTGAAGTTATCAGCGATATATTCCCAGTTTGGTAATGTGACATGCTGAGTGATGCTGAAATGATCATTGTGTTGATTATTTGTGATAGGATCATTTATTTGATCGTCTATCCTTGTGATCATTGTGTTGATCATTTGTTGACCCAAAGCATGGCTTTTGTATAAAGTATGTTTTTGTGGACGTGAATTCGTCGAGCCTCACACCCCGTGAATGGTCAAAACAGGAAAGAAGCAGCAAGGTTATGAGGGGTAGCACCCTTTAGGATGTGTCCATTTCCTTCTGGAAAAGGGTGGTATCATGGTATGGAGCCCAGATACTTACTCATGTTGAAAACACTTTATGATTGTGTGAATTGATTACGAGCGCTCGGTGAAAAGGTCCCAAAGGACCGGGGGATGGCATATTCGGTCAGTTGTTGCTCAGTTAGGAGTAACCCGGCCTTGTGTTGGTTGAGATCCGGTTTGGTTCTCGGGGATGTCCATCCAGAGGCATTCTCAGTGGCAATGGGAAGTTCCTTGGCCTGATCATTCGTTGGAAATCCAAAGAAACAATACGAGACTTGTACGGTATTAGTTGTAGAACCTGCCATTCACTTATGGTGGTCACCACTGTTTGGATGGTAGCTATAGTAGGCATACGATAATGGTCGTATGTTGGCTAAGATTTATATTCTACTTTCGAAATGAATTTGTTATACACTATGCACTAGTAATAATATCAAATGTTATTTTAATGCGTATCAAGCATCTTTGACTAACATAAGAAGAAATCTCCTCCAAGTCTGCGTTTGCATTGTGTGTGTGGTGGGAGGTCTTATGGTAGTTACATTTTTAAAAGCATTGCGAATTGATTTAAAAATATTCCTCTTTTGATTTTAAAAAATAAATAAATAAACTGTTTTGAGTTCTCACACCAGTCACATGACTGACTCGGAGTTTATTGTTTTCATTCCTAAACTCTGGGTGCCCACCAATTTCCACACGGGCAGTCAAGAGTTAAGGTTTATCAGGATATTCTGGATATTCTGGAGTTGCTGGAGGCAAGCTGGATTGGCATGGCGTATTACTAGTATATAGTATTTCTTTTTCCGCTGCACTGTTTATTGTTGTATGTTGTTGTACACTCTGATGATATGATGTAATGAAATGTAATGTAATAACTGATATAGTTCTTTGTTTAAAGATTATTCATTTATTATTATATGTTGTTCCGCTGCGAATTGTGAGATTCTGATGCTGTTCTGTTGTTTTTCTGTTCCGTCCTATTTTCTTCTGTGTTCCATTTCCTTTCTCTTCTCATTTCTTTCTATTTTAAAAATTCTCTGTTTTCTAAAAAAAAAATCATCTATTTTCTTTCCTCTCTATCTTCTACCTTTTTCTCTCTTCTTTCTTTTCTTTTCTTTTTTTTTTAAAACCCATAACATTCCGGGTTTTCGGCCTTTGATTTCTCGGCAGTCGATAAAGTGAGTGTCGATGTCGAATTTTCGAAAGTCGAAAATTTTCGGGACGTTACATTTGGTATCAGAGCACTTATGGTTAAGCGACAACCATGGTTCTGTAGGGTATAATTCATTAGAGATAGAGTCAGCAGTACTCTAGAATGAGTTTGAGTGTAATAATAGCTATGAGAGCGTATTTGTTAGTGAATATGAAATTGTTTTATATTGTGATGATTGGTTTATTGAGTGGCATATGAACTTTCGTCAGCACAGCCTCGAAACTGAGCCGAAGGGGTTTCTAAACACTTGAATAGAACAATTCGACACAATATTATTTTTAAATTGGGTGAATGAAATAATTTTACCTTGATTATATTTTATATATAAAGAAATAATTTTTCAAAATTATTAAAGTGTATATAAGTTGATTGTTAGGTTGTTTGAATAATTTAAATTAAAGAATAATTGTAAAAGCAAATGAATTATAAGAATTGAGTTATAATTAAAGTGATGTACAATTGCGAAATAAACTTATATATATAAGAAGTGAAACTATATTTATGAATATGAGTTGTAAATAAAATGTAAAGTGAATTTAAAGTTAAATGGAATATAACTTAAGAGATATTGAATTAAGTTGATATTGGTATCAAACTAAATTAATTAAGTTAAGTGATGGATATGAACTTAAGTTATGTGAATAGAAATTCAACTTTTGTAATTGAATGAATAAATTGAATGTTAATCAATTGAATGTGAATAAATTGGAATGGAATAATGAATGAAAGTGTAAATTCATTAAAATCTAATGTTATTAGAAGTTGAATAAAAAAATGAATGAAAGTAAGCAAAGTAATTTGGTTGTAATTAATATACATTGGTTGTTATATGGTTGTTGATTGATTGTATATAATTCATTAAGTATTAATGAAATTGAAAGCTAATGCAATTGAATTCAAATTGAAAGTAAATAATTTGAATAGAATTGAATGTGAGTTAGATTTAATTAGTAAATGTAAACTAATTGAATTGAGAATGAATGTTAGTAAATTCCAACATTAATAAATCAAATATGATTTAGAGTGAAAACCAATTCATTAAATATGAATGAGAATATGAATGAATGTTTATTGGATATGGATGTTAGTTGGTTGATGGTTGAATATATATTGCATTTGTTGTTTTGAATACATAACTATGTTGACGTATATAGTTATTATGTTGCTGTATGTTGTATATTGAGATTATTTGCATATGAGCATGTTCTCATGTTGTTTGTTGAGTATTTAGTAGGTGCGGATTTGCGGTTGCTTCGCATTTGGAGTTCGCTTTAGCGCTATATTAGCCGTATATGCTTGCTAATAAAATATAAGGTACATATCTCGGATTAAATATCGTACTTTTACACTTTTTCCCTTCGGGATGCCTCATTACTTGATGAGATGTATATTTGTGATATATATACTGTCATTTTTTTTTCGGATCGAGCCGCGCAAAGGAGACTATGGCGAATTTTTCCGAAAATTTAAGGCGTTAGAAAAATTTGAGAAAATTGGAAAATTTTGAAAACTTTAAACTTTGATTTAGAATTGAAAGTTAAACAATAATAGTTGTTTTTGAAAAGATAACTAAGTATGATTTGAAAACTTAGTAAAGATTTATAAGAAGTTTAACTATGAATTTTGGGAAAGTTAATAAATTGTATAACTTTTCTTACTTGTAATTTCGAGGACGAAATTCTTTTAAGGGGGAAAGATTGTAACGACCCAGAATTTTTAATAATTTAAATTTGAATATTTAATTAATTTTAAATATTTATAAGTGAATTTTTAAGTCAAATAAATTTTAATTTGAATTATTGGATTTAATTGAATAATTTAATCGATAATTTAATATGTTAAATTATGGAAATAATTGAAAATTGAGTTAAAAATGATTGTAAATAATTTGGAAAATTTTATTTAATCATACTGGAGTTATAGAAATATTTTAGAACTTTTAAAATCGAATTAAAAGTTAATTTGTGAAAATTGAATATTTTAATATTTAATAATCGACTGTAAAATAGCCAATTTTTGGACAGTCTCAGAATTGAACGAAACCAGTTTCATTGGATCCGTAATAGTTAGTTATTACCGGATTTCAATTTTCGTGTCAATCGGAGCTATCGTTTGATCGTGGCAGCTCGAAACGCATCGATTTATTTTTAATTTAAATTTGGCGAGTCAAAATAGCCATTTTTCAAAAAGTCTCGGAATTCGACGAAACCAGTTTCATCGGATCCGTAATGTGATATTATTGTAAGGTTTCAAATTTCAAGTCAATTGGATTTACCGTTTGTCCGGTACAAATTAAAACGCCTAGAAATCGATTTAAATCGGTTTAATTTAAATTGAGCGTTTATAGCCATAACTCGCACATACTTCCGAATTAGCTTCCGAAACCTGTTCCATTGTGTCCGGAACGCGGGATAAACCCTAGGTACGCTGGTTACGGCGTCTAAATCGGAGTTCGGAAAATCCGGGATGAATAGTGTCGCTCGTTCCTTATAAATAGACCCCTTGCCTTCATAATTTGATAAAAAATTAAAACTAAACCCTAATTTTTGACCTAGCCGCCACATTCATAATCTATGGCCAGATTTTTCCCACTTTCTTCCCTCAATCTCTCTCAATCTACAAACATTTAGCCGAAGTGTTCAACACGAAGGTCGTATAGCTCGACGAGAGCTTCGATTCCATACGGAGATGATCGGAAACGGAGTCGCGGAGGGGGAGATAGACGAGGCCGAACGTGCCAGCTCACGCACGCGTTTCTAGGTGCTAGACATGGCCGAGCTTCAAGCTCCTTGGGCCGAGTGTCATTCTTGTAGTGCTCTTCGCGATGGAACTCCCTGATCGAAGTATAGGTGAACGTGGAGGTGGTGAATCGGAACCCTAATCTATGAGAGTGGGTTCAATTTTTTGTTCGTGAGCCTGGAGATGTGAACGAGAGGGATGAAGGAAGGTGTTGCACGGCCTGATGATGTGCAGTGCAAATCCAAGGGCTAGGATTGTTTTTGGTTAGAAAATGTTAATTTAATGTTGTAAATATAAGTATATAAACGTGTACGATCTTATAAAATGCATAACTTTTTCATACGAGGTCGAAAAAATGCAAACTCAGTTGCGTTGGAATCGTATGGACGAGCACTACGCGATGGAGTTGGTTTGGAGTCGTTTGGAGTTAGTGAGAATTTCGGGTAAAATTAAACGCGCGTTTAATTTTATTCGAAATAAAAGCTAAAACGGAAATTAAAACCAAGGTGAGAATTTCTCACTCAATCGAATAGATTTCGATTTTATTTTAAATAGTTAGATTTAAAATATTTGAATGCATGTTTGAATGATGACTGTAAATTATTGATTGTTAAAATAGACATTATACGCCGTTAGTAAGCGGATGTTATTTAATATAAACATATACCGCGAATATTTCATAAACAGTGAAATTGGTATTATATATTATATCAATATATATATATTGGCATATGTATATATTGCAGTTGTTGATTTCCCGCATTTTTTGTTTAGCGGATGAGACCCTATTACGCCGTTATTAAGCGGATAATATTTATTAAGAACATGTACCGCGATAATTTCGTACTGGAGCGAAATTGGTATTGTGCTAATGTTTTTGGATGCAGGAAACAGGTTGGAGGGATCCAACTGGATTCTTCAACAGTATTTATTTTATTTCAGATATTTTGATATTTGATGGATTATCATATCGATATATGATATCGTTGTAGTCGTGATCGACTATTTGGTGTGTAGCATCATTGGACCCAGATTTTGGGATTTTAAAATGATTTTCAAAGTGATTTTTGAAATATAAAAATATTTTTGGAATTGATCCATTATAAATAAATAAACGTTATAATTTTTAAAGTTATAAAAATTATGGTTTTTGTGAAATATAGTTAAAAAGCTGATTTTTAGAAATACGATTAAAAGTCGATTTTTGAGAAATATGAACTAATGATTTTATAAAATAATTTAGATTGGATTTTTGAATATATGATAAAAGTTTAAATATAGGATTTATAAAATTTGATTATTTTATAAATCGAAATGATGAAATTATAAAGGAAATTAAAAGATGTTTTAAAGAATAATATTAATTGATTTATATTTAGAGATTTATAAATGGATATTTATAAATTGAAATATAGACATTATAAAACGAGTTTTTATAAGTGTTTGAATGTAGTGAAAGTGAATTTCATAAATGAATGAAATTTATAGAATTATATAACGGTGAAGTTATAAATGGAATTTTATAAACAATAGGTTTATAAAATTTGTAAAGTTCAAAGGAACGATTTTTGCAAATAAATAAATTATAAGTGTTGACTTAAAATTTGGACTTTTGGTTTATAATTAAGATTATAAATCGAATAGGTAAATAAAGAAGATTTATAAAGGAAGTTGTTATGAAATAAATGGAAATGGAATTTATAAACGTTGTTTTATAAATTCGCAAACGACTTATTTTGATAAGTTAATTGTTATAACTTATAAATGGAGTTATATTCACGTTTTTAGACAGTGAATAATCCTTTAAAATAAAATGAATAGAAAGGATGAAATTTGTTAATGAAGTATATTCACGTTTTTGAATAGTGAATAATACGTTAAAGAAAATGTATTGAATGTGAATGTTTTAAATAGAATTAAAACGATTTAACGATGTTTTAATTGTGTTGAGATTCGAAATCATAGATTTCAACATTTATTGTTGAAATAGACGTTTTCGAGAAATAAAAGGAAATAGTGGACTATAACACTGTTGTTATAGTAAATGATTTCCGAAAGGAAATGTTTTGAATAGTATTGGGATTTATATATCTATTTTAATTTCGAATCCATATACTAGTGATTTTGGGTTGTCGTAACGATGTTTTATGCAACATTCGTTTTGACCCAAATAAATATGTTTAAGTGAATGATTTCCTTAAAGAATGAATTATATACTTAATTCAATTTAAGTATATTGAATATTTTCAAAGGTTGAAAATAAAAAGATTTGTCGATTACTTATTTTTGATAAGTATGAAATTTATATGTGAAAAGTGGAATTTGTTAAAAATAAATATTGATTTATTTTTGAAGTGTTGAAATAATATATCTTGTAAAGATATTTTGGAAAATAAATAATTTGGAAAATTATTTGGAATCTGGTGATGTATGCATATCCATTGATAGTTCAATAACCGACTATCAATATTTCCCTTTGAATGGGTATTTGATGTGAATTGATTGAATTTGAATGCACACTTATTTTTGAATAAGCGCTCACTATTCGGGTTAACCGGGAAAGGACCATGGGGTCGTATAACCCATTCCGAATATGTGATACGACGTGAATTGCATTTGAAGATCGGTGTTGAAGACCGGTATTTGCGAGAGCGGTAGGATGACCTATCGATTGTCTCTGCACTGGGTCGCTCCTGGTATAGAGATTCCATAAGTGATGGGAAATCCGATCAGGATTGTGAATATCCGGATTGCAAGGACTTCTTTGTAAGTGCCTTCGGTTTTGTTCGAGCCCGGAACAAACTTGTATGGATTGTATGCCTGACATTACAATTTGAGATATAAAGCCGATTTCTTTCAAATATATTTCTGTTGGTGGCGGAGAATTTATTCTTTGCTTAACACCCTTCTCTGAGACGTACGAGCTCAAAGGTTATATAGTTGAAGTTATCAGCGATATATTCCCAGTTTGGTAATGTGACATGCTGAGTGATGCTGAAATGATCATTGTGTTGATTATTTGTGATAGGATCATTTATTTGATCGTCTATCCTTGTGATCATTGTGTTGATCATTTGTTGACCCAAAGCATGGCTTTTGTATAAAGTATGTTTTTGTGGACGTGAATTCGTCGAGCCTCACACCCCGTGAATGGTCAAAACAGGAAAGAAGCAGCAAGGTTATGAGGGGTAGCACCCTTTAGGATGTGTCCATTTCCTTCTGGAAAAGGGTGGTATCATGGTATGGAGCCCAGATACTTACTCATGTTGAAAACACTTTATGATTGTGTGAATTGATTACGAGCGCTCGGTGAAAAGGTCCCAAAGGACCGGGGGATGGCATATTCGGTCAGTTGTTGCTCAGTTAGGAGTAACCCGGCCTTGTGTTGGTTGAGATCCGGTTTGGTTCTCGGGGATGTCCATCCAGAGGCATTCTCAGTGGCAATGGGAAGTTCCTTGGCCTGATCATTCGTTGGAAATCCAAAGAAACAATACGAGACTTGTACGGTATTAGTTGTAGAACCTGCCATTCACTTATGGTGGTCACCACTGTTTGGATGGTAGCTATAGTAGGCATACGATAATGGTCGTATGTTGGCTAAGATTTATATTCTACTTTCGAAATGAATTTGTTATACACTATGCACTAGTAATAATATCAAATGTTATTTTAATGCGTATCAAGCATCTTTGACTAACATAAGAAGAAATCTCCTCCAAGTCTGCGTTTGCATTGTGTGTGTGGTGGGAGGTCTTATGGTAGTTACATTTTTAAAAGCATTGCGAATTGATTTAAAAATATTCCTCTTTTGATTTTAAAAAAAAAATAAATAAACTATTTTGAGTTCTCACATCAGTCACATGACTGACTCGGAGTTTATTGTTTTCATTCCTAAACTCTGGGTGCCCACCAATTTCCACACGGGCAGTCAAGAGTTAAGGTTTATCAGGATATTCTGGATATTCTGGAGTTGTTGGAGGCAAGCTGGATTGGCATGGCGTATTACTAGTATATAGTATTTCTTTTTCCGCTGCACTGTTTATTGTTGTATGTTGTTGTACACTCTGATGATATGATGTAATGAAATGTAATGTAATAACTGATATAGTTCTTTGTTTAAAGATTATTCATTTATTATTATATGTTGTTCCGCTGCGAATTGTGAGATTCTGATGCTGTTCTGTTGTTTTTCTGTTCCGTCCTATTTTCTTCTGTGTTCCATTTCCTTTCTCTTCTCATTTCTTTCTATTTTAAAAATTCTCTGTTTTCTAAAAAAAAAATCATCTATTTTCTTTCCTCTCTATCTTCTACCTTTTTCTCTCTTCTTTCTTTTCTTTTCTTTTTTTTTTAAAACCCATAACATTCCGGGTTTTCGGCTTTTGATTTCTCGGCAGTCGATAAAGTGAGTGTCGATGTCGAATTTTCGAAAGTCGAAAATTTTCGGGACGTTACAAATGCCGTGTTACGGGCAACAGGTTTTTCACATCAATACAGAACGAACCACAATAATAGTACAGTACATGACAATTTATATCACACAGTATCACAATCAGAACAGAAATATCAATATAGTGCACAGCGATAGTTAATCATTTTCCAACGTGGTTCAAATAAATTTACCACTAAATTATTTTAAATCGATGATAAGAATTTGGATAAATAATTTAAATCTTGATTAACTCGTTTTATTGTTTCAAAATTAGATATTTTAACTAACCACTAAATTTGATTTGTCGACTTTAATTTATCTAAATAACAAATTCTTAATTTACAAATTAATTTAAACACTTGATTGTTGATTAATCAATTTAATTACAAAATTTAAATCATTCTAAATTTATTTTCAAAACCATTAATAAAAATTGTTTACCTTAATCATCACTTGAAAATCTGGTTTGCACTTTCATAACTTATTTATCGTTACATTGAAATTTTAATGTAAATAAATTTTAAATGCTTGTTTTAAAATTAAATCGTTTAATTAAAGGGTTGATTAAATTTTATTTTAAACTTTCCGTACTTGATTAAAGAGTTAACAAATTCTAAAACGTTGTTAAATAATTTAACTTAACAAAATCTACATTGTTTACTTTGTGAATGAAAAAAAAATAACAACTTATCTATGTGATTTAAAATTTTAGATTGGGCTTAACCCATTTAAACACACCCAAGTGAAACAGGGTTTCACTCGGCAACTTCTCTGAGTCTTCCCCTTCTCTCCTCATCCCAGTTCTCCTTCGCTCTTTTTTTTTCTAAGTTAAAACTTTAGCTAACTAAAATAGCTTCAGGGAGAACTCGCTCGAACACGAACACAAACCCGAAGCACCACTCGAATTTTTTCGAGTCTCTCCCGAAGCCAGGCACACGCGAAAACTGCCTGTTCCCATACGAACGTTGTGCACGTGCACATCATCGTGGCGCCACTCCGGTGAACTCCACCACCACTAGCAAGTTAGTTCTGACCCACTCTCGCTACCTAAATACAACGAAACCCAAACGAAGCTCGCAAACAAAATCGAGGCATCTCGATCAAATGAACCCATCGGCTCACCACCGGAAATCGAACTCGCGCCACCTCCTCTGGCCATCAGAGACGTCGTAACCTCTGCCACGTCACGTCAACACCCTAAACTACCTTCCCCGATCGTTGCGTGCAACTCGATCATCCCTAGGCGTTGAAATTATCGCGCGTTCAACCCACTGAAAAATATAGGACTGAACCCAAAATTGAACTCGTAATCCAAATCTATGCAATATAAAATTCCTTTGATAATTTTCGTGAAGTCTTTGATGTTCAAGCTTGCTACAAACTAAATTTTAGCAGCTATAATTGAATCAATTGTTAGGAATTTAGAAAAATGCAAAATAATCAAATTTTCAAACTTCTCTTGAAACACTTCATTAAAAATTCTCATTATTGTTTTAAAAATCATAGATTTTAGTATAGATTCAGAATATAACCTTGAATTTATATTTTTCAACATTTTATTTTATTCAAATTTTACTTAAAACCTGTAAAACAATATTACAGTGAACATGCTTTACTGTATGTTTAAATAACTTTACAAAAACTTGTTTGAGGATTAAAAACAAAAAATTTAACTTGATTACTAACATTCTTCAGGAGCAAGGAGAGTAAGGAGATGTTGGATTTTTGTATAGTTTACTCTGTAAACCAGAGATTTGAGCATATCAGTACTTTACACTTTTTTTTCTTTTTTTTACAGTGAAAAGAAAACTACAAAGTTTTACTTTGATTTGTTTTTCTGAAACACGGTGTAAATTTAAACCATACTTTACTTGCTTTGCATCTCAAATCTCTTTCAAAAGAAGATGGGAGAGTGGGTTCTAAGGTTCACTGTAACTACATGTTACAGGAAAATAGAAACAGAAGAAAAATAAATGTTTCCAAGAAAATCTAACACAAGTTCAGAGCTATTACATTCATGCAAGAATTTAAGCACCAAGAATTTGAACAAAGTATAGGTTTTACTCACTTGGACAAATATTTAAACAAAGGCTTTATTGATTTTCTTTGAACTGCAGATTGAATCTTCAGTATATTGCTCTCACTTGAATATACAGTGATATTTTTCTCTCCTTTTTATTTTATTTCCTGTTCTTTGCTTATTTTTTTTCTTTCTTTCTTCAAAGTAAAAAGTTTTGAACGAAATGATGCATAGATTTATATATATATATATATATATATATATATAGAAGTATACACACTGCATATAGGTAGGTATAATATTTCTTTTTTTTATTGACTAACCCATACTAGACAGTAAATGCATTTAATGAAGCATGTATTTACAGTTGATGTCTTGCTTGAGGTTACTAGAGTTAATGGCATTAAATGAAAGCATTAAATGGAAGCATGTAATGTTTCATGCTTTGTATATTTTCAGCATGCTATTCGATTGTCTTTTTCTGTAAGTACTATTTTCTTATATATTTTTTCTATTTAAAATACTTACTTTCTTCTTTTGCTTCTAAATAAAGGTGTTTGTTTTAATTATTATTGTTTGGCAGATCTTGCGTATCTTATTTTCTTTGGTTAACTTATTTCCTAGTTTACTTTATAAAATAAAAGTGTTTTGTTTTACTTATTGTTATTTAATAACTATGTGCTTTTATTACAATATTTGTTTTCGTTTGCTAATGTTTTCTTGTTTATTTTGCTAAATGTAAGTGTTTTTTTAACATTAAATTCGTCACATATTTTATTTTATCTTATAAGTTTTCAATTTAAATTTCAAAAAGTTCAAATAAATTACCAAATTTTAAATTCAAAAATTTCGGGATGTTACATACCACCTGTCCGGAAGTGTAATGGGTATATCTACCCTAGCATTGCCTAGTTGTGTCGTGTCACCTACTCTAGCGAGCCTTGTACGAGTTTGGTTTTCTCCCGTAGCCCGTGTGGTACCACTGGTGGCTTCCCGATCAGAAGGGACTATGATACTGGATGGACTACTGGGACTATTATTGTGTTATGGGGGAGATTGGATAACTCCTTAACGCTATTTAAAGGTAAGTTTATTTTATTTTAGACATTATTATAATAATGAAATATTACTACATAGTAAATAGTTTAACGTATCCTTAGAGGATTGGCGGTCGTAAGCATCCTTTAAGTTACTCGTACTTTATATTACAGTTCACTTGAGCTAGTTTACACTGTATAAGTATGTATGTTCGGACTCGAGTGTTTGTGTTTATTTCTTATGCTCAGATCAGCCTAAGTAGCAGCTTGGATTTCAATTCCCAGAGCTAGGGCTGCTGGAGATCATCTCTATCGAGCTGCTATCTTTTTCAATTCAGTCTTTTATCTTAGCCTATGTAACTGAGACAAGTGAATTTGGGATTTTATGTGGTTGTTTCAACTGTATTGGTTTTTAGACTATTCAGTTTATACTTATTTTGAGACTATGTTGATAGTGGCTTCATGAACCACTATGGTATTTTATTTCCGCTGCGAGTATTCTGATTTCTGTGTCGGTGATTCTGTGATTTAATTTCATTTGCTCCAAATTTTTTAGTACAATCTATTGTTTTGAACTATTAAAGTTGACATGTTTTAATTTATTGTCAAATTTGAATGGTGCAAAATAGTGGGTCGTTATAAGTAAGGATTTATAAACGGTGTTATAAATCAAAGGATATTATTATCATGTAACAAATTGGTGAAATAAAACAAATGATGGGTTTATTATAAGATATGGAAGTTTGTTTTAGAAAATAGTTAACTTCATTTTAGTATCGAAGTTGAGGATAAATTTGGGAATGTTAAACGATATTTGATAAATAGAAAGGGGTTTATAAAAGAAATTTATCCCTATATAGGTGACGTTAAAAGCAAATGGTGATTGATATTTTTAAATATGATTTATAAATAAGTGAGATTTATAAAGGAAATAGAGTTGTAAATGGAGCACACAAGTAAGGTATTTTACGAAAGGGAGTTTATTACAGAGAAGGAGAGTTAAAAATATAATTTGATAAATATGGAAATGATCATGTTGGATATTGATTATTGATTTTTTATCAAAGAAGTATACTTTTGTTTTAAAAGTTGTTTATTTATATTAATACTGTTTAAAAGTTATTTATCAATATTTTAATGTTTTGAAAAGTTAATTATTTAAATTATTACTCTGGTTTGAAATTAATAATTATTATTTATCAATAATGTTTTGGAAAGTAACTTTTACTATTTATCATAATGTTTAAGATAAATATCATTGTTTATTTAGGATATTTTAAATTGTTTTAAAGTTGATGTTATTTATTTATAATGTCCACTATTATATAATAATGTTTTAAGGTAAATGATTAGAATTTATATTATAAATGTTTTCGAGATTTATAAATAGGGTTTTATAACAAGTGTAGATTTATAATGGAGTTTACAAATGATTTTGGGATTGAATAAAAAGGGGAATGTTTCCCAAAATGTTGGTGATGAATATACACCGTTGAGATAAGTATATGGATATTTTTCTAAGTATTGAGAAATAGGGATTTGTGGGTATGTGTGTGTCTTTGTGAAAAGAAATTGATTCTAGTATTAAAAAGTCAATTTAAAAGTAATGAAAGATTATTCAAAAGAAGGTTAGTGGTTGCTGGTGTGCTTAACAATTTTGGTTTCCTCTATGGAATTAAATCTCTAATTGAATGTTTGTTATTTGATAGTTAAATAACCGACTATCGTGATTGGACCTAAAACGTAACTTTGGAAATATATAAGAGAAACACATGAGCTATACGGCATAGTCATCTCTGCTGACGTTGTACTATGCACATAAATCTCGTTTCGTTCTCCTAGGACAATCGTAAGGAAACCCATCCACTAATGGTTAGGAGGTGACTGTTTATTTCCTAAATAATTGGGGTTGAGTTTACCGCTAATTATTGAAAAGTTGTTTTCAAAGACCAAATTTAGATATGTTATCCGAAAACCACTTTGATCCAACAAATGCGTTTCGAAGTGAAGACACCTTGAAGATGATGAAATTCGAAGACAAATCTCTCAAGTGTTTCGTTCAATCCCAGAACGAGCTTGTAAGGATGAATGCTGATATTGCATTGTTGCTTGGAGCGCAATGTTAGCATTCCAAGGAAATGCTATATAAAAAGTAAAATGTAGCTTCAAGCCTCATCAATTGGGAAGGACGAAAATAGTGGAGATGCAGCGGGGATAAGTGGGTCGCTCCCAAGTAGGTATGATCATCCTTATCTAGAGTCATTATTACCTCTTATTTGTATGCTACGGGGCCCATTAACGGAGGGGTGGTCATATTCGGTACTATCCTATAAGGGGTAGGCTGGTCCTCTGTTGGCAGGGGATCCAAGCGAGGTCCTCGGTATTATTTTATCTAAAGATGAACCGCGACAGGTGGTACCACAGGAGCCTAGTCATTATATGAAATTCATTCCCCAATAAGTGTCGTACGGACATAATTGTGCCCAGCTACGCTTAAAAATGAGATGTAAACATTTCAGTTATATTCATACTTTACTTTGACCCCTAGACATTATTATAATATAAATGGATTTTCTATAGTAAATGTTTTGGTCATCGTAACTTATAAACCCATCCGTGTTTATGTGTGGCATGATCTTACGAGATAGTTTTGATTTTCAAAGGTTTTATGTAACTTCAAAATCCAGTTGGGTATGTTTTTCTCACGCTTGTTTTCCAGACCGATTCGGGTGTTATCTTACTATAATGCTCGGGTCAGACCAAGCATGTTTACAAATTGCTTTTGGAAGCATTGCAGCTCAGGAGACGAGTTGGAGATCTTCAAGTCGTATTCATGTATAAGTTTGTTTTCCACTGTTTAGTTATTGAAATCATAGGCATTTGTGATAACTGGCTGTTATAACTGTCCAGACTAATGATTGTGATTTGTTGTTGTACTTTGATATATGTATATAACAGTTTCTCTTTTGTAAAGATCATTAGTATTATATTATATATTATTCCATTTCGATTGTGAGATTTTGTGTTGTTGATAATTTCTTTTCTTCTTCTCTTCTTCTTTCCGCTTTCTTTCCCAAAACAGTCCATCTTTCCATTCGATCTGAGTTGGACATGTGTGGTATATTGTCAACTTGAATTGTATGGATTGGCAGGTCATTACGGATCCTATACCCATTTTGTCTCGTGCGTCACTAATTTAGGGAGTCGAAGTTTGGGCATCGGAGCTAGGACTTGCATTTTTCAGGTGATTTTAGCGACGTTTGTTCGAATAGGGGGTGGAGTTGAACCTGTGGTGACTTGAAGTGTCGGCGATGATCAAACAGGGGTGTTCCATCGTCGTTTGGGTGTTATGTCCATGTACGGACGAGAGCAAGAGGAGAAGGTCTGAAATTTTTGGGGGGACGCAGATGTGAAGTTGTTGGGTTGGTTGCGAAACTCGCACGTAGAGAAATTCAACGATGGAAACGGTTTATCAAACGGAGGTTCGGAGCTCCGCATCATTGCATATGTGTGCACAGCCATCGTGGCTTGTGTGTTTCCTATGCACGATTGATAATTGGAGAAGAGGGATTGATTTTGTAATTAGGGGTAAAGGTAGTCAATTAAGGCATTAATTAATTTAATTTAATCGATAAGTTGTAATTTGAATAATTTTGCATATAAGATCGGATTCGAACACCGTTTGATATGTTGCACTCATATGGACATTATCTTCGCAATGGAGTTGTTTTGGTTGGATTTGGAGTAGTGGAATTTTAGGCTAAAATCGAACGCCCGTTCGATTTTAGTTCAAAGCCAGAGTGCTTCGACGAAAACTAGAATCAATGTGAGTTTAACTCACATTCAATTTTACTATATCATACTTATGATGCTATAAACAATTATTGATTGCTTGGATGTTTGTAAAATTATTTGCTTGATTGTTTGGTTGAATTTCCATTGGAAAACGGATGACATATTAAATTGATTGTTATGAACCGATATGATTATATATAATGTCATTAACCATTATTTTGCAAGGAGAATTTGTAGAGAGACCTTGAGGTGTTTCTTGCCAATAATTATCTATCTACATCCTTATGTTGTTATATTGATGTTTAATTGAAATAAATCTTGATATTCCACTTAATTTGTTAAGTGTCGTTATAGCGATTTCACTATAACATCATTTATTAATTATCATAACCAAAACCCTACCATGTTTGTTTTGAACTTGAGCATGTGTTTTCATTAAATATAGTTATAAAATTCATTATCATGTTAATTAATGGTATTTTAAATTAGTTAACCATTTTAATTAATGGTTATATAAATTTATTAATAGTTTTAACTAATGATTTTGAAATTAATTAAACAATTTAATTAACGTTGTTTAAAATTGGGTTATCTTTAAATCTACTTAATCATTTTTTCTAATGACGTTTTTATACTTAATTAATCATTTTAACTAATGATTATTTGAGTTTAATTAATTATTTTAATTAACGATAATGGAGTTTGATTAATCATTTTAATTAATGATATTTGAAATTAATAATCATTTTAATTAATGATGTTTAAAAGTAATTAATCATTTTAAATAATGACGTTTGAATTTAATTAACAGTTTCTATTAATTATGTTTGAAATTTATTAATCTATTTGATTAATGAGAAATGAATTTAATTAAGTCATTTTAATTAATGATTTTGAACTTTAATTAATTATTTTTAATTAACGATTGTTTTAAAATTTAGTTAATTGTTTTAGCTAATGACTTTACAAGTTAAGTCAATCATTTGATTTAATGATGGTTTATAGATAATTAAACATTTTTAACAAATGATGTTTTGTTTTAATTTATCATTTTAACTACTGATCTTTGAATTTACATAATCCAATCAATGTATGATTATCTGAATTTAATTAATTATTTTAAATTAATGTACTTAAAATTTATTAATCATTTTAATTAATAATGTTTGAGATTAATTATTCATTTCAATTAATGATTATTTGAATTTAATAACTCTTTTTAATTAATGATATTTTAAAGTAAATTAGCTAATTTGATGAAAGTGTTTAAAGTTAATAAACTGGTTTAATAAAGGTTTTAAAGTTAATTTACTGCTGATATAAAAGCGTTTGGAAATAAATAATTATTCTATTAAAGATAACGAATTTGTTTATTTTAAAAGCGATAATAGATGGGATTAATTATCTTTCGTGATAATTAATACTGTTTCAAATTTATAAAGGTATTTAAATTATTTTATTTTCTATGGGATAATAAATATTGTTTTAAATTTAAAATGATTGTTTTAAATGAGATTTGATAGGAATTATTTACAAATAAAGCTAAGTGTAAATTGTTTTAGGTTTATAGTAAACAATGTTTTAATGGCATTTGTTTTTTACTCTTGTTTTAATACATAAATTTTGTATTATAAAAGAACAATTTTAAAGAGCATTCTCATAGTGTTTTTTACAATAATGTAATATGGAAATCAAGCACAAATTCGATTTTTTTAAGAGTAAAATTCGTTTTCGGTTACGGAAAAATAGTTCTGTAAATGATATCGCTTATATGAAAAGGATCTAGTCATACTTTTAACGGTAAACGTTGAGGCTTGGACTCATTCTATCTTCAAGGTTAAAAATGTCATCAAGGCGATGCTTAGAGGTAACTCTATCTCAACTTGTTTGGTTTCATTTTCAACTAAAATATAACACATGTTTGGAATCGACGAGTAGTGTTAGATGTATGATAATTAATTTCTATATCTGATCATTTCAATTATCTCCGATAGTTGATTTATTAATTACCAAATTCATCCTGCTTCACAGTGTATCGTCACCTTAAAACGATTTGTTGCTCTTTGAGCTTTGTTATCCTTTATCGAAAATGACTAAATCTAAAGCGCGAAAAGGGGCCAAGCTGTATGGGGTTACTCCCATTAGGATACTTTCACATCTCATCTAGATTGGATTCAATGGCGCTATTAGATGTAAAATATTCGGATACTCGGTAAGGTTTGATAAGGTCCGGCTTGGAGGTTTCCACGAAGTGTCACAAAGTAAATGAGCTTCTCAGAAGTATATAACTAGAGGTATACTTCAAGGGGGTTGCACAATCCTAGTCACTTGTTGGAAATTTCCTTTCCTTATTTGATTCGGAACTTTGAATATGTTCTTTTAATTGCAATAGAAAGAGTCAACCACTCTTTGCGATGTTTAATTATTAGTTTTATCCATTCTATCAAGTTTGGACTGTTATCTTATTTATCAACTTTGTCCAGTTTCGATTCTGCTCAGATTATTTTCATTCTCTCAAGTCTAGTTTTTAATACTATTTACGCCCATCCTTATTTGGATTTTTTTTCCTATTGTTTATCTCTACTCTTTCCCATATGATGTTATTCTTATAAGGTAAAAACTCGCTCCGTGCTAGCGGCGTGGTCACAAAGAACTTTTATATGTTTCTCATTATTTGAGTGTTCTCATGGTTGTATTTTCGGACTATTCGTGTAACGACCTACCTTTTTGGATATTTTAAGCAGACACACATGTCAAACTTAAACCATACAAAGGGGCATATTGTTATTGGGGTAAAGAAGAAAAAGTAGAGAAAGAAAAACAAAACAGAATCTCGAAGCGGAATAAAAAAATATAATAATCAAATAATAGTTCGTAAAGCTGTTTACAAAGCATTTGATTACCCTTATACAACACAGAATCAGAGTTACACATATCAGAGATAAATAAATAATGCAGCAGAACAATATGAATGCAGTGGAATAAATATAGTAAATAATAGTAGCATGAATCTTCATCTTCGTCTTCCACAAATAAGGTCTTCAAATACTGAAATGCTCAGGCTGCCCCGAGCGAATTGAAAAGACAAAACATCAAGTCAGAACTAAAAGATCTTATATAGGTTAAATCAACGGTAAATATGAGTGTGACGACGTTAGAGATGTTTATGGGGTTTGACATCTCCTGTCCAGTGTCAAACGTGAGTGCAATAACTTAAAGATGTTTGAGATTACCATCTCCTAAGGATCCGTTAAACAATCTACTATGTAGTAAAATACGCTATTATATTATGTCTATAGTAAAGTAAAAGTATTAAAATAGCGTTAAGGCGTTACCCATATCCCCATTCACACATTTTATATATTCCCATTGTCTATACAGTATCATACGCTCCTATGAGAGGTTTACACAAAGGGCACCCCATAGGTATGGTACAAAACAAACTCGTAGAAGGCACGATAGGGCATGAGGTATGGCACACGAGGAAATACCATGGTGGTTATACCGTTTGCGTATCCGGACTGGTGGTAACGCCTTGCAACTATTACCTCCCACCTTGGAACACGCTTCCAAATCAAATTTAAGGGTAACTACCAAATCAAATCACAAAGTCAAAATATATTATCGAAGAAGTGTGCCCGATCGGAGGAATGACCTCACTTGGCCCGGTGTGGCTCCTCATTTTAGCCGCATCATGCTGACTCACGGGAGTCACGGTCACGTAAATACCTTATACAGAATCGTTGGCCAAACCGTCCTATTTCATTCCAGCAATCTCTACTACGTACACGGTTGTTAAAGTGGTATTCGGCATAGGCAGAGAGTATGAAAATATCTGATCCCGGTCTCTTTAACAACCAACGCTTATTTCACACTGGATGGTTCTTTTGCATTTCAAAGTCAATTCACACTTTATATCAAAATATCATATTCTCAAAACCATATCACTTTCGGAATCATATTCAGTTGGAAATCATATTCACCCTTTAAATCATATCGTTTTCGAACATATAATTTCTCTAAAACATCATATTTCCAATTTGATTAAATCCTTACTCCAAAATCATTATATTGAATTCATTATGACATTTAAATCCCAACTTAGGTTATAACATCATTTAACCGTATTAGCTTTTAAACCAATGAATTTGAATATAAACAATTCCCCTTTACTTAGTCTGAAAATTTAGAAAATAGTTTAAATAGTTATAAATAGTTAAAATAGTTATAAATAGCTAAATACTCTAACATGGTTTAATTATAGAAATAATATTGTTTAATTGATTTAAGATAATTGAATAGATTTGAAATAGATTAAATGTAATTAAAATAGATCAAATAGCTCTAAATTTAGATTACTTAGATTTAAAATAAGTTAAAATGGGTTAATTAGTTTTGAAATAAATTAAATGGTTTAAAATAGGTTAAAATGATTTAATAGAGTTGATAGGTTAAAATAGTTTAATAATTTGAAAATCTTAAAATTTAGAATCTTTAAAATAATATATTTTTAAAATAGTTTATATTAAAACATGAATTTGAAATTTATATCAATTTAAACTATTTATTTGATTCCAACACATTTTGACCTTTCAAATTCCAAAGACCCAATTTTAAAATTTTCAATTCAAATTCTCAATAAAATATTTAATCCAATATCGCTTCCAATCCATGTTCGAAATATCAATTCAAATTAATCCACTTTCAATATATTTCAAAGTTACATTTCAAACAATTTTTAATAACTCAATTTCGATAAACTTCACTTATACTTCAAATTCAACTTTAAAATTCCAATTTAATTTCTTTAAACAATTCCAATTTTTTTCATAAAACTCGAATTCTGATAATAATTCAATTTACTTGAATCAAATTTTTATTTCAAAATATCATTTAACAAAATTCAAAATTATGGATTTTAAAATCAAACCAATCCGATCTCCGTACATAATCTCTACCCTAGGGCCAAGTGATACGGATATTTATCATTTCAATCCGAAATTTAAAATTTGACAGATATATCATTTCAAACCGCAATCCCGAATTGAATAAAATTCATAAAATCGCTCGAGTCTATCATTTTAATCCATAACAATTTTTCTCTAATCTATAGATCGTTGGGCACATATCATTTCAACCCATAGTGATTTTCCTGGACAATAACTAAGGGAACTTGCAAAGTGATGACAATATATAATTTTAAACATAACATCCAATCATCCAATATCAACAATCAAACATCCATCATAATCATCATCCAATTCAACCAGTAATTTACAATAATACCGGATTATCATTTATAGGTAATTAACTGGCAATTTAAATTCTATAATAATTTAAATAACAATTAAATTCACAAATAAATTCAAATTAACTGGAATGATGATTTTACTAAACGACAATAAATAAATTCCTAATCACATCACAAATTTTATTAAACTAACATAAGAAATTTTAGAAGTTATGAGTAGGTCAAATCACTCGCCTTTCAATTCAAATTGATTTGAAAACCAAAATAGGGACCAAATTTGAACAGTCTCAGAATTCGTCTAAACCAGCAACACAATGTCTGGAATTTCAATACGGTCCCAGCGGAGCAAACCGCACGTGAAACGGACCTCGTATGTGAAGGTTATACGGGTTAGAAGTTATCTAATTTCAATTTCAAAACAAATAAAATAATAATAAAACCATTACACATCACCTCGAACAACTCAGCACCTACAGTAACCCTCATACAAATATCGCTCGAGAACCCTAGCTTGGCCGTCGTCTTCACTCAATTGTCGCCTCTAACCTGAACAACACCACCACGATCATACAATGGTGTTGTCATGCAAACCTCTCGGCGACCCCATATGTGGCCACACGGCCACTTCCGGTGGACCCTACGGCCATCCCAAACACAGCCGCTGCCGTGCTATGTGCATAATCCGAGGAATCCCCTCCACTTCTAGAAGAACGAACCATATGGATCGACTACATACGTCGTGCTCTACACTCCAGCAACCTCTAATCATCACCGAATCGAAGATCTACCGTTGAACGAGACGCCATACAATGAATGGCCAAAACTACAACACCAATTTCTAGCCACACTTGAACCAAAATCAAAAAATGGATTGCAGATTTGACTTGCGCTCGTCGAGAGCTTCAAATCGATATATAGTTTGTTTGGGTCGGAGGAGTTTGAATTTTTTTGATTTGATTTGCAATTGAATTTGGAATTACTTCGGTTTGTCTGTCATTGAGAAGAAGAAGCCAGAAAGAATTGTATGTAAAGACAAATGAAAATAAGTAGTAGTTAGAGTTTATAACGGGCTATAAATAGGTAGATCAAAAATAGAACAGATGGGCCAGATCGGATTGAAAGTTGAACTATGAACGACCCGAAAAGCCTGCTCTGACTCCGAAAAGAAAATGAGTCAACCCATATACAAGATAGATGGTTTCGATATTTTTAAATTCAATGGGACAGGTTTCAAGTCCAAATTACATAGTATGAAGAAGTTAACTTAAAATCAGCTTATTTCTAATTGATTTCAATTTGTTTCAATTAAGGGTAAGTTTGGTTCACATGCCTAATAAGTTTTAAAATAGAAAAAACATCCTTCCCAAACTAAACTTACATTTCCGGTCCCTATTTTCAAATTCACGCACGCAAAAAGACCCAAACACACTTTATGTTTTTAACATTTCAAACGCGTATAATTTTATGTAGAAAATTTGGATCAACATACCGTTTTCACCAAAAAGTCTCAAATTTTATGATCTTTAAAATGAGATCCACTGTTGATACCAAAAATTCATATTTGTAGTAAGTGCAATTATTTCATATATTTTCAGACAATTCAGCAAATTTTGAACATTTTTGATTTTTTTCAAATTTCTAATTTGCAAATAATTGCAGACATTTCTGCAACTATATGGTATAGTTGCAGAAATTTCTGCAACTATTGCATATAGTTGTAGACATTTCTGCAACTATTGCATATAGTGATATAAATGAAACTATTTCATATTCTTGCATAAATGTTATACAGGCACCGCGCGATATATATATATATATATATATATTTATATTTATATATATAATTTTGAAATGATTTTTGGTTTGGATATGATACGGTTTGATAAATATAAAATTTTGATGTTTTATAAATATTATTTTATATACACATATATAGTTAAATTTTGAATTTAAGCTATGTATAAATCTGTTAAATAAAAATGAATAAGTTGAAAATGGAATTTGATATTCTATATTATATGTTTTAAGTACAGGTTAAGATCTTGTATATATATAGAGTTTTAAATGATCCAAATCAATTAAGATTGAAAGATGAATTGGAAATTACTTGGAATTGAGCTTATTTAAGAATTTAACTTCATAAGTTGATGTAATTTATTAACTTGAAATTTTAAAAAGTATGATATTTATAACTGAAATTTTATTTAAGATGGATTAAATGAATATTTCTAGTATAAATAAATTTAAGGAAATTTTCTTTTATAAGTAATTTGAGTTTTACTTAAATGATTACGGGTTTATTATGCAGTTATTCAAACTAAATAATAGGACTTTTAATTGTTAAATAGAAATTTCCAACCTTAGTTCCAATTGTTTAATATTCAAAGTATTGAAACTGAAGTGGTTATTGAAACTGAAAGCGATTTTGAAATCTACGGATTTTGACTTAATTTTTAATAAAGCAAATTGTAAGTCGCGGAAATTATTTTATTTTATAAAGTAATTTTAAATGCAAACTATTTTATTCTATATATCGTTTGAATATCCAAACCATCTAAGTTTTCGAAGTTATGGTTTAAAGTTATGAATTTTGGAAGTATTATAGTTTGGAAGTTATAATTCAATGTTTGGTTTCCAATTATAATAAATATTAAAGCAATATGATTTTTGAAAAGAAATATATTTGAAATAGAATGATATTATATTTATTTGGGTTTTTATAAAAATAATATCAAACGAGTTTGTTTTGGAATGGAAAGGATATCGTATTTATATGGTTTTGAAATAGATATTTTATTCTGGTTTTGAAAGTATAATTATTTTTAAATGACCGCGGTGTTATAATAACGTTTGGTTGTTGAAGAGACCGGGATCAGAAGTTGTCATACTCTCTGCCAACTCCGAAAACCACTTCAACAACCGTGTACGCGGTGGAGATTCCAGAATGAAGTATGATGGTGGTGGTGTTTCCTTCAAGGTAAATACGTGGACCCGACTCCCGTGAGTTGGCATAAGGTGGCTAAAACAGGAGCGATCGACGGGTTAATAAGGTAGCCCCTTTGATCGGACACATCCCTTCGATATTATACTTTGATTTTGGATTGATTCGGTGGCCACTTTTGATTTTATTTGGGGGTGTGGCTCGAGGTGGGCGGTAGCTGCGCGCTACGCGTTACCACCGACTCGGAAGCGTAATTGGTATATCTACCCTGGCATTGCCTAGTTGTGCTGCGTCACCTACCCTATCGCGCCTTATACGAGTTTGGTTTTCTCCCGTAGCCCATGTGGTATCCTCTGGTGGCTTCCCGATCAGGAGGGACTATGATATTGGATGGACTACTAGAACTATTACGTGTTAAGGGCTATATGGGTAACCCCTTAATGCTAAGAAAAAAGTAAGTTTATTTTATAAATAGACACTATTATAATAGCGAAATATACTACATAGTAAATAGTTTAACGGATCCTTAGGAGATGTAAATCCCGAGCATCTCTTGAGTTACTGCACTCATATTTATTTATGTTAATTTAACTCACATAAGATCTTTTAGTTCTGACTCGAGTGTTTTTGTCTCTTCAATTCACTCGGGTCAGTCCGAGCGTTTTAGGATTTGAAGATTTTATGTTGGAGGATGAAGACGAAGATTTATAGTATTATTATCTACTATATTATTCACTACATCATTTAATTTTGCTGCATTGATTATTATTCTCTGGTATGTGTTCTCTGATGTGTATTGTATAAATGAAATCAAAGGTTTTGTAAAACAGCTTCATGAACTATATATTGATTATTATATTTTATCCTTCCGTTGTGAGATTCTGTTTTATTTTGTTTCTTCTCTGTTTTCTTATTTACCCTGTAACAATCCACCCTTCCATATGGTTTGAATTGGCATGTGTGTCGATTTAAAGTGTGCGAAAAGGCAGGATGTTACATTTGCTATCAGAGCTTTGGTTTAGCGATAAACCTTAGATTTGTGGGGTTTGACTCTTTATTAATAGGGTAATAATACCCTATTAGAGTCGCTAAGTGTATATATAAGAGAGAGCGTACTTGTTAGTGTTATAAAAAGGTTTTAATATTGTGTTAATTTGTTCCGTTTTGTATTTATAAATTCTGGTTGGTGCATGGGACGCTATGACATCAATAGGGATTTCTAAACACTTAAAAGGACAGGCCGACATAATATTTGTTTTTAATATAGGTGAATGAAATAATTTTACCTATTATATTTTCTCTATATATAAAATAAAAAAATTCAAATGATATATATATTTGGCTAAAATAGATTGGTTGTTAGGTAATAAAGTGTATAAATAATAATAGAAATAAGATTGAAAAATAAAATAAGCGAAATCTGGGAAATTTAGAACTCAAGATTCGGGGTTCTGAAATTTCTTTCGAATAAATTTTGAAAAGTTGTTTTCAAAGGATTTTGAAATATAATAATAGTATTTAGAAATATTTTCTGATATAAACATCAATATAATTTGAAAATATGGTTTTAAAGAAATTCTAGAAAGAAAAAGTTTTGTACTTTCCTCTTTGTCGCTGGAAAATAAATTTCGGTGATGGCGGCCGCATCATCGACTTTCATTTTCGAGTTTCGAAGGGGAAAACAACTGTAGTAGTTTTACTGCAGATTCATTTTTGAAAAATATATATATATAAATTTTGAAATGTTTTAAATATAACTAGAGATATATAAGTTGTAAGAATATATTCATCCATTATTTTAAAATAATTTGAAATTTTACCCGGTATTAAATTCTTAAATTTCCGTTAATTAATTATTTCAATTATTATAGTGAAATGAATGGTAAGTAATCAACAATTGAAACCTCTAATTTAGGTATGAGATTTAATGCTATGTTATTAATGGATTTAAAGAAATTTGAAATTGTAACTTATATAAGCAAAGGATAGTATTATTGAACTTTAATTTAATTTAAGGAAATGGAACAAACTTGTATAACTTTCAATTACAACCTTAAATAACATATATATAACTTACCAAATATTAAAAGTTGAAAGGTTTAATAAGAGATTGTAATAGAATATTATACAAGTAGAAATTTGAAATAGTAAAAGTATTCAATGAAATTGCTGTTAAATGAGAATTTAATGTTATAAACTTAATTATAATTGGAATTTTACCAATTAAATATAACTAAAGATAGGTATGACAAATAGATGATTATAAACTTAAGATTAGAGTGTAAATAAATGAGGTCATGCAATAATAAATGAATGAATAATAGTAATTAGTAAAATGAAAATAAATTTGAAAGAAATAAATGAAAATAAAGGATAAACTGTTATATGAATGAAAAGAATCAAACAACTAATGTATGAAATAAAATTAATAATGAGTTAATTGATTTGTTAGAAGGAATTGTTGTTGTTTGGTTATGGTTGTTTGGGTAAGATACTTTAAAATTGGGTTTGGATGAATGAATAATCTATTTAGTTTTATCTAAGACTGTTGAGTAAATGATGCGCTAGTAGTTATTTCTTCATTCTGTATAATTTAATAGTTTTGAACCTGAACGACTATTTGTTTGTTGGTTGAATGGTTGCTTTGAATTTGTTGTGTATTTTGTTGTAAAAATTAATGGTTGTCGTATTGATTTGTTGTTAGTGATTGAAACCACTTAAATATTTCACTTTATTAAAATTGTTAACCCTTTAGATGTTATAAGTGAAATGCAGGTTATGGAAGCGATTGCTATAAATTAAGCGTAAATTGCCCGACAAACAGGTACTTTCGGATTACGGTTTATAGCGCTATTTTATATATTTTCCTGTGTAGGGATATATTAATTTGAAAATATATGTTGTGCATTGTTATATTTAATATTACATTTTCTCCCGAGCCTCTCCGTACAAAGGAGACTCTGCCAAAATTTTCCGTAAATTCTAAACTTAGAGATATTTTGAGAATGTTTTCCAAACTTTAGTAATTTAAGTATAAAAAGATTTAATGGATATAAATTGAGATATTTTATCTAAATTAAATTTTATAAATTTAATTGTTATAAAGTTAATGTTTGAATAAGGTATATTGATTTCTTAGTTCTTCGTTTCCCTTCTTTTCCTTTTCGGGGACGAAAAGTTTTGAGTGGGGGAGAGTGTAACGACCCGTAAATTTTGACAATTTGATTTGTTTGTATAATAGGATTTTTGTAATTTATTTTAGTAGAAACAATAAAGGGGATAAATAAATGTTAAAATGAAGGCTAAAATAAATTATGTGTATGGTGATTTAAAACCTATTTATAGAAATTTGAATAAAATCCAAATGAATTAAGTAGAAAAAAGGATTCTTACCTGGATATAAAATTTAATATGAGAAATTAATGAAAATATTAAATTGATTTAATGCAGTAAAAGAGTGTAAACGGTAATTGGAATAAACTAAGGAATCATGTTATTGCATGTTAATAATTTACGACTTGAATGAAATTCCAATTCATTAAAATCATTTAATGTTATGATTTGATTTTAAATGGAATATGAGAAAAAAATTGTAAGGATTTGATTAATATATATGTTATTTATTCAGGGTATTGAATAAAATTGGGAATCCAATTGTAATAAATGGTAATAATGTTGGTATTAGATAATAAATTAAATTTCAATTGCAATACCCATAAATGAATGGAATGAAATGAATGTATGTAAATGTATACTAGGTTATTTATCAAATAGAAGGAAAGAAAAGTAAATATCGAATTGATTGATGAATAAATATGCATTGAATAGTAATTGAATGTAAAGTAAATGGTAATTGTATAAAATCAATATAAGATAATGAATTGCAATAATTGTGGGTTGAAATAAGGTGTGAATGGAAAGTGATTGTATGGTAAATAAATGGAATTCAAATTTATTGGAAAAAAGTAAATGGGTACTTAGTAATAAATTTAAACGGACATAAAAATGGAATTTATTTAATTAATAGATATAACGGATAAGGGTATACTTATAAATGTTGGATTGAGAGTTTTACCACAACTATTATGAGTTATATACTTAGTTCGTTCAATTAAATCAGAAACTATTGCAATAAATATAAATTTAATGTTATGCAATTGAGATAAATAATTGGAAAATGTTAAAGTATCTGGATATATATATATATATATATATATATATATATTAAAATAAATGGTACCCAGGATGGTAATATGATAAATAGTGAATTTAAGAATGGGAATCTGGATTTATTTATTTTTATGGAAACCTAAAGTCTAATAATTGAATTTAATTGAAATTAAATGAGATTGAATATAGTTAAATAATTCGTTATTTGAAATAAAGATAATGTGAGAAATTTGTGTGATAATTTGGAATCCAATATTTAATCCATCTGTTTGACAGGAATGAATGGAATACTTATTAATTTATTTAACTTAACCAAATTTTAGGATATTATTTATAATTTGGGAATTTAATGAAATTAAGGATTTATATTGAAATTTATAAGTTTACCTTCTTTAATTTGACATCTAAACTCGTTGGAATTTTGTAAATGATTAAGAATTTTTAAAGGTGATAAAATGGGTCAATTTTAGAATCTAAATATAAAATTGGATTTTATTTATTTATTTTGAATTTATTTAATTAATATAAAAATGGCCATTTTGTTCACGGACTCGGATTTCGACGAAACCAGTTTCATCGGATCCGTAACAGTGAATTATTGTAGGGTTTCAAGTTTCGTAGCGATCGGACTTGTCGTTTGATCGTACGGACTCGAAACGCCCTGAAATCGATTTAATTGAAATCAATTTGAAATCAATTTGAAAATATTGTTTTCCGCATAACTTCTTCATACGATGGAATTTGGACGTGAAACTTTTTCCATCGCGTTTAGAATACTTTAAAATACCTATCTCGATATATGGGTTTACCCAATTTCGTCCCGGGGTCAGAACGGGCTTTTTGGGCCACGTTAGCGGTAGCACGTATATCCAACACGATCCATCTATTCAAATTTCTAACATGCCTATCTAAACCCTGTTATAAACCCTAGCCTTCATCTATTCTCATTTGTTTGTGAGTTCATTTTCTTAGCTCCTCCTCTTCCCAATGGCTACAAACCATACCCTAGATCCAATTTCAATTTCAAAATCAAAGTCAAAATTTAAATTCCTCAGAAATATCTCAAAAAAATATATATCGTAGATCTCATCGATACGAATCTGCATCAACTGTTCATTTGTGGAGATGTTGCTCGAATCAGCGGGAAATCGTGGTAAAAGTTCAAAATTTCGAAACCCATATGTGGATTTGGGCGTTTTTTATTCGGGCAGCAATCGTGCAATCCCTTTCTGGGTTTTGTTAGGCTTGGCTTCAGAGTTGATAGGTGGTGGTCGTTGGGCCTATCTCGACCGGAGGTGACCGGAATTTCTAAATTAGGGTTTCGGCATGCTAAATAAGGGGCGGCCGCAGGTGGAGTTCTTGGCGTTCGGTCCGATGGTGGTGGAAGAGGGGACCTAGGCGAGTTCATTAGTGGCGGCGGCTTGGTCAATTGACGCCTAAGGTGGGGGCGGCGTACGGTCAAAATCGAAGTTGACCATTGAAAATGGGTGTCGTGCGCGTTAGAGATCTGGGGGGAGTAAACGTGTTGATGATGTGGCAAAAGTATTGAAGGTGATTGTTGTAACGACCCAGAATTTTGAACAATTTAAATTTAAAATATTTAATTAATTTTAAATATTTGAAAGATGGTTTAGGTTGAATTCTCAATATAACTATGAATTTGGCGATTAAATTTTAGAATTTAATCTGTTGAAAGTTGAATAAAAATTTGAATCTTCAATTTTAAGCCGACTAAAAATATTTCAAAGGCTTGTAAAATTCGTATTTATAATACTGAAGATAATAGAAGCTTCAGAATTGAATTTGAAAGTGAATTTGTTCAGTTTTGAAATTTTATCGTTTAAATCGATATTTAAAAATAGCCGTCAGAGGGACAGTCTCGGATTTCGACGAAACCAGTTCCATTGGGTCCGTAATATTGAATTATTACCGGATTTCAAATTTCGTATTTTTCGGAGTTACCGTGGGAGCATACGTTGAGTAAACGCATTGAAATTAAAACGAATTCAATTTAAATTTAATTTTCACAATGGGTCAATTCAAAACACTGTAGCTTCCCTTCGATTATGCCTAAAATCACGATGATGATCGTACAGGGCATGTTTCGTTCAAATTAAAATCATGGCCGCGTACTCTTTTCATTTGTTTAAAATATGATGGCCGAAACCCCTTTTACTCTCGTTCAAAATCAAATCGTTCAACAAAAAAATTAATAATGGCCGAAGCCGTCTCCCTCCCCTCCTATTTCCTCTTCCCCCAAATCAACATTCATGGCTGCCCCTATTTTCGAATTCGTTCAATAAAAAAAAAGAATCGAATCGCACGAGTGAGGAGGAGGAGCTCGAGTAGCTCGGTCGAGTGAGGCGACGCGAATGGGCTAAGGGGTCGCAACATCACGAGGGCAGGCGTACGCGAGCTAGGCACGGCGACTCGATGGCGGCGACCTAGGGGATATCGGCGTTCGCGGCTAGGGCAGAGGATGGAGGCTCGGAATTTAAGGGTTCGGCATCAGCTAGGGTTCCTGAAGGGGGAAGGCGCGAGCGCACGCGCGTGAAATCGAGTGAGGGTAGCGTTCGCGAGTTCGACAGTGGAGGTATAAATTTGTTATTGATTTTTTTTTTCCAGAGATTTATTATGCAGTATTTAAAAAAAATAGTTTACAAATTTTCAGTTTGTATAAAATTTACAGTAAATAAGTTTTACTTTAAATATGTATATATATAGGTATTAGGGAAAATTTATAGGTCACAGTAAAGTTTTAAAACAGTTGTTAAATTTTAAGTTAACTTTAATTTAATTTAAACCTGAGAAAAATATAATAATAATAAATTAAACTGTTTTAAAATTTAAAAGTATGTCTATATCAGAGAAGAAAAGAATATAGGAATTTTAAATGATAATATAAACTGTTATTATTTTTAAGTATAGGTATTTGTAGTCTAAATAAAATTTATTTTTAAAAGGAAAAGTTTTGGTTTTAATTAAATAATTAGATTACATTAAATTATTTAAAGGGAATGTAGTTTTAGAATTAATATTTTGTTAATTAAATTTATCAAAGGAAATCTGTTTAATTAAAATTATTAATCCAAATTTACTTACTTAATTTGTTCAGTTACTAAAAGATTTTTAAAAGGGAATTCGATTTAATTAAGTTGGTAAGAGATGATGTGTTAAAGAAAATTATTAGTTTAAAGATGTTAAATTAAATTTAATAAATGAAGTTAGTCATCTGATTTGTTCGAATATTAACGGATTGTATAAATAATTATACAAGGTCTAAAATGGTGAAGAATCAATCTGAGATGGAAATAGATTGCAAATAATAGCTAAGGTGAGAACTTCTCACTCAAAAATTTAAAGTTGGATTTGCAGTTATTTATTGATTGTTGTTTGGTTGTGATATTAGATATAGTAGGATATATCTATATATATATATATAGCAATATATATATATTGGCATATGTATATATCGGAATTGATTTCCCGCATTGTATAGCGGATGAGACCCTATTGCGCCGCCTATTAAGCGGATAATATCTAATAAATCCCATATACCACGATATCCCGTCTCGAAACGGGATTGGTATTGTGCTAATGTCTATGGATGCAGGGAAACAGGATGGAGGGATCCAACTGGATTCCTCAACCGTATTTATTTATTTACAGATATTGTGATATTTGATTGTTTATCATATCGATATATGATGTTTGGAAGTCGTGATTGAATATTTGGTGTGTTGCATCATCGGATCCATTTTTGAAGTTTAAAAATGATGATTTTGATTTTTAAGAAATTTTTAAAGTGATTTTTTTGAAATTATACGTTTTATTAAATTTTCGAATTGATTTATTTTAAACGTTAAAATTTTAATGTTATAAAAATTATGAATTTTGAGAAATACAGTTAAAAGTTGATTTTTGAAAATATGGGATTAATGATTTTATAAAATAGTTTAAATTGGGATTTCTGAATTTTTATAAAAAGTTTAAAAATAGGATTTATAAAATTTGATTATTTTATAAATCAAAATGATGAAATTATAAAGGAGTTTAAAGACGTTTTAAAAGAATAATATAAATTGATCCATATAAAAGATTTATAAATTGATACTTATAAATTAAAAATATTGGAATTATAAAACGAGCTTTTATAAGTGTTAGAATGAATTGTGAATGAATTTCGTAAATGAATGAAATTTATAGAATTTTAAACGGTGAAGTTATAAATGGAATTTTGTAAGCAGTAGGTTTATAAAATTTGTAAAGTTATTAAAAGAATAGATCTTGGATAAATAAATGAATCTTGTAAGTTATAAGATTTAAAATTTGGGAAGTTTAAAAGAACGTTTTTGCAAACAAATAAATTTTAAGTATTTAACTTATAATATGAACTTTTGGTATATCATTGAGATATGAAATTGAATAGATTAATAAAGTAAATTATAAAAGGAAGTTGTTATAAAATAAATAGAAATGGAATTTATAAACATTGTTTTATAAATCCGCAACGACTTATTTTGATAAGTAAATTGTTGTAATTTATTAATGGAGTTATATTCACGTTTTAGACAGTGAATAATCCTTTAAAACAAAATGTATAGAAATGATGAAATTGGTTAACGAAGTGTATTTACGTTTTTGAATAGTGAATAACATGTTAAATAAAATGTTTTGGATGTGATGTTTTAAATAGAATTAAAACGATCTAACGATATTTTTAAAAATGTGTTAAGATTGGAAATCATAGATTTCAACATTCATTGTTGAAATAGACGTTTTCGAGAAATAAAAGGAAATGGTGGACTATAACACTGTTGTTATAGTAAATGATTTCCGAAAGGAAATATTTTAATATAGTATTGGGATTTATATATCTATTTTAATTTCGAATCCCTATACTAGTGATTTTGGGTTGTCGCAACGATGTTTTACGCAATATTCGTTTTGGCCCAAATAAATATGGTTAAGAGATTGATTTCCTTAAAGAATGAAATATATACTTAATTTCGATTTAAGTATATTGAATATTTTCCAAGTGTAGAAAATAAAAAGATTTGTGAATTACATATTTTTAATAAGTATGGGAATGTTTTGTCCAATATTAAGTGAATATTTTGAATTTATCTTTTTGAAGATAAATTGAAAATGAATAATTGAAAACGTATATTCATAGATATTTTAGAATATAAATTCACAATGGAATTTATAAAAGGAAAGGGGAATTTGTTTAAAAATAAACGGTGATTTATTTTTGAAGTGTGGGAAATAATTTACGGATTTGGAACGTAAATATAAAGTAAATCGGTAAGGATTTATTTGATTTATTTAAATGAACCATTTTAAATTTTAAAATGGATAAATAATTGGAAGTGTTTCCGTTTAAGGAAATTGATTTGAAATTTGTTTTCAAATGGTTGTAGTATTGAAAATTTATATCTTGTAAAGATAATTTGGAATTTATTTGGAATCTGGTGATGTTGTGCATATCCATTGATAGTTCAATAACCGACTATCAATATTTACCTTTGAATGGGTATTTGTTGTGATTTGCTTGAATTTGAATGCCACACTTATTTTTTTTAAATAAGCGCTCACTATTCGGGTTAACCGGGAAAGGACTTTGGGATCGTATAACCCATTCCGAATATGTGGTACGTCGTTATAAATTGCATTTGAAGACCGGTGTTGAAGACCGGATATTTTCGAAAATGAAAGGGTTTCTTGTCGATCGTCTCTGCACTGGCTGATCCCCGGTATAGAGATCTCCATATGTGATGGGAAATCCGGACGTGATTAGAGATTATCCGGATTGCAAGGACTTCTTTGTAAGTGCCTTCGGTTCTGTTCGATCGCGGAACAGACCTGTATGGATTGTATGTCTGACATTACAAATTGAGATATAAAGCCGATTTTTTTCAAATATATTTATGTTGGTGGCGGAGAATTTATTCTCTTAGCTTAACACCCTTCTCTGAGACGTACGAGCTCAGAGGTTATGTAGTTGAAGGTTATTAGCGATATATTCCCAATTTGGTAATGTGACATGCTGAGTGTTGCTGTGAAATGATCGTTGTTTGATCATTTGTGATATGATCATTTGTTTGATCACTTATCTTTGTGATCATTTGTATGATCATTTGTTGACCCAAAGCACAGCTTTTGTATAAAGCGTGGCTTTATGGACGAGACTTCGTCGAGCCTCACACCCTGGAATGGTCGAAACAGGAAAGATGCGGCAAGGTTATGAGGGGTAGCTCCCTTTAGGGTATGTGCATTTCCTTTTGGAAAAGGGTGGTATCATGGTATGGAGCCCAGATACTTACTCGTGTTGAAACACTTTATTATTATGGTGTGATGTTGGTTACGAGCACTCGGATAAAGGTCCCAAAGGACCGGGGGATGGCATACTCGTGTCAGTTATTACTCAGTTTGAAGGGTAACCCGGCCTTGTGTTGGCAGAGATCCGGTTAGGTTCTCGGGACGTCCTTCCAGAGGCGTTTCCATGTGGCAATGGGAAGTTCCTTGGCCTGACCATTTGTTGGAAATCCAAAGGAACAATACGATCTTGTACGGTTTTAGTTGTAGAACCTATCATTCACTTATGGTGGCGCCCCACTGTTTGGATGGTAGCTATAGTAGGCATAAGTGCGGAATGCCTATGCTGGCTAAGATTTATATCTTTACTTTCGAAATATTTTCTACACTATGTACTAGTAATAATATCAAATGTTTCTTTTTAATGCATATCAAGCATCTTTGACTATCATAAGGAGAAATCTCCTCCGATTCTGCGTTTGCATTGTGTGTGTGTGCGGGAGGCCTTATGGTAGTCTCATTTTTAAAAAGCATTGCGAATTGACTTTAAAATATTCCTCTATTTTGATTTTAAAGATAAATAAACTATTTTGAGTTCTCACACCAGTCACATGACTGACTCGGAGTTTATTGTTTTCCTTCCTAAACTCTTGGTGCCCACCAATTTCCACACGGGCAGTCAAGAGTTAAGGTTTATCAGGATATTCAGGATATTCAGGAATTGCTGGTAGCAAGTTGGATGGCATGACGTATTACTAGTATATAGTATTTCTTTTCCGCTGTTTGTTGTTATTTGTTGTTGCACACTCTGATGATGTAATGTAATATAATAACTGATATAGTTCTTTGTTTAAAGATTATTCATTTATCTATTATACGTTGTTCCGCTGCGAATTGTGAGATTCTGATGTGTTCTGTTATGTCTTTCTGTTCTGTCCTATCTTCTTATCTCTTCTTCTATCTTTTTCTTTTTCTTAAGCATTGAGAATTCGTATTTCTGTTCATCTTGAGTTAATCTATGGAGACTAGTGTTTATTCAAGGAGTACGGATCTGCGGGTCTTCACAATTGTGTTCTCTTGTTTATTTATTGTTTTTTGATTTCAACTCGCAATTATCGCTATAACTTCTACATACGAACTCTGTTTCACGCAGGGTTTCCTTTGTTAGGATCTTATTGGAATTCCGGACTCGATGACGTTGGTTTGGACGAATTCTGAGACGGTCAAATTTTTGGGTTTAAATTGGATTTAAATTCAATTTACATTCAAAAGGTGAGTGTTTTAACCCACGCACAACTTCTAAGATTTCTTATGTTTGTTAAATTGATTTTAGATATGAGTAGAAATTTATTAATGCCTGTTTGGCATGTTTTATTCATTATCTCTGTTAAATCTCATTTATTTAATTTAACTGTTAATTAATTTTATAATTGCATATAAATTTACAGTTAAAATTTATTTAATGTGCATATAAACTTCCAGTTTCACAGTTATTAATTTATTTTTGGATATAAATTGTTAGTTAATAACTGTTATTTATTACCAGTTATATTTTATATGTTATATACTGATGTTTGTTTAAATTGGATGATGATTATAATTAATGGTTGATGATTGATGTTCGGTGAATGGATGATGTGTACTATAATTTTAAAAATCTGCAAGTTATCATGCATTTCATTTTAAATTGCGGGTTGAAATGATAAATATCCGTATCACTTGACCATAGGATAGAGAATTATATACAGGCAACGCGGTGTGTGTGTGTGTGTAAAATTTTGAAATGATTTTTGGTTTGGATATGATACGGTTTGATAAATAAAATTTTTGATATTTTATAAATATTATTTTATATACACATATATAGTTAAATTTTGAATTTAAGCTATGTATAAATCTGTTAAATAAAAATGAATAAGTTGAAAATGGAATTTGATAATCTATATTATATGTTTTAAGTATTGGTTAAGATCTTGTATTATTTAGAGTTTTAAATGATCCAAATCAATTAAGATTGAAAGATGAATTGGAAATTACTTGGAATTGAGCTTATTTAAGAATTTAACTTCATAAGTTGATGTAGAATTTATTAACTCGAAATTTTAAAAGGTATGATATTTATAACTGAAATTTTATTTAAGATGGATTAAATGAATATTTCTCGTATAAATAAATTTAGGGAAATTTTCTTTTATAAGTAATTTGAGTTTTACTTAAATGATTACGGGTTTATTATGCAATTATTCAAACTAAATAATAGGACTTTTAATTGCTAAATAGAAATTTCCAACCTTAGTTCCAATTGTTTAATAATCAAAGTTTGAAATATATTGAAACTGAAGTGGTTATTGAAACTGAAAGAGATTTTGAAATCTATGGATTTTGACTTAATTTTTAATAAAATAAATTGTAATTCGCGGGAATTATTTTATTTTACAAAGTAATTGTAACAGCCAGCAAATCCGTACCCCATGAGTCAACACTATTCTACAACAATCAACTCAAGTTGCACAGAAATACGAACCATTTGGGTTTAAGAAGAAGAGGTAGAAGAAGAGAAAACAGAATCAACATCAGAATCTAACCATCGCAGCGGAATAAAATATAATAGGTAGTAAAAAATCTTTACTCAAAATCAAATATATCTGTTTACATATATTGCATCATCAAAGTACATCAGTCACAGCTCACATCAACAACATACAATGAATATACAACAACTCAAACAGCGGAATATATATATAACAAGTACGACTATACGTATCGTCATCCAACTCGTCTCCTGAGCTCCGCAGCATCATATCCTGTATCCTATAATACTCGGTCTGACCCGAGCATTACAGTTAAATAACACCCGAGTCAGTCTGGAATACCAGCATGAGAAAATCACACCCAATTGATTATTAAAGTTTCAAAAATCCTTTGAAAACAAAAGCATCTCGTAAGACCACGCTACAAATAAACATGTCGGGTTTTTACCTTACGATAGCTAAAACAATTTTTATAGAAATCCTCTGATATTATAACAGGGTCTATATACAAATACTTATAAAATAGCCGAAATTGTTACATTATTAAATTCCAGCTACTAGCCACAGAGTGGGTAATACAAACAAAACTCGTACAAGGCTCGTAGGGAGAATGGATTTCCAACTAATGACTAGGCACTGAGGTACCACCTGTCACAGTACGGGGCCTAGATCACCGTACCGAGGAGTACGCCCACTCCCCTGCAACACAAGGCCGGAACCATCCCTTACTGGATAATCCCGAGTGAGATCACCCCGCGGTTGGGATCAGCAACCGCCCACTAAGCCGAAATAAAAAGGGACATCTGGACTGGAATGACCTCACCCTGCTTGGGTGCTACCCACCTAGCCTTGCTGCATAACCCTTGATTTTCAGTCATTCCCATTTGATGAGGCTTGAGGCTAAGCGTTACCTTTTTAGAATATATCCCTTAGAATGCCCATCGTCCACCTGACGATGTTTCGCAAGCATTCATCCATACAAGTCCGTCCCGGGTTCGAACGGAACCGAAAGCACTATTCCTACTACATCCATTTTGGAAATATCCTCAGGATTAGTAGCGACTAGCCATTGCACTTCACTGCTCCATCTTCGAATCCAAATCGTTTTCACGAAACGTACAAACCGGATCGAAGTGGTTTTCGAGAAATAAATCTCGATCCCGGTCTCTTCGAAACGATCAACGCATTTGGCCAATATTGATAGTCGGTTATTTAACTATCAATTTATGTTCACAAACATCCATCAAACAGTAAATGATTTCCCAAATTATTTATTAATCCCAAAAATATCCTCACAAGATAAAATTTTCAATTTCAATCCATTTTGGAAACAGTTTCAAACCAGTTTCCTCTCACAGAATACTTTTTGCAATTATTTATTTCCACTGAAACGCCAAGTATAAAATACTTTAGATTTAAAAAAAAAAAATCACATTATTATAAAATATACTTTATAATATTAAAACTAAAACTACTTTAATACTTTGTTAAAAATGTATGCTTAAGAATACTTTAAACAAGACCACTTTATAAAATATAACTACATTAATAGTTTTGAAAACATTTGCTTTAGAAGTTAAACATTTAGAAATAATAAATTTCAAAACATGCTTTTAAAACAACATTAAACCTTTAACTTATATTTAAAATTTCTTTGAAAACCATACTTGGCTATCCAAAGAAATACTCTGCGCTTTCCCATCCTTTTTAAAAATAAAACTCCATTTATTTTTAACAATTTTACCATTCCTTTAATAAATTCACACCTTGAATTTATATTTCCAAATCCACTACACCTTTATAAACCCAGTTTATAAATTTCAATATCTCACTTTTCTTTAATTTCAATTCCAAACACTTAAGTAAACTTACAATTTATTTCTAACTTACTTCGCTTTGAAATAAATTCTTTCCTTTACTTCATTTATTTCAAAATTTATTAACTTTAAGATTTTTATTTCTTTATTATGATTTAAACTCTTTAACTGAAAATACCAATTCAGATTCCCAAATTTCTTCTGTATCTTTTAACTTCAAACTGGATGTTTTAAAATAAATTCTTTATCCTTTATTTTTTTAATGATATCACTTAAGCTTTAAAATTTATCATTTCTATGATTATTCAAATTCCATCGTTTCATAGAATTTAATTATTCGAATATTAAAAAGAATTACTTTTATTTTCCCTTCCATTCATTTTTTTTTATATTCAAATTCTCTATAGTTATTTTACTTAACATTTTACTCTTTTATTTCATTTCAAAAATCTAATTCTATAGATTCTAATAACTCAGTATACCAAATATTCAATCCAACCATATCGTCCAATACATCAATTATCAATAAAATTATCACAGAATATCAAATATTCATAACAGCGGATATCAACAATGCTATATAATTTTGAGGAATCCTGTTGGATTCCTCCAACCTGTTTTCCCTGCATCCATAGAATGTTAGCACAATATATAATACCAATTTCAAATATATACTATACTATACAGCACATCAATCAATTCATCCATTCAAACATTTATATAAATTTAATCATTTAAATTTAAATTTAAATTAACTGAGTGAGATTAACTCACCTTTGATTATTGAAATCCCAATCCAAATCTCGAATTGTTTTCTTCGCGATCTTTTAACCTTGAATAAATATTCATATGATTAATATTTGAACTAAGCGAAAAATTAATTTCCATTTAATAGAATTTTATTTAATCTAATAATTTAAATTTAATCTAATCTTTTTATAAAAATCTTTTAGTAACGGGAATAAATTAAATAAGCTAATTAATTACCAAATCATTATTTTATTTCTAACAACTTCCTTTTAATAAAAATGCTTTCGACTAAAATAATTTGATAAGCTTATTAAATCAATTTATATGGAAATACTACCCATGTTTTATCGTTGATGCAGCAGCACATTTCTTCAAATCAAGTGCCTATTCCTTTGTCTTCGATGCCAACTGCCAGCGCATGGTGTTTCCTGAAATATTCACCTCTGCTCGAAGTCATGCTCACCTCCAAGCCCTAGGTCATCGACCTGCTTGCCGGCCTTCGGCCACAACTCACGCGACCTCACCAAATACCCTCCACAAACGCCGCTCGAACCCAAGTCGCTCCTTGAAGATCACGCAGCAGCATCCTTCCTAATCGCGACCTCAACAAGACATCATGGCATCAGGTCGATTGAAGCCTCCTCAACCTGTGATACACGACTTCTGTCTCACTCCTCAGCCCCGGTCGATCGACTCTTGATCGATTTTTTTTATTTTAAGTTTCTGATTTCGATTTTGTACTGAAAGAAGGAAAGAGGAACTTGCGAACGAAATAAAGAGGGTGTTGCGTGATTTTTGTTTACAATAGTTCGGCCATTTTATTCTGATTTTCGAATTGGGGAATGAATTAGAATTAGGGGAAAAACTTGTTCATCTATTCGGCTGTGTTGATGAAGTAGGCTGGAAGTGATTGAAAGGAATGAAGTGTGCAAAGGAAGCTTAAAATGATTTTGACCAGGCGTACACAAGAAGCTTAATTAATTAAATTAAATTTCATTAGCTTAAAATCAATTAAATTTTCCGCGTTTATATATCGTACACTCACACACTAACTTCGATCAATACGATATTTGAAATCCGACAATAATTCAATATCACGGACCCAATGGAATTGGTTTCGTCAAATTCCGAGACTGTGCCTCAGAAGGCTATTTTTAAATTCAATTTAAACAATATCAATTTAAAACTGAACAAATCACTGTAAATTTCAATTTTAAAACTTCTATTATCTTCAGCGTTATCAGTGTAAATTTTATAAGCCTTCAAATATTTTTTTCTAATAGGCTTAAAACTCCAGATTCAACAATTTTCCCAACTTCACTTATTTAATTTAATTATTCAATTATCAAATAATTTGTGATATCTGTAATTCAATTTAAAATTGTACTATTGAATATTTAAAATTAATTAAATATTCTGATTTTAAATGCTCGAAAATTCCGGGTCGTCACATTCCTCCCCCTTAAAAGAATTTCGTCCCCAAAATTACTAATTAGGAAGAATGGTCCAATATCTGTTTATTATTTCCCTAAACCAAACAGTTCTTAACAATTTAACATCCTACCGACTATCTTTTTAATAGAATGCCATTACAATTCTTACTAACTTCCCAAACCTTTCCCTTAATTTCCTAATAACATTACTTATACTATCACTCAAATTATAATTCAAATGCAAACTAAATTTTGAGTTATCGAAAATTTTCTCAAAATTTTTCTATCTCCCTAAATTCCCGAAAAATTTCGCCAGCGTCTCCTTTGCGCGGCTAGCTCGGTACAACTACAAAATGGCTCTACGGCCTCCCAAATCCAAAAAGAAAACAAAAAGGCCAAGTGGCTCAATCCAAAATCCCAATCAAATTTCACACCAAATTTAAATACATACCTTTTTTTCGAGCATTTCAAATTTTATCTTTTGTTATCAAACCCAATTTTCTTTTCCCTTTATAACACCTGCATACCTGCTTAGCACCAATATCCAAACACAATATTCCAAAACATTTTATCGACTTCCTCACAAAATGCCAATATCTATTCATTCCAATATTGTTTTAGATTATATTTCTAATATCAATCTTTTATTTAAGAATTCACCATTCCTTACGATTAGTATAAACATTATATATGTTTCTTATATTTATTTTCACTTTACCACTTTGGTTTATATCCATTTCTATTCAAAACGATCCTTTCATTTCCATATGAATTCAATTTATTTTTAACTCTGAATATATAAATTTTATTTTTCATTTATTACTAATTCATATCATTACTTTTATTAGTTTCATTTACTAATTTATTTCAATTTTCTAGTTTAAAATCGTTTTGTCGTTAGCAAAATTTTCCAAAATCTTTCAAAAAATTTCTAACTCCCAAAATTTCTGAAAATTTTTGGCAGAGTCTCCTTTGTACGGAGGAGCTTTTGCAATTTGACAAAAGATATAAATATAAATACATCGACCCACCCGGTCGAAAAAACCAAAAACGGTTCATATTTCCTATTTTAATTGTGTTGGCGTACCTTATTTAGCATTTTTAAGCAAGCAGCTTATTATTTTAGCAGTTAACATAACCCAATTCAGACTCACAGCTTCCAGGTACCTGTACTTACTCAATTTAAATATTTAAGTGCCAAATATATGCAGTTTAACTATATTTCACTTAGTTGCAATGGTTAAAACATATGAATTTTAAAGAAATGCACATCCAACATTTTCCGTAAGCAATTTTTTACAACTTCCATACTAATTCGACTGTTTCAATTCATGACTGTTTCAATTCATTTATAAACCATTTTTATGCAATTTGAATGGTTTTCAATCCATTCATATATCACTTCATCAATTTGAATTGTTTAAAACTCAACCGCTTACACTTAGTTTATTCTTAAGCAAACTGAACTCATATTTAATTCAATTGCTTTCAAAATCAATTTATTATACCCTATCCATCCAAGGCATTTTAATAACTTCTATTTACATTCAATAACAATTTATTCTTTGCAATTTGACGAGATTCATGTGAATAAATAAGCACTTGAGTTTTATAATCAATTTAAATTGATTTCAACTCAATTTATACTTAATTCTATTTCATTTTCAAATTTATTCACAATCTATATATTCTCATTTCATTGTATATCAAATTTGAATACATTCACTTGCATTTCATTTTATTAACCAAACTAGTTCATTCAAACCATTTACAACCTAGGTTCATCTTAATTGCCAATTAAATTTTCCTTTTATTTTAATCCATTCACAACCATTTATTTAGCTCGACACACTCCATTTAAATTTCATTTACCATGCATTTATTTGCGTTTTATTCCATATTTGTTTATTCCAAACTATCTTATTTAGCTCAAAACAATCCAAGTTATTTCATTCCATAACCATTTCTCAATGTATTTAAACCACGTTTCATTTGATTCTTATTTATTCCATCACTTATTTATTCAATATAATTAGTTTATCCACATTCACTTAAACCATTCTAATAAACTCGAAACACTCTATTTTCCTTATTGTCTCAAGTTATCTCAATCCCCTAATAATTTAAATGGTTTACAGTTATTATTTTTTTAAGCATTATCATTCCATTAAATATTATCGGCAACACACCGAATTTTATTCCAACTAAAATTTATTTTTACTTGATTTAAATCCAATCCACTATTATTAAACTTAATTTTAAGTTGAATGCAATTCAAATCATTTCCATTTTTTTAGCTTAAGTTTACTCACTCCAATTTTATACTTAAGCCCATTTTATTTTCAAGTAAATCCCTTTTTTTCTATTCTTAAGCTCATTTCATTTTGTAAATAAATTTCTCTTTTCAATTTAGTTTGATTCTATCTCAATCCAATCTCATTTCAAACTACAAATTTATTTGATTAGTTATTATAAAATTTAACTTTCCAGATTTTACTCATTCAACTTATTACAAGGCCATTTCCAATTTATTTCCACTTATTCAGATTTTTATTTGCAATTCATACCATTACTATTCTAATCCATTTCATTTTTATTCTATACTTTTCAAATTATATTTATTTTGTTAACACTTCAAGTCTAATTTTAATGACTAACTCAAGTCCTGATTCTATTATTCACCTTTAATTTATCATCCAATTTATTAACTCACAATTCAGCTTCTATTTAACTATAATAGGTTCCATTTACACATTTCATTAACCAATTTATTAACAAATTAGTTCTTCCTTTATTTATAATCCAACATTTGAATTTTAATTCCAAATATCACCCCATTAAATTTTCTTAGTTCAATTTAGTTTATAATTCAAGTTTTGATTTTTATTTTATTCTCCAATTCATCAATAATATTTATTTTGGATTTTGTATTCCATTTTCAATTTTAATAAGTCACAAGTTATTGCTTTATCCAATTCCATTCATCATAAGCTTGAATATATTCTTCTTCTATCGTAACTCAAGCCTTATGCTTCTTTATAACCCAAGCATATTTTATTCATGCATTTTAATTCTTTATAAGTTATTCTGGTTTATTTATTTCAATCTAATTCTTATCCAATTTATTTTCTAGTTATCCAGGTAAGAATTCAATTTCAACTTCAATTTATTTAATTGAATTTTTATTCCAGTTCAATTCTATTTTAAACTCAGATTTATTAGACTCAATTTGATTTCAACTTAATTCGAATACAACTGGATATTATTTCCAGCTTATTCAATTAATTTTAATCCAGTCAAATTTTTATTTCCAAAGCCAAGTTAACTTCATTTCATTTTAAATTTAAATTCCATTATTCAAAGCTTATATTTCCTTCATGATTTAAAAATCATCTCAATTTATAAGCTTACAACCCATCCTATCAGGATTTTTAAACTCCCGGCTTTGGTTTCAAATCATTTTGAAATCTTCAACATTTCAAATCTCATTTCTCAAAAATTAAACCAATCCTGTCTTTTATTTTCAACAAATTTCCTTTTGAAATTTTCAAAAACAACTTGCTTTCTGAACAAATCAGTTTTTGGCAGCAATCCGTCACTTAGAAATTCGAAAATGAATACTGATGATGCGGCCGTCATCATCAGAATTATTTTCCAATAATCCAAGTGATTTCAATGCTATGTCACTTTCAAAATCCATTTAAAACAGATTTCCATTCAGAATTATCCTCAAAAACAACAATGTTACTATTTATTTTCAAAATACTTCCAAAATCTCCGGGTTTAAAGTTTCAAATTCTGTTTTAATTCAAATTTTAACTATAATGCATTTGTATAGTTTATGCTTATACAAATTCCCATTTAAATATATTTCCAGTTTATAAATTACATTCATAATTCATATTTATAAATTTCATTTCATAATGAATTTATTTCCTTAATCCTTTGATTATATTTTCAATTTCTAGTTAAATTTCCATTTAACAGTGATAATACTTTAATATTATTCTTCACATCCAAGCAACCATATATTAGCTAAATAGTTTACAAAAGCTTTCTTTATATCAGAATATGTTTTTGGGTAAAATTATTTCATTTACCCATATTTAAAACAATACCGTGTCGATTGTTCTATTTAAGTGTTTAGAAACCCTTTCAATACAGTTGCGCAGACTGTGTCGACGAAGGTTCATATGCCACTCAATAAACCAATCAACACAATATTAAAACAATTTATATTCACTAACAAATACGCGCTTATATCTATTAATACGCTCAAACTCATTCTAGAGTACTACAGACTCTAATTTAAATGAGTAATTCCCACCAGAGCTGTAACAACCCAATATTTTCAGCCATTCGCATCCGCTCATGTCGGACTTGAATTGCTCAAAATACCGTGTTGTAAATAAATTTGGAGCAAATGAAATACAATCACAGAATCACAAACATAGAAATATCAGAATAACTCGCAGCGGAAATTAAAATACCATAGTAATTCATGAAGCTACTATAACAAACTCTCAAAACATAATACATAATATCAGTCTGAAAACAAATACAATAGAAATCTCAATTACATAGCAGTTTATCAATACCAAAGCTGAAATAGAACAACTGAAACTGAAGGGATAGATAACTAGACAAGCAGAATCTCCAGCAATTCCTAGCTCCAGAAAGAAATCCAAAGCTAAGCTGTAAATACTCAGGCTGACCTGAGCGTAAAGTAAAACACAAAACACTCGAGTCAGGACAATATATACTTATATAATGTAAACTAACTCAAGTGAACTGTAGTAGAAATGCACAATAACTTAAAGGATGCTTGGGATCGCCCATCCTTTAAGAATCAGTTAAACTATAAATTAAATACATCCCATGGTTAAAATTTCAAAATGGTATTTTATACTTCAAAATAAAATATCATTTCAAAATTCAATATCATTCAAAATCCATTTCATAATATCAAAATATAATATCTTCCAAACCACATTCATTTTTATTTAATTTAAATACCATTACAAAACACCTTTCAAAATAGTTTATATTTCGAAACAAATTACTTCCTTTTAAATCAAAAAATGAAGTAATTATATTTAATAATTAAATTATTAAATTTCCAAAATTTTAAATCTTTTCAAAGTTCATTCATTCCCTAAAATTTATCAAACAGTGAAAATTCACATTTTCATAGCATTTAGACAATGCTACGGAAAGTTACTTTTAAAACAATTCAATTTAACAAAAGACAGCATTTAAATGCTATAATAGGGTTACTTTAGTTCAAATAAAACCCTACTTAAATTCAACAATTATAGCCCTTACTAAATTTATCCATTTAGTTCATTTCTATCAACTACAGCATTTACAAATGTCGTAATATCATTTACATTAGAAAATAATAGCATTTCAAAATTGCCATTAATTAAATTCCAAATATTCAATATAATTTCACAAACAATTAAATTTTTGTTTAATTCATATTTAACTTATAATTATACATTTTCACTTTTAAAACAATCATTTAAATACCCTTATATTCATGATTTTATAAGTTCAATTTCCATTCAAAATCAAATTTAATAATAATTTACTTATTAAAATTCCAACATTAAATTTTCAATTCATTAAATTAAATTTAACTTAACACTTAAGTTTAAATTTTCAAATATAACTCAATTTCATTTTTATTTACTTAACTTAAAATTCACTTTTAAGCCAAATTCACAAATTTTCAATTTTAGTTATATTTCAAAATTTCAACTTAAATATTCATTCATTTCACATTTAACTTTATAAAAAAAATCATTAATATATTATAAAATCATTTTAAATTCTTTTAACTTCAAAATATCATAAATTTATCATATTTTCATATTTAATTTAAATTCCATTTATCACCAAATTATAATTTCCAAAATAACTTACATTTCAGATTTTCTAATTTTACCATTTATTTATTTCACTTATAAAATTTTAAAAAATCAATAATGCTTTACAAAAATCATTTTTTTATCAAATTTACATCAAAATATTATAATATTTACATTTCTAAAATATTTTAAAATTTTAGAAAAACGTATTTTAACAACGGGTCTGTATTTCATTTTCTAGCCTAGATGAAGTGATACGGGTAATATATCATTTCAACCCGTAATTTACAAAGAAAACCGGGTTTGATCATTTCAAACCCGCAATCCCAAGTAAAAGAAAATAATTGAAAATCATTCAGGCCTATCATTTCATTAATTAATAAAATTGGTTTGAGTAGCATAAATAAATGAATAGATTAATTGATTGATTATTAATTGACTGATTGCGCTAATGGAGTGTGCACATACAATAACATAAAACGAATGTTTTAATAAAGAATTAAATGATAAATATGTGTATATTTGGGTTTTCGTTGTAGTGAATTAGTAGGAGTAAGTTTTGAAATTTGGATCCCAAAGGTTTGTTTATAGTATATAAGTGGTCCATTCATTTACTTTACATTTATTATCACATCCACGTTCTCTTTCTTCTCATTTTCAATTTCTCCGTGTAGGTTTCATCTGAGCATCCATTCAATTATTAAACTACTCGTTCATTTCTTATTAATTAATATTTGCCTCATTCTTTTCATTTGTTTCTCATTTGTTCGTTTGCTCCTTTCAAGTGCTTTACCTAAAGTTTTTTTCCTTTGCTTTTTCCATTTTTAATGTGAACATCCAAATTAATTTTCATGTCATCTAATTAGCATTTACTATTCTCCGTTTCTGAAGTTTATTTTGCTAATGTGTTATTTGTTCTTGCAGTTTCCTTTCATTAGCGACTCTTTCTTCTGAAGCTTCATATTAAAGAACGAAAGATTTATTTTTATCTTCATTCACATATTTATTCTTTTACTTTACCTCTTTCAATACTACCATTTTAAGGCTGTTCATATTCTTACTTTATTTCAATTGCTAGTTTGTTTACATATACTTTATTAGCTTTTCATTTGTTTCCACCATGTAGTCTCATTTCATTTTTCAAATCTCATCTTTTGCAGCTTCATTCTTCTTTTCCAAACATTCTTCGTTTTCCAAATCCTTTTCTTCAGATCCAGAACTATACAAACTTCTCTGTATCTTCCAAAACTTTCTAAAAAATAGAAAATTAAAATAGCAAGGAAACAAATCAAGAGGGAGGAAGTAGTAGCGGATCCAAATCTAATTAGAAAAGGAAAATCCATAAAGTGAGTGTTTTGACTCAGTCACAACTACTAAATTATCTTATATTAGTTAAATTTAATTTATGATGTGATTAGAAATTAATTAATTGATGTTCGGTATGTTTAAATTGTCACTCTAGTTAAATTTGACTCTTATTGCATTTAATCATCATTTAGTTTAATATTGATAAATTGTCAATTTAATACATGTTATTGATTATCAGTTATTTATTGATGTTTATTGATCGATTTGGATGATGATTGTGATGGATGTTTGATTGTTGATATTGGATGACCGGATGTTGTATTTTTTATATTGTTATAATACTGCAAGCTCCCTATGGGTTAAAACGATACATACCCGAATCATCTATAGATCAAGGAAAAATCGTTATGGGTTGAAATGATAGAGTCGAGCGATTTTATGAATTTTTATTTAATTCCGGATTGGGGTTTGGAACGATATATAGCCGTAAAATTTTAAATTGCGGATTAAAATGATAAATATCCGTATCATTTAACCATAGGGTAGAAAATTATATGCGGACACCAGATTGGTTAAAATTTATGAATTCAGTTAAATGGCATTTTGAAATGGAAATTGATTTATACAAACTGAATTATTTTCGAAAATCCAAGCATAAATCTTGGAATTGAAATTGGTTTAATGAATTGCTTAAAGAATTTAAATCGGAATTTCCAAGTTGAAATGTCAAATATAAATAAATTTATCGGAATTGAGTTATTGAAATGTTTGAATATAACTTCGAATCTATTTTAAATTAATTTAAGGGTAAGTTTGGCTCGCATCCCTAACAAGTTTCAAAATAGAGAAAACATCCTTCATAAACAAACCTTACATTTCTGGTCCCATTTTCAAATTCGCGCACGCAAAAAGACCCAGATACCCTTTATGTTTTTAACATTTCAAATGCGTATAACTTTATATACAAAATTCGAATCAACATACCATTTTCACCAAAAATTCACAAATTTTATGATGTTTAAAATGAGATCCATTGTTGATACCAAAAATTCATATTTGTAGTAAAGGTGCAATTATTTCAAATATTTGCAAACAATTCAGCAATTGTTGAACATTTTCGGTTTTTTTTTTAAATGTATAAAATTTGCAAATAATTGCAGACATTTCTGCCACTATATGGTATAGTTGCAGAAATGTCTGCAACTACTGCATATAGTTGCAACTATATGGTATAGTTGCAGAAATGTCTGCAACTATTGCATATAGTCACAGACATGCAACTATTGCATAAACTTGCAGAAATGTCTCCAAATATTGCATATTAGTTGCAGAAATTTCAGCAACTATTGTGTACAATTGCAGTTTTCCATTGAAATCGATAAAGCTGTGCTCTCCATGAAGAATAAGATGCAATCAAGAAAGAAAAGTTCGCCAATGAAGAAGAAGATGAAATCAAGAAAGATGAGCTCGTTATTAAAAACAGTCGTGCAAGAGCGGAGGGGTATTTTAGAGAAAAAACAGCCGAAATAAAAAACTGGGACCTGCAAAGTATATTTTCTTGTGGGGGGAGTTTTAGTGAATTAAGTTAGCTTTTAGGGATGCTTGTCTAATATTCACTTAATTTTAACTATTTTAATGAATTTAAACTATCTAATCAAATCAATCTATTATAACTTATTTGATCCAATTTAATCTATTTTTCCTATTTTAAACTAATTAAATATATTTAATCTATTTTTAAATTTATTTAAGGGTAAGCTTGGCTCGCATCCCTACTAAGTTTCGAAATAGAGTAAACATCCTTCCAAAACTAAGCTTACATTTCTGATCCCTATTTTCAAATTGGCGCACGAAAAAGGACCCAAATACCCTTTATGTTTTTAACATTTCAAACGCGTATGACTTTATGTAGAAAATTTGATTAATATACCGTTTTCACCAAAAAATCACAAATTTTATGATCTTTAAAATGAGATCTATTGTTGATGCCAAAAATTCATATTTGTAGTAAAGGTGCATTATTTCATATATTTGTAGACAATTCAGCAAATTTTGAACACTTTCGATTTTTTTCAATTTACAACATTTACAAATAATTGCAGACATTTCTGCAACTATATGGTATAGTTACAGAAATGTCTACAACTATTGCGTATAGTTGCAGACATTTCTGCAACTATTGCATATTTGCAGAAATGCAACTATTGCGTATAGTTGCAGAAATGTCTGCAACTATTGCATATGCTGAATTATCTGCAACTACATGCATATAATTGCAGACATTTCTGCAACTATTGTGTATAATTGTAACATCCCAAAATTTTTAAAATTTAAAATTTGATTAATAGTATGAACTTTGGGATCTAACTAGTAAAATTCAATTTAAATTTAATATTGATAATATTAATATTACACATTAATATAGGATTAAATAAAAAGAGATATTGATAGATGATCTTTTAATAGAATTTAAAATTTGTTAAAGTAAGTTATGATGAAATTATAAAATTTAAATAACATAATCATAATCTAAACAAACAAACAAATAAATAAACAAATAGTTAAATAAAAGAACAAACAAATAAATAAACAAATAGTTAAATAAAAGAACAAACAAATAAATAAACAAATAGTCAAATAAAAGATCAAACAAATGAACAAATAAGTAAACAAATAGTTGAACCAAAGAACAAACAATGAACAAAAGAATAAACAAACAAATAAATGAACAAATGAACAAACAAGATAACAAAACAGTAAGAAGAAGAAAAAGATAATATAAACTGTAAAAAGAAAATAAAACAAACTCTTACATTAGCAAAATAAACAAGACAGCATGCTGAAAATATACAAGCATGAAACACTACATACTTTCATTAAATGCAAGCATCTACAAAGAACATACCTGCATTCAATGCTTTACTTCCAGCATGGTTATCCTGTACTTGTTTTAATAAACTTCAGTAAAAAAAAATCTGTTATAAAGTAACATCAATTGCCTTAGTAATTTCATTCAACAAACTTCTGCAAACCTGAAAAAAATAAAACATCATATTTCATAAATTCAAAAGCATTCAAGTGATTAAAACAGAAAGTAAAAAGAAGTAAAAAAACCAAACCAGGGAAGAAGGAGCAAACTGCAGTTAAAAAGAAACAAAAATAGTCTCTGTTTCAAAACAAACAAGTGAGTAAACCCCTGTTTCTTTTTAATTTTTCTTTGTTGCTGTGTATGCTTGGACCCTGTAGTGAAGTCAGTCCTTGGTTTGCTCACAAAAACATTGAGTGAATGATGAATGTAGGATTGTGCATGTTGATTTTACAAAATTCATTCTCTGTTTTAGTTTCAGGAAAACAAAAATAAAAACCTGATTTTGTATGCTCTGCAAAACATCTGCAAACTTCTGCAAATCCGTTGTAAAGAAACCATAGTACTTTCTGTTTCAAAACAAACAAGTGAGTAAAATAATCTTTAAAATCTTAAATCTATTTAAACAGTTTAAATTTTATTTATAAGCTGTTTATATATATGCTTCAGTTTATAAAGAGTATTTTGTATGCTCTGCATTTCATTTCTCTGTAACTATCACAGCATTTGATTATTCATTCAAAGATTTTGATTTATTTACATTGGAATATTGTTAAGTAATAAAAGTCTTAAATCCATCAAGCAATTAAATCTGTAAGCAAGTTTTAAAAAAAAAAAACTGTTTCAATATGATGTGAAGAGATATACTACTGTTAATTTGATCTACAGGCAATCAAAGGAAAATTGTGATAAATTCAAGTATTATAAAAAGCCAATCCAAGTTAATAACTTAAATTCTTACTATAAATCATGATTTATACAACAAAAATGAGAATTTTTAATTTGGTATTATACGTGCAGTTTGGATATGAACAAAAATAGCACTTTGATCATTATCTGGTGATAGAATCAAAATCGTATGCTAAGATTTTGCTTAAAGCAAGATTGTTCATCGTTGAGTTCGGGAAAAATGTTGAAATTTTTTTCTATTGCATCAATTTTGAATTCGAATGAAAACTAGGGTTATGGTTGAGCTTTTGCGCAGGACTGTTGACATGATGATTTCATCACCTAGTGGTGATCGAGTTCATCGAGGTTGAGGGGGAGGTTAGCATAGGTCGTTGACATGATGTGGTTAAGGTCGCGGTGTCTCTGGTGGTATGAGGAGCAGCGGCGGGGCGTTTTAGTTGGATGGGTCAACTGCAGTTTTTCGAGCGAATGGCTACATTTTGATTTCGAGCCGATGCCTTCGAATTGATGGTCGATTTCGAATATATGGGATGTTAGTGACTTGCCGGAGTCATTGGTGATCGCCAGAACGTTGGCGCGGTGGTGTGCACGTGAACGCAGTGGGTCTCGTATCAGGGAGTTCTGCAGTAGCTACTCGAGTTGATACTCGAGTAGAAGTGCGTGTGGCTTCGGTGAGGAACTCGAGTTCGTGAGAGTCGTTTCTGCTATTTCAATTGAACTCGAACCGCGAATAATTTTAAACTGAAAAAAAAAGAAAAAAAAGAAGAAGGAACAGACGCGGGAGGGAGAGAAGTGGCTCGGGAAAGTGTTGAGGAGGGCAGGGGTTTTGCTCGAGTTTTTTCTTGGTTTGCTTCGAGTGGATACTCGTGTTCGAACGAGTTTCTCCTGAAGCTATTTTTATTAGCTAAGGTCTTTAACTTAAAAAAAAAAAAAGAAACTGAGAGGAGATAAGAAACTGGGGAGTGAGAAGAGGAAGGGGATGGGCTCGAGACCTTTGTACATGGGTTGTTTATGATGGGCTAAGCCCATTTAGAAATCTTCAAGAGGATTTTGTGTTGCAATGAAAATAATATAAATTTAGTTAAGTTAAATTATTTAACAAATGTTTTAGGATTGTTAATTCTTTAATTAAATGATTAAATTTTAAAAGAAGAACTTTAAATTAATTTACATTAAATTCAAATGTAACAATAAATTAATTTTTAAAAGCATAGAACAGATTTTCAAAAAATGGAAATTAAGGTAAACAATTTTTATCAATAGTTTTGAAAGGGAATTTAGAATGATTTAAAGTTTGTAATTAAAATTGATTTAATAAATAATTAAGTACTCAAATAAATTTATAATTAAGCATTTATTGATTAGATAAAGCAAGTTAATTAATTTATATTGGCAGTCAATTAAAATAACTAATTAAGGAAAAATCAATGTATCAAGATGATTAAGATAAATTCAATTATCATTAAGAATAATAAATCATTGATTGAATAATCAATAAAATAATTATTTGGTTAATTTATCCCATTCACTTTGATTTGTAAATAATTAACTATTTGTTGTTAACTTATATTGATATCATCTTTGTTCTGTTCGTAATTCTGTATGATGTAATTGCCATGTTATTGCACTGTGATTATGATTGTTTTGTATTGATGTGAAAGCCCTGTTGTCTGTAAAACGGCATTTAAACTTCGATGCGACAGGGTATCGGATTTCAGTTGGTTATCCGAAACCCACATCGAACCTGTGAATATTTGTGAATGACATCCACATGTTTTGAAATTTGACACCCACTATTCGAATTAGTCGGGAAAGGACCTTTGTGTCATATAACCCATTTCGAATATGTGATTCGACGTTATGGATAGCATTTGAAGACCGGTGTTGAAGACCGGGTATTTGCGAGAGCGATAGGATGATCTGTCGATTGACTCTGCACCGAGTTGCTCCGGTATAGAGTTCTCCATATGTGATGGGGAATCCAATCAGGATTGTGGATATCCGGATTGCAAGGACTTCTTTGAAAGTGCCTTCGGTTCTGTTCGAGCCCGGAACAGACTTGTATGGATAGTATGTCTGACATTACAAATTGAGATATAAAGCTGATTTCTTTCAAATATATTTCTGTTGGTGGCGGAGAATTTATTCTCTTGGCTTAACACCCTTCTCTGAGACGTACGAGCTCAGAGGTTATATAGTTGAAGGTTATCAGCAATATATTCCCAATTTGGTAATGTGACATACTGAGTGTTGCTGTGAAATGATCATTGTGTTGATTTTTCGTGATAGGATCATTTATTTGATCGTCTATCTTTGTGATCATTTCTATGATCATTTGTTGACCCAAAGCATGACTTTATATAAAGCGTGTTTTTGTGGACGTGACTTCGTCGGACCTCACACCCCGAAATGGTCAAAACAGGAAAGATGCGGCAAGGTTATTGGGGGTAGCACCCCTTAGGGTTTGTGCATTTCCTTCTGGATAGAAGTGGTATCATGGTATGGAGCCCAGATATTTAACTTATGTTGATGTCGCAGATATATATATATATGATTTTGTGATTTGTTGCTGGGGCACCGGTTAAAGGTTGGTTACGACCGGGAGATGGCATACTCGTGTCAGCAGTTACCCAGTTAGGGGTAACCCGGCCTTGTGTTGGCAGAGATCCGGTTTGGTTCTCGGGGATGTCCATCCAGAGGCATTCTCATGTGGCAATGGGAAGTTCCTTGGCCTGACCATTTGTTGGAAATCCAAAGAAACAATACGAAACCCTGTACGGTTTTAGTTGTAAAACCTGTCATGCAGCGTGGCGGTAACCTGCCACAAAACATGATAGTTATAGTAGGCATAGTTCGGAATGTCTATGTTGGCTAAGATTAATATTCTATTTTTGAAATGTTTTCTTCACTATGCACTAGTAATAATATCAAAGAATTCTTTTCTCGTATCAAGCATATTTAACTGTCATAAGAAGAAATCTCCTCCAATTCTGCGTTTGCATTGTGTGTGTGGCGGGAGGTCTTATGGTAGTTCCATTTTTAAAAGCATTCCGAAAATTCTTTTATAAATCTTGTTTATTTAAATACAACTGTCTTGTTTACTCATACCAGTCCCATGACTGATCCGGAGTTTATTGTTTTCTTTCCTAAACTCTGGGTGCCCATTATTTTCACACGGCAGCCTAGTAGCAGGTTTCTATATTTTGGAGTAGTAGTATTTTGGAGCTCTTATCTTGGATATATCTTAGGAGCTATTGGAGATTACAGGTGTTTAGCTTTTGGGAGTTCGTAGTCATCTCTTTCATTTGAGGATTTTTGGATATATGATCATTGTTGTATTATCATGATGTTGTATTTGGAGATTGTGGTGTATGTACTATGTACTCTGTTATAGTATGGATATTAAGTTGATGTTGTAACAGTGATATTATTTATGACATTGATTCTGTTCCGCTGTTTTATATTCATCTAATTGTTGTTATATGCTCCGACGATGCGAATTTGATGTCGTTTATTGGACATCGAGTTTGGGTCGTCACAAATTGGTATCAGAGCGATTGGTTGAGTAAGAAATTTTAGCTACGGAGTATAACACATTAGATGGCTCATTAATGATAGGGTGAAGTATACCCTAGAATGAGTATAATCAAGATTGAAACTTTTAAATTTCTTAGTCTGTTTCTTTTTACTGCTGATATTCCTTAAGATATTTCGCCTGTATATCTAAATCAATTTTCTTACTAATCTCAGATAGTGAAAATGAGTGGACGCAGAGGGAGAATTAGGGGTCAAGGCAATGCTGCAGCACCAAATCAAATTCCCGCAGCCGCAGAAGCAGTAATAGAAATTCAGCAGCAGCCGGACTTGGCTGAATTATATAAGAAATTTGAAAAGCTTGGTGGAAAACCATTCATTGGCAAAGAGTCAATTATTGACGCTCAAGCTTGGGTAAGATCGTGTGAAAAGATTTTTAAAGGGCTAAAATTGCAGGATGAGCAGAAAAGACTTATAGCTTCTTGGCAACTCCAAGGAGAAGCTTCAGCTTGGTGGGAAACCATCATTATAGATGAACCCGAGGAAGAATTTACTTGGGATCGTTTTAAAGAAGTGTTTGAGAAACGTTACATGCCATCGGCGGGAGTTTCTAGAATGTATCAGGAATTTCTGGATTTGAAACAAGGAAGTTTGTCGTTTGAAGAATACTTGAATAAATTCAGTGAACTATCTCGGTTTGGCCCGGAATTGCTAAATACACCTCTGAAGAAGAACGAAAGGTTTATCCGGGGAATGAACCAGAAATATCATGGAAGAATGAGGGGTCATGTTAAAGAATCTTTTTCGGATTTGGTAGATATGGGGTACAGGTACGCTACTCTTGATATACAAGAAGCAACTGTGGAGAAAGGTAATACAGGTAGTCAGAATTATAAAAAGCGTAAATTCGGAGGCAAGAAACCTTGGCAAGGCAATGAGAAGAAGAGGAACACTCAAGGAAGAGCAACAGAAAATGTCACTTGTTACAACTGCAAAGAGAAAGGCCACTATTCAAACGACTGCCCAAAACCGAAGAAACCAGCTAGAGAATGTTACGATTGTCATAAACCGGGACATTTAGTTAAAGATTGCCCAGTGATGAAGCCAGCGCAAGTGGCAAAGGTTTACACGATAAAGGAGGACCCCTCATCTTCAAAAGCTGACAAAGGGAAAGGTGTTTTGGAAGGTAACCTTACTATTAATAATCGAACTGTTAGAGTTTTATTTGATACAGGAGCTTCACATAGCTTTATCTCCCAACAAACCGTAAATGAATTAGGACTTGAAACTAAATTTGCTGACGATCTTATTTGCGTGAAAAATCCGGTTGGAGGTCCCGCAAATCTTAGTTCATATTGTAAGAGAGTTCCTATTTCATATGCTAGCTATAAATTTCCTATCAACCTTTATGTCCTCGAATTTGATGAATTTGAAATCTTACTCGGTATGAACTGGTTAACGAGATACGATGCTAGATTGGAGTGTAGTAATCGGACAGTTTTAATCAAAACAAGTTTTGGAAATTTTATTGAAATCTCTTGTGAAAATCCTAGTCCAAGGAGCGACAGATTGATATATACTTTGGGAAATCTTGAACCCACTTTGCAGTCTATACCTGTTGTTCGGGATTTTTCCGACGTATTCGAAGAAGTGAAATCCTTACCTCCTCATCGAGAAATAGAATTCCGAATTGATCTTGTACCTAATACTCGTCCTGTTGTTCACGCAAGTCGCAGAATGGCACCTAGGGAAAAGATTGAATTGGTTCATCAAACTAATGAGCTACTAGCAAAAGGATTAATTCGACCCAGTGTTTCTGAGTGGGGTTCAGCCGTCGTATTTGTTGCCAAATCAGACGGATCTTTGAGATTGTGTGTAGATTACCGCGATCTAAATAAACAAACTCTCAAAAATAAATTTCCACTGCCCAGGATTGATGATTTATTTGATCAGTTGCACGGCGCTCGTTTCTTTTCAAAAATGGATCAAGCCCAGGGATTCCATCAATTACGAATCGCCGAAGATTGTGTACATCTGACCGCTTTCAGAGGTCCTAATATGTTCTATGAATGGTTGGTTATGCCTTTCGGGCTAACCAATGCTCCAGCATACTTCGTAGATCTTATGACTCGTGTGTTTCGGGAAGTTCTGAATAAATTTGTGCTTGTATTCATTGATGACATCTTAATTTTCTCCAAAACTGAAGATGAGCATGCCAAGCATCTTAGAATTGTCTTAGAAATTTTAAGGAGAAATGTTCTATATGCAAAATTTTCCAAATGCCACTTCTGGGTCAATGAAGTCAAATTCCTTGGCCATATTGTTAGGGAAGAAGGAATTTCGGTAGATCCTAGCAAAATTTCCGCTATTCTTGATTGGAAACAACCCACTACTCCAAGAGAAGTTCGAAGCTTTTTGGGTTTAGCAGGCTATTACCGGAAATTCGTTCAAGATTTTTCTAAGTTGGCTAGTCCGCTGACTAAGTTAACAATGAAAAATGCAAAGTTCATTTGGACTTCAAGATGTGAGGAAGTTTTTCAAGAGTTGAAAAAGAGATTGACCACTGCTCCTGTTCTCACTATAGTTAATGGGAACCGAGGCTTATCTGTCTATACTGATGCAAGTGGTGAAGGGGTAGGTGCGGTATTAATGCAAAATGGAAAGGTGGTTGCCTACGCAAGTAGACAATTACGTCCGCATGAGAAGAACTACCCAACGCATGATTTGGAACTTTTGGCTGTTGTTTTCGCTTTGAAAATATGGCGACACTATCTTCTGGGTAAGAATCTTTTCAGCTTTCTTAACAATTGATGAAACTAACTTGATTAAAGAAATATACCTAATAAACTCTCTTTGTTTTAGGTGAAAAATTCGAATTATTCACCGATCATAAGAACTTGAAATATCTTTTCACCCAGAAGGATTTGAATTTGCGACAACAACGTTGGTTGGAATTTCTGGCATCTTATGACTTAGATATCCAATATACGCCGGGAAAAGCCAATGTGGTTGCCGATGCTTTAAGTAGGAGACATGCTGTTCTTGCATACCTTGTTATCACTCCTACTCTCTTTGAGAAGATCGCAAGACAGCAATATGAAGATGAGTTTCTTCGGGGAATTTATAAAAGAATTTGCCAAGGAGAAGGCACTAGTTTCGAGATGGATAATAGAGGAGTAATAAGATTAAAAGGCAGGATTTGTGTTCCAGACTTCCCTGATCTGAAACGTGAAGTTTTGGACGAATGCCACAAGTCCAAATTCAGCATCCATCCAGGAGTCAACAAAATGTATCGAGATGTTAAAAGAACATTCTGGTGGAAAACGATGAAGAGAGACATATCTATTTATGTGAGTCGTTGTGCTACTTGTCAGCAGATCAAGAGCGACCAAAAGAAAGTGGCCGGTTTACTTCAACCTTTAGAAGTACCGAAAAGGAAGTGGGATCAGGTATCCATGGATTTCATTGATGGATTGCCTCGTACCAAGAAAGGCAATGAAGCGATTTGGGTTATTGTGGATCGTCTAACCAAAAATGCTCATTTCATTCCAGTTAAATCTACTAGGACTGCGGCAAGCTTGGCAGGTATATATATAAAGGAAATTGTTCGCCTCCATGGTATTCCCAGTAGTATAGTGAGTGATCGTGACCCGATCTTCACTAGTAGATTTTGGGAAGCATTTCAGGATGCATTGGGAACGAAATTAAAATTCAGCACTGCTTATCATCCGCAATCTGATGGACAGACTGAGAGAGTTAACCGAATTTTAGAAGACCTACTGCGTGCTTGTGTTCATGATTTTGGTGGTTCTTGGGAGGACCATTTGCATCTGGTTGAATTCTCTTATAATAACAGTTATCAGTCCAGTTTAGAAATGGCTCCTTTTGAAGCTTTATATGGTCGTCCGTGTCGATCGCCTACATGCTGGATCGAATCAGGTGACAGACTTGTTCTTGGACCGGATATGATAAAAGAAGCCACTGAGAAGGTAAATTTTATTCGAAAGAAGTTATTAACTGCCCAAAGCCGTCAGAAGAGCTATTATGACCGTCGAAGGAGAAATTTGGAATTTCAAGTTGGAGATTCTGTATTTCTAAAAGTATCTCCGATGCGGGGTGTGTTGAGATTCGGGAAAACTGGAAAGTTGGCACCGCGTTATATTGGTCCTTTTCCTATTCTGGAAAGGATTGGTTCTCTAGCATATAGAGTGCAGTTACCCAGCTGGTTGTGTGGCGTACATGATGTGTTCCATATTTCTAATCTTCGGAAATATGTGCACGATCCAGATGATATTATTGAAGAAGCTGCTCAGCAGGATCTAGAAATCACTCCCAACTTGGCAGTTAGAAGGGAACCGATGAAAATAATTGATCGTGATGAGAAGCGATTGAGGAACAAAATTGTGAAATTGGTCAAAGTTAAATGGAGTGGCGATCCAAAGGACTGTACTTGGGAGACTGAAGAGAATATGAAGAAATCATATCCCAAATGCAGAATTGACATCTCGACTTAAATCTGTAAGTCATTTCCTTATTTCTGAATTCGTATATTATTTGTTTAAGTTTCTCTCTCTTTCAATTTCGAGGACGAAATTTTCTTAAGGAGGGGATATTGTAACATCCCGAAATTTTTGAAATTTAAAATTTGATTAATAGTATGAACATTGGGATCTAACTAGTAAAATTCAATTTAAATTTAATATTGATAATATTAATATTACACATTAATATAGGATTAAATAAAAAGAGATATTGATAGATGATCTTTTAGTAGAATTTAAAATTTGTTAAAGTAAGTTATGATGAAATTATAAAATTTAAATAACATAATCATAATCTAAACAAACAAACAAATAAATAAACAAATAGTTAAATAAAAGAACAAACAAATAAATAAACAAATAGTTAAATAAAAGAACAAACAAATAAATAAACAAATAGTCAAATAAAAGATCAAACAAATGAACAAATAAGTAAACAAATAGTTGAACCAAAGAACAAACAATGAACAAAAGAATAAACAAACAAATAAATGAACAAATGAACAAACAAGATAACAAAACAGTAAGAAGAAGAAAAAGATAATGTAAACTGTAAAAAGAAAATAAAACAAACTCTTACATTAGCAAAATAAACAAGACAGCATGCTGAAAATATACAAGCATGAAACACTACATACTTTCATTAAATGCAAGCATCTACAAAGAACATACCTGCATTCAATGCTTTACTTCCAGCATGGTTATCCTGTACTTGTTTTAATAAACTTCAGTAAAAAAAAATCTGTTATAAAGTAACATCAATTGCCTTAGTAATTTCATTCAACAAACTTCTGCAAACCTGAAAAAAATAAAACATCATATTTCATAAATTCAAAAGCATTCAAGTGATTAAAACAGAAAGTAAAAAGAAGTAAAAAAACCAAACCAGGGAAGAAGGAGCAAACTGCAGTTAAAAAGAAACAAAAATAGTCTCTGTTTCAAAACAAACAAGTGAGTAAACCCCTGTTTCTTTTTAATTTTTCTTTGTTGCTGTGTATGCTTGGACCCTGTAGTGAAGTCAGTCCTTGGTTTGCTCACAAAAACATTGAGTGAATGATGAATGTAGGATTGTGCATGTTGATTTTACAAAATTCATTCTCTGTTTTAGTTTTAGGAAAACAAAAATAAAAACCTGATTTTGTATGCTCTGCAAAACATCTGCAAACTTCTGCAAATCTGTTGTAAAGAAACCATAGTACTTTCTGTTTCAAAACAAACAAGTGAGTAAAATAATCTTTAAAAGCTTAAATCTATTTAAACAGTTTAAATTTTATTTATAAGCTGTTTATATATATGCTTCAGTTTATAAAGAGTATTTTGTATGCTCTGCATTTCATTTCTCTGTAACTATCACAGCATTTGATTATTCATTCAAAGATTTTGATTTATTTACATTGGAATATTGTTAAGTAATAAAAGTCTTAAATCCATCAAGCAATTAAATCTGTAAGCAAGTTTTAAAAAAAAAAAACTGTTTCAATATGATGTGAAGAGATATACTACTGTTAATTTGATCTACAGGCAATCAAAGGAAAATTGTGATAAATTCAAGTATTATAAAAAGCCAATCCAAGTTAATAACTTAAATTCTTACTATAAATCATGATTTATACAACAAAAATGAGAATTTTTAATTTGGTATTGTACGTGCAGTTTGGATATGAACAAAAATAGCACTTTGATCAATATCTGGTGATAGAATCAAAATCGTATGCTAAGATTTTGCTTAAAGCAAGATTGTTCATCGTTGAGTTCGGGAACAATGTTGAAATTTTTTTCTATTGCATCAATTTTGAATTCGAATGAAAACTAGGGCTATGGTTGAGCTTTTGCGCAGGACTGTTGACATGATGATTTCATCACCTAGTGGTGATCGAGTTCATCGAGGTTGAGGGGGAGGTTAGCATAGGTCGTTGACATGATGTGGTTAAGGTCGCGGCGTCTCTGGTGGTATGAGGAGCAGCGGCGGGGCGTTTTAGTTGGATGGGTCAACTGCAGTTTTTCGAGCGAATGGCTACATTTTAATTTCGAGCCGATGCCTTCGAATTGATGGTCGATTTCGAATATATGGGATGTTAGTGACTTGCCGGAGTCATTGGTGATCGCCAGAACGTTGGCGCGGTGGTGTGCACGTGAACGCAGTAGGTCTCGTATCAGGGAGTTCTGCAGTAGCTACTCGAGTTGATACTCGAGTAGAAGTGCGTGTGGCTTCGGTGAGGAACTCGAGTTCGTGAGAGTCGTTTCTGCTATTTCAATTGAACTCGAACCGCGAATAATTTTAAACTGCAAAAAAAAAAAAAGAAGAAGAAGAAGGAACAGACGCGGGAGGGAGAGAAGAGGCTCGGGAAAGTGTTGAGGAGGGCAGGGGTTTTGCTCGAGTTTTTTCTTGGTTTGCTTCGAGTGGATACTCGTGTTCGAACGAGTTTCTCCTGAAGCTATTTTTATTAGCTAAGGTCTTTAACTTAAAAAAAAAAAAAGAAACTGAGAGGAGATAAGAAACTGGGGAGTGAGAAGAGGAAGGGGATGGGCTCGAGACCTTTGTACATGGGTTGTTTATGATGGGCTAAGCCCATTTAGAAATCTTCAAGAGGATTTTGTGTTGCAATGAAAATAATATAAATTTAGTTAAGTTAAATTATTTAACAAATGTTTTAGGATTGTTAATTCTTTAATTAAATGATTAAATTTTAAAAGAAGAACTTTAAATTAATTTACATTAAATTCAAATGTAACAATAAATTAATTTTTAAAAGCATAGAACAGATTTTCAAAAAATGGAAATTAAGGTAAACAATTTTTATCAATAGTTTTGAAAGGGAATTTAGAATGATTTAAAGTTTGTAATTAAAATTGATTTAATAAATAATTAAGTACTCAAATAAATTTATAATTAAGCATTTATTGATTAGATAAAGCAAGTTAATTAATTTATATTGGCAGTCAATTAAAATAACTAATTAAGGAAAAATCAATGTATCAAGATGATTAAGATAAATTCAATTATCATTAAGAATAATAAATCATTGATTGAATAATCAATAAAATAATTATTTGGTTAATTTATCCCATTCACTTTGATTTGTAAATAATTAACTATTTGTTGTTAACTTATATTGATATCATCTTTGTTCTGTTCGTAATTCTGTATGATGTAATTGCCATGTTATTGCACTGTGATTATGATTGTTTTGTATTGATGTGAAAGCCCTGTTGTCTGTAAAACGGCATTTAAACTTCGATGCGACAGGGTATCGGATTTCAGTTGGTTATCCGAAACCCACATCGAACCTGTGAATATTTGTGAATGACATCCACATGTTTTGAAATTTGACACCCACTATTCGAATTAGCCGGGAAAGGACCTTTGTGTCATATAACCCATTTCGAATATGTGATTCGACGTTATGGATAGCATTTGAAGACCGGTGTTGAAGACCGGGTATTTGCGAGAGCGATAGGATGATCTGTCGATTGACTCTGCACCGAGTTGCTCCGGTATAGAGTTCTCCATATGTGATGGGGAATCCAATCAGGATTGTGGATATCCGGATTGCAAGGACTTCTTTGAAAGTGCCTTCGGTTCTGTTCGAGCCCGGAACAGACTTGTATGGATAGTATGTCTGACATTACAAATTGAGATATAAAGCCGATTTCTTTCAAATATATTTCTGTTGGTGGCGGAGAATTTATTCTCTTGGCTTAACACCCTTCTCTGAGACGTACGAGCTCAGAGGTTATATAGTTGAAGGTTATCAGCAATATATTCCCAATTTGGTAATGTGACATACTGAGTGTTGCTGTGAAATGATCATTGTGTTGATTTTTCATGATAGGATCATTTATTTGATCGTCTATCTTTGTGATCATTTCTAGGATCATTTGTTGACCCAAAGCATGACTTTATATAAAGCGTGTTTTTGTGGACGTGACTTCGTCGGACCTCACACCCCGAAATGGTCAAAACAGGAAAGATGCGGCAAGGTTATTGGGGGTAGCACCCCTTAGGGTATGTGCATTTCCTTCTGGATAGAAGTGGTATCATGGTATGGAGCCCAGATATTTAACTTATGTTGATGTCGCGGATATATATATATGATTTTGTGATTTGTTGCTGGGGCCCCGGTTAAAGGTTGGTTACGACCGGGAGATGGCATACTCGTGTCAGTAGTTACCCAGTTAGGGGTAACCCGGCCTTGTGTTGGCAGAGATCCGGTTTGGTTCTCGGGGATGTCCATCCAGAGGCATTCTCATGTGGCAATGGGAAGTTCATTGGCCTGACCATTTGTTGGAAATCCAAAGAAACAATACGAAACCCTGTACGGTTTTAGTTGTAAAACCTGTCATGCAGCGTGGCGGTAACCTGCCACAAAACATGATAGTTATAGTAGGCATAGTTCGGAATGTCTATGTTGGCAAAGATTAATATTCTATTTTTGAAATGTTTTCTTCACTATGCACTAGTAATAATATCAAAGAATTCTTTTCTCGTATCAAGCATATTTAACTGTCATAAGAAGAAATCTCCTCCAATTCTGCGTTTGCATTGTGTGTGTGGCGGGAGGTCTTATGGTAGTTCCATTTTTAAAAGCATTCCGAAAATTCTTTTATAAATCTTGTTTATTTAAATACAACTGTCTTGTTTACTCATACCAGTCCCATGACTAATCCGGAGTTTATTGTTTTCTTTCCTAAACTCTGGGTGCCCATTATTTTCACACGGCAGCCTAGTAGCAGGTTTCTATATTTTGGAGTAGCAGTATTTTGGAGCTCTTATCTTGGATATATCTTAGGAGCTATTGGAGATTACAGGTGTTTAGCTTTTGGGAGTTCGTAGTCATCTCTTTCATTTGAGGATTTTTGGATATATGATCATTGTTGTATTATCATGATGTTGTATTTGGAGATTGTGGTGTATGTACTATGTACTCTGTTATAGTATGGATATTAAGTTGATGTTGTAACAGTGATATTATTTATGACATTGATTCTGTTCCGCTGTTTTATATTCATCTAATTGTTGTTATAAGCTCCGACGATGCGAATTTGATGTCGTTTATTGGACATCGAGTTTGGGTCGTCACAATAATTGCAATTTTCCATTGAAATCGAGAAAGCTAAGCTCGCCATTGAAGAAGAAGATAAAATCAAGAAACATAAGTTCGCAAATGAAGAAGAAGATGAAATCAAGAAAGATAATCTCGTTATTAAAATCAATCGTGCAAGAAGCGGAGGAGTATTTTAGGGGAAAAACAGCCGAAATGAAAAACAGGGACTTGCAAATTATGTTTTCTTGCGGGAGAAGTTTTAGTGAATTAAGTTTGCTTTTAAGGATGCATGCCTAATATTCACTTTATTTAATCTATTTAAAACCTATTTAATATAATTTAAATCTAACTAACCTATTTAACCTATCTTAAACTATTTTAATCTATTTTAAATTTTAATTTATTTTAAACTATTTAATCTATTTTAATTCTATTTAATATATTTTAAATTCAGTTATTGTATTTTAAATCTATTTAATCTACTTTGAATGTATTTAATCTATTTTAAATGTAGTTAACCTAATTTATATCTATTTGAAAACTATGTTAAACTAATTAAACTATTTATAACTATCTTATCAATTGCAAATGGTGTCAAGTGGAAATGTTAATATTTAAATCCTTGATTTTTAAGTAGAATACGATTTAATGATGTTATAATATAAGTGGGGATTTAAATGACATATTTGAGAAATATGATGATTTTAAATGAGGATTTAATCTGTTTTGGCAATATGAATTCGAAAGTGATATGATTTCAAATGTGATATGATTTCGGAAGTAAATGTGATTTCGAAATGATATGGTTTTGAGAATATGATATTTTCATATCAATTGAGAATTGACTTTTGAAATGTAAAAGAACCATCCGGTGTGAAAAAAGCGTTTGGTTGTTACCGGGATCTGATATTGTCAAACTCTCTGCCAATACCGAATACCACTTTAACAAACGTGTACGTGGTGGAGATTCCACATTTGAAGTAAGATAGTTCGGTGAACGATTCTGTATGAGGTATTTACGTAACCCAGACTCCCGTGAGTCAACTTGATGTGGCTAAAACAGGAGCTACGCCGGGCAAAGTGAGGTCATTCCTCCTATCGGATACATTTCTTCGATACCATTTTATTACTTTGTGATTGATTTGGTAGCCACCCCTTGATTTTGATTTGGGAGTCTGTTCCGAGGTGGGTGGTAGTAGCTGCTATGCGTTACCACAAGTCTGGATCCGCAATTGGTATATCCACCACGGGCATTGCCTCAAGTGCCATGTCGCTTGCCTTATCGCGCCTTCTACGAGTTTTTTTTAACCATACTTATGGAGTGCCCTCTGGATAAACCTCACGGAGGAGCGTATGGTACTGTATTATAGACTATGTAAATATATAAAATATGTTAAGGACGATATGGGTAACGCCTTAAGGCTATTTTAGTACATTTACTGTAGACATATTATAATAGCGTATTGTACTACATACTATATTGTTTAACGGATCCTTAAGAGATGTAAATCCCGAGCATCTCTTAAGTTACTACACCCACGGGATAGGAGATGTCAAACCCCTTAACATCTCTGACGCCGTTACACTCATATTTATTTACTGTTGATTTAACTTACGTAAAATCTTTTAGTTCTGACTCGAGTGTTTTGTCTTTTCAATTCGCTCGGGTCAGTCTGAGCTTTTCAGTTTATCAAAGACTACTTACTGGAGGAAGAAGATGAAGATTTTGCACTATTATTACTTATTATACTTAACCCACTGCATCATGTAGTTCCACTGCATTTATTTATCATTTATTCTTGATGCATGTAACTCTGATCTCACTACTACAAAATATGCATCTTGCTTCGCCTCATTTGCATCGGTTGTTACCACAACTGATGCAAATAGAAGTATTTGCATCGATTATGTTTTATCAACCGATGCATTTGGTATGTGGAAAGTAGTAGATAGTAAAAAAATACAATTTGGACCGGTTATCATCGATAATCGAAGAAAATATAACGATGCAAATAGTGTTAGTTGCATCAGTTTTATTTACAACCGGTGCAAAAATACTATTCCCACATTGAAAACCATGATGAAAAGTTAGCGGTAAATGATTTTTCTCCCTCTCATTTTCACACTTCACCGCGAACCTCTTATTTTCGTCCTTCACTCCAAAACCCTAAATCCCTCTCCCCCTTTTCATCTTTCCCTTTCAATCCATTCAATTATCACTCGAAAATTGTGATGAAAAAGCTCGAAACACAGATTACAACTGCTAATTAGGTCGTCGACTCTTCATGGCCTGTAGGTGTTGATGGCCGTAATGGTTCTTTTGAAGGGGAATAAGGTTGCCGAGAAGAGAGATGCTCGACATAACAGTAAGAAACAATTTCGTTGTTATATTTTGTTCAATTTTGTAAGATATGAAATTTGAGAATTGTACTTTTTCAAATTTTGATTCGAATTGGTTATAGAAATCAAATTTTGATTCGAATTGGTTATTTACAACGGAAAAATTCTGAGCATATATAGATCGCCTCTGCTGATTACATTAGCAAAACATTTCATTGTACTAACCTATTATATAGATCGAATTAGTTTACACGATGATTCTCATCATGAGAGAAAATGAAAGAGAGATATACAGTGGACCAGTCCCTATTAATGTTGCCTTAAATCCTTCACAATCCCACCATATTGCAAAATACATGTACATATGGGTTCCCATCACAATGTGACATATTATTTTCGACCAAGCACGACCTTCGATTTCTCATATGACCTTGGATTTCTCATATGTTATGTCATATCTGTTATATATTTTTCGTTTGAACATGGTTCATTAATTGCAATAAGTGCCGATCTCAAATATCGAACTCGTGATGTTTGTTTTTGCAGCCTGAACTGTCAACCACACTGAGTTAATGTAACGACCCGTTAAATTTGATAATATTAAATGGATTAACTTAATATAATTTTTAATCTAATTTATAATAAATGTAGGAGTTGGATATAGTAACTGAGATTAAAGATTTAACAATTGAAATGTTATATGGCAATAGGTAGAATAACGAAGATTTGTGTTGTGGTTATAAGTCATAATTAGTTGATTAAAATGGTATTAATGAAATAATAACTGAATTGAATTGCAATATATAAACATCAGAAAAATTTAATTGGTGGATTAAATTTGTTAAAGTTCATAAGTTTTGTAATTTAGTTTAGTAGAACTTTAAATTATAAATGAAGATTGAAATAAACGATAAATTTAATTATGTAAATGGTGACTCAAGACCAAGGTTATAGGAATTGGAACATAATCCAATTTGAATTAAGTAGAAGAAGGATTTGGTTAATATGTAAGTTATTGTTCAAGGTATTGAATAAAAACTTGGAATCCAATCATAATTTAATGATAATAACGTTAGTATTAGAGAATAAATATATTTCAATGCAGTACCCGAACGAACGGAATAAAATGAATATATATTAAATAGAAATGAAATGTAAATTGGCACATTTGGTTGAAAGTTAATTTTAAGAAACATATAAATGTTGAATTTGTGAATATTAATATAAATATTAACTTGAATGGGATTCATTAATACAAAGATGTAATAAGTGTAGATAGTAAAAAATTTAATGGCTGTAGTGGAAAAAAAAATCTAGTAGTAACATAAAATTTATTTATATGGAAAAAGAGTATAGATTTGAACAAATTTATGAAAATTTGATAAGAACAGTGGTTGTAATCAGTTTGGTTATTTAATATTTGGAAGATAGAGATTTGTAAATCCGTTAATGAATTTATAATGGGAAGGAATGGTAAGAATGTAAAAATTATAAGCATTTGATTCAATTAAGGGAATTAAATTATAATAAATGGTCATTTAATAAATTCAACGTTCTGTGAGAAATCATAATAGTTGTGTAAAATGTGTACAAACTTCGATTTGGAAATTTATTGGATTTATAACGGTTTTGGTATTACATTTATGAGTTTAAAATTTATTCCATTTTGTAAAGTAATAAAAGCTTATTTAGGTGACTAGAATTTAGCGTAACGACTATTGTGCGTTACCTATTCTTGTTGCTTGTTAATTTAAATTTTGGGAATCAAATTCAATTTATCCGCCAATTTACCACAGTTAAAGTGAAATGAATTGGTGAATGAGTAATGTTAAATACAAATAAGATGTAACCAAGAAAAATCCCATTTATAATAATTTATGTAGAATAAAGTAAAGAAACCAGGAAATGAAAATGTGAAAATGTGGATGCAATGAGATCTTAAGTAATAATAACTTTGTTAGGTAAGTGATAACGGATTTTTTTTTTGTATAACCAAATAAAGATCCAAATTTATTTGGAAATTTATTGCAATCAATTGAATTTATTGCAATTAAATGGATTTAATATTTAATAGTTATGTAATTATTATTTGGAAGAAATTGGAGTTATTTGTAATAAGTATGAACCTAATGTTAATTTTTCTTATAGGATTGACAATTGATATGGAATGAAAAAAAGAAAATTTGGGTCAGTAAAATTTAGAATTTATGCATAATAAAATGGATTCTAACGTAAATACTACGTTATTGAGATTTAAATTAGACTTAAAGAATAATGATGTGAATCAGGAACTAATGTTTATGGCATCTTTATTTTAGGTGAAAGTTGAGAATATAAAGATTAAAAATCTAAAGTATGGGTTTTGAGAATATAATTTATAAAATTCTTAAATATAAGAAAGTGTAGAAATTAACATTGCAATTAATATACTGTCAACTTTTAATTCACAGCTAAGCCTGTTAAATCTTTTCAATTGATTACGAATCATATAAGAAATAAAATTTGGCCAATTTTAGAATTTAATATAAAATTTGGATTTTTATAATTTATTTAATTTATTTAATGAATATTAAAAATAGCCATTTTGGTCACGGACTCGGATTTCGATGAAACCAGTTTCATCGGATCCGTATCGGTGAATCATTATAGGGTTTCAAGTTTCGTATCGATCGGACCTGCCGTTTGATCGTACGGACGCGAAACGCCTTGAAAATCAATTTTATTAAAATCAATTTGAAATCAATTTGGAAATCTTGTTTTCAGCATAACTTCTTCATACGATCAAATTTGGACGTGAAACTTTTTCCATCGCGTTCAGAATATTTTAAAATACCTATCTGGATATATGGGTTTGACAAATTTCGTTCCGGGGTCAGAACGGGCTTTTTGGGCCATAGTTTGTTCCGCATGTTCATTCTACGGTCTATCTACGCTACCTCTAACCCTCTATATAAAGCCAGCTATTCAGCCCTAGCCTCCGCCTAATTACATTTATCTGCGCGTATTTTCTTCAAGCTTCTCTTCTTCTTCAATGGGGGCTAACCCTAGATCCAGTCAGTTCAAAAAAAATAAAAAAAAAATTTAAAAAAAAAAAAAAAATTTGGATCTGTAGTAGCTTCTGGTCGCGCTTCGGGTTTCAGGGGAGAAAACCCTAGAGCAACTTCGGGTCAGGAAGAAAATGACTCGACTTTATCGACACTCACTTTATCGACTGCCGAGGAATCGAACGACGGAAAACCGAACACTGAGGGTTTTTAAAAAAGAATTTAAGGAAAGAGAAAGAAAAGAAGATAATAGATAAGGTAGAAGATGGAGGGAAAAGAAAATTGAAAATTTTAAAAATAGAAGAAAAAGAGAATAGGACAGAAGAGAAAACAACATAACAACATCAGAATCTCACAATTCGCAGCGGAACAACATATAATAATAAATGAATAATCTTTAAACAAAGAACTATATCAGTTATTACATTACATCACATTTCATTACATCATATCATCATCAGAGTGTACAACAATATACAACAAACAGTGCAGCGGAAAAGAAATACTATATAAACTAGTAATACGCCATGCCATCCAGCTTGCCTCCAGCAACTCCAGAATATCCAGAATATCCTGATAAACCTAACTCTTGACTGCCCGTGTGGAAATTGGTGGGCACCCAGAGTTTAGGAAGGAAAACAATAAACTCCGAGTCAGTCATGTGACTGGTGTGAGAACTCAAAACAGTTTATTTATCTTTGAAAACAAAATAGAGGAATATTTTTAAAGTCAATTCGCAATGCTTTTAAGAATGGGACTACCATAAGGCCTCCCGCACACACACACATGCAAACGCAGAATCGGAGGAGATTTCTCCTTATGATAGTCAAAGATGCTTGATACGTATTAAAATCAAATCAATTTTGATATTATTATTAGTGCATAGTGTAGAAGAAATTCATTTCGAAAGTAGAATATAAATCTTAGCCAACATAGACATTTCGAACTATGCCTACTATAGCTACCATCCAAACAGTGTTGCGACACCATAAGTGAATGATAGGTTCTACAACTAATACCGTACAAGTTTCGTATTGTTTCTTTGGATTTCCAACAAATGGTCAGGCCAAGGAACTTCCCATTGCCACATGAGAATGCCTCTGGAAAGACATCCCCGAGAACCAAACCGGAACTCTGCCAACACAAGGCCGGGTTACCCCTAACTGGGTAACTACTGACACGAGCACGCCATTCCCCGATCGTAAACGACCTTTCTCACGGGATCCCGAAAGCCAACAACCACAAAGTAATAAATTCGTAGTAACCACATAGGTTAAATATCTGGGCTCCATACCATGATACCACCTCTATCCAGAAGGAAATGTACATACCCTAAAGGGTGCTACCCCTCATAACCTTGCCGCATCTTTCCTGTTTTGACCATTTCCGGGGTGTGAGGTTCGACGAAGTCACGTCCACAAAAACATACTTTATACAAAAGCCATGCTTTGGGTCAACAAATGATCAACACAATGATCACCAAGATAGACGATCAAATAAACGATCCTATCACAAATAATCAACACAATGATCATTTCAGCATCACTCAGCATATCACATTACCAAATTGGGAATATATCGCTGATAACTTCAACTATATAACCTCTGAACTCGTACGTCTCAGAGAAGGGTGTTAAGCTAAAAGAATAAATTCTCCGCCACCAACAGAAATATATTTGAAAGAAATCGGCTTTATATCTCAACTTGTAATGTCAGACACACCATCCATACAAGTCTGTTCCGGGCTCGAACAAAACCGAAGGCACTTACAAAGAAGTCCTTGCAATCCGGATATTCACAATCCTGATCGGATTTCCCATCACTTAGGGAGTCTCTATACCGTTGCAACTCAGTGCAGAGACAATCGATAGGTCATCCTATCGCTCTCGCAAATACCGGGTCTTCAACACCGATCTTCAATGCAATTCACAACGACGTATCACATATTCGGAATGGGTTATACGACCCCATGGTCCTTTCCCGGTTAACCCGAATAGTGAGCGCTTATTCAAAAATAAGTGTAGCATTCACATTCAAACAAATCACATCAATTACCCATTTAAAGGGAAATATTGATAGTCGGTTATTGAACTATCACTGGATATGCACAACATCACCAGATTCCAAATAATTTTCCAAATTATTTATTTTCCAACATATCTTTACAAGATATATAATTTCAACACTTCAAAAATAAATCAATATTTATTTTTAAACCAATTCCACTTCCTTTATAAATTCCTTAGTGAATTTATAATCCAAAATATCTATGAATATTCGATTTCGATCATTCATTTCAATTTATCTTCAAAAAGATAAATTGTTAAGATATTCACTTTAAATTGGAAAACATTTCCATACTTACTTATTTATAAGTAATTCACAAATTTTATTTATTTTCAACACTTAGAAAATATTCAATATACTTAAATCAAATTAAGTATATAATTCATTCTTTAAGGAAATCATTCTCTTAAGCATATTTATTTGGGCCAAAACGAATGTTGCGTAAAACATCGTTACTACAACCCAAAATCACTAATGTAGGGATTCGAAATTAAAATAGATATATAAATCCCAATACTATACAAAACATTTCCTTTCGGAAAATTATTTACTATAACAACAGTGTTATAGTCCATTATTTCCTTCTATTTCTCGAAAACGTCTATTTCAACAATAAATGTTGAAATCTATGGTTTCGAATCTCAACACATTTTAAAACATCGTTAGATCGTTTTAATTCTATTTAAAACATTCACATTCAAACCATTTTCTTTAACGTGTTATTCACTATTCAAAAATGTGAATAAACTTCATTAACAATTTCATCCTTTTATTCATTTTAATTCAAAGGATTTATTCACTATTCAAAAATGTGAATATAACTCCTTTAATAGGTTTCAACAATTTTCTTATTAAAATAAGTCATTTGCGAATTTATAAAACAACGTTTATAAATTCCATTTCTATTTATTTATAAAAACTTCCTTTTTATAAATCTCTTTATTAACTTATTCGATTTATGATTTTAATTATAAACCAAAAGTCTAAATTATAAGTCAAACACTTATAATTTATTTATTTGCAAAAATCGTTCCTTTGAACTTTACAAATTTTATAAACCTACTGTTTATAAAATTTCCATTTATAACTTCACCTTTATATAATTCTATAAATTCCATTCAATTATGAAATTCATTTTCACTTCATTCAAACACTTATAAAAACTCGTTTTATAATGTCCATATTTCAATTTATAAATATCCATTTATAAATCACTTAATATAATTCAATTTATATTATTCTTTTAAAACGTCTTTAATTTCCTTTATAATTTCACCATTTTGATTCATAAAATTATTAAATTTTATAAATCCTATATTTAGACTTTTCATAATTGTAACAACCCGGTATTTTGCATCAATTATAATCAATAATTTAAACGATTAATATTGATCCAAATTTCCATTTGAAGTTTTAAATTTTGAATTTTTTAAATTTCTTTTATAAATTGTTAAAAGAAATTTCGGGCTTTAACGTTTTAATATAGGCCCATGTTTATTTCGTTGCCGTTCCTTTTTTATCCAATTCGACCCGATCCCCTCTTTCTTTCTCTCTATTTTTTTCGTTCGTAACCCTTAAACCCTCAAAAGAACAAAAATGGCGGCCTCGTATCGTTTGTCCTTCATCGGCAAAAATTAGGGCTTCGTGATGGTTTCGAATTGGCGTCTCGCGAGATGGTTCAGCGCTCCTTTTGGGTCAATCGTTGGCCTCCTATTTTGTTCGTCTGCTTCAATTCGAGCTCGAAAACGAGGTGAGTGATTCTGTTCACTCACGTTTCTAATTCCTACTCGAGTTCTTCGCTGTTGCTTAGATGTGTTGTTTTCTTTGATTTAATTAAAATCATATAAAATGATACTTTGCAATGACCTGTTCTTATTTCTGCTTGGGCTACATTTGACTTACTTGATGTTGCACATCGTTTTTGGTTTGATTCGAACTTTATTACTTTGATATCGGCTTACACTATTTGCATAGCCACTTATACTTGCTGTAGCATGCTTGAACTTGGCTGCATTATCCACATGAGATCATTCGATTTTGCTGTGCACACTCTTGTGTTGCGGTGTTCATTCATACCTTAGTTTCACGGCACCATACACTTATATTATTTTCAACCTGTTGCTTGATATTGGCCTTTGTGACTGCGACACCGTCATTGCACTTGGGCATTCATGTGAGGGACTTGTTCGGTTTATACTTGCCTGACCTTATTTGCAAACCTGATTTGGCGAAAATAATTTGAGTTTGGTACTGTCTAGACTTGAGACTGCTGTTTCATGATTTTGAATTCGTTTTGACTCGTGGACCTCGGCATTCCTTCGAATTGTTGCTGGTCGTTGTATATGCCTTGGGTTTCACTGCTTCATTTGCTGGTCATCAATGCCTCTGTTTTTGATCAAATTTGCATTGTTGTAAGTGTTCATTCATATTTTGATCATGACTTCATTATGGTTCCAGTTGAGCATTATATATATTGGCCATATCTCGTGCCCAAGCTCTTTGCACTTTGATGAATTCTGGAGTAAATTTTGTACACTACTTTTCATTCACTCCAGCACTCTTCACTATTGTATATGTTGACTACTTTACTGCTGTCGCATGCTTGAGCTTGACACGGTACTACCTGGTTCATTAAGCTTGATATCTTTGAATCTGGAAGCTTCACTTGAGTCACTGATTTATGTTGGCACTGTCATATTTTTGGCCAGATTAGAGTTTTGCATTGTATGGTCTATTCTGCATCACTTGTATACATTTGTCTCTGTTTGGTTAGACTTGAACTGACTGCACTCACATATGTATATGTTTACTTCATGTACTCTTTGAGTTGCAGTGCTTCATGTTGATTTTATATCATGGCGTACATGTGAGTTCATTCTTTGATGTTGTTTCAGTCTTCATGCACTGATGCATTGGAAGTGGTCTTGTTGCTGTTGCTATGCAGTTGCTATGCCTTGTGTTGAACCCCGTTTAAAACTTGGGTTTGACCTTGTGCTCGTTTGTGAATATTCATTGGGTACATTATCACTGTAGTGGCAAGGCAGTGCACGCAAGCATGAACTGCAGCCACACGGTATTCATTGGGTACATTATCACTGTAGTGGCAAGGCAGTGCACGCAAGCGTGAACTGCAGCCACACGGTGCGGCTTTTATGATATTCTATTTGTTTTGTCTTATGGATCTTTTTGCGTATTCCACATTCAGTAGTGGCGAGGCAGTGCACGCGTGCGTGTACTGCAGCCCTACTTGAATAAATATTTTAATTGATATTTCAATGGTTTGAACTGTTTTGTTCATTTCAATTCAATATTCTGAATTACATTCTGATTTGGTTTAATTACTGTCGTCTATTCATTATTTAATTATTATTGCTTCTGTGCACTAATAACTGAGTTTGAATTAGACTGACCCGAGTATTATTTTCTTTTGAATTTAATACTCGGGTCAGACCGAGTATTTCAGGTTGTAGATATTCTGCTTTGGGTTGCTGCTAGAGCTATGAAGTTCTTTCATATCTTTTGGAGTAGTCGTCGTTATTTGTAGTAGTCTGTATGATTGTATAGGAAGATATGTATTCATGTATATCATATACGTTAATGTACTTGTATATGTAACTTCCTGAGTCGACTGTTGTAGTTGTATCATATGTACCGTGTCAAATGTATTGTAACTGACATCAGTTATTGTATATATGAGAATTTCTGTTTCATCTGTGTTCCGCATTTATATTATCTGTGTTGTTATTTTATATTTACTGTTCTAAACTATTACGAACCATCGTAGTTCGTTTTATACTGGAATTGTGGTATGTCGATGGGAGAAAATAAATCAGAGATGAAAAATGAAAGAATATATATATATTTATATATCACTCCCATCGAGATAACCAATACTAGTGTAAGGCCAACTATTGATGGCCGCTCCTCAACAGCCTTATTCTCCGTGCTAGTTGACAACACTACACGTAGTGTTCTTGGCTAGCGTGGGTATAGAGGTGGGGCGTCACAGCTTGGTATCAGAGCCTGGGGTTTAGAACAAATATAAAACATAACTTGGATGGAACATATGTTACAACTATTTGTCGACGTTTAAATCTCTCGTATTTGCATATGATTGTCTTTGATTGTTAGGTATGAATTCCTGGCGCTTATTCATATGCATTTGATTTTGATTCTTGTGTTTTCGGCTTTGATTAGATTTAGCCGATGATTGATTTTGTTCGAATCTCAGCGACTCTGAACTTGATATTTTATGTTTTCTTCGGCTTGAATTCCATTCAACTTTGGTCACTTTGTTTTTGAGAAATTTCTAAATTCTTGATTTTCAAGACTCTGACTTGGTTTGCCGTTGAGTCCTTTGATGATGTTGAATCGTTTTGTACTCTATTATGGCCATTAATTGTTGACTTCGACTTCGACTTGATTTTTATTTTTGTTGAAGTCATTTATGCATTTATGCTCATTTTGCTTCATTATTCCATTTGTCAATCGATTCTTCTTGTCCGATTAGTTGTTGTCATCTTTGTCGACTTTGAAAACTTCTATTTTTGGAATTTTTGGATATTCCTACTTTGATCGATTTAGAATCGAATTATTTGGATTTTATTCACATCTTCGAATGTGAATTTTAGTGAATTGATTTGGTTTCCAAATTTAATCGATTTTTGATTATTTCCCGATTTGTTGCTATCATTTATTAGCAACTTTGATGACAATTTCTTCGGGAATTTTTGTGAACCTACCTTTCGATGAATTCGGTATCGATTTCTTTGGATTCTATTCACGTCTTCGTATGTGAATTCTTGTGATTGATTGTTTTTACAATCATTTTTGTGATTTGTCATTTTAAATATATATATATATATATATATATAAACGTTTTAATACTAGTAGTAAATATCAAAACTCTTTTATCAAAATGTTTTCAACTCTATTTTCAATATCAAAATCTTTTCCTAAATCGTTTTCCGATCTATTAGTATATACAAGCCTTTACCTCACTCGGATGAGAAATCTAATTAAACGACTTAGCAAAACAAGTGGTATGAAACGCTTGCGTTCACTTCGTCGGTTAATTCTTGGACTTGTTCGATTGAACCACTTGTGACATTTTTCTAGTGAAGATCTACAATTTGTTCGTAAATATTTAAGTTAAGCTAGTGGTTATGGGACATGAAGCTAAACTTTTATATTCACTAGCTTAGTGTAATTGACACTTCTCGTTGATCTTGATGATCGCTTTATGAATTAGACTAGCAATTGCGCGATGTCTCTTTCATTGCGAGGTTAGACTAGACACCACTTGTGTGATTCCATTCACACATACCTTTCTGCTTTTTGGTTAGTCTTGACCTCAATCTGTGTGATTCCATTCACACATGCTTAGTGTAATTGACACCCCTCGTTGATCATGATGATCGTTCTGATGGTCAGACTAGACACCACTTGTGTGGTTCCATTCACACATACCTTTCTGCTTTTTGGTTAGTCTTGACCTCAATCTGTGTGATTCCATTCACACATGCGGGGTAGCTCCCCATGGTCTTCGGACCGTCATGTGATAGGCCTCTTTCTCTTTTTCTGTGATTTCTAGATTCCTTATGTTGATTTCTGGAAATTTTATGCTTCACCTATTCTTGTGCATTGGTGAATTCATATGTTATTAATTTGTCATGAGTACAAATTTGGGGTATGTTACCTCTTTGGATCTTTGAGAAGATTCTTGTGATATTGATTATCTCTTATCGGTTGATCTCCTGTTGATCATTATATGCATACTTATAGTTGTATGTTAGTATGGATATTTCATATTTATGTCATACCTCTAATCGGTTGATCTCCTGTTGATCATTATTTACATACTTATAGTAGTATGTCAGCATGGATATTTCATATTTATTCCATACCTCATGTCGGTTGATCTCCTGTTGATCATTATTTACATACTTGTAGTAGTATGTCATTATGGATATTTTATGTTATGCCATATCTTTTATTCTATGTCATACTCTGTTCGAGTTTTTATACTCCGTTTGAGTTTTTATACTCCGTTCGAGTTTTTATACTCCGTTTGAGTTTTCATACTCCGTTCGAGTTTTCATACTCTGTTCGAGTTTTCATACTCCGTTTGAGTTTTTATACTCCGTTTGAGTTTTTATACTCCGTTCGAGTTTTTATACTCCGTTTGAGTTTTCATACTCCGTTCGAGTTCTCATACTCTTATCTTGTGATTTCTGGATTTCTTGTGTAGATTTCTAGAATTTGTGCTTCACCAACTTTCGTGATTTCTATTGATAAGTTTTATCAATTCTTGTGCATTGGTGAATTCGTGTGTTATTGACTTGTTATGAATACAAGTTTAGGGTATGATATCCCTTTCTATCTTTGAGAAGATTCTTGTGACACTTTTGATGAACGAAAATTCATTGGTATTATATTTTGATGCCAATTATTTCGATGAAATTTTGACGTATGTCGAAGTTGCTACTGACATTGCTATTTTAATCACGTGTTTTAAAAAGATTTGTTATTTTTCAAAATATTTCAAAATATAAATCAAAATTGTTTTCAAAATTTTTACGATTTGCGCTTTCAAAAGAATGAGGAAGCGAATTAAACGTTTCAGAAAAATCGAGGACTATGACCCCTTTCTTTTACTGATTCGCTTAATTCCGGACTTGTCCGTTTGAGAACGTAAAATGTTATTTATTTAAAATACACAATTTTGCACTTTCAAGGAAACGATGAAGTGAATTAAACGATTTAGTAAAACTCGTGGTTATGGGTCATGTGCGTTTGCTATTTCGGTTAATTTCGGACTCGTTAATTGAAAATTTGTGATTTCTGATCATCGTTTGTGATAATCAGATATTTGCTGTTTCTGATTATCGCTTATGATAATCAGATATTTGAGATTTAATTATCGTTTGTGATAATTAAACATTTGCGATTTGAGATTTGATTATCAATTGTGATAATTAAATATTTGTGATTTGAGATTTGATTACCGTTGTGGTAATTTCAGATTATCGTTTTGATAATTGGATGTTTATGATTTCTGATTTATCGTTTTTGATAATCAGATATTTATTGTTTCTAATTATCGTTTGTGATAATTAGATATTTGAGATTTAATTATCGTTTGTGATAATTAAATATTTACGATTAAAAATTTGATTATCGGTTGTGATAATTAAATATTCGTTGATTTGTGATTACTGATTATCGTTTTTGATAATCAGATAATTATTGTTTCTGATTATCACTTGTGATAATTAGTGATTCAAGATTTGATTATCGTTTTGATGATTGAATATTTGCTGATTTGGAATTTGATTACCGTTGAGGTAATTCCTGATTATCGTTTTTGATAGTTAGATATTTGTGTTTTCTAATTATCTTTGTTGATAATTAGATTTGCTGATTTTGCTGTTTTAAGATTTCTTTATTCTGATTATCTATTTGATAATCAAACTTTGTTGAGAATTTGGGAATTTCTTTTATGAAATTAAAAGCTTACCTTCTCATGCTCTTATGGTTGTTACCTTTTGTCCATTTATTCCTTAGGATTGCGTGGACGCAATTTCTTTAAGGAGGGGAGTCTGTAACAACCCGGTATTTTGCATCAATTATAATCAATAATTTAAACGATTAATATTGACCCAAATTTCCATTTGAAGTTTTAAATTTTGAATTTTTTAAATTTCTTTTATAAATTGTTAAAAGAAATTTCGGGCTTTAACGTTTTAATATAGGCCCATGTTTATTTCGTTGCCGTTCCTTTTTTATCCAATTCGACCCGATCCCCTCTTTCTTTCTCTCTATTTTTTTCGTTCGTAACCCTTAAACCCTTAAAAGAACAAAAATGGCGGCCTCGTATCGTTTGTCCTTCATCGGCAAAAATTAGGGCTTCGTGATGGTTTCGAATTGGCGTCTCGCGAGATGGTTCAGCGCTCCTTTTGGGTCAATCGTTGGCCTCCTATTTTGTTCGTCTGCTTCAATTCGAGCTCGAAAACGAGGTGAGTGATTCTGTTCACTCACGTTTCTAGTTCCTACTCGAGTTCTTCGCTGTTGCTTAGATGTGTTGTTTTTTTTGATTTAATTAAAATCATATAAAATGATACTTTGCAATGACCTGTTCTTATTTCTGCTTGGGCTACATTTGACTTATTTGATGTTGCACATCGTTTTTGGTTTGATTCGAACTTTATTACTTTGATATCGGCTTACACTATTTGCATAGCCACTTATACTTGCTGTAGCATGCTTGAACTTGGCTGCATTATCCACATGAGATCATTCGATTTTGCTGTGCACACTCTTGTGTTGCGGTGTTCATTCATACCTTAGTTTCACGGCACCATACACTTATATTATTTTCAACCTGTTGCTTGATATTGGCCTTTGTGACTGCGACACCGTCATTGCACTTGGGCATTCATGTGAGGGACTTGTTCGGTTTATACTTGCCTGACCTTATTTGCAAACCTGATTTGGCGAAAATAATTTGAGTTTGGTACTGTCTAGACTTGAGACTGCTGTTTCATGATTTTGAATTCGTTTTGACTCGTGGACCTCGGCATTCCTTCGAATTGTTGCTGGTCGTTGTATATGCCTTGGGTTTCACTGCTTCATTTGCTGGTCATCAATGCCTCTGTTTTTGATCAAATTTGCATTGTTGTAAGTGTTCATTCATATTTTGATCATGACTTCATTATGGTTCCAGTTGAGCATTATATATATTGGCCATATCTCGTGCCCAAGCTCTTTGCACTTTGATGAATTCTGGAGTAAATTTTGTACACTACTTTTCATTCACTCCAGCACTCTTCACTATTGTATATGTTGACTACTTTACTGCTGTCGCATGCTTGAGCTTGACACGGTACTACCTGGTTCATTAAGCTTGATATCTTTGAATCTGGAAGCTTCACTTGAGTCACTGATTTATGTTGGCACTGTCATATTTTTGGCCAGATTAGAGTTTTGCATTGTATGGTCTATTCTGCATCACTTGTATACATTTGTCTCTGTTTGGTTAGACTTGAACTGACTGCACTCACATATGTATATGTTTACTTCATGTACTCTTTGAGTTGCAGTGCTTCATGTTGATTTTATATCACGGCGTACATGTGAGTTCATGCTTTGATGTTGTTTCAGTCTTCATGCACTGATGCATTGGAAGTGGTCTTGTTGCTGTTGCTATGCAGTTGCTATGCCTTGTGTTGAACCCCGTTTAAAACTTGGGTTTGACCTTGTGCTCGTTTGTGAATATTCATTGGGTACATTATCACTGTAGTGGCAAGGCAGTGCACGCAAGCGTGAACTGCAGCCACACGGTATTCATTGGGTACATTATCACTGTAGTGGCAAGGCAGTGCACGCAAGCGTGAACTGCAGCCACACGGTGCGGCTTTTATGATATTCTATTTGTTTTGTCTTATGGATCTTTTTGCGTATTCCACATTCAGTAGTGGCGAGGCAGTGCACGCGTGCGTGTACTGCAGCCCTACTTGAATAAATATTTTAATTGATATTTCAATGGTTTGAACTGTTTTGTTCATTTCAATTCAATATTCTGAATTACATTCTGATTTGGTTTAATTACTGTCGTCTATTCATTATTTAATTATTATTGCTTCTGTGCACTAATAACTGAGTTTGAATTAGACTGACCCGAGTATTATTTTCTTTTGAATTTAATACTCGGGTCAGACCGAGTATTTCAGGTTGTAGATATTCTGCTTTGGGTTGCTGCTAGAGCTATGAAGTTCTTTCATATCTTTTGGAGTAGTCGTCGTTATTTGTAGTAGTCTGTATGATTGTATAGGAAGATATGTATTCATGTATATCATATACGTTAATGTACTTGTATATGTAACTTCCTGAGTCGACTGTTGTAGTTGTATCATATGTACCGTGTCAAATGTATTGTAACTGACATCAGTTATTGTATATATGAGAATTTCTGTTTCATCTGTGTTCCGCATTTATATTATCTGTGTTGTTATTTTATATTTACTGTTCTAAACTATTACGAACCATCGTAGTTCGTTTTATACTGGAATTGTGGTATGTCGATGGGAGAAAATAAATCAGAGATGAAAAATGAAAGAATATATATATATATTTACATATCACTCCCATCGAGATAACCAATACTAGTGTAAGGCCAACTATTGATGACCGCTCCTCAACAGCCTTATTCTCCGTGCTAGTTGACAACACTACACGTAGTGTTCTTGGCTAGCGTGGGTATAGAGGTGGGGCGTCACAATAATAATTTCAAAAATCCCGATTTAACTATTTTATAACTCAATAGCATCATATTCTCAAAAATCAGTTTTTAACTATATTTCTCAAAAATCATAATTTTTATAACATTAAAAATTATAACGTTTATTTATTTAAAATGAATCAATTCCAAAAATATTTTATAAACGTATACTTTCAAAAATCACTTTGAAATCATTTTAAAATTCCTAATTTGGTCCAATGATGCTACACACCAAATAGTCAATCACGACTACAACGATATCATATATCAATATGAAAATCCATCAAATATCAAAATATCTGAAATCAAATAAATACTGTTGAGGAATCCAGTTGGATCCCTCCAGCCTGTTTTCCTGCATTCACAAACATTAGCACAATACCAATTTCGCTCCAGTACGAAATTATCGCGGTATATGTTCTTATTAAATATTATCCGCTTAATAACGGCGTAATAGGGTCTCATCCGCTAAACAAATAAATGCAGGAAATCAATAACTCCAATATATACATATGTCAATATATATATATTGCTATTATATATAATACCAATTTCACTGTTTATGAAATATTCGCGGTATATGTTTTTAATAAATAACATCCGCTTACTAACGGCGTATAATGTCTATTTTAACAATCAATAGATAACAATAAACATTCAAACATGCATTCAAATATTTTAAATCTAACTATTTAAAATAAAATCGAAACTGATTCGATTGAGTGAGAAGTTCTCACCTTGATTTTAAATTCCGTTTTAGCGATTTATTTCGAATAAAATTAAACGGACGTTTAATTTTACCCAAAATTCTCACTAACTCCAAACGACTCCAAACCAACTCCATCGCGTAGTGCTCGTCCATACGATTCCAACGCAACTGGTTTCGCACGTTTTCGACCTCGTATGAAAAAGTTATGAATATTTGAAGTTTGTATACGATTTAAATAACATAATCAACATAAACTTTAACTATTCTTAGACCTAAATCAATCAAGGCCGTGCATTTCAATACCCTAGCATCCTAGCCGTCCCTCCCCTTTTCAGCTTCTTCCAGTTTTGCACGACACCCCCGTGGAACCCATAGCCGCCCCTAACTCTTCAATTTTTTCGACCACCACACGACGTTATACAACGATCAGCCACTGTCATTTGGAAGCCTTCAATGCACTCCACCTTCGGCCCTAAGGGCTTGAAGCTCGGTCGCCTATACGACCTTAAAATTTGTGCGCAACCCACCACGAACGCAGGCCAATTTCTCCCTCCACGACGCTCCAATTCAGATCACCACCGTTGGATATGTCGTACTCATCGAGCTCTACACTTTTCTAGTTGGAGGTTTCTTGTAATTGTTGATAGATTTGAAGATAATTGAGGGAGAAGGAGGTTTGATTTCGGCCATTCATGGCATATGGGGCGGCGGCTGATGAAAATAGGGTTTAGTTTTTATTTTTATTTTTATTTAGAGAGAGATAGGGGTCTATTTATAGGGAACCGATCGACACTATTCACCCGGAAATTCCGAACTCTGATTTACGCGCCGTAACAGACGTTTCTAGGGTTTATCCCGCATTTCGGACACAATGGAACAGGTTTCGGAAGCTAATTCGGAAGTATGTGCGAGTTATGGCTATAAACGCTTAATTTAAATTAAACCGATTTAAATCGATTTCTAGGCGTTTTAATTCGTACCGGACAAACGGTAAATCCAATTGGCTTGAAATTTGAAACCTTACAATAATATCACATTACGGATCCGATGAAACTGGTTTCGTCGAAATCCGAGACTTTTTGAAAAATGGCTATTTTTACTCGCCAAATTAAAATTAAAAATAAATCGATGCGTTTCGAGCTGCCACGATCAAACGATAACTCCGATTGACACGAAATTTGAAATCCGGTAATAACTAACTATTACGGATCCAATGGAACTGGTTTCGTTCAATTCTGAGACTGTTCAAAAATTGACTATTTTCACTAGTCGATTTAAATATTAAAATATTCAATTTTCACAAATTTACTTTTAAATTGATTTTAAAAGTTCTAAAATATCGTTCTAACTTCCATATGATAAAATAAAATTTTACAAATCATTTTCAATCATATTTAACTCAATTTTCAATTATTTTCATAATTTAACGTATTAAATTATCGATTTAATTATCCAATTAAATTCAATAATTCAAATAAAAATTTATTTGACTTATAAATTCACTTCTTAATATTTAAAATAAATTAAATATTCAAATTTTAATTTCTAAAAATTCTGGGTCGTTACAATCTTCCCCACTTAAAAGAATTTCGTCCCCGAAATTATTAAGTAAGAAAAGTTATAGAATTTATTAATTTTCAAAATTCATAATTAAATTCCTTACAACTCTTTACTAAGTTTTCAAATCATACTTAGTTATCTTTTCAAAAACAACTATCTTGTTTAATTTTCAATTCCAAAATCAAAGTTATAGTTTTCAAAACTTTTCCCAAATTTTCTCAAATTTTTTCTAACGCCTTAAATTTTCGGAAAAATTCGCCATAGTCTCCTTTGCGCGGCTCGATCCGAAAAAAAATGACAGTATATATATCACAAATATACATCTCATCAAGTAATGAGGCATCCCGAAGGGAAAAAAGTGTAAAAGTACTGTATTTAATCCGAAATATGTACCTTATATTTTATTAGCAAGCGTATACGGCTAATATAGCGCAAAAGCGAGCTCCAAATGCGAAGCAAACGCGATCCGCACCTACTAATCACTCAACAAACAACATGAGAACATGCATATATGAAAATAGTATCGATATACAACAAATAGCAACATAATAACTATATATGTCAACATAGCAAATGCATTCATATTCAAACATCAACCAACTAACATCCATAACCAATAAATATTCATTCATATTCTCATTAATATTTAATGAATTGGGTTTTTAATTTAATCACATTTGATTCATTAACATTGGGTTTACTAATATTCATTCTCAATTAGTTTATATTCACGAATTCATATTCAAGTTGGTTCACTTCCAAATTCAAATTCAATTCTATTTAAATTTATTTACTTTCAATTTGAATTTAATTACATAGCTTTAAATTTCATTAACACTTAATGAATTATATACAATCAACTAACAATCATATAACAATCAATGTATATTAATTACAACCAAATTCCTTTGCTTACAATTTGTTTAATTAAATTGATTTTCATTCCACTATTCAACTTTCTAATAACATTAGATTTTAATGAATTAACACTTATATTCATTATTCATATCAACTTAAATTTACATTTAATTGATTAACATTCAATCCATTCATTCAATTCATTTATATAACTCAAGTTTATATTCATCACTTAACTTTATAAATTTTACTTTGATACTACTATCAACTTCATTCAATATCACTTAAGTTATATTCCATTTAACTTTAAATTCATTTTTATTTACTACTCATATTCATAAATATATTCATATAGTTTCACTTCTTATATATAATTTTATTTCACAATTGTAAATCACTTTAATTATAATTCAATTCTTATAATTCTTTTGCTTATACAATTATTCTTCAATTTAGATTATTCAAACAACTAAACAATCAATTAATATACACTTAAATAATTCTGAAAAATTATTCCTTTATATATAAAATATACTCAAGGTAAAATTATTTCATTTACCCAATTTAAAACAATATTATGTCGAATTGTTCTATTCAAGTGTTTATAAACCCCTTCGGCATAGTTGTCCAGACCGTGCTGACGAAAGTTCATATGCCACTCAATAAACCAATCATCACCATATAAAACAATTTTTATATTCACTAACAAATACGCTCTCATAGCTATTATTACACTCAAATTCACTCTAGAGTACTACTGACTCTATCTCTAATGAATAATACCCAACAGAACCATGGTTGTCGCTTAACCATAAGCTCTGATACCACATTGTCAGGACACGATTCTTCGTCTTCCGAAAATTCGACATCGACACTCACTTTATCGACTGCCGAGGAATCGAACGACGGAAAACCGAACACTGAGGGTTTTTAAAAAAGAATTTAAGGAAAGAGAAAGAAAAGAAGATAATAGATAAGGTAGAAGATGGAGGGAAAAGAAAATAGAAAATTTTAAAAATAGAAGAAAAAGAGAATAGGACAGAAGAGAAAACAACAGAACAACATCAGAATCTCACAATTCGCAGCGGAACAACATATAATAATAAATGAATAATCTTTAAACAAAGAACTATATCAGTTATTACATTACATCACATTTCATTACATCATATCATCATCAGAGTGTACAACAATATACAACAAACAGTGCAGCGGAAAAGAAATACTATATAAACTAGTAATACGCCATGCCATCCAGCTTGCCTCCAGCAACTCCAGAATATCCAGAATATCCTGATAAACCTAACTCTTGACTGCCCGTGTGGAAATTGGTGGGCACCCAGAGTTTAGGAAGGAAAACAATAAACTCCGAGTCAGTCATGTGACTGGTGTGAGAACTCAAAACAGTTTATTTATCTTTGAAAACAAAATAGAGGAATATTTTTAAAGTCAATTCGCAATGCTTTTAAGAATGGGACTACCATAAGGCCTCCCGCACACACACACATGCAAACGCAGAATCGGAGGAGATTTCTCCTTATGATAGTCAAAGATGCTTGATACGTATTAAAATCAAATCAATTTTGATATTATTATTAGTGCATAGTGTAGAAGAAATTCATTTCGAAAGTAGAATATAAATCTTAGCCAACATAGACATTTCGAACTATGCCTACTATAGCTACCATCCAAACAGTGTTGCGACACCATAAGTGAATGATAGGTTCTACAACTAATACCGTACAAGTTTCGTATTGTTTCTTTGGATTTCCAACAAATGGTCAGGCCAAGGAACTTCCCATTGCCACATGAGAATGCCTCTGGAAAGACATCCCCGAGAACCAAACCGGAACTCTGCCAACACAAGGCCGGGTTACCCCTAACTGGGTAACTACTGACACGAGCACGCCATTCCCCGATCGTAAACGACCTTTCTCACGGGATCCCGAAAGCCAACAACCACCAAGTAATAAATTCGTAGTAACCACATAGGTTAAATATCTGGGCTCCATACCATGATACCACCTCTATCTAGAAGGAAATGTACATACCCTAAAGGGTGCTACCCCTCATAACCTTGCCGCATCTTTCCTGTTTTGACCATTTCCGGTGTAACAGCCCTAGTTTTAGCTATTTATTTTATTTTAATTATTTAACTTTGAAATATATTTTATATAAATTGTGTTTATCAAAATAGTTAATTATTTTATTTGGAGATATATTTTATAAAATTTGTATATGTCAATAAAATTAAATAATAACTGTGAAAATTTAAGCTATTTTTGAACTGTTAAATTTCGCGTTTAAAGGACGCGTCAATTATAGGGTATAAGTGACGTAATAAAACGTGTGTTTTTAAAATGTTATTTTTATGAAAATTTTTGATGTTTTGGACTGCGTCTGTTTAGCGTAGTGTAAAAATCATGTTTTCGTAAAATTTTGGAGAAAAATATCAGTCAGAGATTTTATAACAAACGTTACGTTGCATTAACTGACAGTCTGATTTTAAATAAATTTGTATACGTTTTTCTAAGCTTTGCATAAATTCTTGCCATTCCATTTATTGTTTTCAAACTAAAATCAAATAAATAAAATGAAGTAAAAACTTAACATGGAAGTAACGTGTGAGACAAAAATCCAAGGAGAAATTTGTGCATGCCTAAATTGATACGATACATATCAACTCTTTCGTCCATCCTCTGATGTATACTTACCTTTATTTCTCCCCATATCAACGTATGCCTTAATTAAACCTTTTGTAAATCAAAACTGAATTGAATATGAGTTTGCCTTTCCTTTTCTCAGAAATAAAATCATGCACTGATAACTTCCCTTGTTTATTTCTTCAATCACGTATAAGCATTTATTCAAAGAGAAAACTGAAGCAAATCTCTCGGCCTTCCAGTAAATTCAAAAACTTATAATTTTTGCAAACTGAACTAAAAAAAAGAACATAAAGTTACGTACAAACTTTATATCCAGGCTTATATCACGCAACTTTTCATTTTGTACGTTTCTTTTTAAAAAGTTTTGCATTAAGTCTGGCCAGTTTGTTTATTAAATCAAACATAGGAGAATCAAAGCATGCTGAAATCACGCATGCATATTTACATATTTTCAAACTTTATATGTTGTGTAACTGCCTAAATCTTATATCACGTAAACATATTTATAACTTTTGTAACTGAAAGCTTTAAATCTCTACAGCTTCCTCTTTTTCCCCTGTGTTTTTGCCTATGATCTAGTATGGTATCTGCGAACGTCCAAATACATTTGTAAACATATTTAATACAAATCAAAATTTATGTAAATATAAATGAATCATCACACACGTATTCATATTTACATATTTATATATATAAAACTGATACTTTAAACCATTTAAGCTGCTTGCCCTTTTCTCCCCATTTGTCCATTTGATTCCGCCTCAAACAAATCCTTTTATCTGCAAATCATCAATCTAAAATCACGCCTACATTAAATAGTATAAGATTTTGAAATCAAAGCTTCTCATAAAAATTGCAGTTATCGCATGCATTAAATCTAGATTTCAATTGGCAGTTTTAAATCACGCATTCATACTTAACCTTGCCTATCTTTTCAACTTCTCAATTCCCATGTATATCTCTCTATTTCACCTTTATTGTGCAATAAATAAATAAATAAATAAATAAATAAAATTTTCCGTTCCTAATCACACATATAATTCAAGCAAAGTATCCTGGAAGGAAATTACACAGTCCATATTCATCAAATCTGGAAATTTATAAGGCACGCATGCTTTTGAAAAAAATTCTTATAACGTGCAGACATTTATATTTGGAAGATATATCACGCATGCATTAAAACTGGAAATTTGTAAATCTTACATATAATTAACGTTCAATCAAATTTCTTGCCGTTCTTTGGTTGGATCAACATTTAGTGCTTGCCAACATTTACGTAAGAAAACCCCTGCTTTTATCAATCAATTGGGTGAGTTTGAAATTTCAATACCTGACCGTGAGGAAAAAATTTATTTATCTACATATTCCTTAGCCTGGTTTCACACAAGTATGTTCTTATATATACCTTTTACCCCACCTCAAAGCTTCAATCATCTCCTTCTTGCGTGCAAAGATCTTATCAGGTAATTTTTTTTTCTTCTTTTCTCTTCTTCTTTACATTTCCTTATGAACAGTTCATATCCTCTTTGCTCGGCCAGTCCCACCTTAACTTTTATGAATCCATATCTCTATATAGAACATGGATAGAAGATGAGGTAGGATAGAAAGTAGACAGGTTTTGTTTTAGTAGTATGTTTTTGGGAGCAGAGAGTTTGCTTTGAGAAAATTTTATATAATAATAATAAAAAGAAGAAAACATAACATGGATTATCTGGGCGTATTTTGTTTTGTTCGCTGATGGTTCCTTTGGCATGTTCACCATAAAATGTTCAAAGTTATAGAGAGGGAGTTTATATTTGGCATAGGTAAAGGAGCATGATGATAAGGCAGAAAGAAAATAAGTTTTTTTTTTAGCATGCAGGTATACACATCTGTGCATACCTCTAAATCACAGTGTGTCAGTGGGCATATTTACATACACTTTGTTTTAGAAGCATGCAGAGTCGAAGTAAAGTAGGTTTGGGCTCGGGTTAGTGAAGATAGGTAGGGCCTTTGCATGTTTCAGTTTAAAGACTGATGAGTTTCAAGTAAGAGGTAATATGCTAAACTAAGTGGATTTGCAGAGTAGGCTAGTGGCTGATTTTGTTAGAACTTGGTGAGTCTGATAAGAAAGGGGAGAAGGAGTGATTCAAAACAGGCTTAAGTTCTAAATTTTAGCAGAGCCTGTTTGACATTCAGTTGAAGTCTTAGGCTAGGCTTGCATAAATTCGTGTATTGTTTCCTGAGTAGTGACCATGTCCTTTGTATGTGTGCATGCATTAGTTGTAGAATTGTGTAGGTTTCATATGTGAAGTTGTGTTGCATTGAAGTATGGAGTTTTGTTTACCTGGCAGTAGTACACATGCTTTGTTCCAGAGGAAGAGATGTTTGGAAACAGAGAATTTGCATTGAGATAGTGAGTTTCAGTGTGCATGGTTTAAGTTGTGCACCTATGCACGTTCATATCAGTGGATACCCATTTTGTCACTTGAATATTTGTTAGCAAATGTCTGGACTCTGATTTTTAAAAAAAAAGAGTATGCTTATACTGTGGCATATAATCTGGTGGAGTATGGAAATAAAGGGGGGGGGGGGTTGTTGAAGTGGGAAGGTACTGCAGATATGCAGTGTTGGATTGAAGTTGAGATCTGAGTGTTTTGGTTAGAGGCTGGAGCTTGTTTGATGATAGGAATCGGTTGAAGGAAATATGGATCACTGATTTGTAGAGAGAGAGAGGAACTTTGATTTACTGATACATGTGCACGAAGTATCAGGTGAGTGGCTGGAGGAAGTTGTTCTTAAAGTATACAGAGAGAGAGAGAGATGCGGGAGTGAGTTGACTCGAAGGCCTTGCAGTTTGTCTCGAAGCAACTATAGGAAATTCTCGAAGTAACAATGCATGTGACTCGGGTAGTTGATGTTTGCCTGGTGTAGTTTGGAACTGGGGAGTTTTAAAGATTTGGAGATAGGATATTTTGGGTCAGAATGCATGAGGAGGCATTAAACACGAGAATAATATTAGGTGGAAGATGTTGGCGTGTGTTGAGAAATATATAGAACTGGGAAAAGTTGAAAGTGTGCACGTGTACACGAGTATATCACGACATGTAGTAGAGAAACTTCACCCTGTTGTTTGAGTCTGACTTTAGAAAAATTTTATCATAGGTTTTAGTGTTGACACGGTTCACGTTTGGGTATATCTTAGCCATATTACACGGTGGAGTGGTCGAGCAAGTCAAATCAATTCTCGTTCTATTAAAATTTTCTTTGACCGTAAATTCTAAAGTCGCGTATTCAATATTTGAATCTTGTTCTAGATTTGAATCTAGGCGACATCCGAAGAATTTTGATCGTTACACTCTGTCGTTCTTTTCCGGTGAATCGTCGTTTTGAAATTCAAATTTTTGCTGCAGCATTCAGGTGAGTATTTCTCACCAGACATACGTACCTATATTTTTGTAAATTATTGCAAGTGTATGTTTAAAATATTATTCCGTTATTATCTGTCTGTAGTATAACGTAGAATGTTAAACCCCATTTAATTTGACACCTCATCAGTTATGTATCTGTTGTATTATTTCTGCAGTTATATTATAAATGTTTATTTACTGCTTAAACCACCACTGCAAGTTCCCTGTTAAATTTAAATTGTTATGGGCTGAAATGATAGGCCAAATTGATTATTATTGCTCACTTGTTCTGTTAACTGCTGTAAATTATCTTGGGATTGCGGGTTCGAAATGATAAAACCCGGAGTTGTGTAAATATCGGATTGAAATGATATAAATCCGTTCCACTTGACCTAGGCTAGAAAATCTTATACAGGCCCGTGGTTTATATAATATTTTCTGAAATTATTTTTAAATCATTTAAATTTAGAAATTGATGATAATTTGGTTTAAATTATATAAAGGATTTATAATGATTTAAAAAGGGTTAAATAAATGAATGTTGAATTAAAATTTTGGAATATAACTTGTTTTAGAAATTCTGGATTTTTGAAGGGTAAAGATTTAAATAAATAATAAGTTATATTTGAAAATAGGTTTTAAGTTAAAAGTCTACTACAGCATTTAAATGCTGTCTTTTAAAATTGGACCATTTTAAACCCATAACTTTAGATAGCATTTCATAAGTGCTGTAGAAATTGAAATTTGATTTATTTAGAAAATTTATGAAAATTTATTTTGGGAATAAGTTAAGATTTTTGGAATTTAAATATGTAATAAATAAAAGAATTTAGAAATTGATTTTGGGTGGGTTTAAAGGGAGAAATTGATTTCTATTTTTTTTAAAATTCCAAATTTAATTAAATGATTTGAAATGGTATATTATCAAAAGAGATGTTTAATCAAGGATTGATATTGAAGGTATTTGAAATATATATTTGATTTGAAAATATAAATACCATTTTCAAACTATAAGTTTTAATCAAGGATTGATATTGAAGGTATTTGAAATATATATTTGATTTGAAAAGATAAATACCATTTTTCAAAACTATAACCACGGGTTATAATAACGATGGGTTGGCAAAGAGACCGGGATCGGATATGGACATACTCTCTGTCGATACCGAAAACCACTTTGACTAACCGTGTACGCGGTGGAGATTCCAGAATGAAGTAGGATGGTGGTGACGGTTTCTTGAAAGGTAATACGTGGACCCGACTCCCGTGAGTTGGCTTAAGGTGGCTAAAACAGGAGCGATTGACGGATTAATGAGGTAGCTCCTCTGATCGAACGCACTTCTTCGTATACCATTCTATTGCTTATGTGATTGTTTGGGTGCACCCTTGATTTGGGAGTGTTGTTCGAGGTGGGCGGTTGCTGCGGCTTCGCGTTACCATCGGTCCGGAAGCGTAATTGGTATATCTACCCTGGCATTGCCTAGTTGTGTCGTGTCACCTACCATATCGAGCCTTGTACGAGTTTGGATTTCTCCCGTAGCCCGTGTGGTATCCTCTGGTGGCTTCCCGATCAGGAGGGGCTATGATATTGGATGGACTACTGGGACTATTACGTGTTAAGGGCTATATGGGTAACCCCTTAATGCTAAGAAAAAAGTATGTTTATTTTATAAATAGACACTATTATAATAGCGCAATATATTACATAGTAAATAGTTTGACGGATCCTTAGAGGATGGGCGGTCCCAAGCATCCTTTAAGTTACTTGCTCTATATTACAGTACACTTGATTTAGCTTACATTATATAAGTATGTATGTCCTGACTCGAGTGTTTGTTTTATTTTACGCTCGGGTCAGCCTGAGTTGCAGCTTCAGTTTCCTCTCCGGAGCTAGGACATTCCGTAGACCATTCGTGCTGCTGGAAGTTTGTTTCAGTCTTTATCTTTTCTGGAATCCCAGACTTTGAAGACTCTATCTCTATTTATGTTTTAAAATTGTATTGAGGATTATAAACAATGAAATTCCTGTTTTGTTAAAGATGTATCAGTGGCTTCATGAACCACTAAATTTTAATTTCCGCTGCGAGATTCTGATATCTGTGTATGTGATTCTGTGATTTATTTACTGTATATTCTGAGTTTGCTAAATTTATTCTACAACGCAGTATTTTGAACAATTCAAGTCCGACATGTGCGGATGCGAATGGTTGAAAATATTGGGTCGTTACATTTGGTATCAGAGCTTTGGCTCTAGGCAAACTTAGAATGTATGGTAAATTGATTTATAGAATCACCTTCATTCGAGCTTGAACCTCTTCCTTTTCGAATTTGGAACATTCCCTGTGGTTCCAAAGTTCATCCGTGTCCCTCACTTTCATCTACTTTAGATTCTGGAGTGTCCCATAACTCCACTTCGGATGATCTTTATAGTGAATTGGCGGTCTCGCCATTATTCTAATAAAGGGGCGAAACTCCTTTACCATTAGCATTGATTCACCAGAGATTTATATTTATCCTCGGTTTATATGCCAGTATCTTTGGTTATTCCGAACTCTATCTCTTCGGATCAAATATAGATTTACCCAATCATATCGATCCGACTCTTCAAGTCACGGTTGACCAGATCAAGGTTGTCCGCGATTTATATAGACTTACCCAGTTCCTTATTCTGTTATTTAATCATCGGACCTTCTGATTTTAACTAGCTTGGATTCTATTTGATTTGAGTTCATCAAATTTGAATTTCTATCCTTGTTTTGGAAATTTACTCCTATATTTGAAAGGAAATCTAAAATATATATAAGTATAAATTTTCAGAAATTTTAATATTTAATTTAACTAGTGTCAGGAGATAATAGTTTGATTTTATTTATGGTTTTGTAAACCATGTGTTTGTCTAAATAATTGAATATAAACAATGGTTATAAATTAATTTAGAAACAGAAATGAATATAAAACAAGAACTTGAGAATTCAATTTCTGATGGTTTCAAACTTTGGGATTAAAATTTTAAAAGTATATATTATTTAAAGTATTTTCAAAATAGAAGTTTGTTTCCCAAAGAATTTTAAAAATTTAGTGCTCTTCTCTTTGTCGCTGGAAAATAATTTCGGTGATGACTACAACATCATCGACATTCATTTTCGAGTTTCGAAGTGAAAGACCATTCTGTAGTCTGGCTACAGTATTACCTTGAGATTTTATTTGATTTGAATTTCTAAAATATGACTTAATTTATAAAATAGATTTGACACATTATGTACATATATTAGTTATCTCTAAATGGTTTGGAGGGAATCGGAAATAAAATTTTAAAGTTTATCTTGAGGAGAAAATAAAATTTTTGAATAAAAATTTCCAACTGGAGATAATTGAATTTGAAAGTTTTAGTTGTATAATACTCAATTTCATTTCAAAATAACTTACCTTGATTTTCAAAAGTTAACAATGAAATTGGATAATATATAATATAAAAGATTTTATAAATAAAATTTGAGTGGTTATAATAAATGTTATACACTTAAATTTTAGTTATAAAAGATTAATAGAGGTAAATAAGGAAAAAGAAATTTAAGGAATCTTATTTAAAATAACTTAACAATCAAATTTGATTTAATAAGGAACCTTAAATCTAACCAGGAAATCCTAATAATTCCTGAGAAGAATATGTTTGTAAAATATTGAAGAAATATTTTGTAGTAAGGATTTATAGTTTAATTGATATCTTAATGAATAGAGAAATTTGATTGTTGTATTTGCTATGATAAATATTTCATTCAGGAAATAGACATGTCTTGAAAAATGGATAATTATGATTAAGATGTATTTTAATATCACTAAAATTTGATAATTGAGAATTTGGTTTTCAAATGGAAATTTCAAGTGTAACTTATTAAAGGAATATCTTAATTATAAAATAGGTATTTTAAATAAAGTGTTAGGTTATTGCTAAATCAAGAGTTAAGTAGAATAATGAATTGATTGGAAAATACTATTATATCTACCGTAGCATATTATAAGTGCTGCTGTTTTTAAAAATAAAATGTTTTGAAAATTTTATAATTGAATAAATGAACCTTAAAATATTTCAACTTTGAAATGAGTATTATTTGGCATTGAATTTAAAAGGTATAAATGAAGATTATTTTAAAAAGTGCTATGATTTTAGTAATATGATTTCCAGATGATGATATCTATAAATTTTAACGACCTTCAAAGTATTATAATCTCAAAAGCATTATGATTTCAAATTTATTATCTTATTTTGTTTATGAACTATTTTTAAGTGTCCTTGGTTTCCCTATCTGCTACAGAATGGGGAGGCTATTGCTTCTACCAGCCTATTTAGGAATCTTTCAATAATCTTTGAAACCTTTGTTACTCATCGAGACCTAAGCACCGTTTATCACCCATGGACTGACGGTCAAACTGAAGAGTAGAACCGATTCTGGAGGATCTTCTTCGTGTTTCAAATCCGGAACTATTCGTTTAAGATTCTTGTTTGTCTAGCTTATCCTCTTTTGATTCTTTTCCTTTCGTTCCTTTTCGAGGACGAAAAGTTTTTAAGTGGGGGAGAGTGTAACAGCCCTAGTTTTAGCTATTTATTTTATTTTAATTATTTAACTTTGAAATATATTTTATACAAATTGTGTTTATCAAAATAGTTAATTATTTTATTTGGAGATATATTTTATAAAATTTGTATATGTCAATAAAATTAAATAATAACTGTGAAAATTTAAGCTATTTTTGAACTGTTAAATTTCGCGTTTAAAGGACGCGTCAATTATAGGGTATAAGTGACGTAATAAAACGTGTGTTTTTAAAATGTTATTTTTATGAAAATTTTTGATGTTTTGGACTGCGTCTGTTTAGCGTAGTGTAAAAATCATGTTTTCGTAAAATTTTGGAGAAAAATATCAGTCAGAGATTTTATAACAAACGTTACGTTGCATTAACTGACAGTCTGATTTTAAATAAATTTGTATACGTTTTTCTAAGCTTTGCATAAATTCTTGCCATTCCATTTATTGTTTTCAAACTAAAATCAAATAAATAAAATGAAGTAAAAACTTAACATGGAAGTAACGTGTGAGACAAAAATCCAAGGAGAAATTTGTGCATGCCTAAATTGATACGATACATATCAACTCTTTCGTCCATCCTCTGATGTATACTTACCTTTATTTCTCCCCATATCAACGTATGCCTTAATTAAACCTTTTGTAAATCAAAACTGAATTGAATATGAGTTTGCCTTTCCTTTTCTCAGAAATAAAATCATGCATTGATAACTTCCCTTGTTTATTTCTTCAATCACGTATAAGCATTTATTCAAAGAGAAAACTGAAGCAAATCTCTCGGCCTTCCAGTAAATTCAAAAACTTATAATTTTTGCAAACTGAACTAAAAAAAAAGAACATAAAGTTACGTACAAACTTTATATCCAGGCTTATATCACGCAACTTTTCATTTTGTACGTTTCTTTTTAAAAAGTTTTGCATTAAGTCTGGCCAGTTTGTTTATTAAATCAAACATAGGAGAATCAAAGCATGCTGAAATCACGCATGCATATTTACATATTTTCAAACTTTATATGTTGTGTAACTGCCTAAATCTTATATCACGTAAACATATTTATAACTTTTGTAACTGAAAGCTTTAAATCTCTACAGCTTCCTCTTTTTCCCCTGTGTTTTTGCCTATGATCTAGTATGGTATCTGCGAACGTCCAAATACATTTGTAAACATATTTAATACAAATCAAAATTTATGTAAATATAAATGAATCATCACACACGTATTCATATTTACATATTTATATATATAAAACTGATACTTTAAACCATTTAAGCTGCTTGCCCTTTTCTCCCCATTTGTCCATTTGATTCCGCCTCAAACAAATCCTTTTATCTGCAAATCATCAATCTAAAATCACGCCTACATTAAATAGTATAAGATTTTGAAATCAAAGCTTCTCATAAAAATTGCAGTTATCGCATGCATTAAATCTAGATTTCAATTGGCAGTTTTAAATCACGCATTCATACTTAACCTTGCCTATCTTTTCAACTTCTCAATTCCCATGTATATCTCTCTATTTCACCTTTATTGTGCAATAAATAAATAAATAAATAAATAAATAAATAAAATTTTCCGTTCCTAATCACACATATAATTCAAGCAAAGTATCCTGGAAGGAAATTACACAGTCCATATTCATCAAATCTGGAAATTTATAAGGCACGCATGCTTTTGAAAAAAATTCTTATAACGTGCAGACATTTATATTTGGAAGATATATCACGCATGCATTAAAACTGGAAATTTGTAAATCTTACATATAATTAACGTTCAATCAAATTTCTTGCCGTTCTTTGGTTGGATCAACATTTAGTGCTTGCCAACATTTACGTAAGAAAACCCCTGCTTTTATCAATCAATTGGGTGAGTTTGAAATTTCAATACCTGACCGTGAGGAAAAAATTTATTTATCTACATATTCCTTAGCCTGGTTTCACACAAGTATGTTCTTATATATACCTTTTACCCCACCTCAAAGCTTCAATCATCTCCTTCTTGCGTGCAAAGATCTTATCAGGTAATTTTTTTTTCTTCTTTTCTCTTCTTCTTTACATTTCCTTATGAACAGTTCATATCCTCTTTGCTCGGCCAGTCCCACCTTAACTTTTATGAATCCATATCTCTATATAGAACATGGATAGAAGATGAGGTAGGATAGAAAGTAGACAGGTTTTGTTTTAGTAGTATGTTTTTGGGAGCAGAGAGTTTGCTTTGAGAAAATTTTATATAATAATAATAAAAAGAAGAAAACATAACATGGATTATCTGGGCGTATTTTGTTTTGTTCGCTGATGGTTCCTTTGGCATGTTCACCATAAAATGTTAAAAGTTATAGAGAGGGAGTTTATATTTGGCATAGGTAAAGGAGCATGATGATAAGGCAGAAAGAAAATAAGTTTTTTTTTTAGCATGCAGGTATACACATCTGTGCATACCTCTGAATCACAGTGTGTCAGTGGGCATATTTACATACACTTTGTTTTAGAAGCATGCAGAGTCGAAGTAAAGTAGGTTTGGGCTCGGGTTAGTGAAGATAGGTAGGGCCTTTGCATGTTTCAGTTTAAAGACTGATGAGTTTCAAGTATGAGGTAATATGCTAAACTAAGTGGATTTGCAGAGTAGGCTAGTGGCTGATTTTGTTAGAACTTGGTGAGTCTGATAAGAAAGGGGAGAAGGAGTGATTCAAAACAGGCTTAAGTTCTAAATTTTAGCAGAGCCTGTTTGACATTCAGTTGAAGTCTTAGGCTAGGCTTGCATAAATTCGTGTATTGTTTCCTGAGTAGTGACCATGTCCTTTGTATGTGTGCATGCATTAGTTGTAGAATTGTGTAGGTTTCATATGTGAAGTTGTGTTGCATTGAAGTATGGAGTTTTGTTTACCTGGCAGTAGTACACATGCTTTGTTCCAGAGGAAGAGATGTTTGGAAACAGAGAATTTGCATTGAGATAGTGAGTTTCAGTGTGCATGGTTTAAGTTGTGCACCTATGCACGTTCATATCAGTGGATACCCATTTTGTCACTTGAATATTTGTTAGCAAATGTCTGGACTCTGATTTTTTAAAAAAAAGAGTATGCTTATACTGTGGCATATAATCTGGTGGAGTATGGAAATAAAGGGGGGGGGGGGTTGTTGAAGTGGGAAGGTACTGCAGATATGCAGTGTTGGATTGAAGTTGAGATCTGAGTGTTTTGGTTAGAGGCTGGAGCTTGTTTGATGATAGGAATCGGTTGAAGGAAATATGGATCACTGATTTGTAGAGAGAGAGAGGAACTTTGATTTACTGATACATGTGCACGAAGTATCAGGTGAGTGGCTGGAGGAAGTTGTTCTTAAAGTATACAGAGAGAGAGAGAGATGCGGGAGTGAGTTGACTCGAAGGCCTTGCAGTTTGTCTCGAAGCAACTATAGGAAATTCTCGAAGTAACAATGCATGTGACTCGGGTAGTTGATGTTTGCCTGGTGTAGTTTGGAACTGGGGAGTTTTAAAGATTTGGAGATAGGATATTTTGGGTCAGAATGCATGAGGAGGCATTAAACACGAGAATAATATTAGGTGGAAGATGTTGGCGTGTGTTGAGAAATATATAGAACTGGGAAAAGTTGAAAGTGTGCACGTGTACACGAGTATATCACGACATGTAGTAGAGAAACTTCACCCTGTTGTTTGAGTCTGACTTTAGAAAAATTTTATCATAGGTTTTAGTGTTGACACGGTTCACGTTTGGGTATATCTTAGCCATATTACACGGTGGAGTGGTCGAGCAAGTCAAATCAATTCTCGTTCTATTAAAATTTTCTTTGACCGTAAATTCTAAAGTCGCGTATTCAATATTTGAATCTTGTTCTAGATTTGAATCTAGGCGACATCCGAAGAATTTTGATCGTTACACTCTGTCGTTCTTTTCCGGTGAATCGTCGTTTTGAAATTCAAATTTTTGCTGCAGCATTCAGGTGAGTATTTCTCACCAGACATACGTACCTATATTTTTGTAAATTATTGCAAGTGTATGTTTAAAATATTATTCCGTTATTATCTGTCTGTAGTATAACGTAGAATGTTAAACCCCATTTAATTTGACACCTCATCAGTTATGTATCTGTTGTATTATTTCTGCAGTTATATTATAAATGTTTATTTACTGCTTAAATCACCACTGCAAGTTCCCTGTTAAATTTAAATTGTTATGGGCTGAAATGATAGGCCAAATTGATTATTATTGCTCACTTGTTCTGTTAACTGCTGTAAATTATCTTGGGATTGCGGGTTCGAAATGATAAAACCCGGAGTTGTGTAAATATCGGATTGAAATGATATAAATCTGTTCCACTTGACCTAGGCTAGAAAATCTTATACAGGCCCGTGGTTTATATAATATTTTCTGAAATTATTTTTAAATCATTTAAATTTAGAAATTGATGATAATTTGGTTTAAATTATATAAAGGATTTATAATGATTTAAAAAGGGTTAAATAAATGAATGTTGAATTAAAATTTTGGAATATAACTTGTTTTAGAAATTCTGGATTTTTGAAGGGTAAAGATTTAAATAAATAATAAGTTATATTTGAAAATAGGTTTTAAGTTAAAAGTCTACTACAGCATTTAAATGCTGTCTTTTAAAATTGGACCATTTTAAACCCATAACTTTAGATAGCATTTCATAAGTGCTGTAGAAATTGAAATTTGATTTATTTAGAAAATTTATGAAAATTTATTTTGGGAATAAGTTAAGATTTTTGGAATTTAAATATGTAATAAATAAAAGAATTTAGAAATTGATTTTGGGTGGGTTTAAAGGGAGAAATTGATTTCTATTTTTTTTAAAATTCCAAATTTAATTAAATGATTTGAAATGGTATATTATCAAAAGAGATGTTTAATCAAGGATTGATATTGAAGGTATTTGAAATATATATTTGATTTGAAAATATAAATACCATTTTCAAACTATAAGTTTTAATCAAGGATTGATATTGAAGGTATTTGAAATATATATTTGATTTGAAAAGATAAATACCATTTTTCAAAACTATAACCACGGGTTATAATAACGATGGGTTGGCAAAGAGACCGGGATCGGATATGGACATACTCTCTGTCGATACCGAAAACCACTTTGACTAACCGTGTACGCGGTGGAGATTCCAGAATGAAGTAGGATGGTGGTGACGGTTTCTTGAAAGGTAATACGTGGACCCGACTCCCGTGAGTTGGCTTAAGGTGGCTAAAACAGGAGCGATTGACGGATTAATGAGGTAGCTCCTCTGATCGAACGCACTTCTTCGTATACCATTCTATTGCTTATGTGATTGTTTGGGTGCACCCTTGATTTGGGAGTGTTGTTCGAGGTGGGCGGTTGCTGCGGCTTCGCGTTACCATCGGTCCGGAAGCGTAATTGGTATATCTACCCTGGCATTGCCTAGTTGTGCCGTGTCACCTACCATATCGAGCCTTGTACGAGTTTGGATTTCTCCCGTAGCCCGTGTGGTATCCTCTGGTGGCTTCCCGATCAGGAGGGGCTATGATATTGGATGGACTACTGGGACTATTACGTGTTAAGGGCTATATGGGTAACCCCTTAATGCTAAGAAAAAAGTATGTTTATTTTATAAATAGACACTATTATAATAGCGCAATATATTACATAGTAAATAGTTTGACGGATCCTTAGAGGATGGGCGGTCCCAAGCATCCTTTAAGTTACTTGCTCTATATTACAGTACACTTGATTTAGCTTACATCATATAAGTATGTATGTCCTGACTCGAGTGTTTGTTTTATTTTACGCTCGGGTCAGCCTGAGTTGCAGCTTCAGTTTCCTCTCCGGAGCTAGGACATTCCGTAGACCATTCGTGCTGCTGGAAGTTTGTTTCAGTCTTTATCTTTTCTGGAATCCCAGACTTTGAAGACTCTATCTCTATTTATGTTTTAAAATTGTATTGAGGATTATAAACAATGAAATTCCTGTTTTGTTAAAGATGTATCAGTGGCTTCATGAACCACTAAATTTTAATTTCCGCTGCGAGATTCTGATATCTGTGTATGTGATTCTGTGATTTATTTACTGTATATTCTGAGTTTGCTAAATTTATTCTACAACGCAGTATTTTGAACAATTCAAGTCCGACATGTGCGGATGCGAATGGTTGAAAATATTGGGTCGTTACATCCGGGGTGTGAGGTTCGACGAAGTCACGTCCACAAAAACATACTTTATACAAAAGCCATGCTTTGGGTCAACAAATGATCAACACAATGATCACCAAGATAGACGATCAAATAAACGATCCTATCACAAATAATCAACACAATGATCATTTCAGCATCACTCAGCATATCACATTACCAAATTGGGAATATATCGCTGATAACTTCAACTATATAACCTCTGAACTCGTACGTCTCAGAGAAGGGTGTTAAGCTAAAAGAATAAATTCTCCGCCACCAACAGAAATATATTTGAAAGAAATCGGCTTTATATCTCAACTTGTAATGTCAGACACACCATCCATACAAGTCTGTTCCGGGCTCGAACAAAACCGAAGGCACTTACAAAGAAGTCCTTGCAATCCGGATATTCACAATCCTGATCGGATTTCCCATCACTTAGGGAGTCTCTATACCGTTGCAACTCAGTGCAGAGACAATCGATAGGTCATCCTATCGCTCTCGCAAATACCGGGTCTTCAACACCGATCTTCAATGCAATTCACAACGACGTATCACATATTCGGAATGGGTTATACGACCCCATGGTCCTTTCCCGGTTAACCCGAATAGTGAGCGCTTATTCAAAAATAAGTGTAGCATTCACATTCAAACAAATCACATCAATTACCCATTTAAAGGGAAATATTGATAGTCGGTTATTGAACTATCACTGGATATGCACAACATCACCAGATTCCAAATAATTTTCCAAATTATTTATTTTCCAACATATCTTTACAAGATATATAATTTCAACACTTCAAAAATAAATCAATATTTATTTTTAAACCAATTCCACTTCCTTTATAAATTCCTTAGTGAATTTATAATCCAAAATATCTATGAATATTCGATTTCGATCATTCATTTCAATTTATCTTCAAAAAGATAAATTGTTAAGATATTCACTTTAAATTGGAAAACATTTCCATACTTACTTATTTATAAGTAATTCACAAATTTTATTTATTTTCAACACTTAGAAAATATTCAATATACTTAAATCAAATTAAGTATATAATTCATTCTTTAAGGAAATCATTCTCTTAAGCATATTTATTTGGGCCAAAACGAATGTTGCGTAAAACATCGTTACTACAACCCAAAATCACTAATGTAGGGATTCGAAATTAAAATAGATATATAAATCCCAATACTATACAAAACATTTCCTTTCGGAAAATTATTTACTATAACAACAGTGTTATAGTCCATTATTTCCTTCTATTTCTCGAAAACGTCTATTTCAACAATAAATGTTGAAATCTATGGTTTCGAATCTCAACACATTTTAAAACATCGTTAGATCGTTTCAATTCTATTTAAAACATTCACATTCAAACCATTTTCTTTAACGTGTTATTCACTATTCAAAAATGTGAATAAACTTCATTAACAATTTCATCCTTTTATTCATTTTAATTCAAAGGATTTATTCACTATTCAAAAATGTGAATATAACTCCTTTAATAGGTTTCAACAATTTTCTTATTAAAATAAGTCATTTGCGAATTTATAAAACAACGTTTATAAATTCCATTTCTATTTATTTATAAAAACTTCCTTTTTATAAATCTCTTTATTAACTTATTCGATTTATGATTTTAATTATAAACCAAAAGTCCAAATTATAAGTCAAACACGTATAATTTATTTATTTGCAAAAATCGTTCCTTTGAACTTTACAAATTTTATAAACCTACTGTTTATAAAATTTCCATTTATAACTTCACCGTTATGTAATTCTATAAATTCCATTCAATTATGAAATTCATTTTCACTTCATTCAAACACTTATAAAAACTCGTTTTATAATGTCCATATTTCAATTTATAAATATCCATTTATAAATCTCTTAATATAATTCAATTTATATTATTCTTTTAAAACGTCTTTAATTTCCTTTATAATTTCACCATTTTGATTCATAAAATTATTAAATTTTATAAATCCTATACTTAGACTTTTCATAATAATTTCAAAAATCCCGATTTAACTATTTTATAACTCAATAGCATCATATTCTCAAAAATCAGTTTTTAACTATATTTCTCAAAAATCATAATTTTTATAACATTAAAAATTATAGCGTTTATTTATTTAAAATGAATCAATTCCAAAAATATTTTATAAACGTATACTTTCAAAAATCACTTTGAAATCATTTTAAAATTCCAAATTTGGTCCAATGATGCTACACAACAAATAGTCAATCACGACTACAACGATATCATATATCAATATGAAAATCCATCAAATATCAAAATATCTGAAATCAAATAAATACTGTTGAGGAATCCAGTTGGATCCCTCCAACCTGTTTTCCTGCATTCCCAAACATTAGCACAATACCAATTTCGCTCCAGTACGAAATTATCGCGGTATATGTTCTTATTAAATATTATCCGCTTAATAACGGCGTAATAGGGTCTCATCCGCTAAACAAATAAATGCAGGAAATCAATAACTCCAATATATACATATGCCAATATATATATATATATATATATATTGATATTATATATAATACCAATTTCACTGTTTATGAAATATTCGCGGTATATGTTTTTTATAAATAACATCCGCTTACTAACGGCGTATAATGTCTATTTTAACAATCAATAGATAACAATCAACATTCAAACATGCATTCAAATATTTTAAATCTAACTATTTAAAATAAAATCGAAACTGATTCGATTGAGTGAGAAGTTCTCACCTTGATTTTAAATTCCGTTTTAGCGATTTATTTCGAATAAAATTAAACGGACGTTTAATTTTACCCAAAATTCTCACTAACTCCAAACGACTCCAAACAAACTCCATCGCGTAGTGCTCGTCCATACGATTCCAACGCAACTGGTTTCGCGCGTTTTCGACCTCGTATGAAAAAGTTATGAATATTTGAAGTTTGTATACGATTTAAATAACATAATCAACATAAACTTTAACTATTCTTAGACCTAAATCAATCAAGGCCGTGCATTTCAATACCCTAGCATCCTAGCCGTCCCTCCCCTTTTCAGCTTCTTCCAGTTTTGCACGACACCCCCTGGAACCCATAGCCGCCCCTAACTCTTCAATTTTTTCGACCACCACACGACGTTATACAACGATCAGCCACTGTCATTTGGAAGCCTTCAATGCACTCCACCTTCGGCCCTAAGGGCTTGAAGCTCGGTCGCCTATACGACCTTAAAATTTGTGCGCAACCCACCACGAACGCAGGCCAATTTCTCCCTCCACGACGCTCCAATTCAGATCACCACCGTTGGATATGTCGTACTCATCGAGCTCTACACTTTTCTAGTTGGAGGTTTCTTGTAATTGTTGATAGATTTGAAGATAATTGAGGGAGAAGGAGGTTTGATTTCGGCCATTCATGGCATATGGGGCGGCGGCTGATGAAAATAGGGTTTAGTTTTTATTTTTATTTTTATTTAGAGAGAGATAGGGGTCTATTTATAGGGAACCGATCGACACTATTCACCCGGAAATTCCGAACTCTGATTTACGCGCCGTAACTGACGTTTCTAGGGTTTATCCCGCGTTCCGGACACAATGGAACAGGTTTCGGAAGCTAATTCGGAAGTATGTGCGAGTTATGGCTATAAACGCTCAATTTAAATTAAACCGATTTAAATCGATTTCTAGGCGTTTTAATTCGTACCGGACAAACGGTAAATCCAATTGACTTGAAATTTGAAACCTTACAATAATATCACATTACGGATCCGATGAAACTAGTTTCGTCGAAATCCGAGACTTTTTGAAAAATGGCTATTTTTACTCGCCAAATTAAAATTAAAAATAAATCGATGCGTTTCGAGCTGCCACGATCAAACGATAACTCCGATTGACACGAAATTTGAAATCCGGTAATAACTAACTATTACGGATCCAATGGAACTGGTTTCGTTCAATTCTGAGACTGTTCAAAAATTGACTATTTTCACTAGTCGATTTAAATATTAAAATATTCAATTTTCGCAAATTTACTTTTAAATTGATTTTAAAAGTTCTAAAATATCGTTCTAACTTCCATATGATAAAATAAAATTTTACAAATCATTTTCAATCATATTTAACTCAATTTTCAATTATTTTCATAATTTAACGTATTAAATTATCGATTTAATTATCCAATTAAATTCAATAATTCAAATAAAAATTTATTTGACTTATAAATTCACTTCTTAATATTTAAAATAAATTAAATATTCAAATTTTAATTTCTAAAAATTCTGGGTCGTTACAACCCGACTCCCGTGAGTTGGCATAAGGTGGCTAAAACAGGAGCGATTCTCAGGCCAATGAGGTCATTCCTCTGATCGGACCCTCCTCTTCGATATTATACTTTGATTATGGATTGATTCAGTGGCCACTTCTATATTTTGATTTTGGGGAGTTAGTCCGAGGTGGGCGGTAACTGCGGCTTCGCGTTTCCACCAGCCTGGATAGCAATTGGTATATCTACCTTGACATTGCCTAGTTGTGCCGTGTCACCTACCATACCGAGCCTTTACTACGAGTTTCTATTTGTGTCGTACCTATGGAGCATCCTCTGGTAGCTTCCCGATCAGGAGGTATCACGGTACTATATAGACTATTGGCATTATTTGTGTTAAGGGCTATATGGGTAACCCCTTAACGCTATTAAAAAGTAAGTTTATTTTATAAATAGACACTATTATAATAGCGCAATATACTACATAGTAAATAGTTTAACGGATCCTTAGGAGATGTAAATCCCGAACATCTCTTGAGTTACTGTACTCATATTTATTTATGTTAATTTAACTCACATAAGATCTTTTAGTCTGACTCGAGTGTTTTTGTCTTTTCAAATTCGCTCGGGTCAGTCCGAGCGTTTCAGGATCGAAGACTTTAGCTTTGGAGGACGAAGACGAAGAATCCATATTATTTTTATTTATAGTATGCACCACACTCTTTCTATTCCGCTGCATTGTTTGTATTGGTATGTGTAACTCTGATATTCATTGTATAAGTAAAATAAATATTTTGTAAACAGTTATCATGAACTGTATATTGATTATTATATTTTATCCTTCCGCTGTGAGATTCTATTTTGTTTTATTTCTTCTCTGTTTTTTTCTTATTTACCCCATAACAATCCGCCCTTGCATATGCTTTGAATTGGCACGTGTGTCGGTTTAAAGTGTGCGAAAAGGCGGGATGTTACAGTTGGTATCAGAGCTTTGGTTTAGCGATAAACTTGGCTTTGTGGGGTTTGACTCTTTGTTAATAGGGTAGTAATACCCTATGGGAGTCGCTGAGAGTATATATATGAGAGAGCGTATTTGTTAGTTTTATAAAAAGATTTTGATATTGTGTTAATCTGTTCCACTTTGTATTTATAAATTCTGGTTGATGCATGGGACGCTATGTCATCAATAGGGATTTCTAAACACTTAATGGGACAGACCGACATAATATTTTTTTTAATATAGGTGAATGAAATAATTTTGCCTATTATATTTTCTATATATAAAAATATTTTTATAAAGATATATTTTGGTTGCTATAGTTGGGTGTTAGGTAATAAAATTATTTGTAATGAATTAAAGCTAAGTTGAATTTTAATAAATCAAATTGGAGATTTTAGAACTTAAGTCCGGGATTTTTGAAATCTTCTTTCAAAGGATTTATGAAATATAATGATTTGGTTTATAAATATTTTCTTATATAAATATTTAGTATAATTCGAAGGAATTGGTTTAAAGAGGATTTTGAAGAAAATAAGTTTGTACTTTCCTCTCTGTCGCTGGAAAATAATTTCGGTGATGACGGCCGCATCATCGACTTTCATTTTCGAGTTTCGAAGGGAAAGGCCACTGTAGTAAGTTCTACTGCAGATTTGTTTGAAATTATTTAAAATTTTAATTGTTTAAAGGTAATTAGAGATATAAAAGTTGTAAGAAATTAATTATCTATTATTTTAAAGTAATTTTGGAATTTGACCCGGTATTAATTCTTGAATTTCCATTAATTAGTTGTAAAAAAAAAAAAAAAAATTGAGGTTAGTAAAATAAAGGTTAAGTAATCAATGAATTAAAAGGGTTGAGATTAAACTTGTATAAGTTCTTTTGCTTTTTCTTTAACATAAATAACTTACCAAGTATAAAAAGTTGAAATGTAAATTAAGAGTGGAATAGAATATTATGCAAGTAGAATTTTTGGAAATAATGAAGTATTCAATAAATTACTGTTATAAATAATAATTTAATGGTATTAACTTAAGTGATGATTGGAATTTTACTAAAATTAAAGGTTGTATTATTAATAGGTGATTTTAACCATAAGAAAGTAAAAATGAAATTCCTTAATTTATAAAGTTTGATTGTAGGGTTATTAACTTAAGTACGCCTTAATTTCCCCTATTCTAATATAATAGAAAGTAGGAAAAATATAAATGACTGCAATCCATAGTTAATGAATGAGTAAAATCTTTCACTTATAGGAATGCAAGTTATAAGGTTAATAAATTAAGTGTAAGTAGAGGGTTACTGTAATTAAATATAATGGAAACTTCAACATTAAATAAATGAATGAGATTAAAGGTAAGTTGAAATTGTAGGTTATAAAACAAATATATATTAATTAAAGGAATGAAAAGAAACTTGTAAATTTTCACTTACATTCTTAAAATACATATAACTTACCATAAAATAAAAGTTGCAATTGCTAGTAAGAAAGTGTAAAGGGAAATCTTACAAGTGAAGCTTGAGGTAATTAAAGTATTCAATTAATTGCTGTTAAAACTTAAGCTAAATCGAAAATTTTACTATATAAGAAAGGTAAGTAGAATAAATGGGTGATATAAACTTCAGTCAATAAATTGGAACACAAATATGATAATTTTGTAATAAATGAAAATGAAAATTGTAAGAAGTAAAGGGATCACTCCATAAATGAAAGAAAGAAAATCAAACCATTGAAGCATGAGATAAATGTATAATAAATAAATTTGGGTGTTGGTTTGAATTGTGTTGTTTGATTTATGTTGTTGGGTAAGAAATTTGAAGTGGTTAAATGAATAAGTATCTATCTTTGTTCCATCTAAGACTGTTGAGTAAAGGATGCACTTGATAGTTAATTTCATTTCATACAAATTTCAAGTTTGAACCCAAACAACAAATTGGTTGATGGATTAATGGTTGCTTGTTTGTGGTGTGTGCTGTTTGTTAAAAATCTATGGTTGTTGCATTTGATTGGTTGATTAATGGTCGAAACCACCTAAACATTTCACTTTCATATAAATATTTAACCTTTTAGATTATATAAATGAATACAGGTGATGGAAGCAACTGCTACTGCTTTTGGTTCCAAAATAATAAGCGTATATTGCCCGACAAATAGGTACGTTTCCGGATTACGTTTTAGCGCTATTTTATATAATTTTCCCGTGTTGGGATATAATATTTTGATAATATGTAATATATTTGTATATTTTGATATTATATTTTCTCCAGAGTCTCTCCGTACAAAGGAGACTCTGCCAAAATTTTCCGTAAATTTTGGACTTAGAATTTTGTGAAAATATTTTCCCAACTTTAATAATTTAAGTACAAAAGAATATAATGATTATAAAACTGGTATATTTTATATAAGGGAATTAATTTAGTAATATTGTCAATAAGTTAATGTTTGAAATAAGATGTACTGTTTTACTCTTCCTTCTCCCTTCTTTTTCCTTTTCGGGGACGAAAAGTTTTAAGTGGGGGAGATTGTAACGACCCGTTAAATTTGATAATATTAAATGGATTAACTTAATATAATTTTTAATCTAATTTATAATAAATGTAGGAGTTGGATATAGTAACTGAGATTAAAGATTTAACAATTGAAATGTTATATGGCAATAGGTAGAATAACGAAGATTTGTGTTGTGGTTATAAGTCATAATTAGTTGATTAAAATGGTATTAATGAAATAATAACTGAATTGAATTGCAATATATAAACATCAGAAAAATTTAATTGGTGGATTAAATTTGTTAAAGTTCATAAGTTTTGTAATTTAGTTTAGTAGAACTTTAAATTATAAATGAAGATTGAAATAAACGATAAATTTAATTATGTAAATGGTGACTCAAGACCTAGGTTATAGGAATTGGAACATAATCCAATTTGAATTAAGTAGAAGAAGGATTTGGTTAATATGTAAGTTATTGTTCAAGGTATTGAATAAAAACTTGGAATCCAATCATAATTTAATGATAATAACGTTAGTATTAGAGAATAAATATATTTCAATGCAGTACCCGAATGAACGGAATAAAATGAATATATATTGAATAGAAATGAAATGTAAATTGGCACATTTGGTTGAAAGTTAATTTTAAGAAACATATAAATGTTGAATTTGTGAATATTAATATAAATATTAACTTGAATGGGATTCATTAATACAAAGATGTAATAAGTGTAGATAGTAAAAAATTTAATGGCTGTAGTGAAAAAAAAATTCTAGTAGTAACATAAAATTTATTTATATGGAAAAAGAGTATAGATTTGAACAAATTTATGAAAATTTGATAAGAACAGTGGTTGTAATCAGTTTGGTTATTTAATATTTGGAAGATAGAGATTTGTAAATCCGTTAATGAAGTTATAATGGGAAGGAATGGTAAGAATGTAAAAATTATAAGCATTTGATTCAATTAAGGGAATTATATTATAATAAATGGTCATTTAATAAATTCAACGTTCTGTGAGAAATCATAATAGTTGTGTAAAATGTGTACAAACTTCGATTTGGAAATTTATTGGATTTATAACGGTTTTGGTATTACATTTATGAGTTTAAAAGTTATTCCATTTTGTAAAGTAATAAAAGCTTATTTAGGTGACTAGAATTTAGCGTAACGACTATTATGTGTTACCTATTCTTGTTGCTTGTTAATTTAAATTTTGGGAATCAAATTCAATTTATCCGCCAATTTACCACAGTTAAAGTGAAATGAATTGGTGAATGAGTAATGTTAAATACAAATAAGATGTAACCAAGAAAAATCCCATTTATAATAATTTATGTAGAATAAAGTAAAGAAACCAGGAAATGAAAATGTGAAAATGTGGATGCAATGAGATCTTAAGTAATAATAACTTTGTTAGGTAAGTGATAACGGATTTTTTTTTTGTATAACCAAATAAAGATCCAAATTTATTTGGAAATTTATTGCAATCAATTGAATTTATTGCAATTAAATGGATTTAATATTTAATAGTTATGTAATTATTATTTGGAAGAAATTGGAGTTATTTGTAATAAGTATGAACCTAATGTTAATTTTTCTTATAGGATTGACAATTGATATGGAATGAAAAAAAAGAAAATTTGGGTCAGTAAAATTTAGAATTTATGCATAATAAAATGGATTCTAACGTTAAATACTACGTTATTGAGATTTAAATTAGACTTAAAGAATAATGATGTGAATCAGGAACTAATGTTTATGGCATCTTTATTTTAGGTGAAAGTTGAGAATATAAAGATTAAAAATCTAAAGTATGGGTTTTGAGAATATAATTTATAAAATTCTTAAATATAAGAAAGTGTAGAAATTAACATTGCAATTAATATACTGTCAACTTTTAATTCACAGCTAAGCCTGTTAAATCTTTTCAATTGATTACGAATCATATAAGAAATAAAATTTGGCCAATTTTAGAATTTAATATAAAATTTGGATTTTTATAATTTATTTAATTTATTTAATGAATATTAAAAATAGCCATTTTGGTCACGGACTCGGATTTCGATGAAACCAGTTTTATCGGATCCGTATCGGTGAATTATTATAGGGTTTCAAGTTTCGTATCGATCGGACCTGTCGTTTGATCGTACGGACGCGAAACGCCTTGAAAATCAATTTTATTCAAATCAATTTGAAATCAATTTGGAAATCTTGTTTTCAGCATAACTTCTTCATACGATCAAATTTGGACGTGAAACTTTTTCCATCGCGTTCAGAATATTTTAAAATACCTATCTGGACATATGGGTTTGACAAATTTCGTTCCGGGGTCAGAACGAGCTTTTTGGGCCATAGTTTGTTCCGCACGTTCATTCTACGGTCTATCTACGCTACCTCTAACCCTCTATATAAAGCCAGCTATTCAGCCCTAGCCTCCGCCTAATTACATTTATCTGCGCGTATTTTCTTCAAGCTTCTCTTCTTCTTCAATGGGGGCTAACCCTAGATCCAGTCAGTTCAAAAAAAAAAGTTCAAATTTAAAAAAAAAAAAAAAAAAAAAATTGGATCTGCAGCAGCTTCTGTCGCGCTTCGGGTTTCAGGGGAGAAAACCCTAGAGCAACTTCAGGTCAGGAAGAAAATGACTCGGGTCGCTCCGGGTCGTTTTGGCGAAAACTCCAAGTAAGCACCGGGGAGTTGAGGCGGCGCACCGAAGTCGAACCCGAAGTCGACCCAGGACCAGAATTTTTCCATTTTTCAAATTTCCATAACTTTTGCATACGAGCTCGGATTCACGCGCGGTTTGTTTTGATGGGATCGTATCGGAATTTCTGACGTTTTGACGCTGGTTTGGACAAATTCTAAGACCGTCAAAATTTTGGGTTTAAATTGGATTTGAATTCAATTTAAATTCCAAAGGTGAGTGTTTTAACCCACTCACAACTACTAGAAGCTTTTATGTTTGTTAAATAAATTTTAGAAATGAATAGAATTTATTTATGAGTATTTGGCGTGCTTATTTCATTCATATCTGCTGAATTGCATTTATTGAATTTAACTGTTAATTTAATTTATTTATTGCGTATTAATTGACAGTTAGAATTTGTGTTTGCATGAAACTGCTAGTTAACAGTTATATAATTCATTACTGAATATAAACTGTTAGATTTATGGTCGTTAAATTTAAATTGAATAAAATTGCCAGTTATTACCTGTTATATATTATCAAATATAATATTGTTATTGATTGATATTGATTGATGATTGCGATTTGGATGATGGATGATGTTGGTGAATGGATGTTTATTGTATATCATTAAATTGCAAATTATCATGCATATTTCATTTCATTCGGGATTGTGGTTTGAAATGATATATAACCGCAAAATTTTATATCTTTTAAATTGCGGATTGAAATGATAAATATCCGTCTCACTTGACCATAGGATAGAAAATTATATACAGGCACCGCGGTATATATATAACTATTTAAATGTGATTTCTATGGTTTGGATGGAATACGGTTTATAAAATTATGAAGTTGAAAATTTTGAAATTAAAAGGTGTATAAAAATCTTTATTAAAAAATGGAAGAAAATTAAGAAAATGGAGTTTAATAATTTATATCATATGTTTAAATGTTAAGATGGAAATTTTAAGATATGATATTTATAATTGGATTTTTCCCAAAATAAATTGAAATGAATATTCTAGTATAATTTGAATTGGGAAAAATATATATATTTTATTACTAGAAATTGAAGTCTTATTATTTATGGATTTTATATGAATATTCAAGACTAATTAATAGAACAATTGATTTGTTGAAAGAATAAAATCCAACTTTAGTTTGAAATATTGATACTCAAAATGGATATACGTATATATAAATGAATTGAAGTGGTTTTGGAACTTGAGAGAGATAATATAAATTTTGGTTTAGACTTTAATAAAGAAATGTATTTGTAAAGCCATGAGAACTATTTTCTTTACAAAGTAACATTTAAGTTAAACCTTTTAATTCATATACCGTTGAATATCCAAACCATTCAAGTTTTAAAAGTTATGGTTTTAAATTATGAATTTCGAAATATTATGCTTTGAAAGGATATTTGGCTTTCAGACGTTATAAATTTTAAAGCATTTGGATTTTTGAAAAGGTTTATATTTGGGATAAAGGATATCATATTGTTTTGGGTTTTAAAATGATATCGTATTCATAATTTTAAAATGGAAATGTTTATTCTGATTTTTAAAGTATAACCTATTTTTAAATGACCGCGGTGTTATAATAACGATGGGTTGGCAAAGAGACCGGGATCGGATATCTGACATACTCTCTGTCGATACCGAAAACCACTTTGACTAACCGTGTACGCGGTGGAGATTCCAGAATGAAGTAGGTGGTGGTGACGTTTCCTGTAAGGTAAATACGTGGACCCGACTCCCGTGAGTTGGCATAAGGTGGCTAAAACAGGAGCGATTCTCAGGCCAATGAGGTCATTCCTCTGATCGGACCCTCCTCTTCGATATTATACTTTGATTTTGGATTGATTCAGTGGCCACTTCTATATTTTGATTTTGGGGAGTTAGTCCGAGGTGGGCGGTAACTGCGGCTACGCGTTTCCACCAGCCTGGATAGCAATTGGTATATCTACCCTGGCATTGCCTAGTTGTGCCGTGTCACCTACCATACCGAGCCTTTACTACGAGTTTCTATTTGTGTCGTACCTATGGAGTATCCTCTGGTAGCTTCCTGATCAGGAGGTATTACGGTATTGTATAGACTATTGGCATTATTTGTGTTAAGGGCTATATGGGTAACCCCTTAACGCTATTAAAAAGTAAGTTTATTTTATAAATAGACACTATTATAATAGCGCAATATACTACATAGTAAATAGTTTAACGGATCCTTAGGAGATGTAAATCCCGAACATCTCTTGAGTTACTGTACTCATATTTATTTATGTTAATTTAACTCACATAAGATCTTTTAGTCCGACTCGAGTGTTTTTGTCTTTTCAAATTCGCTCGGGTCAGTCCGAGCGTTTCAGGATCGAAGACTTTAGCTTTGGAGGACGAAGACGAAGAATCCATATTATTATTATTTATAGTATGCACCACACTCTTTCTATTCCGCTGCATTGTTTGTATTGGTATGTGTAACTCTGATATTCATTGTATAAGTAAAATAAATATTTTGTAAACAGTTATCATGAACCGTATATTGATTATTATATTTTATCCTTCCGCTGTGAGATTCTATTTTGTTTTATTTCTTCTCTGTTTTTTTCTTATTTACCCCATAACAATCCGCCCTTGCGTATGCTTTGAATTGGCACGTGTGTCGGTTTAAAGTGTGCGAAAAGGCGGGATGTTACAGCCAACCATGTTGGCTTATACATGTTATATTTTGTTCTGCCTTAGTAATGCTTTTGAAAATTACTTGTATATTTTCGTTGTAAACCACCTTTATCATGCATCATTTAGCAGATACAAAGAAGTGGTACATGGAACTGGTTTAATGTCCCTTTCAATACTACAATGAATTGGGTGACCAAAAAGTACACTTGTTGTTGTAACGCCGGCATCAAATTAAAATCCTTGATGTTAACACTGGCTACATATATTCAATGGTATATACTTGCATTGTATTAATTTGCAAATGTTTGATTCGAACATTTGGAAAGTAAATTCTTTTTTGTTTTGATGTTGATTTATCATCATTTGCCCCTATTTAAACAACTATTAAAACGATGATTATCACTATATATGATGCGACGAATGGCCACGACATCCATTAAATGTCGTACTTGAATCCGTAATATGCTTAATACTATTGTGAAAGTGCACTAATAGTCCTTCATTATTGTTTCTATTTTATATGGTCTTTAGTATGCAAACAGTTATTTTTATTTATCTATTTATTTTTGTTTTTATTTTAAATCAAACAAATGGGACTATTCTGGTAGAAAACTTGTAATCTTAAACTTGCAAATTTTGCGAAAATGATGCTTCCATCTAAGATAACAAATTAATTTTCCCATGCTGGTGTGTTTTTTCCATTTTGGTATAAAACCTGGATATTTGCACAAATCATTTTCAAGTTGGGCATCATTCAAAATTCATAATTGGTTAGGTTCGCTCTTTAAACATGAATCCAAAATTTCAACTATTCATTCATTGTTCATCAACTAGTAGCTACTGTCTTTATGTATTTATTTTTTATCTTGGCCCCTTCTATTTATAATGACCATAACATGTTGTTGTGTTTATGATTTGACACTTCCTGAATCTATTGCCTTTATTTCAAAGTATATAAAAAAATGACACCAATATAATATGAATATTTGTCTACTATACAGGTATGAAATTGTGGTTGTATAAATAACAAAATGAATAAGCTGACTGCCTGTAGAAGCATCAAATGAATGTTGAGTCTACTATACAGGTATGAAATTGTGAATGTATAAATAACAAAATGAATAAGCTAGCTGGCTATAGAAGCATCAAGTGAATGATGAACAAAGACAAATAGTTAAGTAGCAGAAGCCCAAAGGTTTATCTACATGATGTCTCTGTAATGTTGGAGCTTTACCGCGATATTATTGGATCGAAGCACAATAATGTGGGACTTGTGAGCAAATATTGATCGGTAACAATTGTGTTATGTATGTTTGGACATGTAGGGATATAGAGGAGTTTAAGTCAATATTGCAGATGAAAAGCAAAGATGATGATCAAACAAATCCCTCTGCAATAAATTGCAGGCTAGATAATTTTCTTCTATCATTAAATTTGCCTGCTGGTTGTATTTTGTTTTTCTTCAGAAAAACAATGTCATAGGTGTATACACATAATTAGTAATATAATGATTAGAACTTAAATTCTGAATAAGTGTATAACTTAAGTGTTTATTTGTGAATGTGCGGTCCCTATGAATATGATAAATGAGTATTTTCCAAAAGTAACAAGAGATGTATAAACACATCAACGATAATCAAATGGAGAAGAGATCACCTGAATTAATAACTTGGCAGGGACATATGACCGTCCATTTAGCATGCATAGTTGTATTCAGCGGAACTCCAATGTATTAATGTAACATCATATGATTGCTATTTAATAAAGTTAGACTTTAACACTGGACACTTCGTATGAGATATTGAATACTGAACATTCTGGACCCTTAACATTCAGCACAGATGTTGTGTGTTTAATAACTAATTGTAACTGACACCTGTTTCAGCATATAAACTTCCACATGCACTAATATACACTTTATTTTTCTTCTTCAAAAATGTTGAAAAACCATTTAGTCTTATCACTATATATATAAACTGATCCGGTGAAATTTTTAAAAATATAAGACAGTCCCAGGAAATTTTAATTCCTAGGGATACCCTCTTTTAGTTGGCATGATTCTCTTAAGCCATTAAAAATGGCATGTTTGTAAATGATTCTTACCAGGCTATTGCCCTTGTGGAACACAACAACATCCCTTGCTGTCTGCATTTTTATTTTTATTTTTTAAAACACATAGATAACCAATTGGTAGCGGTAGCAGATAACTCAATTTTTCTTGGGACATTCATAATCATTTGTATCACTATAAGTTTATGATTTAAATAGTATTTTATCACAACGCTGTCATTTAATAAATGCTGCATGCAGGTTTTAAGACTCAAGTTGCAACTGTTGAACATGCAGTAGTTGAAGGTGCCAAAAAGCTAGAATCACCTATTGTTGTAATCACCGGTGCTTCTAAAGATACTGGAAAAACCATGGCATTGGCCATGGGCAAAGCCGGATGCAAGGCAAAGTGGCAAGCAGTGAGTAGTATGGTGTGTTTGTTTTGGTGGTTGTCACTGAGAAATGTTGAAGATTTTTTATTACAGGCAGTGTTTGTAGTGGATAGTTGTTTGAAGTATGGATTGTGGAAAGGACACTTGGACTGTGGAGTGGAAGGTTGTCGCTATGGGTAGAAGTCGATGTAGTTCTTACTGATATGGCAATGCGATGGCAATGTGAATTGAAGTGGCAGGGACGCAGCAGTTGGCTTTGGGCGTTTCTGAAGGTTGCAATAACTTATGAAGTGGCAAGTGGTTTAAAGAGTGATGAAGAATGATAGTGGATTGTGAAGATGGCTTGTAAGGAGAGATGTAGCAGAGGGTTTTGTTGAAATGTGTTTGATGTTAGATGTATGGGGTGGTTGAAGGATGAAGGCAATGATCGGAGAAGAGTGAAACTGTAGTGTAATCGAGCAATTTGAAAATGTACGTGCAGTGAAAATGATGTAACAGAGAGTTGCAAATGTATGTGACAAATGAAAATTGTAAGAGTGAAGTGAAAATGGTGTAACAGAGAGTTGAAGGGTAGCACTACAGTTGTAATAAAAATCTGTAAAAAGAAAATTAAAAAAGAAAAATGTTTTTGTTTTAAAAATTATGTATGCTCTTCTTTTTAAATAGAAATAAAAATGCAAATGCAAAAAAGAAAATGCAATAATTGTTGACAGTAACAACCGATGCAAAAAATGTCTTGTTGCATCGGTTGTTACGGCCAACCGGTGCAATATAAGGGATTGGTTTTAAGCCAAAGATCTTATGTTGCATCGGTTCTTACTGACAACCGATGCAAAAGATGACTATTTGCATCGGTTTTACAACCGGTGCAAAAAAATTTAGTTTGTTGCATCGGTTGCATGTGCATCGGTTGTAGAACTATGCAATAGGAGGGTGAACAACCGATGCAAGTGACCTGTTTTGTAGTAGTGTATGTATTATAAAAGTATAATCAATGTTATTTGTAAACAGCTTCATGAACTGTTTACTTGATTATTATATTTTGTTATTCCACTGCAAGATTTTGTATTTGTTTTCTTTCTTTCTCTGCTTTTTCTTATTTACCCCATAACAATTTGCCCTTCTGAACGGTTTGAGTCTGATGTGTGCGGTTTATCGTCGATTTAAACCATCCAAAAAGGCAGGTCGTTACAGTTGGTACCAAAACTTTGTTTTAGCGATATCCTTAGCTTTGTGGGGTCTAACTCACTAAAATAGGGTAGTAATATCCTAGAAAGAGTTATTGAGTGTATACATATGAAAGAGCATATTTGTTAGTGTTATAAAAGTTCTGTATTGTGTTAATTTGTTCTATTTTGTATTTATAAATTCTGGTTGGTATTTATAAATTCTGGTCAGCATATAGGACGTTATGACATCGATAGAGGTTTCTAAACACTTAATAGGGAAACCCAACACAATATTGTTTTGAAGTATAGGTAAATGAAATAATTTTACCTAGTATTAAATTTTGTATATAAAAGAATAATTATATAAATTATATAATTGGAGTTGATATAATTGTTTGTAGGAAGTGATATTCCGTGAATAGTTGGTTGTGAAATAAGATTTACAAATAAAATGCATATAAATTGAAATGTGAAAATGAAGTTCCGGGATTTTGAAACTTCTTTCGAAAGATTTTGGAATATAATACTAGTAGTATTTAGAAGTATTTTCTGATATGAATATTTCAAGATGATTGAAACAAATGCTTAAACATATTTTGGAAGGAAATAAGTTCTGTACTCCCCTCTTTGTTGCTGGAAAATTATTTCAGTGATGAACGCCCACACCCGCATCATCGACGTTCATTTTCGAGTTTCAAGGTGGGAAGACCGTTGTAGTAATTTTACTACACATTTGTTTTGATAAATAAATCAAAATTTTAATTTCCAAATATGATTTGATATATAGAAGATATGAATATATGTATATATTTTGAAATGATTTGAAAGGGAAACCCGGCGTTCAGTTCTTAAGTTTCTGTAATTTGAAATTTCAATAATTATAACGAAATGAAATCTTGACTATACTAATAATTGAAAACTTCTAAAAGAAAAAAAAAGAAATTAAGAGTTAACTGATAATGAAATGTAAAGAAGTTGAAGGTTGTCACCTGTAGAAAATGTAGCTGTTGAACATTTTTTTAACTAAAAATGTGACGCCCCACCTCAATACCCACGCTAGCCAAGAACACTCCGGAGTAGTGCTGTCAACTAGCACGGAGAATAAGGCTGTTGAGGAGCGACCATCCATGTAATTGCTTATCACATGGTGGCTATAAATAATCTTCGGAAACAAACATAGAAATAATCATATCACAAATCAGTCACAGATATCCATATCACAAAGGCGGAAGAAGATATGAATATATAACTAACACATGAAAGTGTACATCAGAGTAGTGGTCAGTGAGATCCACGATAATACAAAAGAATACAATTATGAGTCTATATCTCAAGTGTATACAACAAAAACTGCTAATCTAAACAGTTAGCCAAAAGTCAGAGTGATGAATCCCTGGGAAGAAGTCAAGCAGAAGCACCTGTAACATCTCGGTCTGACCCGAGTATTATTTAAGAAAATAATAAACGGGTCAGTCTAGCTATAAATATCAGATGACATGATATAACATAAAAGATATGGCATAAACATAAACATCCATAATGACATACCACTATAAGTATGTAAATAATGATCAACAGAAGATCAATCAATAAGAGATAATCAATATCACAAGAATCTTCTCAAAGATTCGGAAAGGGCATCATACCCCAAACTTGTACTCATAACAAGTCAATGACATAAATTCTAGAAATTAATGCAAGAAGTCCAGAAATCATAGAAAAGAGAAAGAGGCCTATCACATGACGGTCCGAAGACCAAGGGGAGCTACCCCACATGTGTGAATGGAATCACACAGATTAAGGTCCAGACTAACCAAAAAGCAAAAAGGTATGTGTGAGTGGAATCACACAAGTGGTGTCTAGTCTAACCTCGCAACCAGAGACATCGCACAGTTGCTAGTCTAAATCATCAGAATGATCGTCATGATCAATGAGAAGTGTCAATTACACTAAGCTAGTAAATATAGAAGTTTAGCTTCATGTCCCATAACCACTTGCTTAACTTAAATATTTACGAACAAACTGTGAATCTTCACTAATAAAATTGTCACAAGAGGTTCAATCGAACAAGTCCAAGAATTAACCGACGAAGTGAACGCAAGCGTTTCATACCACTTGTTTTACTAAGTCGTTTAATTAGATTTCTCATCCGAGTGAGGTAAAGGTTTGTATATACTAATAGATCGGAAAACGGTTTAAGAAAAGAGCTTTGTTATTAAAAATAGAGTTGAAATTGTTTGTTAAAAGAGTTTTGATATTTACTACTAGTATTGAAACCTTTATATTATAAAGTGACAAAACACAGAAGCAATTGTAGAAACAATCAGTCACAAAAATCGCATACGGAGATGTGAATAAAATCCAAGGAAATCAGCTCAATGTTTTTCAGATAAGATCCCCTACGGAGGGGGGTCCAGGGGGGTGGCAACCCCCCAAGGTGGGGGTGCGGGGGCAACGCCACCGCTTATGGGGTTCGACCTAACGGTTGCGACCTAGGGGTCTAAGGGGTCAAGCGACTTAGTGGTTGCGACCTAGAGGTGTTCGCGACCTAACGATGACTCACGACCCAACATGGCCGACTTAACAGAGGTCGCGACCTAACAGGATAACTCGTGACCGATTTAAGAGTTGCGTGACTGAAGGGTTCCACGACTTAAGGGTTGCACGACTTAAGAGTTGCACGACTTAAGGGTTAGGCCAGGAGCGACCTAACGAGATAAGGTCCAACGACCTACGAGTTAAGGGTCCAACGACCTATCGGGATAACTCGTAACCGACTTAAGGGTTGCGTGACTGAAGGGCTGCACGACTTAAGGGTTAACTCGTAAACGACTCACGACCTATGGATGAACGACTTAACTCCGAACGAGCTAAAAATGGCCAGAACGACCTAGGGTTAACTCGTGAACGACTCACGACCTATGGACGAACGACTTAACTCCGAACGACCTAAAAATGGCCAGAACGACCTAGGGTTAACTCGTGAACGACTCACGACCTATGGACGAACGACTTAACTCCGAACGACCTAAAAATGGCCAGAACGACCTAGGGTTAACTCGTGAACGACTCACGACCTATGGACGAACGACTTAACTCCGAACGACCTAAAATGGCCAGAACGACCTAGGGTTAACTCGTGAACGACTCACGACCTATGGACGAACGACTTAACTCCGAACGACCTAAAAATGGCCAGAATGACCTAAGTGCAGAAAATTTACCAAAAAGCTAAAAATTGGAGTTTTTCGCCAACCAATCCAAACCAAATGCTAACATGCATGCAAAAATGATAGGGAATCATTCCCAACAGTCCAATATAGTTATAGGCTAGAATTGTGAGATAAAAATCTCACCTTTGCACCAAATATCAATGAAAATGAAGTTTTAAGCAAGCAAGAATCAATCATTCTTCTATCTAAGCACAAGAAGCTTGAATCCAATGTCTTCTTCTTGAATTTGGAGTAGAAAGATGGATTGCAATTGAATTTGAGTTTTGGAATTTTAATTTCCCATTCCCTCCACCATTAATGCCAAAGCTTGATTAGTTAGGAAATTTATGAAGAGTGAGGAGAAGAGGGTTGGAACTTGGGCTTAATAGGCTAAACTAACCCAAAGTCCAAAGCGGGAAAAGTTAGTAAAATTTCACTAACTCCAAACCTATCGATGTTTATACTTAAAAAAATTGTAAACGACATTTCGAACTCAATGGAAGTGGTCTCGAGTCCTAATTTGACCGTTTGCAAAAAGTAGCTTTTCGGACCAAAATCCGATTAACGAGTTAATATTTAAATTCAAACTCGATAAATATGCGGGTTGTTACAGAAAATGAACAAGGTAAACTTGTGTAACTTTCAATTGCATTCTTAAGACATATATACAACTCACCAAAATGTTAAAAACTGTAATGTTAATAAGAATATGCAATGGAATATTGTACAAGTAAAACTTAAATAACGAAAATGTTCAATGTAATTACGTTTTAAAGGGGGAATTAAGATGTATAAGCTTACTGCAAACCTTAGTAAATAATTTGAATGCTACTAATTAAAGTAATAAAAGGATGAACACTGTAAGTAAATAATTTTAGACTTAATTTAATGTTGAAGCCATTTATAATTAAAATGAGTATTACATTAACTGAATGGTTATAACTTCAAAAGGCATTGAAATGATTTAGAAATGGATTTAATAGTCAATAATATTATATATGGAAGAATGAATGTGAAAAAGAAATAATCCATTAATGGTGAATGAAATTGTAAAGAAATTTACATAATAATGGATAATCAAATAGTTGAATGAAAAGGACATATGTAAGCAAATGAATATAAAGTAATGGATGAATGAAACTGATGAACGGTAAATGGTATGAAAAGAAATTAGTAAGAATGAACTGGAATAATATTTGAAATTATTGTTTGTTTTGGTTCGTGGATAATTGGGAAGTGATACTTTAAGTTGTTTAGGATGTATAAATAATCTATTAAGCCTTATCTAAGACTATTGAGTGTATGGTATACTTAGTAGTTGTTTGTAATTCTATACGATTAAAAGTGTCCAAACCAAAACAAAAAATTTGTTTGGATGCTATGGATGTATAACTGATTACATTGATTTCATGTGATGATTGTATGCTTTTGTGTAACAACCCGTAATTTTGTAAATATTTTAATTAAGTTTTACTTGAAAACATTGTTTTTTTTAAGTGAAATTTTCAATAATTAAATTTTTAAGTTAACAAGTTTTGTTTAAAAAAAGGGGGGGAAAACTTATTGTAATTTAAATTTAAGCCTTAATTAATGTAATATTTCTGTTATTGATTCAAATAGAAAACATATGTAGTTTATTAATGTTTGCATGTGTTCATTATTTAAATCCAATCTTTTGGTTTTTGCATACTTTTGTTTAAAGTTAAAAAAAAGGGATTCTTTATAAAAATAACTTGAATTTATTACAAAATATCACGATTCCTTTTATTTCCTTTTGAATTAACGTTAGACCTTAATTTATTGCTTAATATTAAAGAATTTACTAAGTTATAAATTTTAACATAAAGATGTTGTATTAAGTTTAAGAGATTATTTACAATGATTTGTATATACATATGTGTGTGTATTAATTTGACTTAAGATTTATAAGATGGACTTGTATGCAAAGTCATAACATTTTTAATCTTAAACCCTTTTAATCTGCAGATTAGGTTCAAAATTGTTGTCTTTAATTTTAGGCTCATAAAATAGTGAAACTTAATTTTAACACATTTATATGTATAAGTCTATTATATATATATATACACACACACACGTATACGTATATGTTTTTAATAATACTATGACCAATAAAGATATATATGAATGAAACGTCATCTTTGTACACAATCTAATAGTGCACTTACATAATTTACTGTAGAACGCATTTGGACATAATTACATTCCATGCCATGAATAAGTAGCTTGTTAATGACATTTAATTAATCAATCAATTTGATTAGAGAAAGAATGAAAGGTTTCTCTCTCCATATACATAATTAAGCTCTAGATTAATTACCTGTTCTTAGGGAAAGAAACGAAAGGTTGCCATAATTCTTGCCTTTTTGTTTTCCTAACATTTGTTCCTTTCTAGCCATTCATTCCTTTAGTTTAGCCGTATATTTTGCCTTGCAATTCGCGTACAAGTTTCTCTTTTTCTCATCTTCTTTATTTTCTCATTTTCTAAGAGAGAGAAAAATATTACAAGCACTTTATTCTTTTATTTATAAAACCTTGAAATTTATTTTAATATAAATTTTAATTTGACTAAATCATTTATCAAAAATTCTAAGTATAAAATGAAAGTTTCTGAATTTTTAACTTTATTTAAAGGATAACTCTAATTGGAATTTTAATAAAAAATTAGATTATCTACTTCCTTTAAAAATTTGTAATATTTTGGCCATTTGAATAATAAATCACTTTGTAATTGGTAATAGGAATCAGAGAAGGATGTAACCAAAATCTAATCTTTATTTGAGTAATAAATGTTAAAATTTATGGCGCATTAAAACTGTTAGATTACGCATTTAAAGGGTTACGTTATTTGGAGGAATAAATAAGTATAAATAGGAAAAGTATTAATTTTAAAAGCGTAACTTTTCTATTAATTTGGGTGTATATTTTGCGTCGGTTCTGCGCATTTCAAAAGAATTCATACCGCAAATATATATGAATAAATAAGTCAGTTAAAAATTTACTATAGCCAAGCGTTACACTTTCCATAACATTCATTTGTTTTAATTTGGTATACAACTTTGAATAAAATAACGTATATAATAGGAAAACGCATTAAAAAAAATCAACGCATTCAATTTGTTTTAAATTTGGTATAAATCTTTACCAAATAAAACTTTGTCGTTTCTGTATAAATCAACAGCAATTAATTTATTTGCTTATTCTTGGGCCTAAATTTTAGCAAGATTCTTTTTGTTAAAAGGAAGAAAAATATACACATAAAGCACGTGTGAAGTAATGCAGTGGAAAAACATTTATTCCTTAATGTTTGCTTGATCGTTTCTCCACCTAAGATTTTGCATATAATTCACGAACAAAATCAAATAGGATCTCATGCCAAATTTACACATTCACCATTAATCTCGCTCGTCCTTCCTTTATACTAACACGAAATTTCAAATTATTACTTGCCGTTTCATTCTTAATTAGTAAATAAATTAAATATAGCCGTAAAATTTTAGTACCCTGAATTCCACGAATTAGCTTTACTTTTTCCCATAACATTCATTTGTTTTAAAGATTGGTAAAGATCTTTACTTCGGAACAATTACAAAATCTTTGCTAATTTAAATTGTTGATGTTCCGTTTCAAATGTAATCACTCGACCTATTTAATTTATTTTTACACGCAACCTTTAATATGCAATGAAACATTTATTTCCGTTAACAATTAAATTCAGTCGCTATTTTTCTACGCAATCAAGTGGAAATTTTGCTGTTCCTGAAGAAATTTGATCTCTTGCCTCTTTTCTTTCCTTTAATCAAGCGCTTAAAAATAGGCACGTTCGTTTTCTCTTGCTTCGTTACAATTTTTTCTCTTCAATCAAAGCAAACAATTTATTTTCTTACCATACTCCCTCCCGCAATCAACTCTTATACCTGAAAATTTTTCAACGTTCCTTCCACTTCAGTTTCAAAGAAAAGTGTAAATTGCTTGCCTTCTTAATTTCAATCAAAGAAATTAAATGCTTGCCTGCATATTTTGGTTACCTAAATTTTCGCAAGCCTCATCTTCAAATAACTGGAAATGTTTGCATATACTTCACCTCATCTTAGCTTCTGGTAATAAACATTTAATGGAAGAAATTTATTCCTTGCCTATAGAAACGAAATTACTAAAAATCAAAGGAATAAATCATGCAGCTTCCTATTTATAACACGTTCAAAACAAATTTTAATTCTTGCCAAAAATTTATCGTACCTATAATTTTGCAACCGAGTGGATTGATTTTTATTTTTCCCAAAAATCACGCACCCCTGCCTTTATAAACTCGTACTCAACATCTATTGCATAACAACATCTCTGCAATTCTTATTTCGTGCAAGCTCCTTCAAGTAATGGCAGTATTCTTTCTCCTTCCTTTTATTTATTTATGTATTTTCTTTCTTCTTCTTTCTCTCTTTCTCTTTATTCTTTTCAAATTCACTCGGCTACTTCCCCCATCATGCAAAGCCGCATCCTCCACTCCTTACTGTGCCTTATGGAAAAAAAAGTATATTTGAATAAAGGTTTGAACCACAAAAAAATTATGCAGCTCTAGGCCTTGAAAGCACCGACGTGCATATACCTTACCCTGTGCGTGCATGCATTCTAGCATAAATGGGAAGGGACGTGTCAATGAAAAAAAAAAGAAAAAAAAAGAAAGAGAGATTTGTTTACCTTGCGTGCGTGAGATCTGGGAAGCCGTGATTATAGGGGAGTGCAGTGCTTGCAATGTTGAATACGGAGATACTGTGATGCGTGCATACAGTTGAATTTTTGTAGTGAGCTGGGGTGGAAATAGTAGTTAGGAAAAAAAAGAATATAGGCAAATGAAAGGGGATTGATATATAATAGAGAAGAGAGAAAAAAAAGGAAGAAGGGTTGTAACAACCCGCATATTTATCGAGTTTGTATTTAAATATTTTATTTAAATATTAACTCGTTAATCGGATTTTGGTCCGAAAAGCTACTTTTTGCAAATGGTCAAATTAGGACTCGAGACCACTTCCATTGAGTTCGAAATGTCGTTTACAACTTTTTTAAGTATAAACATCGATAGGTTCGGAGTTAGTGAAATTTCACTAACTTTTCCCGCTTTGGACTTTGGGTTAGTTTAGCCTATTAAGCCCAAGTTCCAACCCTCTTCTCCTCACTCTTCATAAATTTCCTAACTAATCAAGCTTTGGCATTAATGGTGGAGGGAATGGGAAATTAAAATTCCAAAACTCAAATTCAATTGCAATCCATCTTTCTACTCCAAATTCGAGAAGAAGACATTGGATTCAAGCTTCTTATGCTTAGATAGAAGAAGGATTGATTCTTGCTTGCTTAAAACTTCATTTTCATTGATATTTGGTGCAAAGGTGAGATTTTTATCTCACAATTCTAGCCTATAACTATATTGGACTGTTGGGAATGATTCCATATCATTTTTGCATGCATGTTAGCATTTGGTTTGGATTGGATTGGCGAAAAACTCCAATTTTTAGCGTTTTGTTGAATTTTCTGCACTTGAGTCGTTCTGGCCATTTTTAGGTCGTTCGGAGTTAAGTCGTTCGTCCATAGGTCGTGAGTCGTTCACGAGTTAACCCTAGGTCGTTCTGGCCATTTTTAGCTCGTTCGGAGTTAAGTCGTTCATCCTTAGGTCGTGAGTCGTTTACGAGTTAACCCTTAAGTCATGCAGCCCTTCAGTCACGCAACCCTTAAGTCGGTTACGAGTTATCCCGATAGGTCGCGGGACACTTAACTCGTTGGGTCGTTGGACCCTTGAGTCGTTAGGTCGTATGACCCTTGAGTCGTTAGGTCGTATGACCCATGAGTCGTTAGGTCGTATGACCCATGAGTCGTTAGGTCGTATGACCCTTCAGTCGTTAGGTCGTATGACCCATGAGTCGTTAGGTCGTATGACCCATGAGTCGTTAGGTCGTATGACCCTTGAGTCGTTAGGTCGTATGACCCATGAGTCGTTAGGTCGTATGACCCATGAGTCGTTAGGTCGTATGACCCATGAGTCGTTAGGTCGTATGACCCTTGAGTCGTTAGGTCGTATGACCCTTGAGTCGTTAGGTCGTATGACCCTTGAGTCGTTAGGTCGTATGACCCTTGAGTCGTTAGGTCGTTAGACCTCATTTTGTCTTCACTAGGTCGTACCGTTTTGGTCGGGGCGCTGCCCCGCACCCCGCCGGGGGCGCTGCCCCCTGGACCCCCGCGACCTGACCTGGCAGGTCGAACCCCGTAAGCGGTGGCGCTGCCCCCGCACCCCCACCTTGGGGGGTTGCCACCCCCTGGACCCCCCCTCCGTAGGCGATCTTATCTGAAAAACATTCAACAGAACTTGCTTTGTTGAGATGCTGAGTTGACCATTCTTCGAGACAAACCATCTCTGGTTATCTCGGCCACGTTTGGTCGTTGGGGAACTTCCACTTTGATGCTTTTGAGCTGATTTCCTTGGATTTTATTCACATCTCCGAATGTGATCTTTGTGATGATTGTTTCTACAATCTCTTCTGTGATTTGTCATTTTAAAAATATAAAGGTTTCAATACTAGTAGTAAATATCAAAACTCTTTTAACAAACAATTTCAACTCTATTTTTAATAACAAAGCTCTTTTCTTAAACCGTTTTCCAATCTATTAGTATATACAACCCTTTACCTCACTCGGATGAGAAATCTAATTAAACGACTTAGTAAAACAAGTGGTATGAAACGCTTGCGTTCACTTCGTCGGTTAATTCCTGGACTTGTTCGATTGAACCTCTTGTGACAATTTTATTAGTGAAGATTTACAGTTTGTTCGTAAATATTTAAGTTAAGCAAGTGGTTATGGGACATGAAGCTAAACTTCTATATTTACTAGCTTAGTGTAATTGACACTTCTCGTTGATCATGACGATCATTCTGATGATTTAGACTAGCAACTGTGCGATGTCTCTTGTTGCGAGGTTAGACTAGACACCACTTGTGTGATTCCACTCACACATACCTTTTTGCTTTTTGGTTAGTCTGGACCTTAATCTGTGTGATTCCATTCACACATGTGGGGTAGCTCCCCTTGGTCTTCGGACCGTCATGTGATAGGCCTCTTTCTCTTTTCTATGATTTCTGGACTTCTTGCATTGATTTCTAGAATTTATGTCGTTGACTTGTTATGAGTACAAGTTTGGGGTATGATGCCCTTTCCGAATCTTTGAGAAGATTCTTGTGATATTGATTATCTCTTATTGATTGATCTTCTGTTGATCATTATTTACATACTTATAGCGGTATGTCATTATGGATGTTTATGTTTATGCCATATCTTTTATGTTATCTCATGTCATCTGATATTTATAGCTAGACTGATCCGTTTATTATTTTCTTAAATAATACTCGGGTCAGACCGAGATGTTACAGGTGCTTCTGCTTGACTTCTTCCCAGGGATTCATCACTCTGACTTTTGGCTAACTGTTTAGATTAGCAGTTTTTGTTGTATACACTTGAGATATAGACTCATAGTTGTATTCTTTTGTATAGCACGTGTTGCTATTCTTTTGTATTATCGTGGATCTTACTGACCACTACTCTGATGTACACTTTCATGTGTTAGTTATATATTCATATCTTCTTCCGCCTTTGTGATATGGATATCTGTGACTGATTTGTGATATGATTATTTCTATGTTTGTTTCCGAAGATTATTTATAGCCACCGTGTGATAAGCAATTACATGGATGGTCGCTCCTCAACAGCCTTATTCTCCGTGCTAGTTGACAGCACTACTTCGGAGTGTTCTTGGCTAGCGTGGGTATAGAGGTGGGGCGTCACAGCTTGGTATCAGAGCCAAACTTCGGAACAATGTAGAATAACTTAACAAGGATCATCGTCCTAGGTCTATCTTAGGAGTCATACCATAGGATTAATTCGAGTTTTCGTACCGATTCATCCTATTTCCTTTATGATTTCTTGTTTTATCTATCAAGATTGCTTGATGTTCATTGGTAAATAACCTTCTTCCTTCTCTTCTTTCTTTCTTAAAGGAAGAGAATGTCTAGGCCAGGCCGTCCTAGAACTGGATCATCTGGTGCTGCTCCTCCGGATGGAGTTTTTATGACTGCTCAACAGCTTCTTGATTTAGTAACTAATGCTCAAGCAGCTGGAGCTAACCCGGAACCTACTCACCCAAAGTCGGAATTTGCACGCTTGTGCAGCGATTACACCAACTTGGGTGGGAAGCCCTTCAAAGGTTCGGAAAATATCATCGAGGTCCAGGCTTGGTTAAAATCATGCGATCGAATCTTTTCTCGCATGAACCTTATCGATCTCCACCGCGTTCAGGTGGCTTCCAGCATGCTCCAAGAGAGAGCATTGGACTGGTACGAACTCCTTATTTCAGAAATTAATGAAGCGGATCTCACCTGGGAGCAATTTCAAGGACGCTTCGAGTTAAAGTTTGTACCAGAAGCTGGGAAAGTAACCTTGGCTCGACGTTTTATAGACCTTGTTCAAGGTCAATCTTCTGTGACTGATTACGTCGCAGCCTTCGAGTCGCTTTCCAAATATGGGGTTGAATACATCAACACCCCATTGAAGAAGAACCAGAGGTTCGTTTATGGCTTAAATAAGAATCTTAAGAAGCCACTGCTCCTGAAACTAGAAGTCGCATTTGATCAACTCGTCGATATCGCTCTTCGTCTTGAAGAGGCTGATAGAGAGAGTGATGTTGAAGTGGAAGGCGCTAAACCAAACTTCAACAACAAGAAGAGGCCAAACAAATTCAAGGGTCCTTATCCCAACAAAAAGGGTAAGCAGGCAACCCTTGCGGCAAAGTCTCCTTCTCCTAGTGGTGCGAGTTGCTTCAACTGTGGGTCTGGGGATCATTATGCGAATAAGTGCTCTAAGCCCAAATCTTGTCGCTATTGTAAGAGCCCGGATCATTACATACATCAATGCCTCAAGCGTAAAGGCAAGAAGGAAGGAAAGTTGAATGTGGCTCAGGCCCCTGGCAACACATCTCGTGGCCAAGGTATTTCTCATTCCATTCTTGATGGTATTATTTTATTTCATGGTCAACCTATTAGAGTTCTCTTTGATGCGGGTGCATCCCATTCTTTTATATCAAAGGAACTGGTAGACACTTTTTCCTTAAGTGTTACTGCATTGATGACTTCTTTAAAAATTGCGAATCCTGTTGGTGGATCCGCAACTCTTAGTTTGCTTTGTAAAGATGTGGAGATTATTTTTTGCGATTTTTCTTTCCTAGCCGATTTTCATGTCATGCGTTACTTAGGCTTTGGAATAATTTTGGGAATGGATTGGCTTAACCGTTATCAAGCCCATATCCTATGTCCTGAGCGGACTATTCATCTCCGACATCCACTATCTGTTAATCAGATTTCTGTTAATCTTAAAGATTCAGAATCCTGTTTGGTGGCATCTTTATATTCTTTAAATCCTCGTGATAACGATGATGATGATGAAGATGATATTATTTCTCGTATTCATGTTGTTCGTGAATTTTCCGACATATTCGAGCCCGTTTTAGGTTTACCACCTAAACGAGCAATTGAGTTCAGAATTAATCTTGTTTCTGGAGCTCAACCTATTACTCGTCCTCCTTATCGCATGTCCAATAAGGAAAATGAGGAGATGCGTAAACAATTATCTGAGTTGGAGACGAGGCAATTTATTCGCTCTATTTCCTCGCCTTGGGGAGCTTCGGCTATTTTCGTAAAGAAATCCGATGGTACTCTGAGGCTCTGCGTTGATTATCGCAAGCTTAACGATCTTACTATTAAAAATAAGTATCCTTTACCTCGGATTGATGATCTATTCGATCAGCTTAGTGGTGCTAAGGTCTTTTCACAATTGGACTTGGCTACCGGTTTCCATCAGCTTCGTATCGCTGAGGATAGCATTCCTTTGACATCATTCCGTACTCGCTATGGATCTTATGAATGGCTTGTTATGCCATTTGGGTTAACGAATGCTCCAGCTTATTTCGTTGACCTCATGAATCGAGTTTTCAAAGATTTCCTCGATCGGTTTGTTCTCATATTCATTGATGATATTCTTGTGTATTCAAAAACCGAGGAGGAACATGAGAAACATCTTCGGATTGTATTGGAAACACTTAGGAGTAATCAATTAAAGGCGAAATTTTCTAAATGCCACTTTTGGCAACCTCGTGTGAAGTTTCTCAGTCATATTATTTCCGAATCCGGGATATCCGTGGATCCTTCAAAGATTGAAGCGATTCAAGATTGGAAGAGATCGGAGAGTGTGACAGAGATTCGTAGTTTTCTCGGATTGGCGGGCTATTACCGTCGTTTTATTAAAGACTTTTCTAAGATTGTCGTGCCTCTTACTGGCTTGACTAAGAAGGGAGTTAAATACATTTGGTCGGACAAATGTGAAGCCTCTTTTCAGAAATTGAAAGAACTCCTTTCCGATGCTCCTATTCTTGTTATTCCCGAGGGGAATCAAGATTTTGTTGTTTATACCGATGCTAGTCACGTTGGTTTGGGTGCCGTTCTTATGCAAAAAGAATGTGTTGTTGCTTATGCTTCTAGGCAATTGAAGCCGGCCGAGACTAGATATGCCACACATGATCTAGAGCTCGCGGCTATTGTTTTTGCCCTTCGAATGTGGCGTCATTATCTATTGGGAGAGAAATTTATTCTTTACACGGATCATAAGTCTTTGAAATATTTATTTTCTCAAAAAGAACTTAATTTACGTCAACAGCGTTGGCTCGAGTTCCTTGCACCTTATGATCTTGATATTCTTTATACCCCCGGTAAGGGTAATCGTGTCGCCGATGCTCTTAGCCGTAAGCAACAAGCAGTTGTTTCTATGATGATATCCGAATGGAACGATCTCGAGATCTTATCCACTTGTGAGATTCGAGAGCGCGTATCTGATTTATGCTCATCGCTTGTTTTATGTAGCCTTGAGGCTCATCCTCCTCTTTTAGACCGCATTCTTGAAGCTCAAGGGCTAGATTCTGAATTGGCTCTTCTTGGCAAAAATGTTAAGGATAAAATTGATATTGAAGGTTTGAAAGACTTTGATATTGATTCTCGTGGCGGCATTCGAAAATTTGGTAGACTTATCGTACCAAATATTGGAGATCTTCGTAAAGATATTTTAGAAGATTCCCATCGTTCTAAATTCACCATTCATCCCGGTAGTAGTAAAATGTACGCTGATATGAAGCGACTTTATTATTGGGAGGGAATGAAATCTGATATTGCTAACTTTGTTAAGTGTTGCATGACTTGCCAACTTGTCAAGCCCGAACATCAAAGGCCTGGTGGGTTATTGCAACCTTTAGAAATTCCAATTTGGAAGTGGGATCAAATTTCCATGGACTTTATAGATGGCCTTCCCTGTTCTCGTTCGGGTCATGATAGCTTATGGGTGATTGTTGATAGACTTACTAAATCCGCCCATTTTATTCCGGTTCGGTCTAACCGAACCGTTCCTCTTTTGGCCAAACTATTTGTTAAGGAAATTGTAAAATTGCATGGAGTTCCTACTTCTATTGTTAGCGATCGTGATCCATTGTTTACTAGTGGATTTTGGAAGAGTCTTCAAAAAGCTTTAGGAACGAAGCTTAATTTTAGCACCGCTTATCACCCCCAGTCCGATGGACAAACCGAGCGTGTGAATCAAACTCTTGAAGATCTTCTTCGTGCTTGTGTGCTTGATTTTGGTGGAAGTTGGGAAGATCATATTTCACTTGTTGAATTTTCCTATAATAATAGCTTCCAATCTAGTATTGGTATGGCACCTTTCGAGGCACTCTACGGAAGGCCATGCCGATCTCCTTCTTGTTGGCTTGAGGCCGGTGAGAATCTGGTTTTAGGTCCAGACTTTATTCGTGATTCCACGGAAAAGATTGAACTTATTCGACATAGGATGAAAGAAGCCCAGAGTAGACAAAAATCCTATGCCGATAATCGAAGAAGGAAATTAGAGTTTTCTGTTGGGGATCCTGTTTTTATTCGTGTTTCACCTATGAAGGGTGTTGTACGTTTCAGTCGATCGGGGAAGTTAGCGCCTCGATATATTGGGCCATTTCCTATCACTGAACGTATTGGTTCCATGGCTTATCGCCTTACATTGCCGGCTCAGTTTTCTGCTATGCATGATGTATTTCACGTTTCTCAATTACGGAAATACCTTCGGGATTCCGATTCTATTCTTGAGCCTGCTGTTGTGGAAGAAATTGAAGTTTCGCCGAATTTAACTTATGAGCAGCATCCTATTCGAATTATAGCTTCTGAGGTTAAACGACTTCGAAATAAAGATGTTCCGCTTGTGAAGGTTCAATGGTCCTCAAATCCTAAGGATTGTTCTTGGGAATCCAGAGAATTCATCGAGCGTACCCATCCGGACTTGCTTACTCCTGCTGCTTGAGGTGAACTTCTTATTTCAAAATTCCTCTTGTGTTAATATGCTTTTATGCTTGTTACTTTTTATTTCCATCTTATATATATTGCGAGGACGCAATTTCTTTAAGGAGGGGAGTCTGTAACAACCCGCATATTTATCGAGTTTGTATTTAAATATTTTATTTAAACATTAACTCGTTAATCGGATTTTGGTCCGAAAAGCTACTTTTTGCAAATGGTCAAATTAGGACTCGAGACCACTTCCATTGAGTTCGAAATGTCGTTTACAACTTTTTTAAGTATAAACATCGATAGGTTTGGAGTTAGTGAAATTTCACTAACTTTTCCCGCTTTGGACTTTGGGTTAGTTTAGCCTATTAAGCCCAAGTTCCAACCCTCTTCTCCTCACTCTTCATAAATTTCCTAACTAATCAAGCTTTGGCATTAATGGTGGAGGGAATGGGAAATTAAAATTCCAAAACTCAAATTCAATTGCAATCCATCTTTCTACTCCAAATTCAAGAAGAAGACATTGGATTCAAGCTTCTTATGCTTAGATAGAAGAAGGATTGATTCTTGCTTGCTTAAAACTTCATTTTCATTGATATTTGGTGCAAAGGTGAGATTTTTATCTCACAATTCTAGCCTATAACTATATTGGACTGTTGGGAATGATTCCCTATCATTTTTGCATGCATGTTAGCATTTGGTTTGGATTGGATTGGCGAAAAACTCCAATTTTTAGCGTTTTGTTGAATTTTCTGCACTTGAGTCGTTCTGGCCATTTTTAGGTCGTTCGGAGTTAAGTCGTTCGTCCATAGGTCGTGAGTCGTTCACGAGTTAACCCTAGGTCGTTCTGGCCATTTTTAGCTCGTTCGGAGTTAAGTCGTTCATCCTTAGGTCGTGAGTCGTTTACGAGTTAACCCTTAAGTCGTGCAGCCCTTCAGTCACGCAACCCTTAAGTCGGTTACGAGTTATCCCGATAGGTCGCGGGACACTTAACTCGTTGGGTCGTTGGACCCTTGAGTCGTTCGGTCGTATGACCCTTGAGTCGTTAGGTCGTATGACCCATGAGTCGTTAGGTCGTATGACCCATGAGTCGTTAGGTCGTATGACCCATGAGTCGTTAGGTCGTATGACCCTTAAGTCGTTAGGTCGTATGACCCTTGAGTCGTTAGGTCGTATGACCCTTGAGTCGTTAGGTCGTATGACCCTTGAGTCGTTAGGTCGTATGACCCATGAGTCGTTAGGTCGTATGACCCATGAGTCGTTAGGTCGTATGACCCATGAGTCGTTAGGTCGTATGACCCATGAGTCGTTAGGTCGTATGACCCTTCAGTCGTTAGGTCGTATGACCCTTGAGTCGTTAGGTCGTATGACCCTTGAGTCGTTAGGTCGTATGACCCTTGAGTCGTTAGGTCGTTAGACCTCATTTTGTCTTCACTAGGTCGTACCGTTTTGGTCGGGGCGCTGCCCCCTGGACCCCCGCGACCTGACCGGGCAAGTCGAACCCCGTAAGCGGTGGCGCTGCCCTCGCACCCCCACCTTGGGGGGTTGCCACCCCCCTGGACCCCCCCTCCGTAGGCGATCTTATCTGAAAAACATTTAACAGAACTTGCTTTGTTGAGATGCTGAGTTGACCATTCTTCGAGACAAACCATCTCTGGTTATCTCGGCCACGTTTGGTCGTTGGGGAACTTCCACTTTGATGCTTTTGAGCTGATTTCCTTGGATTTTATTCACATCTCCGAATGTGATCTTTGTGATGATTGTTTCTACAATCTCTTCTGTGATTTGTCATTTTAAAAATATAAAGGTTTCAATACTAGTAGTAAATATCAAAACTCTTTTAACAAACAATTTCAACTCTATTTTTAATAACAAAGCTCTTTTCTTAAACCGTTTTCCAATCTATTAGTATATACAACCCTTTACCTCACTCGGATGAGAAATCTAATTAAACGACTTAGTAAAATAAGTGGTATGAAACGCTTGCGTTCACTTCGTCGGTTAATTCCTGGACTTGTTTGATTGAACCTCTTGTGACAATTTTATTAGTGAAGATTTACAGTTTGTTCGTAAATATTTAAGTTAAGCAAGTGGTTATGGGACATGAAGCTAAACTTCTATATTTACTAGCTTAGTGTAATTGACACTTCTCGTTGATCATGACGATCATTCTGATGATTTAGACTAGCAACTGTGCGATGTCTCTTGTTGCGAGGTTAGACTAGACACCACTTGTGTGATTCCACTCACACATACCTTTTTGCTTTTTGGTTAGTCTGGACCTTAATCTGTGTGATTCCATTCACACATGTGGGGTAGCTCCCCTTGGTCTTCGGACCGTCATGTGATAGGCCTCTTTCTCTTTTCTATGATTTCTGGACTTCTTGCATTGATTTCTAGAATTTATGTCGTTGACTTGTTATGAGTACAAGTTTGGGGTATGATGCCCTTTCCGAATCTTTGAGAAGATTCTTGTGATATTGATTATCTCTTATTGATTGATCTTCTGTTGATCATTATTTACATACTTATAGCGGTATGTCATTATGGATGTTTATGTTTATGCCATATCTTTTATGTTATCTCATGTCATCTGATATTTATAGCTAGACTAATCCGTTTATTATTTTCTTAAATAATACTCGGGTCAGACCGAGATGTTACAGGTGCTTCTGCTTGACTTCTTCCCAGGGATTCATCACTCTGACTTTTGGCTAACTGTTTAGATTAGCAGTTTTTGTTGTATACACTTGAGATATAGACTCATAGTTGTATTCTTTTGTATAGCACGTGTTGCTATTCTTTTGTATTATCGTGGATCTTACTGACCACTACTCTGATGTACACTTTCATGTGTTAGTTATATATTCATATCTTCTTCCGCCTTTGTGATATGGATATCTGTGACTGATTTGTGATATGATTATTTCTATGTTTGTTTCCGAAGATTATTTATAGCCACCGTGTGATAAGCAATTACATGGATGGTCGCTCCTCAACAGCCTTATTCTCCGTGCTAGTTGACAGCACTACTTCGGAGTGTTCTTGGCTAGCGTGGGTATAGAGGTGGGGCGTCACAAGGGTGGACTCAGCCTTATATTTAAATCCCACAGCATGAACATTCCGAGTGCGTACTTTCAGTTGAAGTTTAGTCCTAGGAGTGAGTATGGTGGGAGTGCGTTTAGTTAATTTAAAATAATTGAATGAATATGAATTCAAAGGTAGAGAATGGGCAGGCTGAATTGTTCGTCGAGTCGGGTTGGGTGGGGAGCAGTCGAGCAAAGTTTGATCCAATTATCTTTTATATAATCCCGTCCCAATTTCGTTTTATTTAAATTTCGCTTTGACCGTAAATTAAAGTCGCGTATTTGGTTTTATTTGGATCTTGTTCTAGATTTGAATCAAGACGTTGCATCTGCGGAAATCTGATCGTGCCATTTGTTCGTTTTTTTTTCAAGTGATACAATCGTTTGAATCTAAATTTTCTGCAGCTTTAAGGTGAGTATTTCTCACCGGACAACATACCTATATATCTGTAAATTTATCACAAGTGTAATTGTAAAAAAAAATTAATTTTATCTGCCTATGATATAAATGTATGATGTTAAACCACATTATTAATAGACACATCATCAGTTGTTTTATTTATTGCAGTTATACCATTTAATGCTTATATACTGTAAATCACACTGCTTGTTCCGTGTAAATTAGAGATCGTTACAGGCTGAAATGGTAGGCCTGAACGACAAATTATGTATCCATTTATTTATGTAATTATTCAATGTTTTTTATTATTATTTAACTTGGAATTGCGGGTTTGAAATGATAGAACCCGGGTTTTCTTTGTAAATTGCGGATTGAAATGACATATATATATATCCGTATCACTTGGCCTAGGCTAGAAAACTATATACAGACCCGTGGTTTATATAATATTTTTCTGAAATGTTTTAAAAATATTTTAAATGGAGAATTTATAATATTCTGGGTTAAAATATATTTAAAGTATTTTTATAAAATTTATAATGATTTTTGAATGAGTCAAAATGTTAAATAAATGAATGTTTAAGTAAAATTTTGGATTATAACTTATTTTGGAAATCTTGAATTTTGAAGTGATGGTTTTAATAAAATTTAATGGAAATAACCTTTGGAAAAAGGACTTAAATTCTGGAATTTAGTATGTAATTAATAAAAATAAGGAATTGACTTTAAATGGTTTTAAATGGAAGAATTTAACTTTTAAATGTGAGTCGAAAGGCAATTAATTCCTAAATAAATTGAATAGATTTAAATGGTATTTTATATCAAATAAATGACCGATGTTTAAGTAAAGGATGTTTGAAATGATATTATAATATTGAAATGTATTTGAAATTTATTTTGATTTTTAAGTAAACTACCATTTTTAAAAGTTGAAACCACGGGTTATAATAACGTTGGTTGTTAAAGGGACCGGGATCGGATATCTTGCATACTCTCTGTCGATACTGAAAACCACTTTAACAACCGTGTACGCGGTGGAGATTCCAGAATGAAGTAGGATGGTGGTGACGTTTTCTATGAGGTAAATACGTGGACCCGACTCCCGTGGGTAGGCATAATGTGGCTAAAACAGGAGCGATCGACGGATTAATGAGGTAGCATCTCTGATCGGACGCACTTCTTCGTATGCCATTCTATTACTTTTGTGATTGTTTTGGTGCGCACCTTTGATTTGAGAGTGTTGTTCGAGGTGGGCGGTAGCTGCGCGCTACGCGTTTCCACCGATCCGGAAGCGTAATTGGTATATCTACCCTGGCATTGCCTAGTTGTGCCGTATCACCTACCATAGCGAGCCTTGTACGAGTTTGTTTTTTAATGACCTGTAAATTTCGATAATTAAACTGGTTAATTTAATAAGATTTTTGTAATTAAATTTAAGAAGAAGAAAAAAAGAAAAAAAGAAAAAAAAAACCTTTATAATTTATAATGAAGTGAGTGTTTAAAATGAAATGAAAATAAAAAGGATATAGTAACGGTTGTAAGTTACTATTTAATTGGTCTATTAATTTAGTTATAACTGTTACTTTTGGGTATTAAATTGAATTCAACATTATATAAGCAATTCTGATAATTAGTGGGAATAATAAACTTGAGTGTAATATAAAGTTAGTGACAACATTTATGCAAGTCACCTTTTTATTTAGGGCTGCTAAATTCAGAGTGGGAAGTCAATTACATTTAAATGTAGGTAAATGCTCATTAATGTGAGATAGGACTGTAACTGTAATGTGTGAATGTAAATGAAATGACATAAATGGAAATTTATATTTTTTCCATAAGATGAAATAAAGGAATGAAACCAAGTTGAATAAATTGATTTAGGTTTTATTTATGGTAAATGTATATATTTGGGAAATTCAATATAATTGAAAATAACAAGTTATTACAAAAGAAAGATGAAAATTGGAATATATATTTTTGTAAGGAAAGATAAACAAATAATAACTAGGTTTATAGAGTGATAACAGATTTAATAAAAGAGTAGAATGGAAGCATGGTAGTTATTGGCAAGTAATTAATTGAAATTTGAATTTATTGGGAATTTAAAACTTATACTTTTTTTTATACATTTTTTTTGATAAAATACAGCGTTTTACATGCAATAAATTTTTCTACTTTTATTACATATTATATATATATATATATATATGTTCTTATTATTATTATTTTCTTATATCCACCTCTATTTTATCTTTCTATTTTTATTTTGTCTAGACAGTCATGTTAATTTATTGGATTGTTGCTTGTTTATATCTTTTATTTATGGCTTGGAAGAAACTAAAAGGGTATGCGGTATATTGTCTTAGTTGCCTGCCTTTTTAATTACCTACTACTTATTTCTTTTAGCTGTTCATTTTCTTTTGGCCGTGTATTGTACTTGCTATTCACATACAAAGCTAATCATTCTCATCTCTCATGCAATTCTAGAAAGAAAGAAAATTTAATACATCAAGTTATTCGTTTATACCCTCTTTCTTTCTTACCTTAGCCCTCCACCTCATTCATAACTGTGTATTTCTTTTTGCCATTCAAATAAATAGATTTATTTCCCACTTCTCATTTTTATTTGCCTAGTCTCTGTATTATTTTCCTATGTCTATCTCTTGACATTTATTTCTTTATTTGTTTGTCTAGACCTTATTTTATCTATTAAATATTTCTTATGTATATCTTTTATTTAATAGCTTGAAAAAAAATTCAATTATACATACGTTACTTTGTTTTAATTACGCATACGCTAAATTGTTTATTTCTTACCTTTTTATTTACCTATCTATTTAATTACCATACTTTGGTTATGTATTACTCTTCCTAATCACTCCAAAATCTTCTCCTTATCTCATTCTTTTTTCATTTGCATATAAGATTAAATATATATGTTTCTTTTACCTTAACTCATAACCTTTTTAATTCTAGCCTCTTTATTACTTGCCATTCTTGTAGCCATTCATTTTCCATTTTTCTTTTTTTTGTCCTTTTCTAAATTTAGCTCGCCCAAGATTTTTATTTACAAGAAAACTCTAAATGCATATTTTGGTAATAAATTAACATTCATCGGAATCTAATTTTTTTTTTTTAAATTCTAGTTTTCAAATCTTTTAGTTTAATTGAATAAATTCACAACAACTTTTATTTCACTTTTGTTCTTTAAAATAGATTGTATACCTTTTAAAAATAAAATAATTTATACCGTTACTTATATACACTTTTGTAATAGATTCTGGGTAAATGATAAATGAATGAATAAAAACCCAGTGTAAACAAAACATATCTTAATAAGTAATAAATTTCAAGATTCATAAAGAAACTGTTTAAGTATGCATTTAAAGGGCACGTTATCTGATGGAGTAAATAATGTATATAAGAAAACGTATAAGAATTTAGGCGTCATTTTGAGCGTAAAATTTTGAGTTAGTTATTGCGTCTATAGTGCGCATTCCAAATGTGTATACTGTAACTAAAAATGGTTAAATAAATCAGTACACGTACATTTTTGAGTAAGAGGGAAGCATATCCGTTTCAATTTTCCTTTAACTGCGACTAGCCATTTACCTTTTTAGGGACATCCCTTTTCTCTTTTGCTGCAACTATTTTATTTGGTATAAAATCCTTGATTTTTCTAACATTCATATCCTTAATTTGTGCGTTCCTTATTTTATCTATCAGTAAAACTTTCATCTTTTAAACTAAATCATCAATGCAAGTTTCTTGTCACGTAAGCAGTATATATTTTTTTCCTATCAGCTTGCCTCCCTTAACTTCATTTTGGAAGATTGCGAAGTAAAACTATTCCTGTAATAATAAAATATGTCAAACTTCATTTTCTATGTAGTAGAACCAAATCTCAGTTAAATTTGCTTTATATTTGCAACTAAATGTAATTTAACCTACATGGCAGAAAATGATAAAAACAATGCAATAACTTTAGATATCACATGCATAGACTGCTAATTTATTTCAAAAAGAAACAGATACCGTATATTACATATCTATTATTTCCTACCTGAAACTATTGGCAACGTTCGAAATTTCCTCTTCAGTCAAAGCAAAATATGTTTGATGTTTCTTCCTATAATCATGCAAACCCTTTTGGAAATACTTAGTCAGCAAAAACAAAAAATGAAAGAAATTAATTTAAATTTTATTTCTCTTTTTATCTCAAACATCACGCATATTCAGGGGAATGACAGCACCCTTTCGATTCATGTTCAGGTACTGTTCAAAAAAAGAAAATTCTTTTTCCATTCCTTTATCAAATCAATGTATGTTACTTTTGGATATTTGGTCCAAGATACCACTGCAAAAATTAACTATTTGATTTAAATATTGTTTGCCTTATAAACGCAATAATTCAACATCACATATCAAAGCAAAAATATTTGCTTGCCTTTTTGTTCCCATTTGATTTGCACACGTTACTTTTCCTTGGGTGCAAAGCTTCTGCCTATAAAAACAAACCTCATATCACATTTCCTCACCATAAAATTTTCTACATCTCCATTTGCTTCTTTCTTTTTCGTGAGTAGGGAAATCAGGTAATGGTTTTATTCATTTTTTTTTCCTTCCTTCTTCTTTTTGTTTGTTATATTTTGTCGTCCACTTCAGCTCATCTACACCCTACCTTCCTCTCTCCATCTAGTGAAGTGGTCAAGTCAATATTTGATTCCATTCGTTCAGTTTATTTCGAAATTTTGTGTCAAATTTTACTTAGTTTTGATGTTGAATTTATTCGTTTCCTTTTCAAGAATAAAAAAAATCTGGTCGCAGCCTTCACAACTATTTGATCGTGCTTCTGTGCATTCTCTTTTCAAAGTGTTACTACCATCATTCTTGAATCAAAATCTTCGACGGCATTCAGGTGAGTATTCCTCACCAGACAAACATACTTGTATATTTGTGAATTAATCACAAGTGTAACTGTAAACTTATTTTATTTAATTTTATCTGCCTGTGATATTAACTTATGATGTTAAACCCCATTATTTAATTGACACATCATGGGTTGTATTATCTATTGTTATATTTTGCAGTTATACTATTTATTATTATTTACTGTTTAAAAATCACACTGCAAGTTCCCTGGAAAAAAAAGGAGATCATTACAGGCTGAAATGATAGGCCTGAACGATACTTACTTATTTATGCATTCATTTATTTATTTAGTGATTTATTTAACTTAGGATTACGGGTTTGAATGACAGAACCCGGGTTTTCTTTGTAAATTGCGGATTGAAATGATATATATCTGTATCACTTGACCTAGACTAGAAAACTATATACAGACCCGTGGTTTATATAATATTTTTCTGAAATGTTTTAAAAACATTTTAAATGGAAAATTTATAATATTCTGGTTTAAAATGTATTTAAATGATTTTTATAATATTTATAATGATTTTTGAATGAGTCAAATGTTAAATAAATAAATGTTTAAGCAAAATTTTGAAATATAACTTATTTTGGGAAATTCTGAATTTTTGTTAAAAGTGAGATTTTATAAAGTAAAATAATTGATAATAAGTTATATTCTGGGAATTTAAAACTTAATTGTTAAGTTAATAATTTAATTAAAGAAATGGGAATTTAATACTTGGATTTAAATAAGAGATTCATAATAAAATTTGATTTTTGTATGAAATTTACTTATAAATTCATAAAAATATGAGTATTGAAATTATGACTTCATCATGTGAAAATATATGATTTGTAAGTTAAATATGATTTAAGTAAAAATTTACTTAGTTATGAAATTATAGTTAAACCTTGAAATTTTAAATATAAAGGATATTACAACATTTGTAAATGTTGTAGTTAAATTTAAATGAACTTAAAGGCTAATTTGAACTAAAAGCTATTATAGCACTTTGTAAGTGCTATAGTTGATAAAGATAACTAAAGTTAGTTGGAAATAAAGAAATCTATTACAGCACTTAAATGTTGTCTTTTGTAAATGAACTGTTTAACCTATAACTTTAGGTAGCATTTTATAAGTGCTACGGAAACTGAATTTTTGATTGTTTTAATAAAATTTAATAATCTTTGGGAAAAAGGCTTAAATTCTGGAATTTATTATGTAATTAATAAAAATAAGGAATTGACTTTAAATGGTTTTAAATGGAAGAATTTAACTTTTAAATATGATTTGAAAGGCAATTAATTCCTAAATAAACTAAATAGATTTAAATGGTATTTTATATTAAATAAAATGACTGATGTTTAAATAAATGAGGTTTGAAATGATATTATGATATTGAAATGTATTTGAAATTTATTTTGATTTCTAAAGTATAAATACCATTTTTAAAAGTTGTAACCACGGGTTATAATAATGTTTGGTTGTTAAAGAGACCGGGATCAGATATCTGACATACTCTCTGTCGATACCGAAAACCACTTTGACAACCGTGTACGCGGTGGAGGTTCCAGAATGAAGTAGGATGGTGGAGACGTTTCCTTTGAGGTAAATACGTGGACCCGACTCCCGTGAGTTGGCATAAGGTGGCTAAAACAGGAGCGATCGACGGATTAATGAGGTAGCATCTCTGATCGGACGCACTTCTTCGTATGCCATTCTATTACTTTTGTGATTGTATTGGTGCGCACCTTTGATTTGGAAGTGTTGTTCGAGGTGGGCAGTAGCTGCGCGCTACGCGTTACCATCGGTCCGGAAGCGTAATTGGTATATCTACCCTAGCATTGCCTAGTTGTGCCGTGTCACCTACCATAGCGAGCCTTATACGAGTTTGGTTTTCTCCCGTAGCCCGTGTGGTATCCTCTGGTGGCTTTCCGATCATGAGGGATTATGATATTGGATGGACTACTGGGACTATTATGTGTTAAGGTGGAAAATGTAAAGCCTTAACGCTATTTAAAAGTAAGTTTATTTCACTAATAGACACTATTATAATAGCGAAGTATTACTACATAGTAAATAGTTTAACGGATCCTTAGAGGTTGGGCGGTCTCAAGCATCCTTTAAGTTACTTGTTCTATATTGCAGTACACTTGAATTAGCTTACACTGTATAAGTATGTATGTCCTGACTCGAGTGTTATGATTTATTTTACGCTCGGGTTAGCCTGAGTTGCAGTTCAGTTTTCATCCCGGAGCTAGGATTTCTGTAGATCACTTTCAAGCTGCTGGCAAACTTCCTTTCCAGTTCTTTATCTAAATTTTTGAAATCAAGACTAGTGGATATTTGGATTGTTCTACTGATGATTTAAAACTATATTTGGATTAAAGACTGTAATTTTTATTTGATTGTGACTATTTATAGTGGCTTCATGAACCACTAAGTATTTTTAAATTCCGCTGTGAGTATTCTGATTCTGTGTCTGTGATTCTGTGATTATTTATTTACTGTATATTTTGAGATTTGCCAAATTTTATTTACAACGCGGTATTTTGAACAATTCAAGTCCGACATGTGCGGATGCGAATGGTTGAAAATATCGGGTCGTTACAGTTTTTCTCCCGTAGCCCATGTCATATCCTCTGGTGGCTTCCCGATCAGGAGGGACTATGATATTGGATGGACTACTGGGACTATTACGTATTAAAGTGGAAAATGTAAAGCCTTAACGCTATTTCAAAGTAAGTTTATTTTAATATAGACATTATTATAATAGCGTATATTACTACATAATAAATAGTTTAACGGATCCTTAAAGGATGAGCGGTCCCAAGCATCCTTTAAGTTACTTGCACTTTAATACAATTCACTTGAATTAACTTACACTATATAAGTATGTATGTCCTGACTCGAGTGTTATGTTTTATTTTACGCTCGGGTCAGCCTGAGTTGCAGTTCAGTTTCATCCCGGAGCTAGGATTTCTGTAGATCACTTTCAAGCTGCTGGCAAACTTCCCTTCCAGTTCTTTATCTAAATTTTTGAAATCAAGACTAGTGGACATTTGGATTGTTCTACTGATGATTTAAAACTATATTTGGATTAAAGACTATTTATAATGGCTTCATGAACCACTAAGTATTTTAAATTCCGCAGCGAGTATTCTGATATCTGTGTCTGTGATCCTGTGATTATTTATTTACTGTATATTTTGAGATTTGCCAAATTTTATTTACAACGCGGTATTTTGAACAATTCAAGTCCGACATGTGCGGATGCGAATGGTTGAAAATATCGGGTCGTTACATTTGGTATCAGAGCTTTGGCTCTAGGCAAAACTTAGAATATATGGTAAATTTGATTTACAGAATCACTTTCATTTGAGCTTGAATCTCTTCCTTTTCGCATTTTGGAACGTTCCCTGCGGTTTCGAAGTTCATTCGTATCCCTCACTATTCATTTTCTTTCGATTCTGGAGTATCCCATAACTCCACTTCGGATGATCTTTATAGTGAATTGGCGGTCTCGCCAATATTCTAATAAAGGGGTGAAACTCCTTTGCAATTAGCATTGATTCACCAGAGATTTATATTTATCCTCGGTTTAGATGCTAGTATCTTTGGTTATTTTGAACTCTCTCTTCAGATCGAATGTAGATTTACCCCAGAAAATCCACATCGATCTTATTCTTTAAGTCACGGTTGATCCGATTAAGGTTGCCCGCGATTTATATGAACTTATCTGGTTCCTTATTCTGTTTTTTAATCATCGGATCTTCTGATTCCAGCTTATCTTTAAATCAAAATTCTCTTTGATTTGAGTTCTTCAAATTTGAATATCTATACTTGTTTTGGAAAATTTATTCCTATATTTAGGAAAAATCTAATATTATATATATAAGTATAATTTTCAGAATTTAACTAGTTGTTTAGAGATAATAGTGTTTGATTTTATTTATGGTTTTGTAAACCATTGGTTTTGTCTTATATAAATAATTGAACTATAAAACATGGTTATAAATTTATTTGGAAATAGGAAGGAATTTAAAACAAGAATTTAAGAATTTAATTTCTGATAGTTTCAAACCATGTGTTTAAAGTCTTAAAAGGATATATTATAATTTAAATTATTTTCGAATAGAAATTTGTTTCCAAAGTATTTTAAAGTTTTAAAAATTAGTGCTCTTCTCTTTGTCGTTGGAAAATAATTTCGCTGATGACTGCAGCATCATCGACATTCATTTTCGAGTATCGAAGTGAAGAGACTACGCTGTAGTTTTGCTTCAAAAATTTAATTGATTTGAATTTCTAAAATATGACTTAATCTATAATATATATAGATATATGATTTAAATTTGATTTGACATATGCTATATGTATGTATTTATTTATCTCTAAAGTGTTTGAAGTTAATTGGAAATTTAATTCATAAATTTATGTTAAAAGGTGATTCTAATGATAAAATAAAGTCAAATTTTGAATGAATATTTAAACTTGAATAATAGAATTGGAAAAAAAATTTACTTGTATAATATTAAATTGCATGCCAATATAACTTACCTAAATCATTCAGAAATCAACTATGTAATTGGATAATGTACAATATAAAAGGATTTTATAAATAAAATTTGAGTGGTTATAATAAATGTTATACACTTAAACTTTCAGTTACAAAACGGACAAATAGAGGTAAATAGAATAAAAAAAATAATTGAATAATATACAATATCAAATGGTGTTAAAGGAAATTTAGAAATAAATTGGAATAGTTATAATAAATGTAATCTACTTAATATGTACGATAAGATATATTAAGTAGAATATATTTAATAATAATCTGGAATAAAGAAGAATTAAATTTGTTGAATAAAAGATGATTATTATAAATGACTATACAAATTTATGATTTTAGAAATTGTTAATTTCAAAATAATTGGATAATAAGATAATTAATTTGGAAGTGGTTAAGATTGATTTAACTTCAGTAAAAATCAAATGAATTAAATCAATTATTGAATATTAATTAATTTAAATTGAATTTATATGGTTTAAATCAATGATTCCATTTTGAATTTCAATTTAGTTTTCTTTCAGGGTGTTTCTATTCTCCTACCTCCGTCCTTTTCGGGGACGAAAAGTTTTGAGTGGGGGAGAGTGTAACAACCCATAATTTTGTAAATATTTTAATTAAGTATTACTTGAAAACGTTGTTTTTTTTAAGTAGAATTTTCAATAATTAAAATTTTAAGTTAATAAGTTTTGTTAAAAAAAAGAGGGAAAAAAACTTATTGTAATTTAAATGTAAGCCTTAATTAATGTAATATTTCTGTTATTGATTCAAATAGAAAATATATGTAGTTTATTAATGTTTGCGTGTGTTCATTATTTAAATCCAATCTTTTGGTTTTTGCATACTTTTGTTTAAAGTTAAAAAAATAGGGGGCTTCTTTATAAAAATAACTTGAATTTATTACAAAATATCACGATTCCTTTTATTTCCTTTTAAATTAATGTTAGACCTTAATTTATTGCTTAATATTAAAAAATTTACTAAGTTATAAATTTTAACATAAAGATGTTGAATTAAGTTTAAGAGATTATTTATAATGATTTGTATATACATATGTGTGTGCGTTAATTTGACCTAAGATTTATAAGATGGACTTATATGCAAAGTCATAACTTTTTTAATCTTAAACCCTTTTAATCTGGAGATTAGGTTCAAAATTGTTGTCTTTAATTTTATGCTCATAAAATAGTGAAACTTAATTTTAACACATTTATATGTATAAGTCTATCATATATATATATATATATATATATATATATATATATATATATATATATATATATATATATATATATAGACACACACACACATATATACGTATACGTTTAATAATACTATGACCAATAAAGATATATATGAAGGAAACATCATCTTTGTACACAATCTAATAGTGCACTTACATAATTTACTATAGAATGCATTTGGATATAATTACATTCCATGCCATGAATAAATAGCTTGTTAATGACATTTAATTAATCAATCAATTTGATTAGAGAAAGAATGAAAGGTTTCTCTCTCCATATACATAATTAAGCTCTAGATTAATTACTTGTTCTTAGGAAAAGAAACGAAAGGTTGCCTTAATTCTTGCCTTTTTGTTTTCCTAACATTTGCTCCTTTCTTGCCATTCATTCCTTTAGTTTAGCCGTATATTTTGCCTTGAAATTCACGTACAAGTTTCTCTTTTTCTCATCTTCTTTATTTTCTCATTTCCTAAGAGAGAGAAAAATATTACAAGCACCTTATTCTTTTATTTATAAAACCTTGAAATTTATTTTAATATAAATTTTAATTTGACTAAATCATTTCCCAAAAATTCTAAGTATAAAATGAAAGTTTCTGAATTTTTAACTTTGTTTAAAGGATAACTCTAATTGAAATTTTAATAAAAAATTGGATTATCTACTTCCTTTAAAAATTTGTAATATTTTGGCCATTTGAATAAATCACTTTGTAAATGGTAATAGGAATCAGAGAAGGATGTAACCGAAATCTTATCTTTATTTGAGTAATAAATGTTAAAATTTATAGCGTATTAAAACTGTTAGATTACGCAGTTAAAGGGTTACGTTATTTGGAGGAATAAATAACGTATAAATAGGAAAAGTATTAATTTTAAAAAGCGTAACTTTTGTATTAATTTGGGTGTATATTTTGCATCGGTTCTGAGCATTTAAAAAAAATTCATATCGCAAATATATATGAATAAATAAGTCAGTTAAAAATTTACTATAGCCAAGCGTTACACTTTCTATAACATTCATTTGTTTTAATTTGGTATACAACTTTGAATAAAATAACGTATATAACATGAAAATGTATTAAAAAAAAAATCAACGCATTCAATTTGTTTTAAATTTGGTATAAATCTTTACCAAATAAAACTTTGCCATTTCTTTATAAATCAACGGCAATTAATTTATTTGCTTATTCTTGGGCCTAAATTTTAGCAAGATTCTTTTTGTTAAAAAGAAGAAAAATATACACATAAAGCACGTGTGAAGTAATGCAGTGGAAAAACATTTATTCCTTAATGTGTGCTTGACCGTTTCTCCACCTAAAATTTCGCATATAATTCACGAACAAAATCAAATAGGATCTCATGCCAAATTTACACATTCACCTTTAATCTCGCTCGTCCTTCCTTTATAATAACACAAAATTTCAAATTATTACTTGCCGTTTCATTCTTAATTAGTAAATAAATTAAATATAGCCGTAAAATTTTAGTACCCTGAATTCCACGAATTAGCTTTACTTTTTCCCATAACATTCATTTGTTTTAAAGGTTGGTAAAAATCTTTACTTCGGAACAATTCCAAAATTTTTGCTAATTTAAATTTTTGATGTTTCGTTTCAAATGTAATCACTCGACCTATTTAATTTATTTTTACACGCAACCTTTGATATGCAATGAAACATTTATATCCGTTAACATTTAAATTCAGTCGTCATTCTTTCTACGCAATCAAGTGGAAATTTTGCCGTTCCTGAAGAAATTTGATCTCTTGCCTCTTTTCTTTCCTTTAATCAAGCGCTTAAAAATAGGCACGTTCGTTTTCTCTTTCTTCCTTACCATTTTTTTTGGCTCTTCAATCAAAGCAAACAATTTATTTTCTTACCATACTCCCTCCCGCAATCAACTCTTATACCTGAAAAATTTTCAATGTTCCTTCCACTTCAATTTCAAAGAAAAGTGTAAATTGCTTGCCTTCTTAATTTCAATCAAAGAAATTAAATGCTTGCCTGCATATTTTGGTTACCTAAATTTTCGCAAGCCTCATCTTCAAATAACTGGAAACGTTCCTTCCTTTTGTTTATTTATGTATTTTCTTTCTTCTTCTTTCTCTCTTTCTCTTTATTCTTTTCAAATTCACTCGGCTACTTCCCCCATCATGCAAAGCTCCACTCCTTACCGTGCCGTATGAAAAAAGAAGAAGTATATTTGAATAAAAGGTTTGAACCACAAAAAAATTATGCAGCTCTAGGCCTTGAAAGCACTGACGTGCATATACCTTACCCTGTGCATGCATGCATTCTAGCATAAATGGGAAGGGACGTGTCAATGAAAAAAAGAAGAAGAGAGATTTGTTTACCTTGCGTGCGTGAGAACTAGGTAGCCGTGACTATAGGGGAGTGAAGTGCTTGCAATGTTGAATATGGAGATACTGTGATGCGTTCATACTGTTGAATTTTTGTAGTAAGGTGGGGTGGAAACAGTAGTTAGGAAAAAAAAAGAAAATAAGCAAATAAAAGTGGGATTGATATATAATAGAGAAGAGAAAAAAAAGAAAAAAAAAGGAAGAAGGGTGGACTCAGCCTTATATTTAAATCCCACTGCATGAACATTCCGAGTGCGTACTTTCAGTTGAAGTTTAGTCCTAGGAGTGAGTATGGTGGGAGTGCGTTTAGTTAATTTAAAATAATTGAATGAATATGAATTCAAAGGTTGAGAATGGGCAGGCCGAATTGTTCGTCGAGTCGGGTTGGGTGGGGAGCAGTCGAGCAAAGTTTGATCCAATTATCTTTTATATAATCTCGTCCCAATTTCATTTTATTTAAATTTTGCTTTGACTGTAAATTAAAGTCGCGTATTTGGTTTTATTTGGATCTTGTTCTAGATTTGAATCAAGACGTTGCATATACGGAAATCTGATCGTGCTATTTGTACGTTTTTTTATCAAGTGATACAATCGTTTGAATCTAAATTTTCTGCAGCTTTAAGGTGAGTATTTCTCACCAGACAACATACCTATATATCTGTAAATTTATCACAAGTGTAATTGTAATTTTTTTTTTAAATTTTATCTGCATATGATATAAACGTATGATGTTAAAGCCCATTATTAATAGACACATCATCAGTTGTTTTATTTATTGCAGTTATACCATTTAATGCTTATATACTGTAAATCACACTGCTTGTTCCCTGTAAATTAGAGATCGTTACAGGCTAAAATGATAGGCCTGAACGATAAATTATTTATCCATTTATTTATGTAATTTTTTTTATTTAACTTGGGATTGCGGGTTTGAAATGATAGAACCCAGGTTTTCTTTGTAAATTGCGGACTGAAATGACATATATATATCCGTATCACTTGACCTAGGCTAGAAAACTATATACAGACCCGTGGTTTATATAATATTTTTTTGAAATGTTTTAAAAATATTTTAAATGGAAAATTTATAATATTCTGGGTTAAAATGTATTTAAAGTATTTTTATAAAATTTATAATGATTTTTGAATGAGTCAAAATGTTAAATAAATGAATGTTTAAGTAAAATTTTGGATTATAACTTATTTTGGAAATCCTGAATTTTGTTAGAAGTGATGGTTTTAATAAAATTTTGATGGAAATAACCTTTGGAAAAAGGACTTAAATTCTGGAATTTGTATATAATTTATAAAAATAAGGAATTGACTTTAAATGGTTTTAAATGGAAGAATATAACTTTTAAATGTGAGTCGAAAGGCAATTAATTCCTAAATAAATTGAATAGATTTAAATGGTATTTTATATTAAATAAAATGACTGATGTTTAAGTAAAGGATGTTTGAAATGATATTATAATATTGAAATGTATTTGAAATTTATTTTGATTTTTAAGTAAAATACCATTTTCAAAAGTTTAAACCACGGGTTATAATAATGTTGGTTGTTAAAGAGACCGGGATCGGATATCTGGCTTACTCTCTGTCGATACTGAAAACCACTTTAACAACCGTGTACGCGGTGGATATTCCAGAATGAAGTAAGATGGTGGTGATGTTTTCTATGAGGTAAATACGTGGACCCGACTCCCGTGAGTTGGCATAAGGTGGCTAAAACAGGAGCGATTGACGGATTAATGAGGTAGCACCTCTGATCGGACGCACTTCTTCGTATGCCATTTTATTACTTTTGTGATTGTTTTGGTGCGCACCTTTGAATTGGGAGTGTTGTTCGAGGTGGGCACTAGCTGCGCGCTACGTGTTTCCACCGGTCCGGAAGCGTAATAGGTATATCTACCCTGCCATTGCCTAGTTGTGTCGTGTCACCTACCATAGCGAGCCTTGTACGAGTTTGTTTTTCTCCCGTAGCCCATGTGGCATCCTCTGGTGGCTTCCCGATCAGGAGGTACTATGATATTGGATGGACTACTGGGACTATTACGTGTTAAGGTGGAAAATGTAAAGCCTTAACGCTATTTAAAAGTAAGTTTATTTTAATATAGACATTATTATAATAACGTATATTACTACATAGTAAATAGTTTAACGGATACTTAGAGGATGAGCGGTCCCAAGCATCCTTTAAGTTACTTGTACTTTAATACAGTTCACTTGAATTAACTTACACTATATAAGTATGTATGTCCTGAATCGAGTGTTATGTTTTATTTTACGCTCGGGTCAGCCTGAGTTGCAGTTCAGTTTCATCTCGGAGCTAGGATTTATGTAGATCACTTTCAAGCTGCTGGCAAACTTCCTTTCCAGTTCTTTATCTAAATTTTTGAAATCAATACTAGTGGACATTTGGATTGTTCTACTGATGATTTAAAACTATATTTGGATTAAAGACTATGTAATTTTTATATGATTGAGACTATTTATAGTGGCTTCATGAACCACTAAGTATTTTTAAATTCCGCAGCGAGTTTTCTGATATCTGTGTCTGTGATCCTGTGATTATTTATTTACTGTATATTTTGAGATTTGCCAAATTTTATTCACAACGCGGTATTTTGAACAATTCAAGTCCGACATGTGCGGATGCGAATGGTTGAAAATATCGGGTCGTTACATTTGGTTGCAAGTGATTATTGTTATGTTATATTGATTTGTTTTGTTATTAATTGAGACAACTTAAATATTTCACTTTTATATAATTATTAACCTCTTTGGATTATATAAGTGAAATACAGGTTTATGGAAGCAATAGCTACTTTTTTTGATTTCATAAAATAAACGTTATTTGTCCGACAAATATATACGTTCTCGGATTACGGTTTTCTAGCGATATTATATTGTTTTCCCATGGTTTGGGATATAGTATTTTGAAAATATGCTATATATTGTCATTATTGATATTATTATTTCTTCTAGATCTCTCCGTATAAAGGAGACTCTGTCGAAATTTTTTGTCAATTTCAAACTTAGAAAAATTTTGTGAAAATAGAAAAAAAATTCAACTTTTGTTGAACTTGAATGTAAAAGGATTTAATTGTTTATAAATTGGTATATTTTATTTAAATTATTTAATTATATAAATTAATTGTTTATAAATTTAATATTTTGAATAAGATATATTGATTACTTAATTCCTCATTTTCATTCTTTTCCTTTTCGAGGACGAAAAGTTAGTGGAGGAGAGTGCAAACGACTCGCATTTTTCCGATAAATAAATTTTTTGAATTAAATAAGATTTTTGTAATTTAATATTGGAATAAATTAAAATTTATGATTTATTAATAAGAAATGACTAGAATGTAATGTTAAAAATATTAATTCAAGACAATTTATAACGACTTTAATATATGTCCAATTAATTGAAATGATTGTAAAATTAAAATTGGTTATAGGTTGTAAATAAAGAAATTGCGTTTAATAATGTAAATGTAACAACCCAAAATTTAACAAATATTTCATTCTTTTAATTATAAAACTTTGGGGTTTATTATATAAAAATATAAATTTTTAAAATTGATTAAAACATTTCCTAAATTTTTAATTAAAGGATAAGATTTCTGAAACTTTGACTTTGGTTAAAGATTAACTCTAATTGGAATTTTTAAAATTCCAAATTTTATCTTTCAAACTCTAATTTCAAATTCTTTTAATTCAACTAAATTATTGTAACAACATTTATACTTTGCTTTTGTTTTTTTTTTAAAATGGATTTTATAAAATTAGTAATATTTTGTTTTACTTATTTACATCCATTTGAATAATAAATTTCCTTGTAAATGGTAATATGAATCAGAAGAACGTAAAAAAAATTATTTTTTTAGTTAAGTAATAAATTTCAAAATTTACAGTGTATTAATAAACTGTTTAATTACGCGTTTAAAAGGCACATTATTTGATGGAATGAATAACGTATAACCGTTACTTTTGTACAAATTTGGGTGTATATTATTGCGGTTGCAGTACGCATTATTAAAAATTCGTACCGCAGATATAAACAATTAATTAATTTATAGATGTGCAATTCTAAGTGGTAAATGAATAAATTTCCTAGCCTATTAATTTCGTTTAAAAGTTGCCTAAATTCGCATGTAAACGTTACATTTTCCTTTATTTTCAATCGTTCTAAAATTGGTACGAAATCTTTGATTTCCCCTACTATTTAAATTTTATTTACTTACCGTTTCCTTCTTCCATTAAATCAACGCAAATTACTCCCTTTGAGTGTAAAACGTGCATCACCATTTAACGCAATCACTTTGGTGTAAAATTTAAACCATTCCTCCTCTATTGAATAATAAGTCACGATCAATAAGATTTATAACCTGCTAAATTTACGTGCCATTCAAAAACAAATTTTATTAATTCTTGCGTTTTAACCTATGCAGTTCGCATCTTTTAATCGAACATGTTCAAAAAAATTATTTCTTGCCTTTGCCATCTCTCACATAAATCTATGCAGTTATTTCTCTTGCCATTCTAACAAATATTGCTTATAATTTTCGCATGCCTTGAATTGGCGTTTCTCATTTTATCATTTTACTTGCGTTTTTAAATTAATAGATCAACAAAATTTACCTCTTCATAAAGTAAATATCACGCAGAATAATCTCCTGACCATTTAAAAATGATTTCTTGCCATATTTTTTCCTTTACGTGAATTGCGCAACTTCTCTTATATAAATGAAAACCCATGATCACAAATTTCATAACCGTTCACATTTTTTAATTCTTACCATAGTTCCCAAAAATCAACGCAATCAATTAATTGCTTGCCTATTTCTTTCACCCCAAAATCATCGCCTGTTTACATCTTTTAAATAATCACGTTCTTTTTTTTTCTTTCCATTTACCGTTCCTAAATCAATTTATTTCTTGCATTTTTAACAAACGCAATTATCTCCATCATGCGCCTTCTTTAAATTATTATCTTAGCTAAATAAAGAATATAATCCGTAGAGGTTCCATTTTTCTTGTCGTTTCTTTTGTAAATCAACGAAATAAATTAATCGTTGCCTATTTTCACCTTAAATCAGTGCAAGATTTTATTTATTAGAGTACGTTCAAAAGTTCATTTATCTCTTGCAGTTTCTCCCTCTAAAATCATGCAACATACCCTATGTACATATTCCAATCACGGGTATAATTGTTTTAAATCAATTCTTGCGTTACTTTGCTAAAATCACTCAACCAGTTTAATTATAAAACACAACCTTTAATAATACAGTGAAATCATTCGGTTCTTTTAGCATTCTAAAATTTGAATTCACTTGCCATTTTTTTCCTGCATTGATTTTTCGTATGCCCAAAAACACGCAACCCGCTATATAAATTCATAACCCCTCATTTACATTTCCATTACCGCAAGTTCATCTTTAAATACGTAGCATATTTGCAACAATTTCATTCATTTTCTTCCCTGTCGTGCCAAAGCTTCAGGTAGCATCAGGTATATAGCTGCATCCCTTCTTCCTTCTTATTTTCCTCTTACTTTTTTTTTATTTTTTCTCTATTTCCTATTGTTTGTTCCACCATGCTCGGCTACTCCGCCACCACCCTTCGCTCCTTGTTCTTTCACCGACCTTACACCATGAACCATCCCGTGACTTTGTGCTGGCCAAACGTTCAAAAAAAAGGGAAAACAATGCATGCGCCACCTTTCGACATCAGTTTATAGGACTAAATCTCGAGTGCATGCACGTATATAGGCTTGAGCCACCTGAGTTTAACTTGCCTTAATCTGTTTCAAATGTTTGTGTTTCAGGCTTTGAAAAAAATATAATAGGGAAGAGAGCCGCATCATTTTGTATTTTGGTCCTGTATGATTGGGTCGTTAGCCACTGACTTGGCATGCTACAGTATGCGTTCAGTTTAAATAAAAAATAATAATAAATAAATAAATAAAGGGAGACGTAAATTGTGCGAACATGTCAGAAATGAATATATGGGCAAGCATAGTGTTGTGTTGTCCAATTAGAGACTAGGTTGAAATTACCCTTTTGCATTTCTGAAGTAGAAAATGTGCGCCACCTGTAGCTTGTGTAACCAGTCCTCTATGCCATGACGTGAAGTCTCAGGAGTGCATGCATTCGAGTTTTGAAATTTGGCAAAGGCCGTGCCTTTTTATATAAAAAGAAAAAAAAATTATAATAAGAGGGTGAATAGAATAGTAGGGAGCCACATGTGCATGTGAGTAGAACATCCTGAGCATTAGCGTGTTAGGATATATAATGAATATAGGTAGGTAGATACATACATGAATAACAGTCTTTATGCACTATGAACATATCCATATGAAGTATTGTATACTAAGAATAATTATGAAGTATTAATACGTAAACCTCATATTGCACTTAGTAAAAAAAAGGAATGAATGAACAAGCCGAGCCTTTGATATGTGGGTCAAGTCGTGTGGTGAGTGGTCGAGCCGTTGTGTCAACTTCCTTTAATTCAGTCTTGTTTCAAATTTGCTGTGTTCGTGGTAAGATTCGAATACTTCGTTTTATTTAATTACTTTGTTCAAGATTTGAATCAAGTCGTTGCATCCACTGAAAATTGATCATGCCTTCTGTACTCTTCTTTCGGGATAGATATCGTTGTTTGAATAAATTCTGCAGCTTCGAGAAGACGAGTATTCTCACCTGAGAAACGTACTTATATATCTGTGAATTAATAACAAGTGTAATTGTAGAATAAAATGTTATTTCATTTTATTTGACTGTTATATAAATTGATGATGTTAAAAATCCCGTTATTAAACCTACACATCATCAGTTATATTAGATACTGTTTTATTTATGCTGTTATACTATTTATTAATTTACTGCTTAATCCCACTGCTAGTTCCCTGTAGAATAGAAATCGTTACAGGATGAAATGATAGGCCTGAACGATATATATTTTTTTCATTTATTTATTTAGTTATTTATTTAACTTGGGATTGCGGGTTTGAAATGATAAAACCCCGATTTTCTTTATAAATTACGGATTGAAATATTATATTATCCGTAGCACTTGACCTAGGTTAGAAAATATTATACAGACCCGTGGTTATATATGTGTGTGTGTGTGTGTGTAAATATTCTGGAGTTATTAAATATTTGAAAATTAGAATGTGTAATATTTTGTTTAAAATTTGATTTAAAATGATTCTTAAGCATAGTTATATTTTACAAGTTAAAGATGTAAATAAATAAAAGTTAAAAATTTAAAGTATAAATTTCTCTTGTAAATTTGGATTTGTAAAATAAATGGAATTTTAGCTAAGAAATAAAATATGAAATTTGTTATAACTTGAATATAAAGCGAGGATAAGTTTTCTATGAATTAAATAGTTAAATTAGTGGAATATGGAAGTTGAAATATAACTTGATTTAGAAATGGGAGGCTGGTTTTGAAATAAAGGTAAGATAAGAAATTAATTGGAAATTTAGTTATTTTGAAAATGGTAATTAACTTAATTATTAAGTAAAATTCATAGTAAATGTGTACTTGATTTTATAGTACAAAAGTTAGATATATATTTGAAGAATTTACTTTATAAAAATCATAAATTATTGAGAACTTTAAATGACTATTTAAAAGTGGAAAATTTGATTTCTTTAAATAATAGGTTTAATTTTGCTGAAATTATATTGAAATGTAAATTTTAATTTACTCAAATTTATTATAAAGGATATTATCGCACTTTGCAAGTGCTGTAGTTGATACAATTGGACTAAGGCTAAACTTTGGGATTTTATATTTTATTTTGTAAGAAAAATAACTTCACTTTTAAATAGTTTCAAAAGTAGCATTTTGATTGAAATATAAACTATTTTAGATTCTTTATAACCACGGGTAATAATAACGTTGGTTGTTAAAGAGACCGGGATCAGATATGGGCATACTCTCTGTCGATACCGAAAACCACTTTGACAACCATGTACGCGGTGGAGATTCCAGAATGAAGTAGGATGGTGGTGACGTTTCCTTTGAGGTAAATACGTGGGCCCGACTCCCGTGAGTTGGCATAAGGTGGCTAAAACAGGAGCGATTGACGGACTAATGAGGTAGCACCTTTGGTCGGAAGCCTTTCTTTGTATGTCATTCTATTACTTTGTCATTGTTTGGTGCGCACCTTTGATTTGGGAGTGTTGTTCGAGGTGGGCGGTAGTAGTAGCTACGCGTTACCACCGGTCCGGATGCGTAATTGGTATATCTACCCTGGCATTGCCTAGTTGTGCCGTGTCATCTACCATAGCGAGCCTTGTACGAGTTTGGTTTTCTCCCGTAGCCCGTGTGGTATCCTCTGGTGGCTTCCCGATCAGGAGGGACTATGATATTGGATGGACTACTGGGACTATTACGTGTTTAGGGGAATATTGGGTCACTCCTTAACGCTATTTAAAAGTAAGTTTATTTTACTAATAGACACTATTATAATAGCGAAGTATTACTATATAGTAAATAGTTTAACGGATCCTTAGAGGATGGGCGGTCCCAAGCATCCTTTAAGTTACTTGTATTTTATTACAGTTCACTTGAATTAGCTTACACCGTATTAGTATGTATGTCCTGACTCGAGTGTTTATATTTTAATTTACGCTCGGGTCAACCTGAGTTTCAGTTCAGACTTCACTTCGGAGCTTGGACTTCTGCTGATCATCTCTTTTCAAGCTGCCGTCAAGTTTCTGTTCAGTTCTTATTAGGCTTTGTAATCAAGAAAATCTAATATTGAGAATTTTTGTGGAGATTTTAAACTGTATTTGGTTTAAGACTATGTGCTTTATACTTATTTTGAGACTATTGATAGTGGCTTCATGAACCACTAAGTTATTTTTATATTCCGCTGCGAGTATTCTGATTCTGTGTCTCTGATTCTGTGATTATTTATTTATTGTATATTTTGAGATTTGCCAAATTTCATTTACAACGCGGTATTTTGAACAATTCAAGTCCGACATGTGCGGATGCGAATGGTTGGAAATATCGGGTCGTTACAGTAAATTTAATATAATAAATGACTAATTGAATGAAATCTCAAATAATTGTAATAAATTGTAAAGTTACATTGATTAGAAATGTAAATAAGAAGATAAAATCAATGTGAAGTTATTTGTTTTGTTAGTTAACAATAAACTTGGAAAATGCGTTTGAATTGGCAAATTGTAAAATTGGTTAATTAATCAATTGAAATTTAATTAGTTATAAATGGTAAATAAGGGAATAAATTAAATGTTTTAATTAATTGGTGAAATAATATGTAATTCATTGTAATTAGAAAAAATCAGGGTGGTGTAAGTAGTTATAACATTTATTTGAAGACAATAAACTTATAAGCGTGATTAAAGTAGGAAAGGTGACAATTGTTATATGTTACCTATTTAATCAATATGTTGAATTTAATTTGGAATAAATTGCAACTAAATGTAATTAAATATTACGTTAATATTAATTAAGATGAAATTGGAGAATATTAATATAATAAGATATAAACCAATGTTAACTATGCCAATAGGGTAACGATTGAATGTAAGAATAGATGTTAATATAAGAATGAGATAGTTTAATAAATGAATGTTGGAATATGAAATGAACAGTAAATAGTTGTGCTATAATGAGAATTCGTTTGAAATCTAATATTGAATATAAACTGCGATAACAGTTGTTGGAATCCTTTAATTGAACAGAAAAGACAAGTGCGTTGTAATTAATAAGTTCAACATAAGAACTTACATTTCAAAATTAAATTAAGATAAAGATTTTAATGAAATTTTTAAGTTTTGACTTGAAAATAATAAATTGTATATTTTTTTCTAACCGGAATAACAAATGTTCAATTTGAATAAAGGATGGAGTGAAAGTTTTAATCAAGAATAACATAATTTGTTATTTGAAATGCATCTTCGAGAAGATGATTTTCAATAAGATAAACACATTTACTTTGTAAATAGTGTATAAATTTTGTCGTATATGAAATTTTATAAAACATGTTCCAATTTGTATAAATGAAAAGAAAATAGTGTTTATAATTAGAATTTGTTGAAAGTAATAATGAAATGAATTTGAATTAGATTAATTGAAATATTCCAATTAAAAGGAAACATAAATGAAATTGTAATGAATGAGTTAATATAGAAAATTGCATTTTGTATCAATATGGAATGAACATTTTAATTAACATAATTGCATGTTTTGAGATGTGTAAAAACAAAACTTTCATTTTGAATAAGTATGATTTTGGAAAAAAAAATGAATTTTAGGATAATATATACACACATTAATATCCAAATTTCTAAATATATCAAATGGTTCATGGTTGTGTAAATGTTGTGGAATAAATTGGACTTACCTTTAATTAACAATTGTACATGAACACATGTTCATGTATATTTATTTTTTCCATTTCATATATGGTTAAAACTTGTGAATTTGTTACATTAATGTGACTGTTACAGTAAATAAAAAAGGGGTAATGTAAATCATTTTGTAATGCATAGATGGATATATATTCATAATTAATAAAATTGGTTGGTTTGATTAACATAAATAAATGAATAGATTAATTGATTTTCTGATTGTTAATTGATTGATTGCGCTAATGGAGTGTGCACATATATTAACGTAAAACGAATGTTTTGATAAAGAAATAAATGATAAATATGTGTATATTTGGGTTTGTTGAAGTGAATTAATAGGAGTAAGTTTTGAAATTTGAATCTCAAATGTTTGTTTATAGTATATAAGTGGTCCCTTCATTTACTGTGCATTTATTATCACGTCCACATTCTCTTTCTTTTTATTTTCAATTTCTCTATGTAGGTTTCATTTGAGCATCCATTCAATTATTAGACTACTCATTCATTTCTTATTAATAAATATTTACCTCATTCTTTTCATTTGTTTCTCATTTGTTCGTTTGCTCCTTTCAAGTGCTTTATCTAAAGTTTTTTCCTTTTTCCATTATTATTGTGAATATCCAAATTAATTTTCATGCTATCTAATTAGCATTTACTATTCTCCGTTTCTGAAGTTTATTTCGTTCATGTGTTATTAGTTCTTGTAGTTTCCTTTCATTAGCGACTCTTTCTTCTAAACCTTCATATTAAAGAACGGAAGATTTATTTTTATCTTTATTCACATATTTATTCCTTTACTTTACCTCTTTCAATACCATCATTTTTAAGGCTGTTCATATTCTTACTTTATTTGAATTGATAGTTTGTTTACATATATTTTATTAGCTTTTTATTAGTTTCCATCTTCATCCCTTTATACAACTATCAAACAACAACAAATGGGGGAAAAGAAATACTATATACTAGTAATACGCCATGCCATCCAGCTTGCCTCCAGCAACTCCTGAATTCCAGAATATCCTGATAAACCTTAACCCTTGACTGCCCGTGTGGAAATTGGTGGGCACCCAGAGTTTAGGAAGGAAAACAATAAACTCCGAGTCAGTCATGTGACTGGTGAGAGAACTCAAAACAGTTTATCTTTAAAACAAAGTACAGGATAATTTTAAAATAGATTCGCAATGCTTTTAAAATTGAAACTACCATAAGGCCTTCCGGCACACACACAATGCAAACGCAGACATGGGGGAGATTTCTCCTTATGATAGTCAAAGATGCTTACTACGCAAAATCAAATCTTTTTTTTTTATATTTGTAACGACCCGCCTTTTTGGACAGTTTAAACCGACGATCAAATACACATGCCGGTTCCAAACCATTAAAAAAAGGCAGATGATTATTGGGGTAATTAAGAAAAGAAAAGAAATAAAAGAAATGAAACAACACAGAATCTCGCAGCGGAACGATAAAATATAATAGTCAAATAAATAATTCATGAAGCTGTTTACTATACTTAGACAATTATTTATACAACATTTATCAGAGTTATACATATACAACAGAACAAATAAATAATGCAGCAGACAACATGATGCACAGATAATAATAGTAATAGTATACCAAATCTTCGTCTTCGTCCTCCAGAATAGATCTTCAAAAATCTGGAAACTCAGGACTGACCCGAGCGTAATGAAAAGACAAAACACTCGAGTCAGGACTAAAATATCCATATGAAAGTTAAATCAATCGTAAATAAATATGAGTGTGACGGCGTCAGAGATGTTTACGGGGTTTGACATCTCATATCCAGTGTCAACGTGCGTGCAATAACTTAAGAGATGTTACGGGATTTTCCACCTTTCAAGGATCCGTTAAACTATCTACTAGGTAGTAATGTACGCTAAGTAGATAATGTCTATCAGTAATATAAAGTATCAAAATAGCGTTAAGGCGTTACCATAATCCCCCTTAACACATTTTATATTCCCAAAAGCATATACAAGACCGTAGTTTCCCCAAAACTGGAAGTCACCAGAGGGCAATCCATATACTCAAGGTACAAACCAAAACGTAGTGGTCGCGAATAGGATAATCAGTATGACAAGGTACATGAGGCGATACCAACTAGGATACTAGTAGTTGCGTGATCCGGACTGATGTTGAGCATAGCAGCTACTACCTCAACACCGCGAAACAACACTCCCAAATCAAGGGGTGCACCCAAATCAAATCACAAATGTAATAGATATGGTATCGAAGAAGTGTGTCCGCTAGAGGTGGCGAACCTCAATGGCCCGGCGCGGCTCCTGTTTTAGTCATGTCAGTAGTCATCCAATATCGTTCTCTTTCTTCAGTCAATGCGTTCACCAAACCATCCACTTCATTGTGGATCAACACTCCGCGTATAATAGTTATTAAAGTGGTTTTCGGTATCGACAGAGAGTATGTCCATATCCGATCCCGGTCTCTTTAATAACTACGTATTACTACACTGATGGCTCTTTTATATTTCAAATTGATTCATGGTTGATAACAAAATATCATATTCGCTTTAAAATCAAATCCATTTCAAAATCATCATATATTCAAAATTATCAATTTTGTCCGATAAATCAATTTCACTTCAAAATTTGATTCGAATTCAATTTAGGTTATAATCTCTACTTTAACCTAGTTCGTATTTAAACCAAAGGTTTAAATATAAACATTTCCGTCTCTTTAACCAGTTTGAATTTAGGAAAATAGTTTAAATAGTTTAAAATAGTTAAATAATTCAAAATAGTTTAATAGAAAATATTTAAATAGTTTAATCGAAAATAATTTGAATATAAATGGTTTATATATAAAATAGTTTGGAAAAAAACAAAAATTATTTGATAAATAATTCCAAAGTCAAACCGGTCAACTTCCCAAATTTCCTATCCAAATCAAATCCAAATTCCATTTCGATTTAATCGATTTATTCCAATTTCAACTTGAATAAATTTCTATTCCACGTAAATTTCGATTTCAATTCACAAATTTCTTTAAATTTCAATTCAATTCCAAATTAATTTAAATCTAAATTTCAAATAAATTTTCAATTCCAAACTCAAACTTGAAATATCATTTCATATCAATTTTCTTAGAAATATTCATAGTTCGATTAAAAGTCCAATCTTTTAAAACAAATCAACTTTCAAAAATTTACACCGTATTTCAATTTTCAATTTAAATCTAAACTTCGATTTTATTTAATAATTTCGTTTACCAAGTTTAAATTCTAACATTTCGAGCTCCAATTCAAAATAATTCAATTTCCATAAATTGGATTTTATTCTTAAAATCAATTCATTTAAATAATTTCAAAACAACTTTTAAAATCCTTTAATTTATCCAACTCGGTGTCCGTATATAATTTTCTAACCTATGGCCAAGTGATTAGTTATTACAATTAAATGTCAGGGATGAATATATCATTTAAATCAATCACAGTGTCATATGTATGCATAGCAGGATATATATAAACAAATAAACATCCAAACATTTAAATATCAACCAATAACATCCATCGAAATACATCATCCAATAGGCAATACAATTCACGGCAATTTCATATTTATCAATGTCAGGTAATTTAATCGCAATTCAATTTTAATTTAAATTTAACTGTCAATTTAATTTTTTTAACGGTGAATTCAAATGACAATCAATATGATAATTAAATTTTATCAAACAACAACAAATAAAAATCATAACTATGCATAATGTCAAATTTAACTAGCATAAAGATATTCAGTACGTTGTGAGCGTTATAAAACACTCACCTTGATTTTACGATTTTAAATCAAATCGAACGACGTTCGATTTAACATAAAATTTTAATGAGCTCCAAACACTTTTGGATCTGCACTGCAGCGCATCTCTCATCTCAGCAATTCCGGCGCTTCTTCCCCAACGTGAAATTCATGTATGCAAACCCATTAGCCGCCGATCTTCAAGCAATTTTCACGACCACCTCGTCGACTTCCAGAACGATCAGCTAGCGCCACCACGAAGCCCTTCACCAGAGCCACCTACGCGCCAAGTTTCATCCCGTCATTCGCCGTCGTTTGCACGCAATCCAAGGAAATACGTACACACTTCCAAGTCAGATCTGGACGAATCCATGAAAAATTAGCATACATCAACCATATGGATTTGAAGAGATCGTCGAGATCTACACTTTTGCTTTTGGAATTTTTCGATTTCGTCGAACGGATTGAGAGATATTAAGGAAAGAAGATCGGCAATTTCTGGCCATGGAATAGGTGGCGGCCATGATTTAGAATTAGGGTTTCTGGATTAAAATAATAATAAAACTGTCTCGGTTTGCGTGCGTATTTATATAGGTAGGTCCAAAATCATCCGAACTCCAATCGAGACGTGCCGCCAGGCGTTTATAAGGTTTTACCCCCATTCCGGACGCAATGGAACTAGTTTCAAGGCCTAATTCGATCATATCTGGAAGATAGCTTTTCGAAGTCGATTATTTTAATTAAATTCGAAATTAAATTTCTACGCGTTTCAAGCTTGCACGGCCAAACGACAAGTCCAATTGCTACGAGAATTGAAATCCTACCATAATTTACTATTACGGATCCGATGAAACAAGTTTCGTCGAAATCCGAGACTGTTTGAAAAATGGCTATTTTAACTCGTCAATTAAATATTAAAATATTCAATTTTCACAAATTTACTTTTAATTCGATTTTAAAAGTTCTACAACATCATTCTAACTTTAATATGATAAAATAGAATTTTACAAATCATTTTTAATCATATTAAACCCGTTATCCAATTATTCAAATAATTTCAAATGTTAAATTATTCAACAAATTACATTAATAATCATTTTCCTTCAATAATCACCTTAAATTTTCTAATTAAAATAGCTAAAAATACGGGTCGTTACACTCTCCCCCACTCAAAACTTTTTGTCCCCGAAAAGGAAAAGAAGGGAAAAGGAACTAAGTATAGAATTCAACATTAGATATATTTTATTCAAAGTTACCAACTTATAAAACAATGAAATCCATTTATAAAGTCATAACTACGCTTCCACAATGTTACTCCGAACGGCTTTCTAAATTTAAAAGTTAGTTATCAAAACAAGTTATAAAATTTAAAAACTTGAAAAATTTTCTAACACCCGGATTCACGGAAAATTTCGGCAGGGTCTCCTTTGCGCGGCTCAATCGAAAATTTTTACAATTCAATATATAACACAAATATAACCAATATATATCAAATATACATCTCATCTCAATGATGAGGCATCCCATATCTGGGGAAACAACATATATATATCACCAATACCATATAAAACCATAAGCGTACCTTTTATTTAGCATTTATTAGCAGTTTACTTATATTTTGTATTTAGCACAGAAGCGATCTCTACAACGAAGCGTAACCCCTTTGCTACCTACTAAAATGCTCAATAACTAAGTTAGAACCATGCATATAAAGATAGATCGATATATTTAGCCTACACAACATATATATAACCTATTTAGCTTCAAAACTGAGATTTCAATTTCAGGACAGCAAACAAATCTCAGTTTTAGGTCACATAACTATAAAATTTGGCAACAGAATCTAAACAAAAGTTGTTGTATTCATTTCAAGCTTTCCGGAATGTCCAAATCATCGAATTCGGACCACGTTCAAAAGTTACGGCCGTTTTACTTAGAGGATACGCCTCAGCCTGGGCAATGAATTGCGCAGGTCAGCGACGTTCACCAACGTTTTCGACTTTCTAAACGATATCAAAACACAAAACACTTAAAACAAAAGTTTTATCTTAAGTTATTAACTTTCCAGAAAGTGAAAGATCATCAAAATCCGATAAACCAGTCAAAAGATATGGCGAAAATACTAAGGGTGTATGCTACTGATTTTACTTATTTTTACATAGGACAGCGAGTAACATTCAAGTTTTTAACCAAGCAGACGAAGGAATTTTCTCAAGTTATCTAAACAAAAGTTGTGCTATAGTTTCTAAACTTTCCGAAAAGTCCAAAATCGTCGAATTCCGTTCAGCCATTTAAAAGTTATGGTTGTTTTCGTTTCAGCATATATTGGACAGTGTTGGATTTTTTTTTCCAAAAATTTTCTTTTATTATTTCAAAGTACAAAACATCAAAACGTCAAATTTTCTAAAGACCAATCACAAACACAAAGTCATCTATTTTCTTATTCATCCATGCAATAGGTTAACATTCAATTTGTTTTCGATTTATTCAAGTTTGTTTCATTCACATTTTTAATTCAAGTCAATTTGCTCCCAATTTGAATTTAATTATTTAAAATTTTATTCCGTTTATTCAATTCCATTAACACTAATGAATTCTACTTAATCAATTATCATCCATCTAACAACCAATGCATATCAAACATTAACATCCTTCCAAAATCTACACTAAATCAATTATACATTTCCAAGTCAATTTTAATTTCATACACTTCCAAGTTTATTGACATTTAGTTATATTCAAATTTAATTAGTTTCCATTTACCAATTTTATATTTCATTAAGTTTAAATTTTATTCATTCACTTATACATGTATCATTCATTTTACAGCTTAAATTTCTTTTATATTTACAACTATCAATAGATCTTTACATTTTATTTTTCACTCTCACACTGGTATATTATTTCTCTACTTATCCTTATTAGCATTTTAAACCCTTTAAGTATTTGGTAAGTTATAGTTATGCAAATAGAATGTAGTTAAACAACATACAACTTCTTTTCATTTAAAGTTGAATTTTCAATTTATCAATTCTTAAGTCATTACTTAAATTTCACTATAATTTAATTTCACATTTACATTCACATATAGTATTTTCATTTTATATTAACATAATTGTGAATCACCTTTAAATGTTAATTTAAATTCCAATTATTTACTAACAATTTTATTTATATTTGCAAACCATTAATTAAATGCATATTTCATTATTCAAACCTATACTTGTATATTATCCAATTAACAATTCATATAACATTTTTGAACTTCTTAAGTATTTTGGTAAGTTATATCTAAGCTATAGAATGAAATTTAATACTATGCGAGTTTTACAGTTTCAATTTTATTTTAAGTTCATAATTTCCTAATTCTAAGGATTTCTACTTCAATTGATATTTTCACTTAGCTCTTAGGTTCATTTCTCATTTCACAATTCAGAAGTTCCTTAATGATTCAAGTCTAAATTCATTTCAATCATATAAAAAAATAATTAATTATTAAAGAACTTAAGAATTCCAATCCCGGTTTCATTTCAAATCAAGGTTTGAAATAATATATACTTATATAATTTATATATCAAATCATACTATAGAGAATGCAAAACAAAATAAAATTTGAGTCAAAACAAGGTTTAGACAAGCTATTAAGTGGTCTCCCCCACTCGGACTCTCGAAAATAAACGCCAATGATGCGTGCACACATCATCGAAATCATTTTCTAGCGTCAAGAGAAGGGAATATAACACTTATCATAAAAAATCCTTCGAAAACAATTTCAACTCAATTATACTATCATATAATGCTCATATTATATTTTTCAAATTTTTGTAAGTCAATCTCAAACACCGGAATTTAAATTCCCAAATCCAAGTTAAAATTCATTTATATTCATTATCAATTGTGTTTACAAGATTTCATTTTCCTAAATCCATTGTTATTTAATCAATTGTTGTAAATATTGACTAATCAAACAATAACGATAATAATCTAATATTATCATCTCCTAACAATCAATTCAATCAAAATGAATAAATATTCAAATAATTCTTTATATAAAATATATTCCAAAATGATATTGTGTTGGTTTGTCCTATTCGAGTGTTTAGAAATTCCTATCGACGCCTTGGCGTCCCAAGTATCGACCAGAATTCATAAATACTCAACGGAACAAATTAACACAATATAAAACCATTTTATATCAAATAACAAGTACGCTCTCTCATATACACTCAACTCATTCATATAGTTTACCTCTATTTCAATGAGTTATTCCCCACTAGAGCCAAGGTTTATCGCTAAACCAAAGCTCTGATACCAACTGTAACGACCCGCCTTTTTGGACAGTTTAAACCGACGATCAAATACACATGCCGGTTCCAAACCATTAAAAAAAGGCAGATGGTTATTGGGGTAATTAAGAAAAGAAAAGAAATAAAGGAAATGAAACAACACAGAATCTTGCAGCGGAACGATAAAATATAATAGTCAAATAAACAGTTCATGAAGCTGTTTACTATACTTAGACAATTATTTATACAACATTTATCAGAGTTATACATATACAACAGAACAAATAAATAATGCAGCAGACAACATGATGCACAGATAATAATAGTAATAGTATACCAAATCTTCGTCTTCGTCCTCCAGAATAGATCTTCAAAAATCTGAAAACTCAGGACTGACCCGAGTGTAATGAAAAGACAAAACACTCGAGTCAGGACTAAAATATCCATATGAAAGTTAAATCAATCGTAAATAAATATGAGTGTGACGGCGTCAGAGATGTTTACGGGGTTTGACATCTCATATCCAGTGTCAACGTGCGTGTAATAACTTAAGAGATGTTACGGGATTTTCCACCTTTCAAGGATCCGTTAAACTATCTACTAGGTAGTAATGTACGCTAAGTAGATAATGTCTATCAGTAATATAAAGTATCAAAATAGCGTTAAGGCGTTACCATAATCCCCCTTAACACATTTTATATTCCCAAAAGCATATACAAGACCGTAGTTTCCCCAAAACCGGAAGTCACCAGAGGGCAATCCATATACTCAAGGTACAAACCAAAACGTAGTGGTCGCGAATAGGATAATCAGTATGACAAGGTACATGAGGCGATACCAACTAGGATACTAGTAGTTGCGTGATCCGGACTGATGTTGAGCATAGCAGCTACTACCTCAACACCGCGAAACAACACTCCCAAATCAAGGGGTGCACCCAAATCAAATCACAAATGTAATAGATATGGTATCGAAGAAGTGTGTCCGCTAGAGGTGGCGAACCTCAATGGCCCGGCGCGGCTCCTGTTTTAGTCATGTCAGGGGTCATCCAATATCGTTCTCTTTCTTCAGTCAACGCGTTCACCAAACCATCCACTTCATTCTGGATCAACACTCCATGTATAATAGTTATTAAAGTAGTTTTCGGTATCGACAGAGAGTATGTCCATATCCGATCCCGGTCTCTTTAATAACTACGTATTATTACACTGATGACTATTTTATATTTCAAATTGATTCATGGTTGATAACAAAATATCATATTCGCTTTAAAATCAAATCCATTTCAAAATCATCATATATTCAAAATTATCAATTTTGTCCGATTAATCTATTTCACTTCAAAATTTGATTCGAATTCAATTTAGGTTATAATCTCTACTTTAACCTAGTTCGTATTTAAACCAAAGGTTTAAATATAAACATTTCCGTCCCTTTAACCAGTTTGAATTTAAGAAAATAGTTTAAATAGTTTAAAATAGTTAAATAATTCAAAATATTTTAATAGAAAATATTTAAATAGTTTAATCAAAAATAATTGGAATATAAAATGGTTTATATATAAAATAGTTTGGAAAAAAACAAAAATTATTTGATAAATAATTCCAAAGTCAAACCGGTCAACTTCCCAAATTTCCTATCCAAATCAAATCCAAATTCCATTTCGATTTAATCGATTTATTCCAATTTCAACTTGAATAAATTTCTATTCCACGTAAATTTCGATTTCAATTCACAAATTTCTTTAAATTTCAATTCAATTCCAAATTAATTTAAATCTAAATTTAAAATAAATTTTCAATTCCAAACTCAAACTTGAAATATCATTTCATATCAATTTTCTTAGAAATATTCAGAGTTCGATTAAAAGTCCAATCTTTTAAAACAAATCAACTTTCAAAAATTTACACCGTATTTCAATTTTCAATTTAAATCTAAACTTCGATTTTATTTAATAATTTCGTTTACCAAGTTTAAATTCTAACATTTCGAGCTCCAATTCAAAATAATTCAATTTCCATAAATTGGATTTTATTCTTAAAATCAATTCATTTGAATAATTTCAAAACAACTTTTAAAATCATTTAATTTATCCAACTCGGTGTCCGTATATAATTTTCTAACCTATGGCCAAGTGATTAGTTATTACAATTAAATGTCAGGGATGAATATATCATTTAAATCAATCACAGTGTCATATGTATGCATAGCAGGATATATATAAACAAATAAACATCCAAACATTTAAATATCAACCAATAACATCCATCGAAATACATCATCCAATAGGCAATACAATTCACGGCAATTTCATATTTATCAATGTCAGGTAATTTAATCGCAATTCAATTTTAATTTAAATTTAACTGTCAATTTAATTTTTTTAACGGTGAATTCAAATGACAATCAATATGGTAATTAAATTTTATCAAACAACAACAAATAAAAATCATAACTATGCATAATGTCAAATTTAACTAGCATAAAGATATTCAGTACATTGTGAGCGTTATAAAACACTCACCTTGATTTTACGATTTTAAATCAAATCGAACGACGTTCGATTTAACATAAAATTTGAATGAGCTCCAAACACTTTCGGATCTGCACAGCAGCGCAGCTCTCATCTCCGCGATTCCGGCGCTTCTTCCCCAACGTGAAATTCACGTATGCAAACCCATTAGCCGCCGATCTTCAAGCAATTTTCACGACCACCTCGTCGACTTCCAGAACGATCAGCTAGCGCCACCACGAAGCCCTTCACCAGAGCCACCTACGCGCCAAGTTTCATCCCGTCATTCGCCGTCGTTTGCACGCAATCCAAGGAAATACGTACACACTTCCAAGTCAGATCTGGACGAATCCATGAAAAATTAGCATACATCAACCGTATGGATTTGAAGAGATCGTCGAGATCTATACTTTTGCTTTTGGAATTTTTCGATTTCGTCGAACGGATTGAGAGATATTAAGGAAAGAAGATCGGCAATTTCTGGCCATGGAATAGGTGGCGGCCAAGATTTAGAATTAGGGTTTCTGGATTAAAATAATAATAAAACTGTCTCGGTTTGCGTGCGTATTTATATAGGTAGGTCCAAAATCATCCGAACTCCAATCGAGACGTGCCGCCAGGCGTTTATAAGCTTTTACCCCCATTCCGGACGCAATGGAACTAGTTTCAAGGCCTAATTCGATCATATCTGCAAGATAGCTTTTCGAAGTCGATTATTTTAATTAAATTCGAAATTAAATTTCTACGCGTTTCAAGCTTGCACGGCCAAACGACAAGTCCAATTGCTACGAAAATTGAAATCCTACCATAATTTACTATTACGGATCCGATGAAACAAGTTTCGTCGAAATCCGAGACTGTTTGAAAAATGGCTATTTTAACTCGTCAATTAAATATTAAAATATTCAATTTTCACAAATTTACTTTTAATTCGATTTTAAAAGTTCTACAACATCATTCTAACTTTAATATGATAAAATAGAATTTTACAAATCATTTTTAATCATATTAAACCCGTTATCCAATTATTCAAATAATTTCAAATATTAAATTATTCAACAAATTACATTAATAATCATTTTCCTTCAATAATCACCTTAAATTTTCTAATTAAAATAGCTAAAAATACGGGTCGTTACACTCTCCCCCACTCAAAACTTTTCGTCCCCGAAAAGGAAAAGAAGGGAAAAGGAACTAAGTATAGAATTCAACATTAGATATATTTTATTCAAAGTTACCAACTTATAAAACAATGAAATTCCATTTATAAAGTCATAACTACGCTTCCACAATGTTACTCGAACGGCTTTCTAAATTAAAAGTTAGTTATCAAAAAAAGTTATAAAATTTAAAAACTTGAAAAATTTTCTAACACCCGGATTCACGGAAAAATTCGGCAGGGTCTCCTTTGCGCGGCTCGATCGAAAATTTTTACAATTCAATATATAACACAAATATAACCAATATATATCAAATATACATCTCATCTCAATGATGAGGCATCCCATATCTGGGAAAACAACATATATATATCACCAATACCATATAAAACCATAAGCGTACCTTTTATTTAGCATTTATTAGCAGTTTACTTATATTTTGTATTTAGCACAGAAGCGAGCTCTACAACGAAGCGCAACCCCTTTGCTACCTACTAAAATACTCAATAACTAAGTTAGAACCATGCATATAAAGATAGATCGATATATTTAGCCTACACAACATATATATAACCTATTTAGCTTCAAAACTGAGATTTCAATTTCAGGACAGCAAACAAATCTCAGTTTTAGGTCACCTAAACTATAAAATTTGGCAACAGAATCTAAACAAAAGTTGTTGTATTAATTTCAAGCTTTCCGGAATGTCCAAAATCATCGAATTCGGACCACATTCAAATGTTACGGCCGTTTTACTTAGAGGATACGCCTCAGCCTAGGCAATGAATTGCGCAGGTCAGCGACGTTCACCCACGTTTTCGACTTTCTAAACGATATCAAAACACAAAACACTTAAAACAAAAATAAGTGTGGCATTCAAATTCAAAAAAATCACAACAAATACTTATTTAAAGGTAAATATTAATAGTCGGTTATGGAACTATCAATGGATATGCACAACAGCACCAGGTTCCAAATAATTTTCAAAATTATTTATTTTCCAAAAATATCTTTACAAGATAAATAATTTTCACATTTCAACCATTTGAAAACAATTTTCAAATCACTTTTCACCTTTACCACTTTTGAAAACAAATTTCAATCATTTTCCTTACATAGAAATACTTTCATTTCAACATGGTTCAATTAAATCCATTAAATAAATCCTTAACGATTTACTTTAGATTGACGTTCCAAATCCGTAAATTTATTTCCACACTTCAAAAATAAATCAACGTTTATTTCTAAACAAATTCCCTTTTTCATTTATAAATTCCATAGTGAATTTACATTCCAAAATATTTATGAATATACGATTTCAATTATTCATTTTCAATTTATCTTCAAAAAGATAAATTCTCTAAATATTCACTTCATATTGGAAAACATTTCCATACTTATTTATTAATAAGTAATTCACAAATCTTTTTATTTTCAACACTTGGAAAATATTCAATATACTTAAATCGAAATTAAGTATATATTTCATTCTTTAAGGAAATCATTCTCTTAAACCTATTTATTTGGGCCAAAACGAATGTTGCGTAAAACATCGTTACGACAATCCAAAATCACTAGTATAGGGATTCGAAAACAAAATAGATATATAAATCCCAATACTATACAAAACATTTCCTTTCGAAAATCATTTACTATAACAACAGTGTTATAGTCCACCATTTCCTTCTATTTCTCGAAAACGTCTATTTCAACAATGAATGTTGAAATCTATGGTTTCAAATCTTAACACATTTTAAAAACATTGTTAGATCGTTTTAATTCTATTTAAAACATCGTATCCAAAATAATTTCTTTAACATATTATTCACTATTCAAAAACGTGAATATACTTCGTTAACCAATTTCATCACTTCTATACGTTTTATTTTAGAGGATTATTCACTGTCTAAAACGTGAATATAACTCCATTAATAAGTTATAACAATTTACTTATCAAAATAAGCCGTTTGAGGATTTATAAAACAATGTTTATAAATTCCATTTCTATTTACTTTATAACAACTTCCTTTATAAATCTCCTTTATTAACCTATCTCAATTTATAACTCAATTATACACCAAAAGTTCACGTTATAACTTAAATACTTATAATTTATTTGTTTACAAAATCGTTCTTTTAAACTTCCCAAATTATAAATCTTATAACTTATAAGATTCATTTATTTACCCAAAACTATTCTTTTAATAACTTTACAAATTTTATAAACCTACTGCTTATAAAATTCCATTTATAACTTCACCGTTTATAATTCTATAAATTTCATTCATTTATGAAGTTCATTTACAATTCATTCTAACACTTATAAAAACTCGTTTTATAATTCAAATATTTTAATTTATAAATATCAATTTATAAATCCTTTATATAAATCAATTTATATTATTATTTAAAAACGTCTTCGAACTCATTTATAAATTCATCATTTTCTTTCATTTATAAAATAATCAAATTTCATAAATCCTATATTTGAACTTTTTATAATAAATTCAAAAATCCCAATTCAAACTATTTTATAAAATCATTAACCTCATATTTTCAAAAATCATCTTTTAACTATATTTCTCAAAAATCATAATTTTTATAACATTAAAATTATAATGTTTATTTATTTAAAATGAATCAATTCCAAAAATATTTTATAACGTATACTTTCAAAAATCACTTTAAAAATCCTTTTAAAATTCCAAAATTGGCCCAATGATGCTACACACCAAATAGTCAATCACGACAACAACGACATCATATTTCTGTATATGATAATCAACGAATATCAAAATATCCATAATCAAATAAATACTGTTGAGGAATCCAGTTGGATCCCTCCAACCTGTTTTCCTGCATCCAAAGATGTTAGCACAATACCAATTCCGTTCTAGTATGGAATTATCGCGGTATATGGGATTTAAAATATTATCCGCTTAATAGACGGCGCAATTGGGTCTCATCCGCTATATAATGCGGGAAATCAATTCCAAGTACATAAATAATACCAATTTCACTGTACTGTGAAATATTCGCGGTATATGTTTTTAATAAATAACATCCGCTTACTAACGGCGTGTAACGTCTATTCTAACAATCAATAGATAACAATCATCATTCAAACATACATTCAACAATTTTAAATCTAACTATTTAAAATTAAAATCGAAACTGATTCGATTGAGTGAGAAGTTCTCACCTTGATTTCAATTTCGTTTTCAGCTTTTATTTCGAATAAAATTAAACGAACGTTTAATTTTACCCGAAATTTTCACTGGCTCCAAACGACTCTAATCCTGTTCCATATCGTAGTATTCGTCCATACGAACCCAACGCAACTTGTTTCGTGCGTTTTCGACCTCGTATGAAAAAGATACGAATTTTTAAAGTTACACGAATTTAAAACATAATTAATTTACAAATTATATTATATTTCTAACCCTAACTTCCATCATGGCCGTTGATCCCTACCCCTGCAAATCCTGGCCGCGCGTGTTTGTCTTCCCCTTCCAGTAACCGTGCACGCATCAAACCTATTAGCTGCCACCATCTACGAATTTTCGCAACCACTACAACCCATTTCACAACGATCGGCCTACGCCACTACGAAGGCCTCGACGAATATCACCTCCACCCTGGACCACGTGCATCTCGGCTATCACCTGACATCGAAACGCGCACACGAACCCATGGTGAACGCGACCCTCTAGCTCCCTCCACGCTGCGCCATTTACGATCATCTCCGTATGAAATTGAAGCTCTTGCAATCCTCTACAATTTTACAGTTGAAAATTTGTTGAATAGATTGACGGATTTGAAGAGATTAGAGGAGAAAGATTGAAAGTTTTCGGCCATTGATTGTTATTGGAGGCAGCTGAACGTATAACCCTAGGGTTTAATTCTTCTTTTGCAAATGAGAAACGTGAGGGGCTTATATAGAAAATTCAGCGAACACTATTCATCCTGGAATTTCCATACTCCAAACGAAGCGTGTCGGGTGGCGTTTCTAAGGTTTACCCCGCGTTCCGAACACAATGGAATGAGTTTCGGGAGCTAATTCGATCATCTGTGCAAGTTATGGCAATAAACGTTCGATTTTAAATTAAATCAGTAAATCAAATTTCTAGGCGTTTTAGCTTGCCTCGGACAAATGGTAAATCCGATTGACGTGTAATTTGAAACCATATAATAATATCAAATTATGGATCCGATGAAACTGGTTTCGTCAAAATCCGGGACGGTTTGAAAAATGGTTAATTTCACTAGTCGATTTAAATATTAAAATATTCAATTTTCACAAATAAACTCTTAATTCGATTTTAAAAGTTCTAAAATATCTTTCTAACTCCAACATGATTAAATAAAATTTTACAAATCATTTTCAGTCATATTTAACCCAAATTTCAATTATTTCTGTATTTTCACATATTAAATTATCGATTTAATTATTCAATTAAATCTAATTATTCGAAATAAAATTTATTCGACTTATAAATCTTACTTGTTAATATTTAAAATTAATTAAATATACAAATTTTAATTAATAGAAATTCTGGGTCGTTACATACTTCCCCCCTTAAAAGAATTTCGTCCTCAAAATTACCAAGTAAGAAAGGTTACAGAATCTATTAATTTTCCCAATATCCATAGTTAAACTTCTTACAACAACTTTACTAAGTTTTCAAATCATACTTAGTTATCTTTTCAAAAACAACTACTATTGTTTAACTTTCAATTCCAAATCAAAGTTATAGTTTTCAAAATTTTCCCAATTTTCTCAAAAATATTCTATCGCCTTAAATTTTCGGAAAAATCGCCAGAGTCTCCTTTGCGCGGCTCGATCCGAAAAAAATGACAGTATATATATCACAAATATACATCTCATCAAGTGATGAGGCATCCCGTAGGGAAAAAAGTGTAAAAGTACGATATTTAATCCGAGATATGTACCTTATATATTATTAGAGAGCATATACGGCTAATATAGCGCAAAAGCGAGCTCCAAATGCGAAGCAAACGCGATCCGCACCTACTAAACACTCAACAAACAGATGAGAAACATGTATATAGACAATAGTATCGATATACAACATATAGCAACATAATAACTATATATGCCAACATAGTAAATGCAGTAAAAGCAACATATTCAACCATCAACCAACTATCATCCAACTAGCATCCATAACCAATAAATATTCATTCATATTCTCATTAATATTCAATGAAATGATTTTTCAATTTAATCACATTTGATTCATTAACAGTGGATGTTTTTACTAACATTCATTTTCAATTAGTTTATATTCACTAATTCATATTCAAGTTGGTTCACTTCCAAAACAAATTCACTTCTATTTAAGATTCACTTAACTTCCAATTGGATTTCAATTACTTTAGCTTTCAATTTCATTAACTCAATTTCATATGGGTTTTTATACAATCAACTAACTATCATATAACAATCAATGTATATTAATTTCAACCAAATTCCTTTGCTTTACTTTACATTCATTTTGGTTTAACACCTTTACTTTCAATTGGTTTAATTAAATTGATTTACGTTCAATCTTTCAACTTCCAATAACATTAGATTTTAATGAATTAACACCTACATTCATTATTTCATATCAATTATTTACATTTAATTGATTAACATTCAATCCATTCATTCAATTTAATTACTAATTCATTTAACCACAAAAGTTGAATTTCATTACATAACTCAAGTTCACATTTATCACTTAACTTTATTAATTTACTTTGATACCAAAATTAACTTCATTCAGCATCTCTTTAGTTATATTCCATTTAAACATTATTTGGCTTTACTTAACTTAAATTCCCACTTATAAATCCAATTCAGATTCCCAATTCTAAGTAAATTTTATTTAACCTTTACCAAAGTCAAATTTCATCACTTATTCAAATTCATTTTTATTTATTTACAACTCATATTCATAAATATATTCATATAGTTTCACTTCTTATATATATAAGTTTATTTCACAATTGTAAATCACTTTAATTATAATTTCATTCTTATAATTCTTTTGCTTATTCAATTATTCTTTTATTTAGATTATTCAAACATCTTTAAATTAACTTATATATATATTCTTACAATTTCAACAACCAAACAATCAACTTATATACACTTTAATAGTTCTGAAAAATTATTCCTTTATATATAAAATATAATCAAGGTAAAATTATTTCATTTACCTAATTTAAAACAATACCGTGTCGAATTGTTCTGTACAAGTGTTTAGAGATCCCTATCAACAACGTTAATTACTCGTATTAATCAGAATCCGTATACCACTCAACAAACCAATCATCACAATATAAAACAATTTGATATTCACTAAAAAATACGCTCTCATAGCTATTATAACACTCAACTCATTCTAGAGTACTACTGACTCTATCTCTAATGAGTAATACCCAACAGAGCCATGGTTGTCGCTTAACCATATGCTTTGATACCACATTGTAAGGACCCGATTCTTCTACTTCCGAAAACCGACATCAATACGTTCACTGTATCAACTGCCGAGCACTCGAATGCCGGAAAACCGAACACTTAGGGTTTTAAGAAAAAGAAAGAGGTAGAAGAAGAGAGAAAAGATAGAACATAACAAAAAGAAACAGCAGAACCATATCAGAATCTCACAATCGCAGCGGAACAACATATAATAGATAAATGAATAATCTTTAAAACAAAGAACTATATCAGTTATTACATTGTATTAAATTTCATTACATCATCAGAGTGTACAACTATCAAACAACAACAAACAGCGGAAAAGAAATACTATATACTAGTAATACGCCATGCCATTCAGCTTGCCTCCAGCAACTCCTGAATTCCAGAATATCCCGATAAACCTTAACTCTTGACTGCCCATGTGGAAATTGGTAGGCACCCAGAGTTTAGGAAGGAAAACAATAAACTCCGAGTCAGTCATGTGATTGGTGTGAGAACTCAATGTAACGACCCAGGATTTTTATTAAATTAAAATTTGAATATTTAATTAATTTTAAATATTTATAAGTGAATTTATAAGTCAAATAAATTTTTATTTGAATTTTTGGATTTAATTGAATAATTTAATCGATAATTTAATATGATAAATTATGGAAATAAATGAAAATCGAGTTAAATATGATTGAAAATAATTTGGAAAATTTTATTTAATCATACTGGAGTTATAGAAATATTTTAGAACTTTTAAAATCGAATTAAAAGTTAATTTGTGAAAATTGAATATTTTAATATTTAATAATCGACTGTAAAATAGCCAATTTTTGAACAGTCTCAGAATTGAACGAAACCAGTTTCATTGGATCCGTAATAGTTAGTTATTACCGGATTTCAAATTTCGTGTCAATCGGAGCTATCGTTTGATCGTGGCAGCTCGAAACGCATCGAATTATTTTTAATTTAAATTTGACGAGTCAAAATAGCCATTTTTCAAAAAGTCTCGGATTTCGACGAAACCAGTTTCATCGGATCCGTAATGTGATATTATTGTAAGGTTTCAAATTTCAAGTCAATTGGATTTACCGTTTGTCCGGTACAAATTAAAACGCCTAGAAATCGATTTAAATCGGTTTAATTCAAATTGAGCGTTTATAGCCATAACTCGCACATACTTCCGAATTAGCTTCTGAAACCTGTTCCATTGTGTCCGGAACGCGGGATAAACCCTAGGTACGCTGGTTACGGCGTCTAAATCGGAGTTCGGAATTTCCGGGATGAATAGTGTTTACGCTTGCTCGTTCCTTATAAATATGCACACTACCCCCTTCATTTAATAAAAAAAAAAAAAAAAGAAAATAACCCTAGCCGGCCCTAATAAGTGGATGGCCAGAATTCACTCTCATTCCCTCCTCGATTTCTTCCAATCCATCAGGAATTAGAAGAAGTGTTCAACACGAAAAAGGTAGAGCATGAAGAGAGCTTGAAATCCATACGGATATGATCGAGTTTGGAGTTGCGTAGAGGGAGCAAGGATGGGCCGTTCCCATCAGTTTTCGCACGCCTTTCTGGGCGTTTTGTGCAGCCGAGCTTGCTGGGGATGGGGCCGAGTGTAGTGGAGGTGAGTGGCTTCGATTTGGGGGTGCTTGATCGTATTCATGTCGCTTGAATCGGATGCAATATGAAACCCTAATTCTTGTAATGGGTTTATGTTTGTTCGGCCTCATTTTTCATTTCCTGGAGATTGAACGCAAGTGGAAGATGAAGCAAAGCACGGCTAGGATGAGCAGGGGTTGGATCCAAGGGTTGTGGTGAGATGTAGGTTTAAGTTATAAAAGAAAATGTTGAATTAAGTATATAAATCGTGTACGATCTTATAAAATGCATAACTTTTTCATACGAGGTCAAAAAAATGCAAATCCAGTTGCGTTGGAACCGTATGGACGAGCACTACGCGATGGAGTTGGTTTGGAGTCGTTTGGAGTTAGTGAGAATTTCGGGTAAAATTAAACGCGCGTTTAATTTTATTCGAAATAAAAGCTAAAACGGAAATTAAAACCAAGGTGAGAACTTCTCACTCAATCGAATAGATTTCGATTTTTTTATTTTAAATAGTTAGATTTAAAATATTTGAATGCATGTTTGAATGATGACTGTAAATTATTGATTGTTAAAATAGACATTATGCGCCGTTAGTAAGCGGATGTTATTTATTAAAAACATATACCGCGAATATTTCATAAACAGTGAAATTGGTATTATATATAATATCAATATATATATATTGGCATATGTATATATTGCAGTTGTTGATTTCCCGCATTTTTTGTTTAGCGGATGAGACCCTATTACGCCGTTATTAAGCGGATAATATTTATTAAGAACATATACCGCGATAATTTCGTACTGGAGCGAAATTGGTATTGTGCTAATGTTTTTGGATGCAGGAAACAGGTTGGAGGGATCCAACTGGATTCCTCAACAGTATTTATTTAATTTCAGATATTTTGATATTTGATTGATTATCATATCGATATATGATGGATCGTTGTAGTCGTGATTGACTATTTGGTATGTAGCATCATTGGACCCAGATTTTGGGATTTTTAAAATGATTTTTAAAGTGATTTTTGAAAATATACTTTATTTTTGGAATTGATCCATTATAAATAAGTAAACGTTATAATTTTTAAAGTTATAAAATTATGGGTTTTGTGAAATATAGTTAAAAAGCTGATTTTTAGAAATACAGTTAAAAGCTGATTTTTGGGAAATATGAAATAATGTTTTTATAAAATAGTTTAAACTGGATTTTTGAACTTATTATTAAAAGTTTAAATATAGGATTTATAAAATTTGATTATTTTATAAATCGAAATAGTGATATTATAAAGTAATTTAAAGACGTTTTAAATAATAATATAAATTGATTTATATTAAAAGATTTATAAATGGATATTTATAAATTGAAATATAGACATTATAAAACAAGTTTTATAAGTGTTTGAATGATGTGAGAATGAATTTCATAATAGAATGAAATTTATAGGATTATAAACTGTGAAGTTATAAATGAAATTTATAAATAGTAAGATTTATAAATTTGATGAAATTATTTGAAGAATAGATTGATTAAATAAATAAATCTTATAAGTTATAAGGTTTATAAATTGAAAAGTCTTTAAAAGAACGATTTTGTAAAATAATCGTTGTATAAGTATTTAACTTATAATATGAACGTTTAGTTATAATTTAGTTATAAACTGGAATATGTTAATAAAGGAATTTATAAAAAGGAAGTTTTTATATAAAAATAGAAATAGAATTTATAAACGTTGTTTTATAAATTCGCAAACGACTTATTTTGATAAGTTAATTGTTATAACCTATTAATGGAGTTATATTCACGTTGTAAACAGTGAATAATCCTTTAAGTTAAAAAGAATAGAAATAATGGAATTTGTGAACATAGTATATTCACGTTTTTGAACAGTGAATAACACGTTAAAGAAAATATTTTGAATGTGATGTTTAAATAGAATTAAAACGATCTAACGATGTTTTAAAAGGTGTTGAGATTCGAAACCATAGATTTCAACATTCATTGTTGAAATAGATGTTTCGTGAAATAAAAGGAAATGTTTAGTATAGTATTGGGATTTATATATCTATTTAATTTCGAATCCCTATACTAGTGATTTTGGGTTGTTGTAACGATGTTTTACGCAACATTCGTTTTGGCCCAAATAAATAGTTTAAGTGAATAATTTCCTTAAAGAATGAAATATATACTTAATTCGATTTAAGTATATTGAATATTTTCCAAGGTTGAAAATAAAAAGATTTGTGAATTACTTATGAATAATAAGTATGGAAATGTTTTCCAATATGAAGTGAATAATTAGAATTTATCTTTTTGAGGATAAATTGAAATGGATAGTTGAAATCGTATATGCATGGATATTTGAAATATAAATTCATTATGGAATTTATATGTGAAAAGTGAAATTGGTTAAAAATAAATATTGATTTATTTTTGAAGTGTTGAAATTTTATATCTTGTAAAGATATTTTGGAAATGTAAATAATTTGGAAAATTATTTGGAATCTGGTGATGTATGCATATCCATTGATAGTTCAATAGCCGACTATCAATATTTCCCTTTGAATGGGTATTTGATGTGAATTGATTGAATTTGAATGCACACTTATTTTTGAATAAGCGCTCACTATTCGGGTTAACCGGGAAAGGACCATGGGGTCGTATAACCCATTCCGAATATGTGATACGTCGTTGTGAATTGCATTGAAGATCGGTGTTGAAGACCCGGTATTTGCGAAAGCGATAGGATGACCTATCGATTGTCTCTGCACTGAGTTGCAACGGTATAGGGACTCCCTAAGTGATGGGAAATCCGATCAGGATTGTGGATATCCGGATTGCAAGGACTTCTTTGTAAGTGCCTTCGGTTCTGTTCGATCCCGGAACAGACTTGTATGGATTGTATGCCTGACATTACAATTTGAGATATAAAGCCGATTTCATTCAAATATATTTCTGTTGGTGGCGGAGAATTTATTCTTTGCTTAACACCCTTCTTTGAGACGTACGAGCTCAAAGGTTATATAGTTGAAGTTATCAGCAATATATCCCATTTTGGTAATGTGACATGCTGAGTGATGCTGAAATGATCATTGTGTTGATTATTTGTGATAGGATCATTTATTTGATCGTCTATCTTAGTGATCATTGTGTTGATCATTTGTTGACCCAAAGCATGGCTTTTGTATAAAGTATGTTTTTGTGGACGTGAATTCGTCGAGCCTCACATCCCGGAAATGGTCAAAACAGGAAAGAAGCAGCAAGGTTATGAGGGGTAGCACCCTTTAGGATGTGTCCATTTCCTTCTGGAAAAGGGTGGTATCATGGTATGGAGCCCAGATACTTACTCATGTTGAAAACACTTTGTTATGATTGTGTGAATTGATTAGAGAGCGCTCTCGGAAAAAGGTCCCAAAGGACCGGGGGATGGCATATTCGGTCAGTTGTTACTCAGTTAGGAGTAACCCGGCCTTGTGTTGGTTGAGATCCGGTTTGGTTCTCGGGGATGTCCATCCAGAGGCATTCTCAGTGGCAATGGGAAGTTCCTTGGCCTGACCATTTGTTGGAAATCCAAAGAAACAATACGTGACTTGTACGGTATTAGTTGTAGAACCTGCCATTTAATATGGTAGCTATTAGTAGGCATAATATAATGGTACCTATGCTGGCTAAGATTTATATTCTACTTTCGAAAGGATTTGTTCTACACTATGCACTAGTAATAATATCAAATGCTCTTTTTAAATGCGTATCAAGCATGTTTGACTATCATAAGAAGAAATCTTCTCCAAGTCTGCGTTTGCATTGTGTGTGTGGCAGGAGGTCTTATGGTAGTCTCATTTTTAAAAGCATTGCGAATTGAATAAAAAAATATTCCTCTTTTTGATTTTTAAAGATAAATAAACTGTTTTGAGTTCTCACACCAGTCACATGACTGACTCGGAGTTTATTGTTTTCCTTCCTAAACTCTGGGTGCCCACCAATTTCCACACGGGCAGTTAAGAGTTAGGTTTATCAGGATATTCTGAATATTCTGGAGTTGCTGGAGGCAAGCTGGATGACATGGCGTATTACTATTATATAGTATTCCTTTTTTTTCCGCTGCACTGTTTGTTGTATGTTGTGGTACACTCTGATGATATGATGTAATGTAATGTATAAAATGTAACAGCTGATATAGTTCTTTGTTTAAAGATTATTCATTTATTATTATATGTTGTTCCGCTGCGAATTGTGAGATTCTGTTGTTGTTCTTTTTGTTTCCTTTCTGTCTGTTCTATTTTTAAAATTCTTCCATCTTCTATTTTTCAAATTCTCTATTTTCTATCTCTCCTCTCTTCTTCCTTTTCTTTTCCTAAATTCTCTTTAAATAAAACCCTCAGTGTTCGGTTTTCCGTCGTTCGATTTCTCGGCAGTCGATAAAGTGAGTGTCGATGTCGAATTTTCGGAAGTCGAAGAATCGTGTCCTGACAATGTGGTATCAGAGCTTATGGTTAAGCGACAACCATGGTTCTGTTGGGTATTACTCGTTAGAGATAGAGTCAGCAGTACTCTAGAATGAGTTTGAGTGTAATAATAGCTATGAGAGCGTATTTGTTAGTGAATATAAAATTTGTTTTATATTGTGATGATTGGTTTATTGAGTGGCATATGAACTTTCGTCAGCACAGCCTCGAAACTGAGCCGAAGGGGTTTCTAAACACTTGAATAGAACAATTCGGCACAATATTGTTTTAAATTGGGTGAATGAAATAATTTTGCCTTGATTATATTTCATATAGAAAGAAATAATTTTTCAGAATTATTAAAGTGTATATAAGTTGATTGTTAGGTTGTTTGAATAATCTAAATAAAAGAATAATTGTATAAGTAAAAGAATTATAAGTATGAATTATAATTAAAGTGATTTACAATTGTGAAATAAACTTATATATATAAGAAGTGAAATTATATGAATATAAGTTGTAAATAAAAATGAATATAAGGTTAAATGAAATATAACTTAAGTGTTGTTGAATGGAATTGATTTTGGTATCGAAGTAAATAATCAAGTGGATTAAATGAATGTGAACTTAAGTTATGTGAATGAAATTCAACTTTAGAATTGAATTGAATTAATGAATCGATTGAATGTTAATCAATTAAATGTAAATTTAAGTTGATATAAAATAATGAATATAAGTGCAATTCATTAAAATCTAAAGTTATTAGAAAGTTGAATAATTGAATGAAAAATCAATTAAATTAAACCAATTGATGAGCAAAGAATTTGGTTGAAATTAATATACTTTGGTTGTTATATGGATGTTGATTGATTGTATAAAATTCATTAAGTATTAATGAAAGTGAATTAGTGAAATTTAAAGCTATGTAATTGAAATTCAAATTAGAAGTAAATGAATTTGAATAGAATTGAATGTGAATTGGATTTAAATTAGTAAATGATAACTAATTGAATTGAGAAGGAATGTTGATAAAATCCAATGTGAATAAATCAAATGTGATTTAAAGTGAAAACCAATTCATTAAATATAATGAGAATATGAATGAATATTATTAGTTATGAATGATAATTGGTTGATGGTTGAATATATGTTGTTTTACTACATGTGCTATGTTGACATATAAGTTGTTATGTTGCTATATGTTGTATATTGAGATTATTTTCATATATGCATGATTCTCATGTTGTTTGTTGAGTTTAGTAGGTGCGGATCGCGTTTGCTTCGCATTTGGAGTTCGCTTTAACGCTATATTAGCCGTATATGCTCGCTAATAAAATATAAGGTACATATCTCGGATTAAATATCGTACTTTTACACTTTTTTTCCCTTCGGGATGCCTCATTACTTGATGAGATGTATATTTGTGATATATATACTGTCATTTTTTTTTTCGGATCGAGCCGCGCAAAGGAGACTATGGCGAATTTTTCCGGAAATTTAAGGCGTTAGAAAATTTTAAGAAAAATAGGGAAAATTTTGAAACTTTAAACTTTGTTTTAGAGTTGAAAGTTAAATGATATAATTGTTTTTGAAAACATAACTAAGTATGATATGAAAACTTAGTAAAGGATTTATAAGAAGTTTAATTATAAATTTTGGAAAGTTAATAGATTCTGTAACCTTTCTTACTTGTAATTTCGAGGACGAAATTCTTTTAAGGGGGAAAGATTGTAACGACCCAGGATTTTTATTAAATTAAAATTTGAATATTTAATTAATTTTAAATATTTATAAGTGAATTTATAAGTCAAATAAATTTTTATTTGAATTTTTGGATTTAATTGAATAATTTAATCGATAATTTAATATGATAAATTATGGAAATAAATGAAAATCGAGTTAAATATGATTGAAAATAATTTGGAAAATTTTATTTAATCATACTGGAGTTATAGAAATATTTTAGAACTTTTAAAATCGAATTAAAAGTTAATTTGTGAAAATTGAATATTTTAATATTTAATAATCGACTGTAAAATAGCCAATTTTTGAACAGTCTCAGAATTGAACGAAACCAGTTTCATTGGATCCGTAATAGTTAGTTATTACCGGATTTCAAATTTCGTGTCAATCGGAGCTATCGTTTGATCGTGGCAGCTCGAAACGCATCGAATTATTTTTAATTTAAATTTGACGAGTCAAAATAGCCATTTTTCAAAAAGTCTCGGATTTCGACGAAACCAGTTTCATCGGATCCGTAATGTGATATTATTGTAAGGTTTCAAATTTCAAGTCAATTGGATTTACCGTTTGTCCGGTACAAATTAAAACGCCTAGAAATCGATTTAAATCGGTTTAATTCAAATTGAGCGTTTATAGCCATAACTCGCACATACTTCCGAATTAGCTTCTGAAACCTGTTCCATTGTGTCCGGAACGCGGGATAAACCCTAGGTACGCTGGTTACGGCGTCTAAATCGGAGTTCGGAATTTCCGGGATGAATAGTGTTTACGCTTGCTCGTTCCTTATAAATATGCACACTACCCCCTTCATTTAATAAAAAAAAAAAAAAAGAAAATAACCCTAGCCGGCCCTAATAAGTGGATGGCCAGAATTCACTCTCATTCCCTCCTCGATTTCTTCCAATCCATCAGGAATTAGAAGAAGTGTTCAACACGAAAAAGGTAGAGCATGAAGAGAGCTTGAAATCCATACGGATATGATCGAGTTTGGAGTTGCGTAGAGGGAGCAAGGATGGGCCGTTCCCATCAGTTTTCGCACGCCTTTCTGGGCGTTTTGTGCAGCCGAGCTTGCTGGGGATGGGGCCGAGTGTAGTGGAGGTGAGTGGCTTCGATTTGGGGGTGCTTGATCGTATTCATGTCGCTTGAATCGGATGCAATATGAAACCCTAATTCTTGTAATGGGTTTATGTTTGTTCGGCCTCATTTTTCATTTCCTGGAGATTGAACGCAAGTGGAAGATGAAGCAAAGCACGGCTAGGATGAGCAGGGGTTGGATCCAAGGGTTGTGGTGAGATGTAGGTTTAAGTTATAAAAGAAAATGTTGAATTAAGTATATAAATCGTGTACGATCTTATAAAATGCATAACTTTTTCATACGAGGTCAAAAAAATGCAAATCCAGTTGCGTTGGAACCGTATGGACGAGCACTACGCGATGGAGTTGGTTTGGAGTCGTTTGGAGTTAGTGAGAATTTCGGGTAAAATTAAACGCGCGTTTAATTTTATTCGAAATAAAAGCTAAAACGGAAATTAAAACCAAGGTGAGAACTTCTCACTCAATCGAATAGATTTCGATTTTTTTATTTTAAATAGTTAGATTTAAAATATTTGAATGCATGTTTGAATGATGACTGTAAATTATTGATTGTTAAAATAGACATTATGCGCCGTTAGTAAGCGGATGTTATTTATTAAAAACATATACCGCGAATATTTCATAAACAGTGAAATTGGTATTATATATAATATCAATATATATATATTGGCATATGTATATATTGCAGTTGTTGATTTCCCGCATTTTTTGTTTAGTGGATGAGACCCTATTACGCCGTTATTAAGCGGATAATATTTATTAAGAACATATACCGCGATAATTTCGTACTGGAGCGAAATTGGTATTGTGCTAATGTTTTTGGATGCAGGAAACAGGTTGGAGGGATCCAACTGGATTCCTCAACAGTATTTATTTAATTTCAGATATTTTGATATTTGATTGATTATCATATCGATATATGATGGATCGTTGTAGTCGTGATTGACTATTTGGTATGTAGCATCATTGGACCCAGATTTTGGGATTTTTAAAATGATTTTTAAAGTGATTTTTGAAAATATACTTTATTTTTGGAATTGATCCATTATAAATAAGTAAACGTTATAATTTTTAAAGTTATAAAATTATGGGTTTTGTGAAATATAGTTAAAAAGCTGATTTTTAGAAATACAGTTAAAAGCTGATTTTTGGGAAATATGAAATAATGTTTTTATAAAATAGTTTAAACTGGATTTTTGAACTTATTATTAAAAGTTTAAATATAGGATTTATAAAATTTGATTATTTTATAAATCGAAATAGTGATATTATAAAGTAATTTAAAGACGTTTTAAATAATAATATAAATTGATTTATATTAAAAGATTTATAAATGGATATTTATAAATTGAAATATAGACATTATAAAACAAGTTTTATAAGTGTTTGAATGATGTGAGAATGAATTTCATAATAGAATGAAATTTATAGGATTATAAACTGTGAAGTTATAAATGAAATTTATAAATAGTAAGATTTATAAATTTGATGAAATTATTTGAAGAATAGATTGATTAAATAAATAAATCTTATAAGTTATAAGGTTTATAAATTGAAAAGTCTTTAAAAGAACGATTTTGTAAAATAATCGTTGTATAAGTATTTAACTTATAATATGAACGTTTAGTTATAATTTAGTTATAAACTGGAATATGTTAATAAAGGAATTTATAAAAAGGAAGTTTTTATATAAAAATAGAAATAGAATTTATAAACGTTGTTTTATAAATTCGCAAACGACTTATTTTGATAAGTTAATTGTTATAACCTATTAATGGAGTTATATTCACGTTGTAAACAGTGAATAATCCTTTAAGTTAAAAAGAATAGAAATAATGGAATTTGTGAACATAGTATATTCACGTTTTTGAACAGTGAATAACACGTTAAAGAAAATATTTTGAATGTGATGTTTAAATAGAATTAAAACGATCTAACGATGTTTTAAAAGGTGTTGAGATTCGAAACCATAGATTTCAACATTCATTGTTGAAATAGATGTTTCGTGAAATAAAAGGAAATGTTTAGTATAGTATTGGGATTTATATATCTATTTAATTTCGAATCCCTATACTAGTGATTTTGGGTTGTTGTAACGATGTTTTACGCAACATTCGTTTTGGCCCAAATAAATAGTTTAAGTGAATAATTTCCTTAAAGAATGAAATATATACTTAATTCGATTTAAGTATATTGAATATTTTCCAAGGTTGAAAATAAAAAGATTTGTGAATTACTTATGAATAATAAGTATGGAAATGTTTTCCAATATGAAGTGAATAATTAGAATTTATCTTTTTGAGGATAAATTGAAATGGATAGTTGAAATCGTATATGCATGGATATTTGAAATATAAATTCATTATGGAATTTATATGTGAAAAGTGAAATTGGTTAAAAATAAATATTGATTTATTTTTGAAGTGTTGAAATTTTATATCTTGTAAAGATATTTTGGAAATGTAAATAATTTGGAAAATTATTTGGAATCTGGTGATGTATGCATATCCATTGATAGTTCAATAGCCGACTATCAATATTTCCCTTTGAATGGGTATTTGATGTGAATTGATTGAATTTGAATGCACACTTATTTTTGAATAAGCGCTCACTATTCGGGTTAACCGGGAAAGGACCATGGGGTCGTATAACCCATTCCGAATATGTGATACGTCGTTGTGAATTGCATTGAAGATCGGTGTTGAAGACCCGGTATTTGCGAAAGCGATAGGATGACCTATCGATTGTCTCTGCACTGAGTTGCAACGGTATAGGGACTCCCTAAGTGATGGGAAATCCGATCAGGATTGTGGATATCCGGATTGCAAGGACTTCTTTGTAAGTGCCTTCGGTTCTGTTCGATCCCGGAACAGACTTGTATGGATTGTATGCCTGACATTACAATTTGAGATATAAAGCCGATTTCATTCAAATATATTTCTGTTGGTGGCGGAGAATTTATTCTTTGCTTAACACCCTTCTTTGAGACGTACGAGCTCAAAGGTTATATAGTTGAAGTTATCAGCAATATATCCCATTTTGGTAATGTGACATGCTGAGTGATGCTGAAATGATCATTGTGTTGATTATTTGTGATAGGATCATTTATTTGATCGTCTATCTTAGTGATCATTGTGTTGATCATTTGTTGACCCAAAGCATGGCTTTTGTATAAAGTATGTTTTTGTGGACGTGAATTCGTCGAGCCTCACATCCCGGAAATGGTCAAAACAGGAAAGAAGCAGCAAGGTTATGAGGGGTAGCACCCTTTAGGATGTGTCCATTTCCTTCTGGAAAAGGGTGGTATCATGGTATGGAGCCCAGATACTTACTCATGTTGAAAACACTTTGTTATGATTGTGTGAATTGATTAGAGAGCGCTCTCGGAAAAAGGTCCCAAAGGACCGGGGGATGGCATATTCGGTCAGTTGTTACTCAGTTAGGAGTAACCCGGCCTTGTGTTGGTTGAGATCCGGTTTGGTTCTCGGGGATGTCCATCCAGAGGCATTCTCAGTGGCAATGGGAAGTTCCTTGGCCTGACCATTTGTTGGAAATCCAAAGAAACAATACGTGACTTGTACGGTATTAGTTGTAGAACCTGCCATTTAATATGGTAGCTATTAGTAGGCATAATATAATGGTACCTATGCTGGCTAAGATTTATATTCTACTTTCGAAAGGATTTGTTCTACACTATGCACTAGTAATAATATCAAATGCTCTTTTTAAATGCGTATCAAGCATGTTTGACTATCATAAGAAGAAATCTTCTCCAAGTCTGCGTTTGCATTGTGTGTGTGGCAGGAGGTCTTATGGTAGTCTCATTTTTAAAAGCATTGCGAATTGAATAAAAAAATATTCCTCTTTTTGATTTTTAAAGATAAATAAACTGTTTTGAGTTCTCACACCAGTCACATGACTGACTCGGAGTTTATTGTTTTCCTTCCTAAACTCTGGGTGCCCACCAATTTCCACACGGGCAGTTAAGAGTTAGGTTTATCAGGATATTCTGAATATTCTGGAGTTGCTGGAGGCAAGCTGGATGACATGGCGTATTACTATTATATAGTATTCCTTTTTTTTCCGCTGCACTGTTTGTTGTATGTTGTGGTACACTCTGATGATATGATGTAATGTAATGTATAAAATGTAACAGCTGATATAGTTCTTTGTTTAAAGATTATTCATTTATTATTATATGTTGTTCCGCTGCGAATTGTGAGATTCTGTTGTTGTTCTTTTTGTTTCCTTTCTGTCTGTTCTATTTTTAAAATTCTTCCATCTTCTATTTTTCAAATTCTCTATTTTCTATCTCTCCTCTCTTCTTCCTTTTCTTTTCCTAAATTCTCTTTAAATAAAACCCTCAGTGTTCGGTTTTCCGTCGTTCGATTTCTCGGCAGTCGATAAAGTGAGTGTCGATGTCGAATTTTCGGAAGTCGAAGAATCGTGTCCTGACACTCAAAATAGTTTATCTTTAAAACAAAGTACAGGATAATTTTAAAATAGATTCGCAATGCTTTTAAAAATGAAACTACCATAAGGCCTCCCGGCACACACACAATGCAAACGCAGACATGGGGGAGATTTCTCCTTATGATAGTCAAAGATGCTTACTACGCAAAATCAAATCATTTTTTTTATATTATTATTAGTGCATAGTGTAGAAAAAATTTCCAAAGTAGAATATAAATCTTAGCCAGCATAGGTACCATTATATTATGCCTACTATAGCTACCATATTAGATGGCAGGTTCTACAACTAAAACCGTACAAGATCGTATTGTTTCTTTGGATTTCCAACAAATGGTCGTGCCGAGGAACTTCCCATTGCCACATGGAAACGCCTCTGGAATGACGTCCCGAGAACCAAACCGGATCTCTGCCAACACAAGGCCGGGTTACCCCTAACTGGGTAACTACTGACACGAATATGTCATCCCCCGATCGTAACCGATCTACATCCGAGGATCCTCGATTTCCAACAACCACAAAGTAATAAGTTTGCAGCAACAACATAGGTTAAGTATCTGGGCTCCATACCATGATACCACCTCTATCCAGAAGGAATGACATACAGCAAAGGGCGCTACCCCTAATAACCTTGCTGCATCCTTCCTGTTTTCACCATTTCCGGGTGTGAGGTCCGACGAAGTCTCATCCACAGAGCCACGCTTTATACAAAGCCATGCTTTGGGTCAACAAATGATCAAAGTAGTGATCACAAAGATAAATGATCAAACAAATGATCATATCACAAATGATCAAACAATGATCATTTCACAGCAACACTCAGCATGTCACATTACCAAATTGGGAATATATCGCTGATAACCATCAACTACATAACCTCTGAGCTCGTACGTCTCAGAGAAGGGTGTTAAGCTAAGAGAATAAATTCTCCGCCACCAACAGAAATATATTTGAAAGAAATCAGCTTTATATCTCAAATTGTAATTCCAGACATATTATCCAAACAAGTCTGTTCCGGGATCGAACAGAACCAAAGGCACTTACAAAGAAGTCCTTGCAATCCGGATATTCACTAATCACGTCCGGACTTCCCATCACATATGGAATTTCTATACCGGGGCCATTCGGTGCAGAAACATTCGACGGTAATCCTTCCGTTTTCAAAAATATCAGGTCTTCAACACCGGTCTTCAAATGCAATTCATAACGACGTATCACATATTCGGAATTGGTTATACGACTCCAAGGTCCTTTCTCGGCTAACCCGAATAGTGAGCGCTTATTCAAAAATAAGTGTGACATTCAAATTCAAACAAATCACAACAAATACCTATTTAAAGGTAAATATTGATAGTCCGTTATTGAACTATCAATGGATATGCACAACATCATCAGATTCCAAATAATTTTCCAAATTATTTATTTTCCAAAAATATCTTTACAAGATATATAATTTTCACACTTCAACCATTTGAAAACAATTTTCAAATCACTTTTCACCTTTACCACTTTTGAAAACAAATTTCAATCATTTTCCTTACACGGAAATACTTTCATTTCAACATGGTTCAATTAAACCCATTAAATAAATCCTTAACGATTTACTTTATATTTACGTTCCAAATCCGTAAATTTATTCCCACACTTCAAAAATAAATCAACGTTTATTTTTAAACAAATTCCCCTTTTCATTTATAAATTTCATAGTGAATTTACATTCCAAAATATTTATGAATATACGATTTCAATTATTCATTTTCAATTTATCTTCAAAAAGATAAATTCTCTAAATATTCACTTCATATTGGAAAACATTTCCATACTATTTATTAATAAGTAATTCACAAATCTTTTTATTTTCAACACTTGGAAAATATTCAATATACTTAAATCGAAATTAAGTATATATTTCATTCTTTAAGGAAATCATTCTCTTAAACCTATTTATTTGGGCCAAAACAAATGTTGCGAAAAACATCGCTACGACAACCCAAAATCACTAGTATAGGGATTCGAAATTAAAATAGATATATAAATCCCAATACTATACAAAACGTTTCCTTTCGGAAATCATTTACTATAACAACAGTGTTATAGTCCACCATTTCCTTCTATTTCTCGAAAACGTCTATTTCAACAATGAATGTTGAAATCTATGGTTTCGAATCTTAACACATTTTAAAAACAACGTTAGATCGTTTTAATTCTATTTAAAACATCATATCCAAAATAATTTCTTTAACATATTATTCACTATTCAAAAACGTGAATATACTTTGTTAACCAATTTCATCACTTCTATACGTTTTATTTTAGAGGATTATTCACTGTCTAAAACGTGAATATAACTCCATTAATAAGTTATAACAATTTACTTATCAAAATAAGCCGTTTGTGGATTTATAAAACAACGTTTATAAACTCCATTTCTATTTACTTTATAACAACTTCCTTTTATAAATCTCCTTTATTAACCTATCTCAATTATACACCAAAAGTTCACGTTATAAGTTAAATACTTATAATTTATTTGTTTACAAAATCGTTCTTTTAAACTTCCCAAATTATAAATCTTATACCTTATAAGATTCATTTATTTACCCAAAACTATTCTTTTAATAACTGTACAAATTTTATAAACCTACTGCTTATAAAATTCCATTTATAACTTCACCGTTTATAATTCTATAAATTTCATTCATTTATGAAGTTCATTTACAATTCATTCTAACACTTATAAAAAGTCGTTTTATAATTCAAATATTTTAATTTATAAATATCAATTTATAAATCCTTTATATAAATCAATTTATATTATTATTTAAAAACTTCTTCAAACTCCTTTATAAATTCATCATTTTCTTTGATTTGTAAAATAATCAAATTTCATAAATCCTATATTTGAACTTTTTATAATAAATTCAAAAATCCCAATTCAAACTATTTTATAAAATCATTAACCTCATATTTTCAAAAATCATTTTTTAACTATATTTCTCAAAAATCATAATTTTTATAACATTAAAATTATAACGTTTATTTATTTAAAATGAATCAATTCTAAAAATATTTTATAACGTATACTTTCAAAAATCACTTTAAAAATCCTTTTAAAATTCCAAAATTGGCCCAATGATGCTACACACCAAATAGTCAATCACGACAACAACGACATCATATATCTGTATATGATAATCAACGAATATCAAAATATCCATAATCAAATAAATACTGTTGAGGAATCCAGTTGGATACCTCCAACCTGTTTTCCTGCATCCAAAGATGTTAGCACAATACCAATTCCGTTCCCGTACGGAATTATCGCGGTATATGGGATTTAAAATATTATCCGCTTAATAGACGGCGCAATAGGGTCTCATCCGCTATATAATGCGGGAAATCAATTCCAAGTACATAAATAATACCAATTTCACTGTACTGTGAAATATTCGCGGTATATGTTTTTAATAAATAACATCCGCTTACTAACGGCGTATAATGTCTATTCTAACAATCCATAGATAACAATCATCATTCAAACATACATTCAACAATTTTAAATCTAACTATTTAAAATTAAAATCGAAACCGATTCGATTGAGTGAGAAGTTCTCTCCTTGATTTCAATTTCGTTTTCAGCTTTTATTTCGAATAAAATTAAACGGACGTTTAATTTTACCCGAAATTTTCGCTAGCTCCAAATGACTCCATTCCATCTCCATAGCGTAGTATTCGTCCATACGAACCCAACGCAACTTGTTTCGTGCGTTTTCGACCTCGTATGAAAAAGATACGAATTTTTAAAGTTACACGTATTTAAAACATAATTAATTTACAAATTATATTATATTTCTAACCCTAACTTCCATCATGGCCGTTGATCCCTACCCCAGAAAATCCTGGCCGCGTGTGTTTGTCTTCCCTTTCCAGTAACCGTGCACGCTTCCAACCCATTAGCCGCCACCATCTACGAATTTTCGCAACCACTACAACCCATTTCACAACGATCGGCCTACGCCACTACGAAGGCCTCGACGAATATCACCTCCACCCTGGACCACGTGCATCTCGGCTATCACCTGACATCGAAACGCGCACACGAACCCATGGTGAACGCGACCCTCTAGCTCCCTCCACGCTGCGCCATTGACGATCATCTCCGTATGAAATTGAAGCTCTTGCAATCCTCTACAACTTTACAGTTGAAAGTTTGTTGAATAGATTGACGGATTTGAAGAGATTAGAGGAGAAAGACTGAAAGTTTTCGACCATTGATTGTTATTAGAGGCGGCTGAACGTATAACCCTAGGGTTTAATTCTTCTTTTGCAAATGAGAAACGTGAGGGGCTTATATAGAAATTTCAACGAACACTATTCATCCCGGAATTTTCGAACTCCAAACGAAGCGTGCCGGTTGGCGTTCCTAAGGTTTACCCCGCATTTCAAACATAATAGAATGAGTTTCGGGAGCTAATTCGATCATCTGTGTGAGTTATGGCAATAAACGTTCGATTTTAAATTAAATCGGTAAATCAAATTTCTAGGCGTTTTAGCTTGTCCCGGACAAACGGTAAATCCGATTGACATGAAATTTGAAACCATACAATAATATCATATTACGGATCCGATGAAACTAGTTTCGTCGAAATCCGAGACTGTTTGAAAAATGGCTAATTTCACTAGTCGATTTAAATATTAAAATATTCAATTTTCACAAATAAACTCTTAATTCGATTTTAGAATTTCTAAAATATCGTTCTAACTCCAACATGATTAAATAAAATTTTACAAATCATTTTCAATCATATTTAACCCAAATTTCAATTATTTCTGTATTTTCACATATTAAATTATCGATTTAATTATTCAATTAAATCTTATTATTCAAAATAAAATTTATTCGACTTATAAATCTTACTTATTAATATTTAAAATTAATTAAATATACGAATTTTAATTAATAGAAATTCTGGGTCGTTACAATTTTAGTTGGTTGTTGTTTCATCATTTTCATGCAAATGGTATAGCACGTCAGTAGCCTAGGATACAATTTGTTTAATTCATTTGTATGCATACATCAAAGTATTGCCTGGCCACCATCTTGGATATCTATTACGTGCCTCAAAGTATTGCCTGGCCACCTTCTTTTATATTTGTTACGTACATCAAAACGTGTCCAAATCATTAAAGTTACGTGTGTGCATGCACGAAAGTATATTGGCCAAGTTTGTTTATTTTTTTTCTTGATTACTGTGAACAAGTACATTGTGTAGGTTGCATTGTATAGAAATCAATTTTCAGGCAGTGCAACATGTGGTGAAAATATAGTGGTGCAGTCCACTATTTAATTTACGTTGAACCGGTGTGACGTTATAAAACGTATTTTGTTGCCGTTATTTTTATAATGAAATTTTTACGCCGGTATTAAAATTTTGAAGCGTGTTGTTTTGATGACATTTTTGACGAATAAAAATTACTGTTGTTTTGACTTCAGTAACCGTCAATTTTAAAGTAAATTTTCAAGCGGTTATCATGCAACGCTGATTTTGATATCCGTTTTTACGGTGTTTTGTGAAGCGCAATTTCTTTGTCGAAATTGCTATAGATGATTCTGCTTTAATCACGTGTTTTCAAATCGTTTTAAAATAAAATTGATTCCAAAAATTTCACAGTTTATGCTTTCAAAAGAATAAGGAATCGATTTAAATGCTTCAGCAAAATTAAGGACTATGAACCCTTACTTTTACTTATTCGGTTAATTCCGGACTTGTCCATTTGAGAACGTAAAATGTTTTTACATAAAATACACAATTTTGCACTTTCAAGGAAACGATAAAGAGATTTAAACGATTTAGCAAAAGTGCAGAGTATGGAACCACACTTTTACTAATTCGGTCGATTTCAGACTCGTTAATTGAAATATTTGCTGTTTGAAGACTAGTTGGGCTTTCGAGCCACTATGATGGACCTTCGTCTCAATTACCAGTACTAGACCTTCGGGTCATATGTTGGACCTTCGGGTCATTTGTTGGGCACCAAAAATTATGATGACAGTACTTGGTAGGCTTCGGCCATATGTTGATGCACGTGCGGCATAGCTTAGACTCGCCATATGATTGGGTCGATCCACTTTTATGCTGATTTTATGCTGACTTTTCTAATTATCTATTTTTGATTTCTAGATTTTGTGAATTGCTATTTTGAATTCAATTATGAATTTGAAAGTTTATTTTGATGGAGTTTAATGAAAATTCTTCATTTAAACTATGTCGATTGTATATGTTAAATAGTCTCATTCGAGATTATGATTATTTTGCTTTTGATGTTGTTTATGATGCATTCACTTCTAAGTTTAAATTAGACTGATCCGTTTATTATTTTCTTTTAAATAATACTCGGGTCAGACCAAGTTATTTTGGGATAATTGCTATCTCTGATTCTGTTGCTGCTTCAGCTTTTGGGATTTCACATCATCTTTTGTCTAGATTTCGAGGTGTTACTTTTGGTATATTGATTCTCATCCCATGTATGTATTGATGGTTATGTATATGTACATTTGGTTCAAGGGAACCATCAATTGTTGTAGCATGTATTTCGGACTTATCTTCCACTATATATCTGATATTTCTGTTCTGATGTGATTATACTATCTGTATTGTTGTTATTATGAGTTGTTCTGAATTTTTCATTAGCCACCGTAGTTTCGTTTTAGATTTGGATTGAATATATATCTTTGGGGGTAACTTACACAACTCCTATCGATGTAATCAATACTCGTCTAAGGCATAACTTATGGATGGTCGCTTCTAACAAGCCTTATTCTTCGCAATAGCAGACGTTATTCCTTATAATAACCTTTCTTATAATGAGCATAGAGGTGGGGTGTCACTGCTTGGTATCAGAGCTGAAATTTAGAACAAATTATAATAAACACAGAACAGAAGCAGGATGGAACATGTGTTACAACTATTCGAGGTTTTATCCGTGCCTTTCTAATCTATTCCTTCCACTTTAACCTGTTGAAGTATGTCTAAGAGTAAATCTCATATTCCGTAGTATTTCCTTTGTTAAATTCCTTATCAACTGCGTGATGTTTAACTAATCCTTTTCTTCTCTTGTTCTCTAAGCCTATGGCTGGAAGAGATAGAGGGAAGCGTTCTTCTGTAGGCCCCTCTAGTGGTTCTCATCCGGACGGAGTCTATATGTTAGCTGATTGGTTTATGGAGCTATTTCGGGGTACTCAGCCTTCTGTTGCTACTCCCACAGCTCCCTCACAAAAGTCTGCCTTCTCCCGCATGTGTAGTGACTATTCCCATCTTGTAGGCAATCCTTTCAAGGATTCGGAAAGTGTATTGGAGATTAAGACTTGGTTGCACGCTTGTGAGCACATATTTTCTCGGATGGATCTTTCTAATATCATCGCGTTCTTGTGGCATCTAGCATGTTGCAAGAACGTGCGTTTGATTGGTATGAGATTTTTATTGCTTAAGTTGATGAGTCCTCTCTCTCGTGGATTCAATTTAAGGAATGTTTCGAACTTAAGTTCATTCCTGTATCAGAAAAGGCTAATCTTGCTCGTAGTTTCCTTGAGTTGAAGCAAGGAAAGTCCTTTGTTTCTGATTATGTTGCACCTTTCGATGCCTTGTCTAAATACAGAGTTGAATTCATTAACACTCCGCGTAAGAAAAATCTTCGTTTTGTTGATGGTTTGAAGAAGTATTTGAAGAAAGTTCTTTTGCTTCAGCTTAAGCTCTCTTTTGAGGAGCTTATTGATTCGACTATATGCCTTGAAGCTGTTGAAAAGGAACGTGATAGTTGTGATGAGGTTGAGGTTTCTAAGAACCCCAACAAAGAGGGGTTTCCATTTCATAATCCTAATTCTTCCAACCAGAAGAAGAAGAAGCAAGCTACCTCTAGTTCTCAGCCTAGTAGTGCACTTTCTATTTAGATTGGGGTGCTATAATTGTGGTTCTTTGGATCATTTTCTCCGCAGCTGTCCTAAGCCTCGCATTTGTCGTTATTGCAAGAAAGAGGGTCATTAGGTTTCTGATTGTCCTACTGCTCCTAAGGGCTTCAAATCTGGAAAGCTTAATGTTGCTAAAGCTTTCGACGATTCTTCTAAGCCCAAAGGTATTACTCCTTCTGTTTTGGAAGGTTTTATTTTATTTCATGGCCGTTCTATTAGAGTTCTTTTCGATACGGGTGCATCGCATTTGTTCGTGTCAAAGGAGCATGTTGATGATATTCATTTAGATGTTGTTACTCTTTGCGACCCTTTGAGGATTGTAAATCCTATTGGTGGATCCGCTACTCTTGGTTTGTTATGTGTTGATGTTGAGATTATTCTATGTGGCTTTTCCTTTCATGCGAATCTGCATGTTATGGATCGTCTTGGTTTTGATATAATTTTGGGGATGGATTGGCTCGTCAGTTATGAAGTTCAAATCTTATGTCCCGAAAGAACTTTATATCTCAAGCACCCCGATGCTATCGAGCAGTTATCTATTATATTTCGTAGCATGGATCATACTTTGAATGCTCTCATTTCTTCCTTCGAATCAGAGGATGTCTTAGCCAATATTCCAGTTGTTTGTGATTTTTCTGATGTCTTTGAGCCTATTTCATGTTTGCCGCCGAAGAGGGCAATTGAGTTCCATATTGATCTTATCTCTGGTGCTCATCCTGTCAGTTGTCCTCCTATGAGGATGTCTGCTAAGGAAATTGAAGAACTCAAGCAACAATTATCTGAGTCGGAAGCCAAACATTTTATTCGTTCTAGCTCATCTCCTTGGGGCGCCGCCGTTATCTTCGTTAAGAAGCCAGATGGTACTCTTAGGCTTTGCATTGATTATCGCAAGCTTAACGAACTCACTATAAAAAATAGTTATCCATTACCTACGATCGATGACATGTTCGATCAATTAAGTGGCGCTAAGCTCTTCTCCCAACTCGATCTTGCTACCGGTTTTCATCGGTTACGAGTTGCGGAAGATAGCATTCCTCTTACCGCATTCCGCACTCGTTATGGTTCTTACAAATGGCTTGTTATGCCGTTCAGTTTGACGAACGCTCCGGCATATTTTGTCGATCTTATGAATCGGATATTCCGGGGATATCTCGATAAGTTGGTCTTGGTTTTCATTGATGATATTCTTATTTATTCCAAATCTGAAGCCGATCATATTCAGCATTTGGAGATTGTTTTGAGCACTCTTCGTCAGCATCAGCTTTATGCCAAATTCTCCAAGTGACACTTCTGGGAGAATAAGGTGAAGTTTCTCGGTCATATTGTTTCTTCCGATGGTATTTCTGTCGATCCTTCCAAGATCGAATCTATTCAAAATTGGAAGAGGCCCGAGACCGTTACTGAGATCCGTAGTTTCCTTGGATTGGCGGGTTATTATCGCCGGTTTATTAGGGACTTTTCTCATATTGCTTTACCGCTTACTACTCTTACGAGAAAAGCTGTTCCTTTTATTTGGTCGGATAAGTGTAAGACTTCTTTCATGAAGTTAAAAGATCTCCTTACTCATGCTCCTATCTTAGTGGTTCCCGAAGAGAATCATGATTTTGTTGTTTATACCGATGCCAGTGGTTATGGACTCGGTGCTTTTCTCATGCAAAAGGATAGAGTTGTTGCCTATGCTTCTAGACAACTAAAGCCTAACGAGATTCGTTATGCTACCCATGATTTGGAGTTAGCTGCTGTAGTCTTTGCTCTAAAGATTTGGCGACATTATTTATTGGGCGAGCGTTTTGTTCTCTTCACTGATCACCAATCTTTGAAATATTTATTCACTCTGAAAGAACTTAATATGAGGCAACGGCGTTGGCTCGAATTTCTTGCTTCATATGATTTTGATATTAAGTATACCCTTGGTAAGGGTAATCGAGTTGCTAATGCGCTTAGTCGCAAGGAGCAAGTTGTTGTTTCCTTGATGCTTGCAGAGTGGAATATTTTGGAAGCTTTATCTCATTGTGATATTAGAGACCGTCCTTCAGTTTCTGATTCTCCCGTTCTTTTATTTAGCATGGAAGCTCGTCCTAGTTTGTTGGATCGAATTGCCGATGCCCAGAAACAAGATCCAGATATCTCTTATCTTATTCAGAGTTGTAAATCGGAATCCCAAAGTGATGATCTAAAGGATTTCACTATTGATATTCATAGTTGTATTCGAAGAAGGGAAGGTTGATTGTGCCTAATGTTCCTAATCTTAGAAATGACATTCTTGAGGACTGTCATCGTTCTAAGTATACTATCCATCCAGGCAGTAGTAAGATGTATGCTGACGAAACGCTTATACTTTTGGGAAGGTATGAAGCGTGATGTTGCAAGTTATGTAAGTCGTTGCAATGCTTGTCAACTTATTAAAGCAGAACACCAGCGTGCCAGTGATCTTTCGCAGCCTCTTGAGATTCTATTATGGTAATGTGAACGGATTTCTATGGACTTCATTGATGGTCTACCTCGTTCGAGGTCAGGCCATACTAGTATTTGGGTGATTGTTGACAGATTGACCAAATCAGCCCATTTTATTCCTATCAAGTCCAATCGGACTACTCCTTTGTTGGCTATGCTGTTTATTAAGGAAGTCGTTCGACTTCATGGTGTGCCTAGTTCTATTGTTAGTGACAGAGATTCGCTTTTTACTAGTGGTTTCTGGCAGAGCCTTCAGAAAGCTTTGGGCACTAAGCTCAATCTCAGTACATCTTATCATCCACAGTCTGATGGTCAGACTCAAAGGGTGAATCAAGTCTTAGAAGATCTCTTTCGAGCTTGTATTCTCGATTTTGGTGGTAGTTGGGAAGACCACTTATCTCTTGTTGAATTCTCTTATAACAATAATTTCCAATCCAGTATCGGTATGGCTACTTTGGAAGCTCTTTATGGAAGACCGTGTCGATCACCATCTTGTTGGTTGGAATCGGGGGAAAAGTTAGTTCTCGGCCCCGATTATATTCGTGAATCTTCTGAGAGGATTGATATTATTAGACAGAGAACGAAAGAGGCTCAGAATAGACAGAAATCTTATGCCGATCATCGTAGGAAGCCTTTGGAATTTTCTGCTGGCGATACCATATTCATTCGTGTTTCTTCGATGAAGGGTGGATGCGTTTTAGTAGCTCTAGGAAATTGGCTCCTCGATATATTGGACCATTTCCCATTACAGAATGCATTGTCCCTGTTGCTTATCGTGTGTCTCTACCTATTCAATTTTCGGGAATTCATGACGTATTTCATGTAACCCAGCTTCGTCGATGCCTTCGAGATACCACATGGAATGCCATAACGGTTATCCCCTCAAACGAACCACCAACAAATAAGTACAAATAGTGATATAATATATAATTTCTAGGTTGTAGAATATAAATATATAACATAGCCGAAATGGTTGCTTGATTAAATTCACCAACATACTAGAGGGTACAATCAAAATAGAGGAATTATCATATAATGGATTTCTGCAACTCCAGTGAAATAAAGCAGAACTCCTACACAAGGGCCAGAAGCTATCTTAGGGCATCGTACATCTCTAGAAAAATATACCTTTGGTAAACATAGCTGGTCCATGCCTAACATGTGAACCCACATATCATCATCACCCACACACAACATCGATAAGCATACTATAAATATGGAGTGATAATATCCTATCACGGGTGAGCTAAACCACAGGCTATGAGGCTAATTCTAATTTTAGACATTTTAGATGTCGAGGTTACGTTTTGCATCTTTCACACGAGTCTTCATCACTCGACCAGAAAATTAGTCCGCATATGCATTCCCATATCTTGAACATATCTCGAAACTACACATGGATTCCAATATCTTAAACATGTGACGACCTGTGTTTTTGGTGTCGGATAATCAGGTGATTAGCTGATTTAAATTTATCATAACATTAATTTAATTGGTCAAACCACTAAATTTATGATATTAAAAATATCAGAATATATATATATATATATATATATATATATATAAATTGGTCTTTTTTTTAAATTGTCTATGTGAATAAAATGAGAACATACACATGTAAATACAAGCAAAAGTATATACATATACTAAATAGTGAGAATGCAAGCATGTATGTATACAATAATAACAACCTATATGGATAAAATACATAACAATATATATGTATATATATACATACTTTCAAAAGGGTATACATACACATATCAATTTATATAATAGTGTTTGTAGTCACAAAAGGGGACAACACGTAGATACATATCTTTTCTAGCTTACAAAACTTTAAATCAAGGTCAAAACAAATTCAAATCACTTTGTAAAATCAAAACTTTATTATATGATATCAAATTAGAAAAAGCTAAAGAAAACAAAATCTCTGATCAATGCAAAAGCCTGCACACAAGATTCAGCCTTGGTTTACTCCATAATCTTCCTTTTCTCTATATATCCCCTACCCTGTTCCTTTTATTCTTCTCATTCGATCAACTTAAAAAAAAGAGAAAACAAAACGACCATTACAAAATAAACAAAATCAAAGCAACTCAAATAAGCAGCAGTTTCAAATTCAAGTCTAGATTCAGGAGCAAAAGCAATTTCCTGTTATCAAATCATTTACTGATTTTCAAGCTTCCTCTGTTCGTTTAACAGGTGAGTAAATTTAAAAACTTAAAGTAAATTTGGTTGCATGCTAGTATGATTGAAATGAATATGTACTGCATGTATATATAAGTGAATTTTTGATGTGATTATTTATAGTGTGCATGCTGTGTATATGTGCTCTGTTCATGCTATGTTTTTCCCAGGCTCAGAATTTAATTTAAAATCCATACCACTTGATCTAGTTTCTGATAGGATTTGATTTACAAACAAATGTTGTTTGATTTAACATAGATTAATGTTTAAAAACTTAATTAAGACAAAATATAGCCTGAGTGTCTCTACAAAATTAAAAACAACAGTGCATGTTAAATAATACGAAAATTTAAACATTGTAATTTATAAATTCAATATTATAAATTGAATACATAAAGAAAATCATGGTTTTTAACACTAAAATCAAGATTTTAGAAATAAGAATTAGGGGAAGTTCTTGTTTAAACTAGAAATAGAAATCTGGGATTTTCTGGTGATCCAAAGGGTTGGAGAGGAAGAATCTTGGTTGATGATGGAGGAGTGATTGTAGTTGATGGGAAAAATACATGATGGTGATGCAATTCATCAAGGAATTTGCAGCAGTGGAATCTTTTCTGGAACCCTAGTTTAACTAGGCTTGGTAATTCAATCAACCATGGTTTATAAAGTGGATCGAGTGCTTCAAGATTTTGGGTGACAATAACTTGGTCGTATACGAAGTCTTGGCTGGAGTAGCAGATTTTCTGGTGATCGGAGTTTTATGGTCGAGGCGTTGCCAGGTTTGGGTGTAGTGATGGTTCAGTTGCCCCAGGTTTGAATGTGACATCTCGAATAGGATTTCGAGATTAGGAGGTCGATCGGATGTCGAGTTTGGGTGTTTGAGTGGTTGCTGAGGTGGGGAGATCACAGCTGACGATCTAAGTCAACCAGCGCCACCGTGCATGTGCACGGTGCACTGTGTTCTGGTGAACTTTGGTTCTGATGTGTACTCGAGTTAATGAATGTGTTGACTCGAAGTAAGTAGATGTTTTGCTCGGAGCAGTTGGGTTTTGGACTCGAAGCAGAATGATGGTGGCTCGGGTTAAAAAATATGTTACAGGTTTTAATGGAAAAACCTGTAGTGTTCTTATAAAATCAAAATTTTACAAGTTGAGTGATTAAAGCATAAATTTGGGTAATTTATAAGTTTGGGTTTGGGAACGAAGGACGAGCTTAGGGTTTCTTCGATTTCTCTTGTGATGGTCGCGAAGATCGCCAGAGGTCGGCGACGATGGTTCAGGTGCACCGTGTGCACGTCGAACTGGAAGATTGGGTTTTTTGTGTTTTGCTCGGGTGATTCTCGTGCAAACAAGGGAATGTCTCGAAGCTGATGAAAATGGTGGGAAGTCGAAGCAAACGCGGGTTTGCCTAGGGATTGACTCGGTTAACGAAGTATCATCTGGGTGAAGTATGAACTGTGTTTGTAGAAGGTTAACAAGCCTGCTTAATTTTCAAGGCAAAGTCTTGTAGAGGAACTCAAGTTTCGAATTTTAAAACAAATTTTCAAAACAAATGGAATTCAAATCTCAATGGGCTCGGGTTTTAGCGTGGATGGGTTGGGTTTTACTCGAGTTAAATGATGAGAGATTTTCAAGTTTAATGGTTAACCAAAATCAAGTTTAAATTACCTTAAGTATTATTCTAAATAATACTTGTTTAAATTGAGGCAATTTAGTTTAACTTTAATGAATAAAGTTAATCTTAAGTTGTCTTTAAAACTTAATTAATAATGTAATTCAGAAGTAATTAAGGAAATAAAATGTTTCATCTTTAGTTAAACTTAAAACCTTGAGTAATTAAAGTTAATTAACCAAAGTAATTAAGTAAGGATAAAATTAAGAAGTTATTAAAGAGGAATTAATTAATTAATGATTGGGAAATAATTAATTAAAGGAATATAAACGAATTAATTAAAGGTTAATTACTTGGTAATTAGGGATTAGTTAATTACTTAAATAATAAATTACTTAATGGAAGTAATTGAGAATTAATTACTTTGTGTAATTAATTAAAGTAAGGATTAAATAAGATAATTTATTAAGGGTTAACAAATTATAAGTGTGATTAACTGAAGGATAATAAATCAATATAAGTGATTAAAGGATAATTAATTTGAGTAATTAATGAGAATGGGTGAAAGTTAATTAATTTTTGTAATTAATTAAGAGTTAATTACTTATTGTAATTAAAGTATAATTTATCAAGGATGATTAATTAAGATGGATAATAAAAAGATGATGTAACATCCCGCCTTCTCGCACACTTTAAACCGACACACGTGCCAATTCAAAGCATACAGAAGGGCGGATTGTTATGGGGTAAATAAGAAAAACAGGGAAGAAATAAAACAAAATAGAATCTCACAGCGGAAGGATAAAATATAATAATAAATATACAGTTCATAAAAGGTTACAAAACAGTTGATTCTTCTTTATACAATAAATATCAGAGTTACACATACCAATACAATCAATGCAGCGGAACAGTAGGAGTGTGGTGCAAAACTATAAATAATAATAATACGGATTCTTCGCCTTCGTCCTCCAAAGCTAAAGTCTTCGATCCTGAAACGCTCGGACTGACCCGAGCGAGAAAAGACAAAACACTCGAGTCAGAACTAAAAGATCTTATGTGAGTTAAATTTACAGAAATAAATATGAGTACAGTAACTCAAGAGATGCTTGGGATTTACATCTCCTAAGGATCCGTTAAACTATTTACTATGTAGTATATTGCGCTATTATAATAGTGTCTATTTATAATATAAACATACTTTTTAATAGCGTTAAGGAGTGACCCAATATTCCCCTTAACACGTAATAGTCCCAGTAGTCCATCCAATATCATAGTCCCTCCTGATCGGGAAGCCACCAGAGGATACCACACGGGCTACGGGAGAAATCCAAACTCGTACAAGGCTCGGTATGGTAGGTGACACGGCACAACTAGGCAATGCCAGGGTAGATATACCAATTACGCTTCCGGGCCGATGGAAACGCGTAGCCGCAGCTACCGCCCACCTCGAACAAACTCCCCCAAAATCAAAAATAGAAGTGGCCACTGAATCAATCCAAAGTCAAAGTATAATATCGAAGAGGAGTGTCCGATCAGAGGAATGACCTCATTAACCCGTCGATCGCTCCTGTTTTAGCCACCTTATGCCAACTCACGGGAGTCGGGTCCACGTATTTACCTTACAGGAATCGTCGCCACCAACCTACTTCATTCTGGAATCTCCACCGCGTACACGGTTAGTCAAAGTGGTTTTCGGTATCGACAGAGATATGTCCATATCCGATCCCGGTCTCTTTGCCAACCCATCGCTATTATAACACCGCGGTCATTTAAAACAGTTTATACTTTAAAACCAGAATATAATCCATTTCAAAATCATAATATTACGATATTATTTCTTCTTTTCAAACCCAAACAATTCATTTTGATATTATTTTATAAAACCCAAATCAATATGATATCATTTATCCCAAATATAAATCCTTTTCCAAAACCATATTGCTTTAAAAATTTACAATATCTGGAACCCAAATATTTGAAATATACTTTCAAACGTAATATTTCGGAAATTATACTTTAAAACCATAACTCCTAAAACTTGGATGGTTTGGATATTCAACGGTATATAGAATAAATGGTTTAACTTTAAGGTTACTTTGTAAAGAAAATAATTTACATGGCTTTAAAATTTATTTCTTTGTTTAAAGTTAAAACCATAATTTAAATATCACTTCAAGTCCCAAACCATTTCAATTTCTATATATATAAATCCATTTGGAGTATTAATATTCAAACTAAATTTGGAATTTATTCTTTCAACAAATTAAATGTTTTATTATTTAGGTTTGAATATCCACATACAATTTATAAATAAACTCTACTTCTAGTAATTAAAAATTTCTCAACTTTACTTTATATTAGAATATCCATTTCTAAGTTTATTTAGGAAAAATTCAGTTTATACATATCATATCTTTAAAATTTCCAAACTTAACATATATTAGAAATTATCAAATCTCATTTCTATATTTTTATTCCATTTTATTTAACGGATTTATACACAGCTTAAGTTCAAAAGTTTAACTCCATAGGTATATATATATAAATGGAAGGATAATATTTATAAAATATAAAAATTAAATTTTTATAAACCGTATCACATCCAAACCATAGAAATCACCTTTTAAAATAATTTATATATATAGACCACGGTGCCTGTATAAAATTTTCTATCCTATGGTCAAGTGATACGGATATTTATCATTTCAATCCGCAATTAAAATATAAAACTTTGCGGTTTTATATCATTTCAAACCACAATCCCAAATGAAATGGAAAATGCATGATAACTTGCAATTTAATGATATACAATAAACAACCATTCATCAACATCATCCAACATCCAAATCAAAATCATCAATCAATATCAATCAATATCTATATATATATTTGATAATATATAACAGGTAATAACTGGCAATTTTATTCAAATTAAATTTAACAACTATTAATCTAATAGTTTATATTCAGTAATAAATTATATAACTGTTAACTAGCAGTTTATATGCAAACAAACAAATTCTAGCTATCAAATACTACGCAATAAATAAATTAAATTGGCAGTTAAATTCAATAAATGCAATTTAACAGATATGACGAAATAAACATGCCAAATAGTCATAAATAAATTTCTATTCATTTCTAAGATAAATTTAACAAACATAAAACTTTTAGAAGTTGTGAGTGGGTTAAAACACTCACCTTTTGAATTTAAATCGAATTTAAACCCGATTTAAACCCAAAAATTCGTCCTTCTCAGAATTCGTCCAAACCAGCGTCATCAAGTCCAGAATTTAATTACGATCCTAACAAAAGAAATTTCGTGTGAATCCGAATTCGTATGAGAAAATTATGGCGAAAAATGGTGATTGAATTAAAAATTGAAAATAAACAAAAGTGACACACATTAACATCTTACACTAAGCCACGTCATCTTCCTTTCACAATGCTACAGGCGCATCACCTTCCAGGTTCGAACACAAGCACGCATGAACACGGTACCTTCTCAAAATCGCACGTTCCCCCCCCCAAAGCCATCGCGGCCTCGTCCACCACCAGAGGCTGCGACCTCGCCTAGACCGAAGCTCCAACGTCGCTTCCCCGGATGACGCGACCTTCAGGTCGAACAGAGCCAACCGCCGCCTGAAACTGGAAACCCTAATCGAATTTTTAACGACGATCAGACCGTCTATTCAACAAACTATCCACATAGATCGCCTCCCCTCAGTCCCCTCTACAAAACCCAGAAACCGTTTGACGATCTGACGAGGTTTGTTACGGCGCTGATGAATGGCCACGAACTGTTTGAATTTATTCTGGGTAAACGATAACTCCATTTGAAAAACGAATTCCACCATGAGATTACGTGTTTCGAGAACATTGACATATATTTTTGTGGAATTTTTCTGGAGAGTTTGAATTTTCATTGAAATTTGGATTGAAGTAGATCTAGGTTTTGCAACCATTTGAGGAGGAGAAGGAGATGAAGAAAAGTGAACGTACAGCCAAATGACAATAGGAAGGATGCTAGGGTTTTTGATTGCATACATATAGACAAATAGAAGAAGGCTAGGTGGGTACGGATAACGAACGTGCTAAACGGTAGTTGGCCCAAAAAGCTCGTTCTGACCCCGGAACGAAATTTATCAAATCCATATATCCAGATAGGTATTTTAAAATATTCTAAACGCGATGGAAAAAGTTTCACGTCCAAATTTGGTCGTATGAAGAAGTTATGCTGAAAACAAAATTTCCAAATTGATTTCAAATTGATTTTAATAAAATTGATTTCAAATTGATTTTAATAAAATTGATTTCAAGGCGTTTCGCGTCCGTACGATCAAACGACAGGTCCGATCGATACGAAACTTGAAACCCTATAATAATTCACCGATACGGATCCGATGAAACTGGTTTCATCGAAATCCGAGTCCGTGACCAAAATGGCTATTTTTATATTCATTAATTAAATTAAAATAAATTATAAAATCCAATTTTATATTTAACTTCTAATATTGACCAAATTTATTTCTTATATAATTCATAATCAATTGAAATGATTTAACAAGTTTAGCTGTGAATTAAAAGTGGATAAGTATATCAATTGCAGTGTTCATTTCTGCACTTCCCTATATTTTAGAAATTATAAATAAAATTCTCAAAACCCCATATATTAGATTTTTTTAACCTTTATATACTCATCTTTTATCCAAATAGGAATGCCACATACTTTGGTTCATGATTCACATTATTATTCTTAAAGTCTATTTTAAATTTCAATAACGTAATATTTAACGTTAAATTCCCTTTATTTACGCAATAAATGCAATTATTGAATCTAGTACTCAATTTAATTTATAGATCCTGCTTCCTAAAATCTATATCAACAATAGGTCAAATTATAAATAGAATTAGCCTTAACTTCATCTAACAGAATTAACTATTTCAACTACCAAACAAACCTACGCTAACTGCACTATTAAATCAATAATTGTAATTGGATCTACATAAATGTTATAAATTATAAATGTAATCTCAATAAATTCATCTATGGATTTAGACTCTTCCTATACAGCAATTAAGCATTTTGTGGGTATAAATAATCTTTGGGTTATAATACGTTTCATTTGTGCATTCTTTATTCCTTATAAATTCTCCTTTATTAAATAGACACATTAACAACCAAAATAATTAATTTAGATTTATTTCAATCTATTTCCATTCTTAACAAAATAAAATAGATAGTTAACCTAAACACTTGTTATCCTTTTATATTCCAATTCACTTACAACATTTATTAACAAAATGTTGCCATAGGTTTAGATTTAAATAAATAAATTTGATGAATAGGTAAAACTTTGTAATTATCACCAATGTCCAATACATATGCATTAATTACTACTTATTATGAGAATTCATTTATTAATTTACCAGTTGCCATAGTTTCGTATTCTCTATTTACTAACAAACTTCAAATCTAGTTGTAACTTATCAATACATAAATTTCCTAGGCAAAACAATTTTTATTACCATTTTAAGTACATTTATTATTGACAACATTCATTAAAGTTACTTATCTACTTATTGCATTGATTTATCTAACGGACACTTTTATTTAGTCACTATTTATTATTACAACCAAATGTACAATCTCCACTTATTCATTTTATATTAAATGAATTCCATTCTAGTAAATATTTTTATTAATATTCACTGATTCAACATTTATATTGGTTTCTTATATTTAACGTATAACAAGGTGTGCAAATTTACAGCATTCAAATCTATTTCCATGTAACTATTAAATTGTTAACATTCAATTACAATTACTACATCAAATCCCTACATTTACTTCACTAAAATCCTAAGACTTTTAATTTATTCTAAATTAGATTAGAAATTATATTAATTTAATTCATTTAATATTATCAAATTTAACGGGTCGTTATAATCTCCCCCACTCAAAACTTTTCGTCCCCGAAAAGGAAAAAGAAGGGAGAAGGAAGAATAAAACAGTGCATCTTATTTCAAATATTATTTATAAGCAATAATTTACTAAATTTATTTTCTTAAATAAAATATACCTGTTTATAATCATTATATTCTTTTATACTTAAATTATCAAAGTTGGGAAAATATTTTCAACAAAATTCTAAGTCCAAAATTTACGGAAAATTTTGGCAGAGTCTCCTTTGTACGGAGAGACTCTGGAGAAAATATAATATCAATATATATATATATATATATATAAAATATATTACAAATATTTTCAAAATATTATATCCCAACACGGGCAACTATATAAAATAGCGCTATAAACGTAATCCGGAAACGTACCTATTTGTCGGGCAATATACGCTTATTTTTATGGAACCAAAGCAGTAGCAGTTGCTTCCATCACCTGCATTTCACTTATATAATCTAAGAAGGTTAAATATTTATATTTAAAGTGAAATGTTTAGGTGGTTTCAACCATTAATCAACCAATCAATACAACAACCATCAACCTTACAACCATCATACATACACAAAGCAAAGCGACCATTTAATCCATCAAACAAATAGTTGTTTGGATTCAAACTTGAAATTTGTATGAAATGAAATTAACTATCAAGTGCATCCTTTACTCAACAGTCTTAGATGGAACAAAGATAGATTATTTATTCATCCAACAATTTCAAATTCCTTACCCAACAACATACATCAAACAAATAACAATTCAAACCAATAACCAAATCAACTTATTATACATTTATTTCATGCTTCAGTGGTTTGATTTTCTTTTTTTTCTTTTTTCTTTTTTTCATTTATGGAGGGATTTCTTTTATTTCTTAAAGTTTTCACTTTTTCATTTATTACAAAATTCATTATATTTGTATTCCAATTTATTGACTAAAGTTTATATCATCTATTTATACTACTTACCTTCACTTATATAGTGAAATTCCAATTTAACTTAAGCTTATATAATTTTCTCATTAATAACAGCAAATTTATTGAATTCCTTAATTTCCTCAAGCTTCACTTGTAAGATTTCCCCTTACATTTTCTTACTAACATTGCAACTTTTATTATATGGTAAGTTATGTATGTTTTAAGAATGTAAGTGAAAATTTCCAAGTTTCTTTTCAATTCCTTTTTATTAATTAATGGTTCACCAAACATATATCCGTTTTATAACTACAATTTCAACTTACCCTCAATTTCATTACTTTATTTAATGTTTACGTTTCTATAATATTTAATTACAATAACCCTCTACTTACACTTAATTTATTAACCTTATACTTGCATTCCTATAGGTGAAAGATTTTACTTATTCATTATCTATTGATTTCAGTCATTTAAATTGTTCTACTTTCCATTATATTAGAATAGGGGAAAATTAAAACATACTTAAATTAATAATCCTATAATCAATTCTTATTTAGAATTTCATTTTATATAATTAAGTTCATATCACCTATTAATAATACTTAACTTTATTTTCAGTAAAATTTCAATTATAACCTAAGTTTATACCATTAAATTCTTATTTATAACAGTAGTTTATTGAATACTTCATTATTTCCTAAATTCCTACTTGTAAAATATTCAATTCTAGTTTCTTATTTAACATTTCAACTTTTTATATTTGGTAAGTTATTTATGTTAAAGAAAATTGCAATTGAACTTATACAAGTTTAATCTCAATTCTTTTAATTCGTTGATTTTCAATAAATCTTTACCATTATTTATCAGTTAAAATTTTAACTTCCTTTATACCTAGCATTAATTTTCTTACTTAAATTAGAGGTTTCAATCCATTTATTACTTACTTTAAATTTCCCTAAATATAATTTAAACCATTAATTAGTGGAAAATTTTAGAACTAAATACCGGGTCAAATTTCAATTTTATTTTAAAAATAATAGATAAATGAGTTCTTACAACTTATATCTCAATTTATATTTAAAACAATTAAAAATTCAATCAATTTCAAAAATAAATCTGCAGTAGAGTGTACCACAGTGGCCTTTCCCCTTCGAAACTCGAAAATGAAAGTCGATGATGCGGCCGCCATCATCGAAATTATTTTCCAGCGACAGAGAGGAAAGTACAGAATTTATTTTCTCCAAAATCTTCTTTTAAAAATTCTTTCAAATGATACTAAATATTTATATAAGAGAATACTTATAAACCGAATCATTATTTTCATAAATTCTTTGAAAAAAAAATTTTCAAAAATCCCGGACTTAAGTTCTAAAATCTCCAATTTGATTTGTTAAAATTCCAACTTAGCTTTAATTATTTTAAATATTTTTATTACCTAACACCCAATCTATAGCAACCAAAAATATATATCTTTATAAAATATTTTTATATATGGAAAATATAATAGGAAAAATTATTTCATTCACCTATATTAAAACAAATATTATGTCGGTCTGTCCTATTAAGTGTTTAGAAATCCTTATTGATGACTTAGCGTCCCATGCATCAACCAGAATTTATAAATACAAAACGGAACAGATTAACACAATATTAAAATCTTTTTATTAATACTAACAAGTACGCTCTCTCATATATACACACTCAGCGGCTCCCATATGGTTTTACTACCCTATTAACAAAGGGTCAAACCCCACAAAGCCAAGGTCTATCGCTAAACCAAAGCTCTGATACCAACTGTAACATCCCGCCTTCTCGCACACTTTAAACTGACACACGTGCCAATTCAAAGCATACGGAAGGGCGGATTGTTATGGGGTAAATAAGAAAAACAGGGAAGAAATAAAACAAAATAGAATCTCACAACGGAAGGATAAAATATAATAATAAATATACAGTTCATAAATGGTTACAAAACAGTTGATTCTTCTTTATACAATAAATATCAGAGTTACACATACCAATACAATCAATGCAGCGGAACAGTAGGAGTGTGGTGCAAAACTATAAATAATAATAATACGGATTCTTCGCCTTCGTCCTCCAAAGCTAAAGTCTTCGATCCTGAAACGCTCGGACTGACCCGAGCGAATTTGAAAAGACAAAACACTCGAGTTAGAACTAAAAGATCTTATGTGAGTTAAATTTATAGAAATAAATATGAGTACAGTAACTCAAGAGATGCTTGGGATTTACATCTCCTAAGGATCCGTTAAACTATTTACTATGTAGTATATTGCGCTATTATAATAGTGTCTATTTATAATATAAACATACTTTTTAATAGCGTTAAGGAGTGACCCAATATTCCCCTTAACACGTAATAGTCCCAGTAGTCCATCCAATATCATAGTCCCTCCTGATCGGGAAGCCACCAGAGGATACCACACGGGCTACGGGAGAAATCCAAACTCGTACAAGGCTCGGTATGGTAGGTGACACGGCACAACTAGGCAATGCCAGGGTAGATATACCAATTACGCTTCCGGGCCGAATGGAAACGCGTAGCCACAGCTACCGCCCACCTCGAACAAACTCCCCCAAAATCAAAAATAGAAGTGGCCACTGAATCAATCCAAAGTCAAAGTATAATATTGAAGAGGAGTGTCCGATCAGAGGAATGACCTCATTAACCCGTCGATCGCTCCTGTTTTAGCCACCTTATGCCAACTCATGGGAGTCGGGTCTACGTATTTACCTTACAGGAATCGTCGGCACCAACCTACTTCATTCTGGAATCTCCACCGCATACACGGTTAGTCAAAGTGGTTTTCGGTATCGACAGAGAGTATGTCCATATCCGATCCCGGTCTCTTTGCCAACCCATCGCTATTATAACACCGTGGTCATTTAAAACAGTTTATACTTTAAAACCAGAATATAATCCATTTCAAAATCATAATATTACGATATTATTTCTTCTTTTCAAACCCAAACAATTCATTTTGATATTATTTTATAAAACCCAAATCAATATGATATCATTTATCCCAAATATAAATCCTTTTCCAAAACCATATTGCTTTAAAAATTTACAATATCTGGAACCCAAATATTTGAAATATACTTTCAAACGTAATATTTCGGAAATTATACTTTAAAACCATAACTCCTAAAACTTGGATGGTTTGGATATTCAACGGTATATAGAATAAATGGTTTAACTTTAAGGTTACTTTGTAAAGAAAATAATTTACATGGCTTTAAAATTTATTTCTTTGTTTAAAGTTAAAACCATAATTTAAATATCACTTCAAGTCCCAAACCATTTCAATTTATATATATATAAATCCATTTGGAGTATTAATATTCAAACTAAATTTGGAATTTATTCTTTCAACAAATTAAATGTTTTATTATTTAGGTTTGAATATCCACATAAAATTTATAAATAAACTCTACTTCTAGTAATTAAAAATTTCTCAACTTTACTTTATATTAGAATATCCATTTCTAAGTTTATTTAGGAAAAATTCAGTTTATACATATCATATCTTTAAAATTTCCAAACTTAACAAATATTAGAAATTATCAAATCCCATTTCTATATTTTTATTCCATTTTATTTAACGGATTTATACACAGCTTAAGTTCAAAAGTTTAACTCCATAGGTATATATATAAAAATGGAAGGATAATATTTATAAAATATAAAAATTAAATTTTTATAAATCGTATCACATCCAAACCATAGAATTCACCTTTTAAAATAATTTATATATATAGACCACGGTGCCTGTATAAAATTTTCTATCCTATGGTCAAGTGATACGGATATTTATCATTTCAATCCGCAATTAAAATATAAAACTTTGCGGTTTTATATCATTTCAAACCACAATCCCAAATGAAATGGAAAATGCATGATAACTTGCAATTTAATGATATACAATAAACATCCATTCATCAACATCATCCAACATCCAAATCAAAATCATCAATCAATATCAATCAATATCTATATATATATTTGATAATATATAACAGGTAATAACTGGCAATTTTATTCAAATTAAATTTAACAACTATTAATCTAACAGTTTATATTCAGTAATAAATTATATAACTGTTAACTAGCAGTTTATATGCAAACAAACAAATTCTAGCTGGCAAATACTACGCAATAAATAAATAAAATTGGCAGTTAAATTCAATAAATGCAATTTAACAGATATGACGAAATAAACATGCCAAATAGTCATAAATAAATTTCTATTCATTTCTAAGATAAATTTAACAAACATAAAACTTTTAGAAGTTGTGAGTGGGTTAAAACACTCACCTTTTGAATTTAAATCGAATTTAAACCCGATTTAAACCCAAAAATTCGTCCGTCTCAGAATTCGTCCAAACCAGCGTCATCAAGTCCAGAATTTAATTACGATCCTAACAAAAGAAATTTCGTGTGAATCCGAATTCGTATGAGAAAATTATGGCGAAAAATGGTGATTGAATTAAAAATTGAAAATAAACAAAAGTGACACACATTAACATCTTACACTAAGCCACGTCATCTTCCTTTCACAATGCTACAGGCGCATCACCTTCCAGGTTCGAACACGAGCACGCATGAACACGGTACCTTCTCAAAATGGCACGTTTCCCCCCCCCCAAAGCCACCGCGGCCTCGTCCACCACCAGAGGCTGCGACCTCGCCTAGACCGAAGCTCCAACGTCGCTTCCCCGGATGACGCGACCTTCAGGTCGAACAGAGCCAACCGCCGCCTGAAACTGGAAACCCTAATCGAATTTTTAACGACGATCAGACCGTCGATTCGACAAACTATCCACATAGATCGCCTCCCCTCAGTCCCCTCTACAAAACCCAGAAACCGTTTGACGATCTGACGAGGTTTGTTACGGCGCTGATGAATGGCCACGAACTATTTGAATTTATTCTGGGTAAACGATAACTCCATTTGAAAAACGAATTCCACCATGAGATTACGTGTTTCGAGAACATTGACATATATTTTTGTGGAATTTTTCTGGAGAGTTTGAATTTTCATTGAAATTTGGATTGAAGTAGATCTAGGTTTTGCAACCATTTGAGGAGGAGAAGGAGATGAAGAAAAGTGAACGTACAGCCAGATGACAATAGGAAGGATGCTAGGGTTTTTGATCGCATACATATAGACAAATAGAAGAAGGCTAGGTGGGTACGGATAACGAACGTGCTAAACGGTAGTTGGCCCAAAAAGCTCGTTCTGACCCCGGAACGAAATTTATCAAATCCATATATCCAGATAGGTATTTTAAAATATTCTGAACGCGATGAAAAAGGTTTCACGTCCAAATTTGGTCGTATGAAGAAGTTATGCTGAAAACAAAATTTCCAAATTGATTTCAAATTGATTTTAATAAAATTGATTTCAAATTGATTTTAATAAAATTGATTTCAAGGCGCTTCGTGTCCGTACGATCAAACGACAGGTCCGATCGATACGAAACTTGAAACCCTATAATAATTCACCGATACGGATCCGATGAAACTAGTTTCATCGAAATCCGAGTCCGTGACCAAAATGGCTATTTTTATATTCATTAATTAAATTAAAATAAATTATAAAATCCAATTTTATATTTAACTTCTAATATTGACCAAATTTATTTCTTATATAATTCATAATCAATTGAAATGATTTAACAAGTTTAGCTGTGAATTAAAAGTGGATAAGTATATCAATTGCAGTGTTCATTTCTGCACTTCCCTATATTTTAGAAATTATAAATAAAATTCTCAAAACCCCATATATTAGATTTTTTTTAACCTTTGTATACTCATCTTTTATCCAAATAGGAATGCCACATACTTTGGTTCATGATTCACATTATTATTCTTAAAGTCTATTTTAAATTTCAATAACGTAATATTTAACGTTAAATTCCCTTTATTTATGCAATAAATGCAATTATTGAATCTAGTACTCAATTTAATTTATAGATCCTGCTTCCTAAAATCTATATCAACAATAGGTCAAATTATAAATAGAATTAGCCTTAACTTCATCTAACAGAATTAACTATTTCAACTACCAAACAAACCTACGCTAACTGCACTATTAAATCAATAATTGTAATTGGATCTACATAAATGTTATAAATTATAAATGTAATCTCAATAAATTCATCTATGGATTTAGATTCTTCCTATACAGCAATTAAGCATTTTGTGGGTATAAATAATCTTTGGGTTATAATACGTTTCATTTGTGCATTCTTTATTCCTTATAAATTCTCCTTTATTAAATAGACACATTAACAACCAAAATAATTAATTTAGATTTATTTCAATCTATTTCCATTCTTAACTATATAAAATAGATAGTTAACCTAAACACTTGTTATCCTTTTATATTCCAATTCACTTACAACATTTATTAACAAAATGTTGCCATAGGTTTAGATTTAAATAAATAAATTTGATGAATAGGTAAAACTTTGTAATTATCACCAATGTCCAATACATATGCATTAATTACTACTTATTATGAGAATTCATTTATTAATTTACCAGTTGCCATAGTTTCTTATTCTCTATTTACTAACAAACTTCAAATCTAGTTGTAACTTATCAATACATAAATTTCCTAGGCAAAACAATTTTTATTACCATTTTAAGTACATTTATTATTGACAACATTCATTAAAGTTACTTATCTACTTATTGCATTGATTTATCTAACGGACACTTTTATTTAGTCACTATTTATTATTACAACCAAATGTACAATCTCCACTTATTCATTTTATATTAAATGAATTCCATTCTAGTAAATATTTTTATTAATATTCACTGATTCAACATTTATATTGGTTTCTTATATTTAACGTATAACAAGGTGTGCAAATTTACAGCATTCAAATCTATTTCCATGTAACTATTAAATTGTTAACATTCAATTACAATTACTACATCAAATCCCTACATTTACTTCACTAAAATCCTAAGACTTTTAATTTATTCTAAATTAGATTAGAAATTATATTAATTTAATTCATTTAATATTATCAAATTTAACGGGTCGTTACAGATGATTAATTAATTTGTTTATAATTAGTTAATGTTAAGTAAGGATAATCTAAGTGATTAAAGGTTAGTAATTAATTTAATTAGAGATTAATTAAATTAATTTTGGGAGTGATCAATTGTTATGAATGATTGAATGTTGTTTCAATGCCTTCAGTTGGTTGATATCTTTGATATGAAATGATTTAAGTGAATTGGACTATTTAATCTAAGTTTGGTACTTAGAAATTTGTGAGCGAAATAAATAACGTCTTTAACAATTTGTGAACTTGTAATTGATACAAGTTACCTGGGTTATACATACATACATACATATATATATATATAGTTTTGTGCTGTTGTATTCCATGTTAGATGAGTTTACTCACGCTGGTTTCCAGCCTGACCCGGGTGTTACTTTGATGTAATGCTCGGGTCAGACCGAGTATTACAAATTTTCAGGTAAGGACGTTTTGGAGCTCAGAAGGCGAGCTTGATGGCCGGAACGTATGGGTGTATTCCGCTGTGATTTATTGTAGCTTATCTGGGACAAGTTGTTATAATTGTTCAGTGGTTGAATAAATGAATGTACTCTGATGTATTTAAATGTAATGAACTGATACAGTTTTTCCTTGTATAACTGCTATTTTATTTAATATTATATTTTGATCTGCTGCGAATGTGAGAATCTATGTTTGGTGTTTTCTGTTTTCTTCTTCTTTTATCTCCTTCTTTTTCTTAACTATCTTGAATTTTTCGGGATAAATTTTTTTGGGTCGTTGCATTTGGTGTCAGAGGAGAAAGGTTAAGCGAGAACCTTGGCTCTATTAGGTTTACTCACTAAGGATCGGGTAAGTGGTACCTTAAAATGAGTTGAGTGTGTGTGTGTGTGTGTATATGAGAGCATACTTGTTATTTTTATATAATGGTTTTAAAAGCAAAGGATTTTTATATAAGTTTATATATAAAGCAATAATTGGTTGTTGGATATTGAAATCAAATAAGAATTTAAGTGGTAAATATATATCCAAATAGGAACTGAATAGAATGAACCGTTCAAATAAGGAGAATTAATTTCAAACCAAAATAAAATAAAATGGTTATTGTAACAAATATTGGGATGATTGTTTCCTAATAATGATAAAGAAAAATGAAATGTGTTAAGGGAGTAAACTTTTAGATAAGTATGACTCGTAAATTGAAGTGGGGTTTTAAATTGTGAAGTTAGAATCCTAAGATTTAAAAAAATTTGAAACAATTTTTCAAACCGTTAAAAGGAATGATAAATAATATTATTCAGAATATTTTTGAAAGTAATCTTATTTTGAAATAAGAAGTTGTTTGAAAACTTTATTTGGAATTAAAAACCAAAGATGCTATAACATAAGGTATAACTTGGTAAGAAAATTGATATATATATATATATATATATGTATATAAGAGTAAAAGTTGAATACCTCTAATTAAGTCTAATTTATAGGTTAGGAAGTCCCTCTAGAATTTAGTCTTTGAGAGAGATGACTAAGAGTGAAGAATGGAAGGTTAGACGCAGAAAGCAAAGAGCAGCTGCACGTAAGGATCGAGAAGAAGCAATTCAAGAGTATGAGAAACATGTTACGGAAAGGCTGAATCAAGGCCTTACGATAATGTCATCTGCTACAGATGTTTCAATAAGGGTCATTACACAGCCAAGTGCAGTAAAACAAGGGAGGAATTGAAGGGTACATTCCAACGGTTTCGTTCTGAGATCCTATGCTTTAAGTGTCATAAGAAAGGACATTTCCTAAATCATTGCCTCAAAGTGAGAAAAGCAAAGCGTAAACTAGTTGAACCGGTCAATGAGTCTACTATTTGCTATCTTTGTAAGATGACGGGACACATCTCTAGGAATTATTCCGAGAGGCAGAAGAGAAGTAAAGGTGTGGAACGTATTGTTGGAGGCGCGAAGGTTATCCAGATTGATGACAGGGTAGAAATATTTTATGGTAAATGTTATAAGCGGGGACACCCTGTTCAGAAGTTTATGCTTGGGCTTTGCCTTTTGGAAGGAAGTCTATAGAAAGGATTCTTGTAAGAATATTAAGGCTTTGTTCTTTCCAAACCTATAGGTAACTGAAAAGACATCTAGATTTATGACTTCTGTAAGACTCTTTGTGACGACCCGGGTTTCCATGCCCAGAAAACCGTTTCGTCTTGAAGAAAGAAAGGGATGAGAAGATAGAAAAGATAGAGAAGAAAGAACAACAACATCAGAATCTCACAGCGGAACGAATAAATTATAATAATCACATAAGTATTTATATAATATACAACATAAATCAGAGTTATAAAGACAATACATCACATATTAGACAGTTATAGACACCTGTCTAGTTAATACAACTTAATACACAAACAACTCAGAGACACCAACACATCGGAACTATATATATATCTACAACGCTGAAGCTTCCTGCTCCATTTCTCCTCCAGAATTCGTCAAAGCTAACCTGAATCCCTTGGCTACCCATAAAAATTTGGGTACCCGAGAGTTTATGAAAAACAAAAAGAAACTCCGGGTCAGACATGGTTCTGGTATGAGTAACAGGTTAAAGTTGCTTAAATTTTAAAAACCTTTGAAAACAAAAGGGTATCACGTAAGACTCCCCACAAATAAACATGGGTAAGTTTTTACCTTACGCTAACCAAAACATTTGATAGGAAATTCAGTGATATTATAATAGGTCTAGGGTTTTCAAGTAAATAGAAAATAGCTGAAATTGTTACATCTATTAAATTCCAGCTACTAGCCATAAAAGTGGGTAATACAATCAAAACCGTTGGCACTTATTTGATTGTGGATTCCATACAATGGCAGGGCTACTGGGGTACCGCCCGTCATAGTACGTGGCCTTGATCAACGTACCGAGGATCACTCCCGACCCCTTGCAATACAAGGCCGGAACCATTCCTTACTGAACAGTCCCGAACAAGATAACCCCGGCAGTTGTTGCAATCAACCGCCCACACAGCCGAAAATAAAAGGGCATCTAGATAGGGGAATATCCTTGTCTTGCTTGGGCATGACCCACCTAACCTTGCTGCACCTCCCCTGTTTTAGCCATTCCCGGTTGATGAGGCTTGAGGCTGCGATTACCTTTAGAGAACATATTTCTTAGAATGCTCATCGCCCACCTGATGATGTGTTGAAAGCATTCAATCCATACAAGTTCGTTCCGGGTTCGAACGAAACCGAAGGCATTATCTCGTTACACTCATTTTCGAATCACCCTTAGAGTTAACGACGATAACCCTTGCGTTCTGAATCTTCATCTTCACTTCAGTTTCACGACCTATCGTTAATTTGGAATCGATGTGGTTTTCGGATGTTCCAAATGTGGAAACCCGATCCCGGTCTTATAGAAATCCAAAACGTGTCTTTTAAGGCCAAGTTGTCTATTTAGTCTTAAAAGTTTAGTTCAATATTATCAATATACACACGGATGGATAATTCAAAATATCACAATAGATAATTACATCATCATCACATACAGATAATCAATATTATCATCCAAATAGATAATTAAATATTATCATATTTAATCCAAACATCCGTATCACAAGGTATTACTCATCTCATATCTGAGATCACAATCATCAAATGAAATATCAATATCATTCATCCATAAGCAATGAGTTATAATCATACCATTTGTAATTAATTTAAAATGAATTAAATTAACTACTTCTATCTCTAATTAATTTAAAGTAAATTAAATTAATTACTTCATCTATAAATCTTGCTTATACAACCATTAATTAGTTATAAATCAAATTAATTAATTAATTAATCTCTAGATATTCATCTTGATTAGATACCTTTGATTAATCATCTTCTAATTATAATGAGTAATTAGTCTCTATTTAATTTCCCAAATTAATTATCCTAAATCATTTATGTAATTAACATTTAATTACTTCATTTACTTAATTACATTTATTCTTAAATAATTACATAAATTAATCACCCCATTATTGATTATTCCTTAATTAACCAATTCTTAATTACATCATTAATTATATTAATTAATGATTTCTAATTTAGATTTAAATTAATTACTTTATTTAAATTAATTACATTAAGCAATTAATCTTTAATTGAACACAATTATTAATCACCTTTGATTAATATCAACCAGTAATTAACTACCCTTAATTACTCATATTAATAAATTAATTATCCCATAATTAATTATCTCCTTTAATTAATCCTTTGATTAATTTCAAAAGTAATTATCCAAATTACTTCATTAACACATCATCTTTCATTAATTACATTCAGTAATTAACATTAATTACTTCCTTAAGTAATTTTGCTCCATTGAATACACTAAGTAATTATACTTATCAATTATCAAATGATTTTCTTAAATTAATTAACTTAATTTAATCATTTTACCAAAATTAATTACAATAAGTAATTAATCTCTTAATTACTTTTATCAAGTAATTACACTCAACAATTTACAATAGATTATCTAATTAATCTAATTAATTATCAAAATTAACCACATATATTAATTAATTAATAATCTTTAGTTAATTATCTTCATTAACTAATAACATTACCTAATTTACTTCTTAGTTAATTTCTAGTTATAAATTAATCTAAATTATTAATTTATAAATTTAATAAATACACCATTCCTTTATTATCTTATTAATTAAATCATTTAATGCCTTAATTATTCTTAAGATAATTTACCTCTTATTAAATGACTTAATGAATATAAAAGTGTATTAGAACATTACACTTTTAAATTTAAATTCAAATTCCATTCTGAATTTAAGATTCAAAAGGATTACTTAATTAAACATTAATCAAATTTAAATTCAATTTATAATCTTGTAAATAACATTAATCTCTACTTTAAATTTCCAAAATACATTAATATTTAACTTGCAAATTTTCAAGTTAAAACAATTTATTTACTTTCCATTTAAAAACTTTTCTCAACAAATTTACTTTCAAAACTATTTTATTTGAACTTATCTTTAAAACAAAAACTGATTTAACTTTCCAGATTTGAATTCGAAGTAAACTCGAATCCATTAATTTATCTTTGTTTTAAAAACTTTGATTTAAACTTCCCTTTAACAACTTGAATTAAAATCTTGATTTTTCAAAGCCAAATCTATTTTAAAACCTTAAGATTCAATATTCATTTGAATCAATACTTTTAAAAATTCAAATTTAAACTATTGTTAGAGCTTTTATTTCGGATTTAAATATTTTTTAAAAATCTGGAAATTACCCGGTTTGTAAACCTGAAAACTCAGTTAAATATTTAAACTTTATTTTAGATTTCAAAATATAGGTTTGAATTTATACTGCAAACTGAATTTAAACTTGGTTTAAATCCATTGTTTATTTTTAAATAGGTTACATTGGAATTTGTTGAAAAATCAAATTTTGTTTCCAGGTTTCTGCAAAAGCCTGAACCACCATTTACTCGACGCGAACCAAAAACAGCACCGAGTCTTCACACCCCTTGCTTCGAGTCACCTACTCGAGTGACTCGAATATGTCCCGAGTCAAAAATACTCGGCACCTACAAAACTTTACAGAACTGCAATGGGCACGGTGCACGTGCACCGTGGCCCCGGCCACCTCCGGCCACCCACAGGGACTTCAATACGCCGCCGATCATCACTAGATAACATCACGACCACTCAAATACGTCACGACAACCCGAATCGAAAATGGGTTCGAAACCCAAACCTGGAACATAATAGCTTTTCCCCTCTCGAACCTGTCAACGCCGCATTCCCCCAACCCCGACCACTTGATGGTCAACGGCCCCGACCATGAACTCATCTTCGACCAAGCTACCAACTTCCAAGACCGCGTGGAACTCGATTCACGGTGGACATCGCGGTGATCAAAAGTTCAATTGCCATAAAATTAGGGTTGCAAACTACAAACCACTGCCACCGTCGCCACCGTTCTCTGACCAATCACCAGGCATTTTTCCCCACACCTTTGTAAGCTCCTCCACCTCCTCATACAACCCGACCACCTCCAGCCGCATAGATCCCCAGTAATTCCCAAGAAACTAAGAACAGAACAACTTAAGACAACTCCTCCAATCCTTAACTAAAAAAGAAAATTTTAGTATCAAAAATCCTAATTTCAGATAAGAATTTAATTTATAAACCTGAATCAATAATTTAAGTTGTTTGAAATTTCGCTCCTATTAAACATTGACTGTTTCTTTAAGGCTTTCAGAACAGTTCTACCTTGTTTAACTTGAATTTATATTTTAAAGTTTACTTTATAATCAAACAAACTTATTTTGTTTAGATCCTAGGTCCTAACAACAAGTAGATCAAGCAGTAATGATTTTTGAAAGTGAAACATGAGCTTAAATCTTAAATACAGAGGTATGTTACCAGTTATCAACACACATACATGCAGTAACACATAAACACAGGAATGCATTAAGATATATACACATCTCAGACAAAAATTAAGCAACATATGTACTTAAGTAATTTAAAATTTAAGTTACTCACCATAGTTTTGAAAATAAACAAAGCACCTCTTTTTGTCTAAAACAAGTTGAACTTTAAAACTGGAAAGTAGTTTGCCTTCATTTCCTTAATCTTCTTGTCTTTGTTGGATTTGCAAACATTATTCAAGTTTGTACAAATGGAAATGTTTGCTATTATTCCTTGTTTCAGGTTTGATATGTTTAGTGAACGAACAAAAAAATAATATGACATATATAAAGAAGTTTCAGGGGAAGGTAATAACTGGGTTTACACATGCTGGTACAATTATGCTTTTGTTTGTATCAGGCCAGATCTTTTAATTAGGAGGCTGAGTTGATTTTTAAGCAATTCGAACTGACTTAAGTTGTGCTAGCATTTAATGTTTAAGTACTTATGTTCCCTACTTAGCTAATTTTATCATTTCTTATGTATAGATATTTTTGCTTAGCTTTCCACTTCTCTTCTCTAACCTGCATACTATATTGCAGCTTCACCTATCTTATTCATTTGCCTGTATATGTTTTGTTGTACTTTATGTCTCCCATAAATCTTATGTTCAGATATTTTTATTTTGCATTTCTTTTACAAGCATATATTTTTACTTTGTTTTGTAACTTTGCTTTGCATTCTTTTCTTGCCTGAGTCTTTATCTACAAGCTATCAGCATTTATTTTATTTTGTTTATTTGCCAACATAACTATTTTACAGACATGATTACATGCTTTTGTGTTTTACATTCATATTATAAAATTTGTTTTAGTCATTTGTTTAGTTTATTACTTTATTTACTTATTGTTTCTTAACTTACTTTACTTTGCATTTCTTTTTACCTGTTTATGTTTTGTACTTTATGTTCAGATATTTTATTTTGCATTTCAACAAGTTACATTCATATTTATACTACTCTTTGCATACTTACCTGATTTGTTTTTGCATTCAAAACTTTTACAAGTTACATACAAATGTTTTCACTTGCCTGGGAATGCTTTACATCCTATATACATAGCTGTTTTTTTTATTTTGCTTTGTTTAAATATTTTATAAGGTTTATTTTATCTTAAACATTCTTGAAAGAATTTATTTTATATCCCAAATCATAGCTTCCCAAAGTATGTGTATATATATACATAAGTTTAAAATAATAATTCCTATTTATTTAAATCCATTATAAAGATTTACGTTATTAATAGAGCTCATTATTAAATCAAAATAATTTATAAAGGAAACAATTTCTTCAAAATATAAATTACTTATTTTATAAAGCTAAATTAAAAAGAAAAAAACAATCTTTTTATTTAAATTTAAACCTAGGCTAGAATTTATTTTTAAACAAATAGCTTGACCTTGAGTAAATAAAACATATTATTATTTATTCAATATTAAATTTCCAAATTATCAAAAATAGTAGAATTAGAAAACATAGCTTTATCTATTAAATTTAAAAACAAAACTTATCTATTTATAATATATACCAATATATACATATATACATTATAAATAGAAACAATTTAAATTAGCTTTTAAAAGATAAACTATCAGTTAAATATTTATTTAAAAGAAGATTATGAAATCAATTTAAATCTTATTAACAATTATTATCAAATTAATTTAATTTTTAATGTAGATTATTAAATTGGTATTGCCCCAAATTTCCAGGATGTCACACTCTTGTTTTGGATAAATGTATGTAACGTATGAACTACTAGTTTATAGTCAATTAATGCATGGAATATTTTGTAGTAGTACAATATAATATAAAATTTTCTTTATCTATTGAGAATAGAATTGAAATTAATTCAAAAATGGAATTGTAAGGAATTAATTGAAATTTGAAATTTGAATTGAATTAATTTGAAATAAAATTGAATTTGAATTAGTTCAAATTCAATTTGGGAACTTGATTTTGAATTTGGAAAGAAATTGAGGTTAATTCAATTTGAATTGGGGTTAAATCAGTTTCAATGGAAATTGAAGTTATCTAAATTGGAATTGAGTCAATTTAAATGGAAGTGGAAATTTAAATTGAATTGATTGGAAATGGAGGTTGGGAATTGAATAGTTTGGCTCTGAACAATTTTCAAAATAAATTGTTTTAATATAAATCTACTTTTCCAAGCTACTTACTATACAATCTTTCATTTTAAAGCTAAACTATCTAATAGTTATTTTACAATCATTTTGGAACTATTTAACAAATTTTCAACCGTTTTAGAAACTAATTACTATTTTTCAACTACTTTATAACTAATTACTATTTTACAACTATTTTGTAATTATTTAAAATTTCTATAACTATTTGACTATTTTCCCACTATTTTACAATTACTTAACTATTATACAGATATTTTACAAACTTTAATTAATTTTCAACTACTTATTTATTTTAAAATTTTCCAAGCTATTTTCTAAATTTAAACTGGACAGGGTTTGAACTATTTATGATTAAATATCCATTTGAGATAAGAACTGGAGTGATAATCCAAATGGAATTGAAGCAATTGTGAATAAGTGTACAGAAATCATAAGCGAATGTGAATAGAAAAGATAACTGATTTGGTTAATAATCCATGGAGATAAATACGTAGGATGTACGTATATTATTCTATTCGCATAGTGATTTGATCCAGATTCGAGCACAAAATTTCGGGATAGTATATCGATCAGAGTTGGGATTATTCCCTCGATTTTCGACGGCGAACCTGGACATGGATTGTTGATTGGTTCTGGATATTCTCTATCATATCTAGGCTATGCAAGGAGAATGACGGTTTTTGATCAAGAAACCAGATCTGTGTCCGCACTAGGAAGTCGGGTGGACGATACTAGTTCGGAAGTGAAATTGTGTGATCGAGTGAGCAATCAGATTTGTAACGACCCGTAAATTTCAACGGTTTAATTTATTTAATAGAATTTTGTAATAAAAATTTATTAGAAATAATAAAAGGTGATAAATATATATTGAACGCTAATTTAACAATGGTAATTTAAGCCTTTGTTTGTAATATGAATAAATTTTTCAATAAAAATTGGTGTAAGTATTGTACCCGAATATAATGGGAAGATAGAGAATACAGGTAAGGAATTTAATTAGTTAAGTGTAAATTTATGGGTATAATAACAATTCGTATACATTACCTAATTAATCTGTCAATTAATTTGTTAAAAAAATCAAAACCTTTAATTTGGTAAATAATTTGATGCGTATTGATAAGCGTTACTTTAACGATTAATTTTAAAGTGATGGGAAGAAAATAAGTAAAGTTATGCAGTAATAAATAAATAAAAATATCGCAATAAATAGGAAACTGACATAACATTTATTTATATGAACGTTGCTTATTGATTTGAGAGTAACGGAAGTGTGAACGTAGAATAAAATAAGCGTAGATTTATGTTAGGTAATTATTGAGAATATGGGGAATAAGTTGAAATAATATTAATTAAAAATTTATGCGTAAAACATGTTATGTAAGATCTATTGATTCCATTTAATAAACTGAGGATTAATATTATCGAAGAGGATTAAATATGGTCTCAATGTAAATTTAGATAAGTTTTGAAATAAAGACTAATTCCATTCAGAAGATGACAATGGGTGCAATATTTTGATTTGTAAGCAATAGTAAGAGGTTACATGTTTAATTGGTTGATAGAATTTGAATTGAAATAAATGTTAATACACTAAATAAAGGTTACATTAATATGATAAGTAATACAATGTCTAGAAGTTTAATATAGAGTGTGTTAAGACGTAGAAATGGAAATTAGGAAGCAGTTGGAATTAAATGAAATTTTAGGTGAATTTATGAGAAATTTACGTACAATTAAAGAGGCGAATGAAATAAATACCAACCAATATTAGTGAATAACGGGATCTAAACCTAAATAAATAAATTCCTTGAAGTTTAAGTTTCAATTTTTGATAAAGTGGATTTGTACTTTAATATTGAAAATTTTGGGATTATTCAAAAATAAATTAATGTAGGAAGTTGTTAAAGGATTCTGAATTTACCAAGTGGTCCAAACTGACAAAATTTGCAAATAATTAAAGTTGGATTGCAAATCTGATTCAATTAACCTATTATTAATTTATTTGTTTGGAATATAAAAAGTAATGATAGGGTTAATTGAAATTAAGGGTAGTTTAATTTGTATGTTATTTGGGATTAAGGCAAGATGGGTGGATATTAGGAGTTATATACATAGATCATTCAATTTATTTGGATAACATTGTAATAAATGTAATTAAATGTACATTTACGTGAAATATAATACCATGCTTAATAGATTGCTAAGTTGTATATATTAAAGGGAATTTTATTAATTGTTTTTAAAAAAACCTTAATTAATATGGTTGATAAATTTAATATAAGAAAAACCAATGAAATTCTTGGGAATAATGTAGGTTAATATGAGTTAGTAGTTAGGGTAGTGACTAAAATTGGTAATACATTGCAATTAATGTTAATAGTGTTGACATAAGCTAATAAATTTAAATGTTAATGCAATACCAATTTATGTATTTAAGGTGATTGCAAAATTGGAATTTGATAAATGCAGTAACTAACTCAGGGCAAATAGATTTTATGGAATCAATAAAGATAGGTAAATTTAATGATTGTTTGGTGGTAATTTAAGCATGAATGGGAATAAATCGGGCAATAGTGAGAATTATTAATTATTACCCATCAATTTATTTAGAATCTAAATCAAATGCAACATTCGTTGTTATTTGTAGCTTATAGGTGGAAATAACGTAAACTTTATTCAGAATAGGATAATTAGTTAGATTAAAAGAATGGAAGGCAGGATATATGAATTCATTTGGATTTAGAACATGATAATTTGAATTTATTGAATTTATTGGAAACTGAATAGAACATTTTATGTGATTGAAATTAAAGTTGGAATTCGGTGATGTTTTAGGAATTCCCATCTATGGGATACCAATAGATAGGATAATTAAATGAAAGGTCAACTAAAGGATTTCTGCAAAGTTAATTTATAATTTGTAGATAAAATAAAATTGAAGTTTTACGCTGAAGTTAATAATGTACTCAGCATTTAAGAACATCTTAAATTGTCTAAATTTGAATAAACAATGAAGTAATAAATAATAATTATTAATAAAATCCAAAATTTGGTAACCCGTTTTCAAATTAATGATAATTAGTGTTGGTATAGGCTATTAAGTAACAGTGCGATGCCAAAAAAATGGATTGGAAGTAATTGCGAAATATAAATAAAATATTTTAGTAGGGAATTCAAATGTATATATACATAGAAATGTGGATTTTTATAGTATGAAAACTTAGTCAATTTACAATAGTTAAATCTATTGAGAATGAATAAAAATCTAAGATAATTATTACGGTAATTTAGAAATTTAGTTGAAAATGGAAACTTATCTATGAATTTGGAATTTAATGAAATTGTGAATTTATATTGAAACTTATAAATGAAGCATCTAAATTTACATTTGTAAATACGTTTAAAATTCAATGTAAATGTTTGAGGAAGAAATTAATTTATTTACTAATCCGTAACGTATCCAATTAATATAAAATATTCTGGTGGGCCAACAACCGTTTTTGCGCGTTTATGATTCGTGCCCACCTATCCTATTTCACTTTGTCTATTTATAGGCTGTGTAAACCCTAGCCTCCATCTATCTTCATTTCTCTCTGTGTGTTCTTTTCTTCAACTTCTTCTCTTCCAATGGCTGCAAAATTTCTAGATCCAATTACAGTCCCAAAAAAAAAAAAAAATTCAAACTCCTCTAAAAATTCCAGAAAAATTATATGTCATAATTCTCGAAGAGCGTAATCTGTTGGTACTGTCCGTTTTTTTGATTGGTGCTGTAGCATGCTCGAATATGAGAAGAAGGACGTGGCCTGTGACGTGGCATAGTGATGGGGTATATTTGTTTATTTTGTTTTATTTAATTTTTGTTTCAATCGAAATTTTCGAATAACTTTCTCATACGTTGTCCGATTCACGCGAGATTTTTTTTGTTAGGATCGTAATTAAATTCCTGATCTGTTGACTCTGGTTTGGACCAATTTGGAGACCGTCGAATTTTTGAGTTTAAACTGAATTTAAATTCGATTTAAATTCAAAAGGTGAGTGTTTTAACCCACTCACAACTTCTAAAAGTTCTTATGTTTGTTAAATTGATTTATAATGGGTTTAAAAATTTATTTATAGCTGTTTGGCATATATTTCATCATTATCTCAGTTAATTTGCATTCATTTAATTTACTTGTTATTTAATTCAGTTATTGCATATAAATTGACAGTTAAAATTTTAGTTAAATTTATCGGTGCATATAAACCGATAGTTAAATTTTAGTTAATTTATTTTTCAAAATAAACTGCTAGTAAATGCCTGTTATGGATTACCTGTATAATTTACATGCTCTATATCGATGATTGTTTAAATTGGATGATGATTGCAAATAATGGTTGATGATTGATATTTGGATGAATGGATGCTACATTTATATTGTATAAACTTCAAGTCATCATGCTTTTTCATTTCATTCGGGATTGCGGTTTGAAATGATATACAACCGCATTTTTATTTTAAATTGCGGATTGAAATGATAAACATCCGTATCACTTGACCATAGGGTAGAAAATTTTATACACGCACCGCGGTATATATATAAAATATATTTTAGAATGTTTTTATGGTTTTGTAAAGCTATATATATATATAGTTTATGGGATATTGAATTAGTTATTTATATATATATATAGTAATTTTCGGGTTTAAGCTTTGTATAAATTTGATTTGAAGTATAAAATAAAGTTTGATTTTTAAGATCAAATACGATTAAGCATTTATTTAAAATCTATGAGAATAAGATTTGGAAGATGAATATTAAGTTAAATTGAAATTTAATAAAAATTAATTTTTTTAAAGGATATGATTTTTATAACTTGATTTTTGTGTAAAGCGATTTAAATGAATATCAGGTTGATTTAAATGAATATATCAAGTTTAATAAATTGAAAGATTTTCCAATTATGTGAAGTTAAAGGTTTTACTTAAATTATATTGAATTCATTAAGTAAACATTTCAAGTCTAAATAATAAGTAATTGAATTTGATATATATGGGTTTGTCAAATGAGTTTGTTTTTGAAATGATGAAATATTTAAAGCTTTGAAACATAAGAATTGAAATGGTATTTGGTAGTTTAAATCGATATATGAATTTGATTTGTGAAATATAAAGAAGCTATTTTGTTTTATAAAAGTAGTTTGATATTTAACCACTTAAGAGATGGAAACCTGTTTCAAAGTTATGATTGTCAAGGTAGTATAATTTGGAAATATTATATTCCAGAGTTTTGATTTCTAAATATTTTACTTTGAAAACCCTATGAGTTTGGAAAGAATATATATATTGGAAAATAAAATGACATTATATGGGTTTGGGCCTAAATGATATCGTATTGATTTGGGGTTTTAAAAAATATAAACGATATCGTATTTATATGGGTTTAAAATGGATTTTGTTCTGGTTTTAAAGTATAATTATTTTAAATGACCGTGGTGTTATAATAACGTTTGGTTGTTGAAGAGACCGGGGTCGGAAGTTGTCATACTCTCTGCCAACTCCGAAAACCACTTTAACAACCGTGTACGCGGTGGAGATTCCAGAATGAAGTAGGTTGGTGGCGGCGTTTCCTGCAAGGTAAATACGTGGACCCGACTCCCGTGAGTTGGCATAAGGTGGCTAAAACAGGAGCGATTCTCGGGCCAATGAGGCCATTCCTCTGATCGGACACTCCTCTTCGATATTATATTTTGACTTTGGATTGATTCAGTGGCCACTTTTACTTTGATTTTTGGGGGAGTTTGTTTCGAGGTGGGTGGTAGCTGCGGCTACGCGTTTCCATCAGCCCGGATAGCAATTGGTATATCTACCCTGGCATTGCCTAGTTGTGCCATGTCACCTACCCTAGCCGTCTTATACGATTTTGTTTTGTACCATACTTATGGAGTGCCCTCTGACGACGCCCAGTACGGGGGAGATTATGGTACTGTATAGACTATGGGAATATATAAATGTGTTAAGGTGGAAAATGTAAAGCCTTAACGCTATTTAAAAGTAAGTTTATTTTACAATTAGACACTATTATAATAGCGCAATATACTACATAGTAAATAGTTTAACAGATCCTTAGGAGATGTAAATCCAGAGCATCTCTTGAGTTACTGCACTCATATAATCTTTTAGTTCTGACACGAGTGTTTTTGTCTTTCCAAATTCGCTCGGGTCAGTCCGAGCGTTTCAGGATTGAAGATTTTATTTCCGGAGGAAGAAGACGAAGATTTTATTATTATTACTATAGATAATATGGTTTCGCTACACTCATATTGTTCCGCTGCATTGTTATATGGTATGTGTACTCTGATATGTATTGTATAAATAAATCAAAGGTTTTTGTAAACAGATTTATGAACTGTATATTTGATTATTATATTTTATCCTTTTGCTGTGAGATTCTGTTTCTTTCTCTGTTTTCTTATTTATCCCATAACAATCCGCCCTTACGTATGGTTTGACTTGGCACGTTTGTCTGTTTAAATCGTGCAAAAAGGCGGGATGTTACAAGATTGGTATAGCGTACAGATGATATGTGTACATCGTACGGATTTGAATGAAATTGATATGAAATTTGTGGATAAGAAATGTGAAATGATTTTTGAAATAAAAAGTATATTTTGTGAAACATATGATGAGGTAAAGCAGAAATTGGATATTTCTATGGTAAAAATTTACTTTATGGAAGTAAGTAAAATAGTAAGTGACTTTATAGAGTAATCAAATTTGGATATTTAATTTTGGATAAACAAAGTTATATATCTTTTTTATATAAAATAAATCTCCCGTTGTTGAATCTATTGCCGGAAAAGGTTTTGGGAACCTTTGGATTTGGAAAGGCTTTTGATTTTTGGGTAAAAACAATATTGGAATTTGGAAAGCCCAATTTGAGAATTATCGATTTTGGGATAATCGATTTTGAGAAAGGAGATTTATATGAGAATCATACCAGGTGTATGATTTGGAAGATACTATATGTGTATAGTATAAAGTGTTTTGAAAATGGCTCTAGGAAAAAGGCGCTCCCTTGAAATGAACTTCTCAGGAGTGCCATAGGTTGTTACTGCCTTGAACCCTAAGGGGGATTCCAAAGTTGATCCTGTGAGAAGTTGTGAGGCCCCACCTCTATACCCACGCTAGCCAAGAACACTACGGTGTAATGCTATCAACTTGCACGGAGAATAAGGCTGTTGAGGAGCGGCCATCAGTAGTTAGGCCTTACACTAGTATTGGTTATCTCGATAGGAGTGGTATATAAATATATATATTCTTTCATTTTTCATCGCTGATTTATTTTCTCCCATCGACATACCCCAATTCCAGTATAAAACGAACTACGATGGTTCATAATAGTTTAGGACAGTAGATATAATAATAACACGGATAATATCAATTAATGCGGAACACAGATAAAACAGAAAAGTCTCATATATAAATGAAATCGAATTAGATGTGAGTGAATGGTCACTCACCTTTGTCCAACGCGCGCAATCCACGGCCGAAGTGAGCAACGAGAACCGCACTCGATCGACCAAGATGCGGCTTCAAAAATAATCACGAAGCCCTAGTTTTTACGGAGGAACGAAGAAGAGGGGCCGCCATTATTTTCTTTCGTTCAATTTTGTTTCAGGGTTTTTGAATGAACGAGAATGAAAGGGGGAAAAAGAACGGTATTAGCCTTGCAAATTTTCACGGCTTCAAAATAAAACATGGGCCACTATTTATTTCAAAGCCCACAATTCCTTTTAATAATTTATAAAAGAATTTTAACTTAATTTTTTAAACAAAAAAAAATCAAAACTTCGATTAGCAATTAGCAATCGCCATTAAACATTTAACGATGATTATAAATTGGTGAAAATTCTGGGTTGTTACAGACTCCCCTTCTTAAAGAAATTGCGTCCTCGCAATCATAAGGAACAAATGAACAAACGGTAACAACCATAAAGAACATCATCGCAAGATGAAGAAATTTTAAATAGGAAGTTCACCATAAAGAGCATGAAAGAGTAAGCCTGAATGTGTTTGCTCGATGAATTCTCTGGATTCCTAAGAGAAATCCCTAGAATTTGAGAATCATTGAGAATCTCCTCAAGAGAAACAGCTTTATTTCGAAGGTGCTACACCCCCGAAGTAATGATGTGAATAGAATGTTGCTCAAGAATAAAAATCGGAAATCCCTAAGGCATTTCCGTAATTGGAAGACGTGGAAAACGTCATGAATAGCAGAAAATTGAGCTGGTACACCGGCGTAGTACAATATAAACACCAAAGAAATCTTCTAATTTCATAAAAGAAATTCACAAATTCTCTACAAAATTTAGTTATCAATTAGATAATCAAAATACAGAAATCACAAAACAACAATATCTAATTATCGATACGATAATTAGAAGACAGCAAAATCAGCAAATCTAATTATCAACAAAGATAATTAGAAAACACAAGTCACAAATATCTAACTATCAAAAACGATAATCAGGAATTACCACAACGGTAATCAAATTTCAAATCAACAAATATTCAATTATCAAAATGATAATCAAATCTTAATTCACAAATATTTAATTATCACAAACGATAATTAAATCTCAAATATCTAATTATCACGAGCGATAATCAGAAACAACAAATATCTGATTATCAAAAACGATAACCAGAAATCACTAATCAACGAATATTTAATTATCACAATTGATAATCAAATCTTAAATCACAAATATTTAATTATCACAAACGATAACAAATCACAAATATCTAATTATCACAAACGATAATTAGAAACAACAAATATTCGATTATCAAAAACGATAATCAAATCTCAAATATCTAATTATTAAAATGATAATTAGAAACAACAAATACCTGATTATCAAAAACGATAATCAAATCTCAAATATCTAATTATTGAAAACGATAATTAGAAACAACAAATATCTGATTATCAAAAACGATAATCAGAAATCACAAATATTTCAATTAACGAGTCCGGAATTAACCGAAATAGCAAACGCACATGTCCCATAACCACGAGTTTTACTAAATCGTTTAATTTACTTCATCGTTTCCTTGAAAGTGCAAAACTGTGTATTTTAAATAAATAACATTTTACGTTCTCAAACGGACAAGTCCGGAATTAAACGAATCAGTAAAAGAAAGGGGTCGTAGTCCTCGATTATGCTGAAACGTTTAAATCGCTTCCTCATTCTGTTGAAAGCGTAAACTGTAAAAATTTTGAAAACAATTTTTTTTTGAAACAATTTTTAAAACACGTGATTAAAACAGCAACATCAGTAGCAACTTCGATAAGGAAATTGCACTTCTCAAAATACCGTAAAAACGGACAACAAAATAAGCATCGCGGGATAACCGCTTGAAAGTCCATTTTAAAATTGACGGTTACTGAAGTCAAAGCGACAGTAATTTTTATACGTCAAAACCTCATCAAAATAATGGGTATTAAAACATAATACCAGTGAATTTTCATTCATCAAAAATGTCACAAGAATCTTCTCAAAGATAGAAAGGGGTATCATACCCTAAACTTGTATTCATAACAAGTCAATGACACACGAATTCACCAATGCACAAAAATTGATAAAACTTATCAATAGAAATCACGAAAATTGGTGAAGCACAAGTTCCAGAAGACTACACAATAAATCCAGAAAACAAAATGAGAGTATGAAAACTAAAATGGGAGTATGAAAACTCAAATGGGAGTATGAAAACTCATCTACACGTGAAAACTCAAATGGGAGTATGAAAACTCACCTACACGTGAGCATGAAAACTCACCAACACGTGTAACGCAAAGCGAGAACGGGAGCATGAAAACTCACCTACACCTGAGCATGAAAACTCACCAACACGTGTAACGCAAAGCAAGAACGGGAGCATGAAAACTCACCTACACGTGAGCATGAAAACTCACCAACACGTGTAATGCAAAGCGAGAACGGGAGCATGAAAACTCACCTACACGTGAGCATGAAAACTCACCTACACGTGTAACGCAAAGCGAGAACGGGATCATGAAAACTCACCTACACGTGAGCATGATGACTCACCAACACATGTAACGCAAAGCGAGACGCTATCTCATGGTTGCAAGCCATTAATTTTGACACACGAATGGCCCGAAGACCGTGGGGCGCTACCCCACATATGTGATGGCGAAACATCACACAAATGCGATGGCGAAACATCACAAGAGCGGGGTCTAGTCTCCTTCGCAGACAAAGAGACATCGCACAATTGCTAGTCTAAAACACAAAAATGATCGTCATGATCATCAAGTAGTGTCAATTACACTAAGTTAGTAAATATAAAAGTTTAGCTTCATGTCCCATAACTAATTGCTTAACTCAAATATTTACGAACAAACTGTAGATCTTCACTAGAAAATTGTCACAAAAGATTCAATCGAATAAGTCCAAGAATTAACCGGCGAAGTAAACGCAAGCGTTTCATACCACTTGTTTTACTAAGTCGTTTAATTAGATTTCTCATACGAGTGAGGTAAAGGTTTGTATATACTAGTAGATTGGAAAACGGTTTAGGAAAAGAGCTTTGTAGTAAAATAGTTTTGAAATCGTTTGGAGAAAAAGGTTTTGATATTTACTACTAGTACAGAAAACCTTTATATTTTTAAAGTGACAATCTCAAAAATGATTGTAGAAACAATCAATCACAAGAATTCACATACAAAGATGTGAATAGAATCCAAAGAAATCGATACTAAGTTCTTCAAAAGGTATGTTCACGAAAATCCCGAAGAAAATGTCATCAAAGTTGCTAATAAATGATAGCAACAAATCGGGGAATTAACAAGAATCAATTAAATTTGGAAACCAAATCAATTCACTAAAATTCACATTCGAAGACGTGAATAAAATCCAAAGAATTCGATTCCAAATCCATCAAAGTAGAAATAACCAAAAATTCTAGAAATAGAAGTTATCAAAGTCGACAAAGGAGATAACAACTAATCGGAAAAGAAGAATCGATTAACAATTGGAAAAACAAAGCAGAACGAGCATAAATGCATAAATGACTTCAACAAAAATAAAAATCAAGTCAATGTCGAAGTCAACAATTAATGGCCATAATCGAGTACAAAACGATTCAACATCATCATTAAGGAATTCAACGGCAAACAAAGTCAGAGTCTTGGAAATCAAGAAATTAGCAATTTCTCAAAAACATAGTGACCGAAGTCGAATGGAAATCAAGCCGAGGAAAACACAAAATATCAAGTTCAAAATCGCTGAGATTCGAAAAAAATCAATATCGGCTAAATCAATTCATAGCCGAAAACACAAGAACAAAATCCTCATCTTCAAAAACTCAACTTGAGTTCGCAAAGTAAACGGAGGCCGAAGCCAAAATACTTTCACGAAATCAAAATCAAATGCACATGAATAAACGTTAGGAATTCATACCTAACAATCAAAGATAATCATATACGAAGATGAGAGATAAAACATCGACAAATAGTTGTATCACATGTTCCATCTAAGTTATGTTTTATATTATGTCCATCAACTTCTGGCTCTGATACCAAGCTGTGACGCCCCACCTCTATACCCACGCTAGCCAAGAACACTACGGTGTAATGCTGTCAACTAGCGCGGAAAATAAGGCTATTGAGGAGCGGCCATCGGTAGTTAGGCCTTACACTAGTATTGGTTATCTCGATAGGAGCGGTATATAAATATATATATTCTTTCATTTTTCATCTCTGATTTATTTTCTCCCATCGACATACTCCAATTCCAGTATAAAACGAACTACGTTGGTTCATAATAGTTTAGGACAGTAGATTAATAATAACACGGATAATATCAATTAATGCGGAACACAGATAAAACAGAAAAGTCTTATATATAAACGAAATCGAATTAGATGTGAGTGAATGGTCACTCACCTTTGTCCAACGCGCGCAATCCACGGCCGAAGTGAGCAACGAGAACTACACTCGATCGACCAAGACGCGGCTTCAAAAATAATCACGAAGCCCTAGTTTTCACGGAGGAATGAAGAAGAGGGGCCGCCATTATTTTCTTTCGTTCGATTTTGTTTTAGGGTTTTTGAATGAACGAAAATGAAAGGGGGAAAAAGAACGGTATTAGCCTTGCAAATTTTCACGGCTTCAAAATAAAATATGGGCCACTATTTAGTTCAATGCCCACAATTCCTTTTACTAATTTATAAAAGAATTTTAACTTAATTTTTTAAACAAAAAAAATCAAAACTTCAATTAGCAATTAGCAATCGCCATTAAAAATTTAACGATGATTATAAATTGGTGAAAATTCCGGGTTGTTACAGGAGTCTGGACAAAACTAGTTCTTGTGGACTTTGTGTAGTGTGTAGCGAAAGTCGAGGGCGCTGAGGCCTACAGAGGCAATTGGGTATGCTGTGACGACAGTGTAACTCGATGTCACTGCGATCTACTACAGACCATAGCGAAAGTCGTGTGTGCTGCTGAGAGCCGACAGTCTACGTTTGATTTTATATCGATAGACTGCGACCTATGTGTGGGTGGAGAAGTTTCATTTTTGGCAGCGAAAATCAAGGGCACTGATGCCTATAGTTACATGGACTTTTGTTGTGACGGCGACGTAACCCTGGAATGTAACTGCATTCTGATGTGGGTTCCATGGCGTAATCGAGGGGTGCGGAGTGCCTACAGTTACATGGACTTTTGCTACGATGGCAACGTAACACATGATGCAACCGCGACCATGGATGAGGGTGATGATTTCCAGAGCATCCTCTATTTTCAAAAAGAAAAAAACTATCTCAATATTTTCAATAAAATTATATTTCAAATATTTTCACTGGGTGTTGAAAACAGGTTTACCAAGTACTTACAGATTTTCAGTCCTGCGCCTGATCAATGTACGACCGAATTTCTATGAGAACAAGGATGGACTTGTTGAAACATCAAGTTATGAATGTATTTTTATAAAACTACTTGGAATAATATTATATAGATTTTTAAAGTATTTTAAAATGATCAAAGAGAATTGATCTGACTTTAAGCATTTTAATAATTATGGCTTCGTTCCTTTTCGAGGACGAAAAGATTCAAAGGGGGAAGGAATGTGATGACCACGGTTTTTGGTGTCGGATAATCGGGTGATTAACTGATTTAAATTTATCGTAGTATTAATTTTAATGGGTCTAACCACAAAATTTCTGAAATTAAAAATATCAGAATATAAATATAAATTGATTTTAAAAAAATGTCTATGTGAATAAAATGAGAACATGCACATGTATTTATGTATACAATGATAAATACAAGCAAATGTATATACATATACTAAATAGCGAGAATGCAAGCATATATGTATACAATAACAACAACCTATATGGATAAAATACATAACAATATATATGTGTGTATATATATACATACATACAAAAGGGTAAACATACACATATCAATTTATATAATAGTGTTTGTAGTCACAAAAGGGGACAACACGTAGATACATATCTTTTCTAGCTTACAAAACTTTAAATCAAGGTCAAAACAAAATCAAATCACTTTGTAAAATCAAAAATTTATTATATGATATCAAATCAGAAAAAGCTAAAGAAAATAAAATCTCTGATGAATGCAAAAGCCTGTACACAAGATTGAGCCTTGGTTTACCTCAAAATCTTCCTTTTCTCTGTATATCCCTTATCCTTTTTTCTTTCCTTATCATTCGATCAACTAAAAAAAAGAAAAAAAAAACAAAATGGCCATTACAAAATAAAGAAAATCAGAGCAACTCAAATAAGCAGCAGTTTCAAATTCCAATCTAGATTCAGGAGCAAAAGCAATTTACTGTTATCGAATCATTTACAGATTTTCAAGCTTCCTCTGTTCGTTTAACAGGTGAGTAACTTTTAAAAACTTAAAGTAAATTTGGTTGCATGTTAGTATGATTAAAATGAATATGTATTGCATGCATATATAAGTGAATTTTTGATGTGAATATTTATAGCGTGCATGCTATGTATATGTGCTCTGTTCATACTATGTTTCTCCCAGGCTCAAAATTTTATTTAAAATCCTTACCACTTGATCTAGTTTCTGATAGGTTTAGATTTACAAACAAATGTTGTTTGATTTAACATAGATTAATGTTTAAGAACTTAATTAAGACAAAATATAGCCTGAGTGTCTCTGTAAAATTAAAACATCAGTGCATGTTAAGTAATGTGAAAATTTAAACATTGTAATTTATCAATTCAGTATTATAAATTGAATACATAAACAAAATCATGATTTTTAACACTAAAATCAAGATTTTTAGAAATAAGAATTAGGTGCAGTTCTTGTTTGAACTGGAAATAGAAATCTGGGATTTTCTGGTGATCCAAAGGGTTGGAGAGCTTGGAATCTTGGGTGATGATGAAGGAGTGATTGTAGTTGACGGGAAAAATGCTTAATGGTGATGCAATTCATCGAGGAAGTTGCAGCAGTGGAATCTTTTTTGGAACCCTAGTTTAACTAGGCTAGGTAGTTCGATCAACCACGGTTTATACAGTGGATTGAGTGCTTCAAGATTTTGGGGGACGATAGCTTGGTCGTAGACGAAGTATTGGCCGGAGTAGCAAATTTTCTGGTGATTAGAGTTTTGTGGTTGAGGCTTTGCCATGTTTGGGTGCAGTGATGGTTCAGTTGTTCAGGTTTGAATGTTACATCTCGAATTCGATTTCGAGATTAGGAGGTCGATCGAATGATCGAGTTAGGGTGTTTGAGTGGTTGTTGAGGTGGGGAGATCATCGTCGACGATCTAAGTCAACCAGCACCACCGTGCATGTGCACGGTGCATTGTGTTCTAGTGAACTTTGGTTCTGATATGTACTTGAGTTAATGAATGTGTTGGCTCAAAGTAAGTAGATGTTTTTCTTGGAGCAGTTTGGTTTTGGACTCGAAGCAGAATGATGGTAGCTTAGGTTAATAAATATGTTACAGGTTTTAATGAAAAAACCTGTAGTGTGCTTATAAAATCAAAATTTTATAAGTTGAGTGATTAAAGAATAAATTTGTGTAATTTATATGTTTGGGTTTGGGAACGAAGGACAAGCTCACAGTTTCTTCGATTTCTCTTGCGATGGTCGCGGCGATCACCTGAGGTCGGCGACGATGGTTCAGGTGCACAGTGTGCACGTCGAACTGGAAGATTGTGTTTTTTGTGTTTTTCTCGGGTGATTCTCGCGCAAACAAGGGAATCTCTCGAACTAATGAAAATGGTGGGAACTCGAAGCAAACATGGATTTGCCTAGGCATTGACTCGGTTAACGAAGTTTCATCTGGGTGAAGTAGGAGCTGTGCTTGTAGAAGGTTAACAAGCCTGCTTAATTTTCAAGGCAAAGTCTTGTAGAGGAACTCAAGTTTCGAATTTTAAAACAAATTTTCAAAACAAATGGAATTCAATTCTTGATGGTATTTTATTTTATTATATTTTCAAATTCAAATGTAAAGATGATTGATTTTAAAGTGGTTAAATTAAATTGGTTTTGAATTTAAAAGAGAAAGGCTCGGATTTGAGTGTGGATGGGTCGGGTTTTACTCGAGTTAAATGATAAGAGATTTTCAAGTTTAATGGTTAACCAAAATCAAGTTGAAATTACCTTAACTATTATTCTAAATAGTAGTTGTTTAAATTTGGGTAATTTATTTTAACTTTAATTAATAAAGTTAATTTTTAAATTGTCTTTGAAACTTAATTAATAATGTAATTCAAAAGTAATTAAGGAAATAAAATATTTTAGCTTTAATTAAACTTAAGACCTTGAGTAATTAAAGTTAATTAACGAAAGTAATTTAGTAAGGATAAAATTAACAAGTTATTAAAGAGGAATTAATTAATTAACGATTGAGAATTAATTAATTAAGGGAATATAAATTAATTAATTAAAGGCTAATTACTTGGTAATTAGGGATTAGTTAATTGCTGAAATGATAAATAACTTAATGGAAGTAATTGAGAATTAATTACTTTGTGTAATTAATTAAAGTATGGATTAAATAAGATAATTCATTAAGGGTTAATAAATTATAAGTGTGATTAATTGAAGGATAATAAATCAATGGAAGTGATTAAAGGATAACTAATTTGAGTAATTAATGAGAATGGGTGAAGGTTAATTAATTTTTGTAATTAATTAAGAGTTAATTACTTATTGTAATTAAAGTATAATTGATCAAGGATGATTAATTAAGATGGATAATAAAAAGATGATTAATTAATTTGTTCGTAATTAGTTAATGTTACGTAAGGATAATCTAAGTGATTAAAGGTTAGTAATTAATTTAGTTAGAGATAAATTAAATTCATTTTGGGAGTGTCAATTGCTTTTGAATGATTGAATGTTGTTTCATTGCCTTCAATTGGTAGATATCTCTGATACGAAATGATTTAAGTGAATTGGAGTATTTAATCTAAGTTTGGTGCTTAGAAATTTGTGAGCGAAATATGTAATGTCTTTAACAATTTGTGAGCTTGTAATTGACACAAGTTATACGGGTTATACATACATACATATATACATACATACATGTGTATATATATATATATATTTGTGTTGTTATATTCCATGTTAGATGAGTTTACTCACGCTGCTTTCCAGCCTGACCTGGGTGTTACTTTAATATAATGCTCAAGTCAGACCGAGTATTACAGATTTTCAGGTAAGGACGTTCTGGAGCTCAGGAGGCAAGCTTGATGGTAGGAACGTATGGAGTGTATTCCACTGTGATTTATTGTAGCTTATCTTGGACAAGTTGTTATAACTGTTCAGTGGTTGAATAAATGAATGTAACTCTGATGTATTTAAATGTAATGAACTGATACAGTTTTTCCTTGTATAACTGCTATTTTATTTAATATTATATTTTGATCCGCTGCAAATGTGAGAATCTGCGTTTGGTGTTTTCTGTTTTCTTCTACTTCTGCTATCTCCTTCTTCTTTTTCTTAACTATTTGGAATTTTTCGGGATCGAAATTTCCGGGTCGTTACAAAACAGATACACTTTCAACAGATAGAACACAAATCATAGTCTTAAAGTTGTTTTTGATAAGTAAAACACTTACTGATCATAGTCTCTTTAAGATCGAATCAATGAAATTGGTCATTCAACAATAATGAGAACGATCACGTATGGAAACCAAGTCTCTTATATTTATCATATTTCAGATACTTTCATCTCACACTGTCCCACGGTCAAGATTGAAGCGGTAGGTTAGAGCTCTTGTTCATATCCGTATTCGAACATCAGTCTTAACTCCCACAGAGAGACAAGCCTACTTTATCGATTTTTAGTGCTAAGCATACGACTAAATCTTTTCCATAAATGAGTAAACATACAAAGCACAATCAAGACATACAAAGCATGATCAAGTCACAGAAGCGACTTCTAATCCCCCTTTTGTTTAACTAATATTTTATTAATAAAAACCTCCTTTATTTGTCAAACTTCTTCTACCCAACAGAACGTCGTTTATCAATTTCTACTATTCATTTGTAGTCTTTTAATTGCATCAAACAGTATTCATATACTTATCTTAAATGGTATGAGTATATTCACAAATAAATAAAATGATTTCTAACTTAAAACCTTTCCTTTTTCAGCCTTTTTCCAAAAGATTGATTACTTATGATTTCCTTCCAAACATTCATTTTTAGGATCTAAGTACTTTCACAAATCCATTCAAAAAGGTTTAAAAGTAATATTATTTAAACATGGTCATTACAAACCTAATATCATTTCACCTATACTTGCCTTAAAAACATTCTTTTAAAGATCTATTTACATTCATAAGCATAATAAAAAATGGTTGAAGATAGATGTTATTAACACATTGTCACAACAAACCCAAAACCATTTCACTTATGCTTATCTTTAAAACATTCTTTTTGTGATGACCCACTTTTTCGTACAGTTTAACTTGACAGTTAACCACACACGTCGAACCCAAATTGAATGGAAAGGTAGATAGTTAGGGAAAAGAGAGAAAAAAGAGGACAAGAAGAAATAAAACAACACAGGATCTCACAACGGAATGAATAATCTATAATAGATAACAGATCTTTACAAAAAATCGAAACTGTAATATATATGTGTATACAGACATTAATCAGAGTACACTAACCTATTTCAGCCCGGACAGTTATAACAACGTGTCCTCACAATTGCTGATAAATACAACAGTGAATGCAAAAGAAAAATAATCATGTATGTGAATACATCTTCGAGCCTCCAGCTCATCTCCTGAAGCTCAAAAAATACCCAACTAAACCTAGAAATATGCTCGGTCTGACCCAAGCATTATAAGGAAACAATGCCCGGGTCAGTCTGGTAAAACCAGCGTGAGAATCATAATCAAATGGATTCTTAATGTTTAAATAAACCCTTTTAAACAAAGGTATTTCATAAGACCATGTCGAAAATAAGAACGGATGGGTTTTTACCTTACGATAACCAAAACCTTTATATCAAAAAACCAGTGATATTGTAATAATGTCTAAGGGTGAAAACAGTAATAATCAAGTAGCTGGATGCTCATGTGTGTACATCACAACAATACTAGGTATATAATCGAAAATCGATAAGGCACGTTTGCTAATTGTGTAGGATTTCCATGGAGGTGCCCTCGGTACTACGAGGAACGGTCCTTCTACACAAGAATGAGAGATATCCTTCTGTATTAGCATACATCCCTAGTGATGTACCATAGGAAAACATAGCCGGTCTCGCTAAGACCGAGTGCATCGCTCCATGCATGCATAACAACTGGACGTAATGTCTAGGTGGAGCGGACTACACCCTGGTTTGCCAACCCTACTGGCCATGCCTCATATTGCTGGTTTTACTCAGTCCCACTAATGAGATTACATCCGGCATTCTAGCTTACGTACAGCCACCAAATAGATCATGGAATCTCACATGGATTCCAATACCCCATTGGGTCTTAGAATCACACATAGATTCCCACATCTCAATTTGATATTGGAATCATGCATGGATTCCCATACCCCAACAGGCCTCAGAATCACACATGGATCTCAATATCCCAATATATCACGAATCTCCTTCATAGAATCATATATGGTTTTCAGAGTGGTTACTGGTTCAAGTCATCCCTTATGAGTACACTCTTCCGCTTCCCGGGTGCTCCATAAACCAAATCTTGATTTTCGGAATGCTCAATACCGGTTCTTTAGGAAATAATAATAAAATACATAAGAGAGGGGATCACCCTCTAACCATTTAAGTGGATGGTTCTCCAAATATAATTTGTTCTAAAAGAACAAAACGAGTTTATTTGTATAGTATAACACCCCCAATGGTAACTATACCATATAATCCCCGTGTTTTCGGTAGATATTTCCAGAGTTAAAATCCTTCAGTGTTAAGTTTGGAATATTTCACTACCACCAAAATCAAGAAGGATTACATATTTAGGCCAAGATTTGATAGTCGTTTATTTAACTATCAAATAATCAAACATTCAAAACAAGATGACATATTGCCCTTCCCAGTTTGGCCCAAACACTCCTGTTGCTATCATGACCTTTTTCAAGACTAGATCCGCAATTTCAAAGCTGCGTTGGCGAACTTTAGAATTGAAGTGCCTAGCTATCCTTTGCTGATGGGCTGCAATTCTGAGCTCAGCTTCTTTCCTTCTTTCATCAAGCAAATCAAGTGCTTCAAGTTGCAGCTTTTCATTTTCAGCTTGGTTGAAATGAATTCTCCTATGTGAGGGGACTTCTGTTTCCACCGGAATCATTGCTTCTGATCCATATGCCAACGAGAATGGAGTGTGCCCTGTTGCAGTTTTATGAGTAGTTCTGTATGCCCATAGTGCAAGTGGCAGCTTATCGACCAACCACCTTTTGCGTTTTCCAGCTGTTTTTTGATGGTTGATTTGATAATTTTGTTTACTACTTCCACTTGCCCATTTGCCTGCGGATGAGCCACTGCTGAGAAGCTTTTTTGGATCTTGAATCGCTTGCAAAAGTCCTGGAACTCTTCGCTTTCGAATTGGGTACCGTTGTCTGTGATTATCTTTTGAGGCACACCATACCTGATTTCGGACTTGGCAGTTGGAAAAGGTCCGATGAGATCTATTCCCCAAATGGCAAATGGCTATGGACTGACCATCTGTGTTAGTTCGGTGGAAGGTGCTCTTGGGATTTTTTCAAATCTCTGGCATCTTTCACACTTTCGGGAGTACCTAGCAGCATCTTCATTAATGTCTGGTCAAAAATACCCATAGCGGAGAATTTTCTTTGCTAGAGTTTGACCACTTGAATATCCCTACAATCTCCTCTGTGCACTTCAGCTAAAATTGTCTTAGCCTCTCCTTGGTTACACATTGGAGTAATGGCACCGAGAATCCCCGTCTGTACAACCGACCGTCTTGACTTATATATCTTGAGGCTTTTCTCAATAATTTCTGGTGCTCTTTTGAATTTTCTGGAAGGGAGCCGTTGAGTAGATATTCCTTGATCGGAGTCATCCATGACTCCTGCTCTTGAGATACAGCCATGATCCAGTCAATATCCATCTCATCGGTACTTGGAGCCGACAAGACTTCCACTGGGACCAATCCCAATAATTGAGCTTTTCCAGAACTTGAATACTTTGCGAGAGAATCTGCCTTCATGTTCTCTTCCCGAGATATATGGCTTATTGTATAATGATCAAAATCATTAAGAAGCTCCCAGGCCTTTGACAAGTAAGCAGGCAGATTTCCTCCTTTAGTTTGAAACTCTTTCTTGACTTGGCACACAATAAGCTGGGAATCACTGAAGATCTGCAACACTCTGATGTTCAGTTCTTTAGCAATCCTTAATCCGGCAGTAAGAGCTTCATATTCTGCTTCATTATTTGTCGAAGGAAATTCTAGTCTCACTGCATAGCACAATGATCGCCCTTCGGGGGTTTTCAAGCACAACCCCAACTCCGGAACAACAATCATTTCTTGCACCATCAACATATAACTTCCATTGGATCGGGATGTCATTAGTCACCTCTTCCTCACTGTCACCTTTATCTGTGTATTCTGCAATGAAGTCTGCTAAAGCTTTTCCATTGATTTCTCTTTGGGGATGGTAGGTGATATCATACTGGCTGAGTTCAATATTCCACTTCAGAAGGCGACCCGAAGTTTCAAGGCGAAATAGGACTTGCTTCAGAGGTTGATCAGTGAGGACTTTAATAGGATGAGCTTGGAAATATGGTCTCAACTTTCTGGATGCAATTAACAGACAATAGGCGAGCTTTTCCAGCTTTGAATAATTCATCTCTGCCCCAGTTAATCTTTTGGTGATATAATAAACTGGGCACTGAACTTTTGCGTCTTCCCGTACCAGTGCTGCACTGAGAGCATGAGACGAAACCACTAAATATATGAAAAGATCTTCACCATTGCTGGGCTTAGAAAGTATTGGAGGCGTTTCCATTTGACGAATCAGTTCATCAAAAGCTTTCTGACATTTAGGAGTCTATTCAAAGTTTTTCTTTCCTTTCTTCAGAGCGTCAAAGAAGGGAATGCATTTATCAGTGGCTTTAAAAATAAACCGGCTCAAAGCAGCGACTTTCCTATTGAGGCTTTGTAATTCCCTCTTTGTCCTGGGGGCTTTGACTTCTCTTAAGGCAGTAATCTGAGCAGGATTGACTTCAATGCCCCTAGCACTCACAATGAAACCCAAAAAAATTTCGGACTCTACCCCGAATGAGCATTTCAGAGGATTTAGCTTCATCCCATACTTTCGGGGAACAACAAACATTTCTGCCAAATAATCCATGTGGTCTACTGCCTTCTTCGATTTAACCAGCATATCATCAACATATACTTCCATAGTCTTGCCAATCTGGGGCTTGAACATGGCATTCACAAGTCTCTGGTAAGTTGCCCCTGCGTTCTTGAGTCCGAAGGGCATGACTTTATAACAGTAAAGACCAACGTCAGTGATGATGCTCGTGCCCTCCTGATCTGGCTCATGCATAAAGATTTGGTTATATCCTGAGTAAGCATCCATAAAAGACAATAATTCATGCCCGGCTGTTCCATCCACCAACTGATCGATCCTGGGTAACGGGAAACAGTCTTTTGGGCATGCTTTGTTCAAGTCTGAAAAGTCGATGCATACTCTCCATTTTCCGTTTGCTTTTTTAACAAACACCAGATTAGAAGCCCAATTCGGATAAGTGGATTCTCTGATGAAGCAATTTTCCATGAGCCGATCTACTTCTTCTTTTAATGCTGCCGACCTTTCAGGACCTTGGGTTCTTCTTTTCTGCTTTACGGGTGTGAATTTTGGATCAATATTCAAAGCATGCACTGCGATTTCTGGAGATATTCCACACATGTCGGCATGACTACAAGTGAATACATCCAGGTTTGCTTTCAAGAATGATATCAACATATTCTGAACCGTCACACTGAGTTGTGAACCCACATTCAACACCTTGTACGGATCTTTCAGGTCAACAGGTATTGGTACCGTCACTTCCACTGGTACCACTCTATTCTCCCCTGCACTAGTGGGATCAATCTCTTTTCGCGCACCACTAGTTCACCAGTGCAAGGTCCACCCTGTAGTTGCTACAAGGTGGGTTCTTTGATGCGGAGCGGAGCTGCCACACCTTTACCTATCTTTCTTTTCTTCGCCTCTCGTAGCTCTGTGAGATAGCATTCTCACCCGACATTTTGGTCCCCTTTCACAACACCAACTCCATTCTTAGTGGGGAATTTCATAGTCAGGCACCAGGGGGCGAGAATAGCCTTAAATGCGGCAAGAGCCGGTCGGCCCAAGAAGGCATTATAAGCATAGAATTCATCAACTGTCACAAAAGTTTGCTTTCGGACCACCTTCTTTTCCCCTTCTCCAAGTTCTACAAATAGGTCAATAGTCCCAACAGGCTGTTTTGGTTCTCCAGTGAACCCAACAATTTTTTGTGAAGAAGCTTGGACATCAGCCATGGGAATCTTCATCTGATCAAATGTCTTTTTGAAGTGGACATTCCAAGAAGCGCCGCAGTCCACAAGCACCTTTCTTACAATAGCTGGTCTGATGCCTGCAGAAATCACTAAGGGATCTATGGTGGGAGCCTCAACACCAACAGAATCCCTGGCTCGGAAAATGATGTCATCAATAAAAGTTCTCTGCTGTTTTAAGGTGTAGCATCTTACAAAACAAAAACACTTTCTTCAGCTGGAGCATATCTCAAAGCATGTGCATATCTTTCCATCTCACCCCAACTTCTGCCCACTGGGTGAGGACCCCCTGTGATAACATTGATGATAGGCCTCTCAGATTCATGAGTTGTAGTCCTCTCGCCTGAGCCATAATGGTGAGCAGGAACTTGTTGCCCCTGAGTAGATGAGCTCGGGTTACTTCTGTTTCTCTTTACATATTGTTGCAATTTATTCTGTCGCAGCAGCTCTTTAATCAAATTCTTTAAATGGCGACATTCGTTAGTGTCATGGGCAGGTTGATTGTGAAACCGGCAAAATCTCCCATTATGAGTGGCATCTTTCCCAGGCTTTATCTTAGGGGGTTTGGGATATTCAACAGTATCCTTGGTTGTAAAGAAAATATTTTCTGGAGTTTCGGTTAAGGGAGTGAAATCTGAAGGTGTAAAGTGGCAGGCTTTCTTCGCATCCTTCTGCTTTTTCCCGCCGTTATTCTCCCTCTTCTGGCCATGAGATTCTTTCCTGTTAGAAGCAACAGTGTTATTCTCAACCTCAGTTACAACTACTTTTGCCGGCACCGGAAGGCTTTCTAGGCGCATGAATTCATCGGATTTTTTGTAGAACTTCTCAAGCGAATTTGGCACTTTCATCTTCAGCCATTTCCCAAATTCACTTGATTTATCAATAGCTCGCATTAAGTAGGTCAGAATCATTCGAGGCTCTGCATTATCAACCTCCCAAGGCTATGTTAAAGTGGTTCAAGAAAGATCTGATAGACTCTCTAGGGTTTTGTTCAAGGCTGGAAAGTGACATTATATCTTTAGCCTTCTAAGCATGTAACCTGAACTGGTCTTTGAACTTTTGAGTTAGATCCAAAAACTGATCCACCGATCGAACTGGCAATTCTGTAAACCACGGTAGGGCCACTCCCTCCAAATATACCGGAAAGTATCTGCATTTGATCTCATCCGTTGCCCTGGCACCAGTCATATGCCAATCATATTTGTACAAGAACTGGTTTGGATCACTTGCTCCCCGATAAGCTGAAATAGTGGGGGGAACAAACTTCTTTGGAAATTCATCTTTTAGGATCCTCTCAGTAAAGCGAGTCTTGCTTGGAGCAAACCTCAGTCCTTTTCATCTTCTTCCTTTTGCATGCTTTCTTTCATAATTTGTCGAACCATTCCCTAGAGGTATTCCTCATCGTTTAGAGGCCTCGTGGGGCAGACGTCAGCTACCTTTTCGGAAGTTTGCTTGGAAAAACGTTCGCGAAGAGTGAGCTGCGGCCTTGAACCTTCGGCTTGGGGAGGTGCACCTTCGGCGATGCCAGCTGCCTTTTGAGGAATACTCTTTTCTTGAGAAACATGAACATCTTCGGAAAATGTTTCTTCATTGTTTTTCTGTTGACGGTTAACTATAAGCAAAGCATTTAACCTGTCCAACATTAAAGCATTCTGGGCTTCCATATGTTGATATAACCCAGACACTACGGCATCTAACTCTGCCCTTGTGACTCCAACACTAGGAGCCGCTTCATTTGACACGGGAGAGGTGGCGGTGTTATCACAAGTATCTCCAGATCTGGCAGATCAATGTTTTCTTCCAGGATCCATAATCTCATATAAACTTCTGGTTCTTAAAGAAAGTCGTTCAACAAATCTTTGCGGAGCAATGATGAGAGTACCTTGAGTTCGAGTTCTCAGTGAAAGTACCAAAAATGTTAACACTAAAAATGTACGCTAACACACCAGTGTAAGTTGTTGTACAGTGAAAGCACCACCTGTTGGTACGGGAACTAAAAATAAGCAGTAAATAGCAGAGAAATACTAAAGAGACAACTGTTTTTATAGTGGTTCGACTTAAAGTCAAGCCTACGTCCACTTAATCTCATTTATTGCTGATTTGATTACAACTTTTTCAATGATTCTTCAATTACAACACGATTAAGACGAATAGCTAGAACTTCGATATAGAAAGGCTCTTCAAATTCATGTTGGATGAGTTAGATCTTTCTCAAAGTTCATTGAAGCGTCTTTCGTGTTTGAAGTGTTGAAGGAGTCGAGAAAACAGCAAAGTATCGGCGTTCCAGAAATGATCCAAAAGTCCCCCCTCTGGTGGAGTAGGCATGGTATTTATAGGGAAAATTCGAAGGTAGGTCGTAGGTCGTAGGAGACCTAAGGTTAGGTCGTAGGTCGTGAGCGACCTAAGGGACACAGGCTATGGCTTAAAATGGTTGTGCTTGATCAACTGCTTCTGCAAGTAGGTCGTAGCGACCTAATGTTGGTTCGACCTATAACCAAGCGACATAAGGATATGAGGCTTGTGACTCGGTAGGTCGTTAATCTGCTAGGTCGCTAGGTCGTAACCCGTTGAGTAGCTTAGGTCGTTAACTCGTTAGGTCGAGTATGTCGCTAAGTTGTTGCCACACTAACTCGATGTAGGTCTTACATCTATGTTAGCTCACTTGGACATTTAGGTCGCTGATCCCTGTAGATCATAGGTCGCTGAGAGCTTTTAACCCGTTAGGACGCTGATCCCCTTTAGCTTGTTAGGTCGCTAGACCTCTTAGCTCGTTAGGTCGCTAAACCTCTTAGTTTGATAGGTCGCTAAACCTCTTAGCTCATTAGGTCGCTAAACCTCTTAGTTCATTAGGTCGTGAAAAAGAGGAGTTAACAATTCTACTTGATCAAATCTAGTTACTCCAACTTATTGTTTACTTTTAAAACCCAGAACTCTGTCCTTAAGTCATGTAGCTATACCATTCCTGTTTGTTGTCGTTGATAGGCGTTGTTAGGGAAGTTTTAGCATAAATCGTTGACAGTAATAAGGTAAATAATATGAAAAGACTATCTAGAGCATTATCATTTAGAAATAATAATATTAGCTGTCTAGATAATCTAGACAGATAAATTCTCAGTAAACATAAAGAAAAAACTATAAATGAAGATTTAGAATCTAATTTAAATTATTGGAAAATTCCGACCTATTCGCCTTCAAAGATTTACAAGAAAACTCCAAATTTTATTACAAAAACTGGTTAAGTAATAAAGACAATAGAACAGCCAATTCCTTTATTCGAAGGATATAGTTCATTGGTTTATTTTTAAAAAAACTTTTAAATTTACATAGAGAAAAATATAAATTCATTCATGTGGGATTAATCCAAGTTGCTTGAAAATCAGCAACAAGATTAGGACTAAACACATTTGCTATAATTGTAGTAAATGATAAAAGACATGATAAATTTCATAATTCTTTATTAGGAATAGTAGAATAAACAACAAGTGGCGGACCAATATATTTTTCATGTTTTCCAAATTTTACTATGTCTTTAACAAACCCAAATTTACTTCGGTCTACAAAAACTGAAGTTTTTAATATGAAACCAGGAACATAAAATGCTATTCTTATTTATTGAATATGTTATAAAGTAATGAATGGCTATTGGTACATATACAAAAAATATACTGGTCAAAAATCAACGCATAAATACACAGTTTATAACAGACATTAGTAAAAGTAATGTTGTAATCCCAAAATCAATCAGTTGGAATAATATAAATTTACCAGATAAATGGCTTCTAGAAGAAGCAAATGAACCTACTAAAGTAGAGAATAAAAAATTAAATTTTTATTGAATATCCTGATTGTGACATTGAAATTAAATTTTCAAAAGAAAGAGTCACACACCTAAAATTAGGTTCAAACTATAAATTAGAAGAATCAAGATTCAGCAATGCTGAAACCACTCCTTCAAAAGTAGAAAATGAAAATTTAATTATAAGGAATATAACAGACGGAATTAGTCAACCTGAATATAGGGTTGAAATTCCTCCATCATGTCCCAAATCGCCAACTGCTTTAGATATGAGATTTGATTAGGATAAATCTGTGTTTGGTATAAATTCCATAACTATGAATGAAGGGTTTAAATTTCCTTTTGAAAAATAAAAAAACAAAGTTTTATTCGCAAGAAAACAAATATAAAAGAAAATAGTTCTTCAAGAAAGATCCTAAAGAACAAGATAAATGGATCAAAAGATATAAAATGTTTTTTAAAAAGATGAGAAATGGTCTACTAAAAGATTATGATATCTTAATATTGATTAAAAAAATGTATATAATTGAAAAACAAAAGGATACTTTTCTATATTTTGATGACTTCTTAACCGTCGCCAACATAAATTCTACTTATGAAGATTAAACTACTAAAGCAGGAAAAATTATTAGGAGATACATCCTCCAAAGGCAAACTTATCAAATAAAATAGATAAAGAAGAAATTACTACTACCCTTTATAGAAAAGATAGGACATTTAAAGCTATAGTGGGGGAAAATAATTTTACAAATTTAACACTACAATCAATAGGTGATGCAGCGCACCATGATAAGTCGTTCAACGATGATTTTCGAGTTATGTCGCTTTAGTCGCTCAACAACCTTAAGTCGCTCAACCTTAAGCCGCCCTAACCATCCTTGCCCCAACCATCCTTAAGTCGCGTGTCAGATGATGCAGCGCATGATAAGTGAGTTATATCCCTTAAGTCACTCAACCAACATATGTCGCTCAATCTTATGTCGCAACCAACATATGCCTTAAGTCGCACCAACATATGTCGCTTAATCTTTGGTCGCAACCAACATATGCCTTAAGTCGCTCAAACTTATGCCGCATTCCTTAAGTCGTAAGTCGTTCACTTATGCCGCATTTCCTTAAGCCGTTCACTGATGCCGCATCTTCTTAAGTCGCATGAGTTGAGTCGCATGCATTGTATTGTAAGTCGTATGATGATTGTAATGATGTTAAGCCGCATTGTTGTTAGGTCGTGTATTGTATTGTAAGTCGTATGATGTTGTAATGATGTTAAGTCGTATGTCGTGTGTTGCGTTGTTAAGTCGTATGTGTATGTTGTATGTTGAGTCGCACATATGTATTGTAATTTCCTATAAATAGGGGGTATTGTCATTTGTAAAGGGAAGTTGATTTTTGAATAAATTTGTGTGCGAGCTTTGGCCACCATTGTAACGACTCGGTATTTTCAACCATTCGCATCCATTGTAAGTGTATGGGTAGACACTCATGCCGGAATTGAATTGCTCAAAATACCGCATTGTAAATAAAAATTTGGCAAACCTCAAAATATACAGTAAATAAAAATCACAGATCACAGACACAGAGTATATGATAATGCAGCGGAAGTAAAAGAGGAGATAGTAGTTCATGAAGCTACTATATAAAATATAAGATACATCAGGGTTAAATAGGATACAACAGAAGAGTAACAGGATACATCAGGTACAAATCAGATACATCACCGAACTACTGGATACTGAAACAAAATAGATGGCTGGATCTTCAAGGAAAGCTCCAACGCCGAAGGTGAATCTTGAATGCTAACTCAATCAATCTGACCCGAGCGTAAAGCAAAATACAAAACCCTCGAGTCAGGACATAAATACTTATAAACTGTAAATCAACTCAAGTGAACAGTAACAAAATGCATCAGTAACGTAAAGGATGCTTGGGACCGCCCATCCTCTAAGGATCCGTTAAACTATTTACTATGTAGTAATATACGCTATATACGGTAGTGTCTAATCAGTAAAGTATAATCATATAGAAAATAGCGTTAAGGGGATGGTGAACCTTAACGCGGTCGGATCTTTAAAACCAAAATCGTAGTGGGCTAGATATAAGGATATGACACGGCACACGAGGCAATGCCAGGGTGGATACACCGTTTGCACTCCCGGACCGGTGGTGACGGCAAGCCAGCAGCTTCCGCCCACCTCGAACAATACCCTCGAATCAAAGTGGCGCCACCGAATCGAATCACAACAGTAATAGAATGGTTTTCGATGGAGCATGCTCGATGAAAGGGTGCGACCCTTTGTGTAGCCCGGTATAGCTCCTGTTTAAGTCATATATGCCAACTCACGGGAGTTGGGTCCACGTAATATACCTCGAGAACGTCGCCACCATCCTACTTCATTCTGGAATCTCCACCGTGTACACAGTTGTTAAAGTGGTTTTCGGTATTGGCCGGCTATAAGACAATATCCGATCCCGGTCTCTTTAACAACCAATCGTTATTATAACCTGTTGTTATAACTTTAAAACAATATTTTATACTTCAAAATAAAATATCTTTTCGATCCAAATCTTTATCAAAATAAAGATTAAATCATTTCCAAAACCATTTCAATATCATCGTAAAATATCTTTCAGTTCAAATATTTATTAAAATAAATATCAAGTAATTTCTAATCATTCCAATATATTAAATTTTCATACCCTTCAACACTACCTTTCAAATCGTTTTAATATATCAAATGTCGTATCTTTTCAAAACTTCATTCATTTCAAAACAGTTTATATTCCAAAATTCTTTTTTTATCATTTCAATGAAGTTATTATGTTTAATAATTAAATTATTAAATTTCCAAAAATTTCAACTTCCAAAGTTTATTTATTCACTTAAGTTTATCAAAACCGTGAAAATTCACTTTTCGCATCATTTAGAAAACTTATACGAAAAGTTACATTCAAAACAGTTCAATTTAACAAAAGACAACATTTTAAAATGTTATACTAGGTTCACTTAAATTTCAAATAACTTAGTTAAATTCAATAATTATAGCACTTACAAAGATTGCTATAATAGCTTTTAATTCAACTTAGCTTTTTAGTTCATTATCATCAACTACAGCGTTTACAAATGCTGTAATATCACTTGCACTGTAATTAATAGCATTTCAAAAAATGCAGTCAATTAACTTCAAATATTCAATATAATTTCTCAACCAATTATATTTTTATAAAAACATTTTTAACTTATAAAGTCATACATTTTCACATTTATAACATCATTTAATTTTCCTCAAGTTCATGATTTTACAAGGTTAAATTTCCATTCAAAAATCAAGATTCAATAATAATCCACTTATTGAAATGCAATGTTCAATTTTATATCCATTACATTAAATTTCAACTTAACACTTAAGTTCAAATTCTCAAATATAACTTGGTTTTATTTTTATTTGCTTAACTAAAAGTTCACTTTTACGTCAATTTCATAAATTTCCAGTTTTAGTTATTTTTCAAAATTTCAACTTACAATATTCATTCATTTCACATTTCAACTTTATTAAAATCATTAATATGATATAAAAATCACTTTAAATTCATTTAAATTCAAATTATCATAAATTTATCATAATTTCATATTCAATTAAATTTCCAATTATAATTAAATCAAAATTTCCAAAATAACTTACGTTCAAAATTTCTAACTTTTTCATTAATTCATTTCACTTACAATTATTCAGAAAATCAATAATATTTTACAAAAATCTTATTTTTATTAAATTTCAAATCAAAATATTATAATAATTAAATTTCTAAAATATTTTTAAATTTTTATAAAAACATATTTTAACTACGGGCCTGTATAAAATTTTCTACGCTAGGTAAAGTGATACGGGTAATATATCATTTCAACCCATAATTTACAAAGAAAATCCGGGTTTTATCATTTCAAACCCGCAATCCCAAGTTAAAATAAATTAAATAAAATAAATCAGGCCTATTATTTCAGCTCATAACATTTTTTTTCTAACAGGGAACTTGCAGTGTGATCATATACATAAATAATATAAACAAGGTCAATATCACAATATACAATCATATATCAGATGTCAGGTGAAAATTAACAGTTTTAACATGGTAATAACATGGCATAGCATATCATATGATCATCATTAACTTGCATAAACATTTTATATTACTAAACACTCGTCATCAATTCACTTTTCATAAGTATAAATGTCAGAGTGAGAAAGACTCACTTTTTCAAGCTGAAGACCAAAACAACAAACACAAGTGCGATTCCAAAAGCACGACAAGCACGATATAGCATGACTTTTGATTTGAATGAATGGAGAGCCTTGATATTTGTCTTGTAAACAATAACCAAAACAAGACAATATACATATAAATATTCAACGCAAAACTATGTTGAAACAATGAAAATACGAAGCAACAAAGGAATAGATTACTTGACCTTGCTTTAACCATTCAAATGCTTGGCCTATGAGGTTCTTGGGTTCAGCCATGATGATGATATAGCTCAGGTTTGGCACCATAACTCACGGCTAGAAGGAGTATGGAGTGGTAGGGTTATAACATGAAGCATACAATTGATCAAGGCAACATATATGAAGTTTTTTGAGCACAATAAGGCTCGGACTTGGGTCAAGTGGGGCTTGGCCATACTTGTATAGGTTTGGACAGTAGTTGGAGGGGTGTGGGGAGGTCTGGAAAAGGTGGTGGTGGCGGCCTATGGTGGTGGCCAAGGTGGTGGATGAAGGTGGTGAAGTAATAGTGGTGGCTAGGGAATTGTTTTGGACATTATTTGCAATTTTGTGGAGTTTTGTCACCAAGGGAGGTGTGGCCATGAATGGATCTGAAATGATGGCTGGAGATGATGCCAAGGAAGAGTGGTAGGGGATGGTGGAGAGTATGGTGGTGATGGTGGGTGGTAGAGGCCAATCCAGAAAGCATAGAAAACTAGGCAAAATACATAGAAAATGAGAAGAAAAAGGTAGAAAAAGATGTAGCCATTACCAGATTTTTTTTCTCAAGATGGAGGCCATGATTTTTAGGGTTGAGAAAGAGAAAAATTTCGTGACAAATGAGCAAGGGAAGTCGGCTGGAGATGGTATGGGGAAATGCAAAAAAAATGGATGTATTGATGACAAAAGAAACTGCAAAAGAAACAGTGAAACGTTTTTACGTTTCTTAGCCTTTAACCCTTTCAAATTTCTCATATATATTTATATACATCTAAATAACTGAAAATAATTAAAATCTCAGTTAAAATTCAAAAGTATAACAGATAAACAAAATATTAATAATTAAATATTAATTAGATATGATTAAAACAAGAAAAATAGCACAGAAAATGAAAACTTGACTTAAGAATTAGAAATAACTTCAATATACTTTGGAAAAATTTACTTTAATTTAAATACATTTAAAATGAATAAAATAAAATAAAACACAGAAAATAAAAGTGAGTGCATAAAATAAATAAATAAATTTTAATTATATATAATAAATTAAGAAAATGGCTTAAAATTGTAGACTAGGCTTTATAAATTGAAATAAATTCAAATAAACTTTAGAAAAATTATATTATCATTTTAAAAATACTTAAAAGTCAAAATATACATAATATAACATATTATCACATATTAAAATAAAATATAACCAAGAAGAAGTGACTTGTACAATTTAAAATAGTCATTGTTAAATAACCCTATATACGCACAATATTGTAAAGGGTATAACTTTCACAATTTACATCCAAACTCAACGAAACGAAAAGTGGTGTTCTTAGAATTTTATTTACTTTCATAATAAAATAAAAAAATTAAATATTTAAACTTTTAAAATTTTAAGTTGAAAGTCACAGTTTGACTATTTTGACCAAAATCAGCATTTCAGGCAAATATTCAACTTACACAAGTTTGGAATTATAACTCATATAAAAATCAAGATTATATTTAAATAATAAATTTAATCATTTCAAATAAGTAAAATAAGTTTTTAAATCAAAATCTTACATTAAAAATAATTAAAATATACAATAAAATAATTACAAAATACAGGGTTGTTACACTCTCCCCCACTCAAAACTTTTCGTCCCCGAAAAGAAATGAGGTATGGAAAGGCACAGAAAAGATAGAGTGAAATAGGATTAAGATAAGATGACAAGAAGATTGAAGTTATACCTGATAACTGTTGTTATAGGTAAGTTTAACAAGGTGGAGGTGATCTTTCCAAGATCCTCCAAAATCAAGAACACAAGCACGAAAAAGGTGGATTCAAAATGATTACCAAAGGTCTATCAAAGATTATAGAAATATTTCTAAACAGAAAGATTATAGAAAGATGCCTATACCGGTCTATAGCAAGATAAGGATGATAAGGACAACCAAAAGATAGTTTGAAAAACAAAATAAGGAATGAATTTGAAAGCATGGAGATTTCAACTTAAACAGAGAATAAATCTTTACACAAGTTAAATAAATCTTAACTATCTCAAATTTCATTATCTTATTATCCAATCATCTTAAATTAACAATTTTTAAAACCATGGGCTTGAAAAATAATCATTTATTACACTCACAATGTACTTAATAAATTTTATTCTTCTTTATTCCTAATCAAAATTAAATTTATTCCTCTCAATATATTTATCACTTATGTTAAACATACTTACACTTATTATAACTACTTTCTTTTATTCTTAGTTCTTTTAAAATTAATTTATTGTAAGTTATTCAATTACCCTTTATTATATTTACCTTTGTTAATCATTTTATAATTAAAATTTAAGTATATAACATTTATTATAACTACTCAAATTTCATTTATAAAATCTTTTATATTGTATATTATCCAAATTACATTGTTAACTTCTGAAATTAAGGTAAGTTATATTGGAATGCAATTGTATCATACAAATAAAACTTTCCAATTCAATTATCTCAAGTTTGAATCATTTATCCAAATTTTTGATTTTCTTTTTACAATTGAAATTATTCTTCAAGCTAAAATTTAAGAATTAAATTTCCGATTACATTCAAACCATTTAGAGATAACTAATAATATATACATAATATGTCAAATCAAATTTCAATCATATATCTATATATATACATATATATTATAAATCAAGTCATATTTCAGATAATTCAAACCAAATTAAATTCCCCAAAACAAAGCTGTTGCAAGACTACAGAACAGTCTCTTAACTTCGAAACTCGAAAATATGATGTCGCGATCATCACCGAAGTTATTTTCCAACGACAAAGAGAAGAGCACTAATTTTAAACCTTTAAAATTCTTTGAAAACAAATTCTATTTGAAAATACTTTAAATAATATAACCTTTTAAAACATAAACACAAGGTTTGAAACCATCGGAAATTAAATTCTCAAATTTCTTTTTCTAAATTCATTTAAGTTCCCAAATCAATTTATAAGCAACAATTTATAGATTCATTTGTAGAACAACTAATGATAAATCAAGTATTATCATTTCAAATTGTCAACTTAAATCAATTCATTAAGTTCCATAAACTTATATCAAAATTTATTTCATTAACCAAAACAAAATTTAAAATAATATTGTGTCAGTTTATTCTGTCAAATTGTCTTAGAAATCCTATCGATAGCGTTGATCAGACGAATCGATCAGAAACCCAATTCAACATCAACAACTCAAACAACACAATGTATAAAACATAGATTTACAAGTACAATTCAAAATGTTTGGAAGAATAGATTTGAGACAAAAGACAAGATGATTAAATAACAGAGTTGGGAGGTGGGTAAGCTTAAATAAATCGCGGGCAACCTTATCCAGGTCAACCTTGACTTAAAGAATAAGATCAATGTGGATTTTTCTGGGGTAAATCTACATTTGATCCTAAGAGTTAGAGATTGGAATAACAAAAGATATTAGCCTCTAAACCAAGGATAGATATAAATCTCTGGTGAATCGATGCTAATTGCAAAGGAGTTTTCCCCCTTTTTCAATTAAATTTGAAATTGGCGTGACCGCCGACTCATTATAAAGATCATTCGAAGCGGAGTAATGGAATACTCTAGAGTCAAAAGAAGATGAATAGTGAGGGACACGAATGGATTTTGGAACCGTAGGGAACGTTCCAAATTCAAATGAATTGAGTCAAAAAGGAAGAGATTCAAACTCGAATGAAAGTGATTTTGTAACTACATCACTCCATATGCTGAGTTTTGCCTAGAGCTACCAAAGCTCTGATACCAACTCTAACGACTCGGTATTTTCAACCATTCGCATCCATTGTAAGTGTATGGGTAGACACTCATGCCGGAATTGAATTGCTTAAAATACCGCGTTGTAAATAAAAATTTGGCAAACCTCAAAATATACAGTAAATAAAAATCACAGATCACAGACACAGAGTATATGATAATGCAGCGGAAGTAAAAGAGGAGATAGTAGTTCATGAAGCTACTATATGAAATATAAGATACATCAGGGTTAAATAGGATACAACAGAAGAGTAACAGGATACATCAGGTACAAATCAGATACATCACTGAACCACTGGACACTGAAACAAAATAGATGGCTGGATCTTCAAGGAAAGCTCCAACGCCGAAGGTGAATCTTGAATGCTAACTCAATCAATGTGACCCGAGCGTAAAGCAAAACACAAAACCCTCGAGTCAGGACATAAATACTTATAAACTGTAAATCAACTCAAGTGAACAGTAACAAAATGCATCAGTAACGTAAAGGATGCTTGGGACCGCCCATCCTCTAAGGATCCGTTAAACTATTTACTATGTAGTAATATACGCTATATACAGTAGTGTCTAATCAGTAAAGTATAATCATATAGAAAATAGCGTTAAGGGGATGGTGAACCTTAACGCGGTCGGATCTTTAAAACCAAAACGTAGTGGGCTCGATATAAGGATATGACACGACACGCGAGGCAATGCCAGGGTGGATACACCGTTTGCACTCCCGGACCGGTGGTGACGGCAAGCCAGCAGCTTCCGCCCACCTCGAACAATACCCCCGAATCAAAGTGGCGCCACCGAATCGAATCACAACAGTAATAGAATGGTTTCCGATGGAGCATGCTCGATGAAAGGGTGCGACCCTTTGTGTAGCCCGGTATAGCTCCTGTTTAAGTCATATATGCCAACTCACGGGAGTTGGGTCCACGTAATATACCTCGAGAACGTCGCCACCATCCTACTTCATTCTGGAATCTCCACCGCGTACACGGTTGTTAAAGTGGTTTTCGGTATTGGCGGCTATAAGACAATATCCGATCCCGGTCTCTTTAACAACCAATCGTTATTATAACCCGTAGTTATAACTTTAAAACAATATTTTATACTTCAAAATAAAATATCTTTTTCGATCCAAATCTTTATCAAAATAAAGATTAAATCATTTCCAAAACCATTTCAATATCATCGTAAAATATCTTTCAATTCAAATATTTATTAAAATAAATATCAAGTCATTTCTAATCATTCCAATATATTAAATTTTCATACCCTTCAACACTACCTTTCAAATCATTTTAATATATCAAAATATCGTATCTTTTCAAAACTCATTCATTTCAAAACAGTTTATATTCCAAAAATTCTTTTTTTATCATTTCAATGAAGTTATTATGTTTAATAATTAAATTATTAAATTTCCAAAAATTTCAACTTCCAAAGTTTATTTATTCACTTAAGTTTATCAAAACCGTGAAAATTCACTTTTCGCATCATTTAGAAAACTTATACGGAAAGTTACATTCAAAACAGTTCAATTTAACAAAAGACAGCATTTTAAAATGTTATACTAGGTTTACTTAAATTTCAAATAACTTAGTTAAATTCAAAAATTATAGCACTTACAAAGATTGCTATAATAGCTTTTAATTCAACTTAGCTTTTTAGTTCATTATCATCAACTACAGCGTTTACAAATGCTGTAATATCACTTGCATTGTAATTAATAGCATTTCAAAAAATGCAGTCAATTAACTTCAAATATTCAATATAATTTCTCAACCAATTATATTTTTATTAAAACATTTTTTAACTTATAAAGTCATACATTTTCACATTTATAACATCATTTAATTTTCCTCAAGTTCATGATTTTACAAGGTTAAATTTCCATTCAAAAATCAAGATTTAATAATAATCCACTTATTGAAATGCAATGTTCAATTTTATATCCATTACATTAAATTTCAACTTAACACTTAAGTTCAAATTCTCAAATATAACTTGGTTTTATTTTTATTTGCTTAACTAAAAGTTCACTTTTACGTCAATTTCATAAATTGCCAGTTTTAGTTATATTTCAAAATTTCAACTTACAATATTCATTCATTTCACATTTCAACTTTATTAAAATCATTAATATGATATAAAAATCACTTTTAAATTCATTTAAATTCAAATTATCATAAATTTATCATAATTTCATATTCAATTAAATTTCCAATTATAATTAAATCAAAATTTCCAAAATAACTTACGTTCAAAATTTCTAACTTTTTCATTAATTCATTTCACTTACAATTATTCAGAAAATCAATAATATTTTACAAAAATCTTATTTTTATTAAATTTCAAATCAAAATATTATAATAATTAAATTTCTAAAATATTTTTAAATTTTTATAAAAACATATTTTAACTACGGGCCTGTATAAAATTTTCTACGCTAGGTAAAGTGATACGGGTAATATATCATTTCAACCCATAATTTACAAAGAAAATCCGGGTTTTATCATTTCATACCCGCAATCCCAAGTTAAAATAAATTAACTAAAATAAATCAGGCCTATCATTTCAGCTCATAACATTTTTTTTCTAACAGGGAACTTGCAGTGTGATCATATACAGAAATAATATAAACAAGGTCAATATCACAATATACAGTCATATATCAGATGTCAGGTGAAAATTAACAGTTTTAACATGGTAATAACATGGTAATAACATGGCATAGCATATCATATGATCATCATTAACTTGCACAAACATTTTATATTACTAAACACTCGTCATCAATTCACTTTTCATAAGTATAAATGTCAGAGTGAGAAAGACTCACTTTTTCAAGCTGAAGACCAAAACAACAAACACAAGTGCGGTTCCAAAAGCACGACAAGCACGATATAGCATGACTTTTGATTTGAATGAATGGAGAGCCTTGATATTTATCTTGTAAACAATAACCAAAACAAGACAATATACACATAAATATTCAACGCAAAACAATGTTGAAACAATGAAAATACGAAGCAACAAAGAAATAGATTACTTAACCTTACTTTAACCATTCAAATGCTTGGCCTAGGAGGTTCTTGGGTTCAGCCATGATGATGATATAGCTCAGGTTTGGCACCATAACTCACGGCTAGAAGGAGTATGGAGTGGTCGGGTTATAACATGAAGCATACAATTGATCAAGGCAACATATATGAAGTTTTTTGAGCACAACAAGGCTCGGACTTGGGTCAAGTGGGGCTTGGCCATACTTGTACAGGTTTGGACAGTAGATGGAGGGGTGTGGGGAGGTCTGGAAAAGGTGGTGGCGGCGGCCTATGGTGGTGGCCAAGGTGGTGGATGAAGGTGGTGAAGTAATAGTGGTGGCTAGGGCATTGTTTTGGACATTATTTGCAATTTTGTGGAGTTTTGTCACCGAGGGAGGTGTGTCCATGGATGGATCTGAAATGATGGCTGGAGATGATGCCAAGGAAGAGTGGTAGGGGATGGTGGAGAGTATGGTGGTGATGGTGGGTGGTAGAGGCCAATCCAGAAAGCATAGAGAACTAGGCAAGATACATAGAAAATGAGAAGAAAAAGGTAGAAAAAGATGTAGCCATTACCAGATTTTTTTCTCAAGATGGAGGCCATGACTTTTAGGGTTGAGAAAGAGAAAAATTTCATGACAAATGAGCAAGGGAAGTCGGCTGGAGATGGTGTGGGGAAATGCAAAAAAAACAGATGTATTGATGACAAAAGAAACTGCAAAAGAAACAATGTAACGTTTTTACGTTTCTTAGCCTTTAACCCTTTCAAATTTCTCATATATATTTATATACATCTAAATAACTGAAAATAATTGAAATCTCAGTTAAAATTCAAAAGTATAACAGATAAACAAAATATTAATAATTAAATATTAATTAGATATGATTAAAACAAGAAAAATAGCACAGAAAATGAAAACTTGACTTAAGAATTAGAAATAACTTCAATATACTTTGGAAAAATTTACTTTAATTTAAATACATGTAAAATGAATAAAATAAAGTAAAACACAGCAAATAAAAGTGAGTGCATAAAATAAATAAATAAATTTTAATTATATATAATTAAATTAAGAAAATGGCTTAAAATTGTAGACTAGGCTTTATAAATTGAAATAAATTCAAATAAACTTCAGAAAAATTATATTATCATTTTAAAAATACTTAAAAGTCAAAATATACATAATATAACATATTATCACATATTAAAATAAAATATAACCAAGAAGAAGTGACTTATACAATTTAAAATAGTCATTGTTAAATAACCCGATATACGCACAATATTGTAAAGGGTATAACTTTCACAATTTACATCCAAACTCAACGAAACGAAAAGTGGTGTTCTTAGAATTTTATGTACTTTCATAATAAAATAAAAAAAATTAAATATTTAAACTTTTAAAATTTTAAGTTGAAAGTAACAGTTTGACTATTTTGACCAAAATCAGCATTTCAGGTAAATATTCAACTTACACAAGTTTGGAATTATAACTCATATAAAAATCAAGATTATATTTAAATAATAAATTTAATAATTTCAAATAAGTAAAATAAGTTTTTAAATCAAAATCTTACATTAAAAATAATTAAAATATACAATAAAATAATTACAAAATACAGGGTTGTTACAACCGTTGTTGGAAGTTGAGTGTGATCTCCTTCTACTTTCTATCTTCGGGTTATTCGTGAGCGAATCAACGAATTTGAAGCCAATTCTCGGTATCACTTACGAGTGATCAACGATCGAATTGTAGATCTTTCAACACGGCATCTTGCAAGTTCAACGGGTTGGAGATAGCAAGATTCCGGCATCATCACGATCAACGGAATTGAGCATTTATCGTTCTATCGGTTTATTTGACATGAAATCATCATTTCGTGAGGAAGATCATGGATAGGTTGTGACAGTTTGGTATCTAAACTATTCGAGCCTAGTCAAAGCTGCGTTAATTGGTATCAAAGCCAAATCAGAGACGAAACGAGATTGTTTAATAATCATGCCTCCGAGACGTGCTAATCGCTATCATAATGTTAAAGATTTGTAAAGAAGACAAGAAGCTGAGCAAATGGAGCAGCGTATCAATGAAAAGTTCAATGAGGGTATTGACAAATTGGAGAAATTGATGAAAGACATGAATCAAAATCAAAGGAGAACGTCACAAGTTTCGAACCAGGGTGGGAACAGGGTTTCACCATCGGTTTCGGAAGAAAGGAGGATGTTGCCCCAGTCTTATCGAGATAGGAGAGAATCATCAGTTTCAATGAGGCGAGATCACTATGGGTACCGAAATGAAGAGGGAAGAACTCAACGTGGGTTTGAAAATGAACCATATCGTGATGTTGAAAGACAGGGTAGAAGGGACATGTGTGGTCGTAGAGACGTAGATGGTCAGGATCGATATCAAATTACATCTGATTTTGAGGAAGATGGTGATGGAGGTAGTATTCATTATCGAAATCGAGGCCAAGTGCGAAATCAATATCTGGAGTCAGAAAATGATCGTAAATGGGAGTCAGGTATGAGGATGGAAATTCCAGAATTCAAAGGTGGTATGCAAGGAGAAGAATTTCTTGATTGGTTGTCGAATGTTGAAGAAATTTTGAAATTCAAGGAGGTGCATGAGAATCGCAAAGTCCAATTAATTGCAACAAAGCTAAGGGGAAGAGGTATGGCTTGGTGGCAACAAACTAAACTAACTCGAGAGAGAATGGGAAAATCAAAAGTTGTCACTTGGGAGAAGATGAGAAAGATGATGAAAGCGACTTTCTTGCCATACAATTATCAATCTCTTATTTATCAACATTTGTAGAATTTGAGACAAGGGACGAAGACAGTGAATGACTATGCAGATGAATTCTATCAATTGATTGCAAGGAATGATATTATGAAAACCGAGGAACAACTAACGGGTTGATATGTTGGAGGGTTACGAATGCAAATTCATGACATGGTTAATATATTTAATCCAATGTATGTTGCTGAAGCACATGAGAAAGCTCTAGCATGGGAGAAACAAGGGAGACGAGGAAGTGGTGTGTTTACGGGTTCTAACAACTAGAATAAGGGTGCTAGTAGTAGTGTTAATGTTTCCAAAGCAGTCAATAAACCAATTGTCAATGAGGCCGCTAAAGCAAAGGTCAATAACAGTATCAAGTGCTATAATTATCAGGAGTTTGGCCATAAAAGTAATGAATGTAAAAATCCAAAGAAGAGAGCATTAGTTGTAGAGGAATGTGAGTATGAGGATGTGAAAGCTGAAATTGATTATTCTCAACCATCGATGTTTGATGAAGATGAAGAAGTTGTGTCAGGAGACGAAGGGTGTAACTTGATGATAATGAGGTCTTGTTTAGTGCCAAAGCATGAGAATGATTCTAGTTGGCTGAGAAGCAATATCTTTCAGTCTACATGTACTATCTTGGGAAAGGTTTGTCGATTTGTTATTGATGCGGGAAGCTACGATAACATTATTTCTGAAGAAGTCGGCACGAAGTTAGGGTTGAAGACTGAAAAACACCCTAGACCTTATAAATTGGAATGGCTAAAGAAAGGTGGAGAAGTGACAGTGGGAAGACGAGAATTTGTTACATTTTCTATTGGGAAGAAGTACAAAGATGATATATGGTGTGATGTTGTCGATATGGATGTGTGTCATCTACTACTAGGAAGACCATGGCAACATGATAGAGCTATACAACATAATGGTCGCACCAACAGCTATAGTTTCATGTTCGAAGGAACCCAAGTTACCTTAGTTCCTAAGAAGCATGAACAAAGTGAAAGCAAGTCAGAGAAGAAAGTGGAATCAACTAGTCTATTATCTACGAGAGAATTTGTTAAAGAAGTGGAAGATAGCGCTGAATTGTTTATGTTGATTGGTATGAAACAAGTGAAGATCTTGAAATTCCTGCGGAGGTTAGACCGGTGTTAAATGAATTTGTAGATGTCTTTCCTGCGAAATTGCCCAAGGAATTACCGCCACTAAGGGATATACAACATCAAATTGATCTAGTGCCAGGTGCAGTTTTACCGCATAGGCTGCATTATCGTATGAGCCCAAAAGAGCATGAAGAGTTGAGGAGACAGGTTGAGGAGTTGCTTGAGCAAGGGCGTGTTCGAGAGAGTCTCGGTCCTTGTGCTGTACCAGCTCCGTGGTACCAAAGAAAGATGGTTCATGGAGAATGTGTATAGACAGCATGGCACTCAACAAAATAATTGTCAGATATAGATTTTCTATGCCAAGGCTTGATGATCTATTGGATCAACTCAGTGGGTCTGTAATCTTTTCTAAGATTGATCTTAAGAGTGGTTATCATTAGATTCGCATAAGACCAGGTGATGAATGGAAGAAAGCATTCAAGACTCGGGAAGGATTGTATGAATGGCTGGTCATGCCATTTGGTCTATCTAATGCTCCAAGCACATTTATGAGGGCGATGAATTAAATTTTCAGACCTTACATCGGGAAGTTTGTTGTTGTATACTTTGATGATATCTATATATATAGTGCTAGCACAGAGGAGCACGTTCAACACTTGCGAAAGGTGTTAACTATTCTTTGTCAAGAGCAGTTCTATGCAGCAACGAAGAAATGCGTGTTCATGACACCAAGTGTTTTATTTCTAGGTTATGTCGTGTCCAAGAAAGGGATACAAGTGGACCAGAGTAAAGTAGCCGCAATCAGAAATTGGCCACAACCCAAAACTATAACAGAAATCAGAAGTTTCCATGGGTTAACTTTATTTTATCGAAGATTTATTCCGCACTTTAGTAATGTAATGGCTCCTATTACTGATTGTATAAAAGGAAAGCAGTTTTCATGGACAAAAGAGGCAGGATCTGCTTTTGAGCAAATCAAGGAACTTTTAACCTCATCACCGATTCTAGTATTGCCAGATTTTCAGTTACCATTTGAGTTACATACAGATGTGTCCAAAGTTGGAATTGGAGGAGTGTTGAGTCAGAAGGGACGTCCAATTGCCTATTTCAGTGAAAAACTTTCTGGAGCAAAAATGAGATATAATACTTATGATGTGGAGTTTTATGCTATTGTGCAGGCTGTGAAGCATTGGAGACATTACTTATTCCACAAAGAATTTGTTTTGTATATAGATCAAGAAGCATTGAAATATTTACAAGGGCAGAATAAAATTTCAACTAGGCACGCATCGTGGATAGCTTATTTGCAACAATTTACATTGATCGTAAAACACAAGTCTGGAGTAACTAATTGCGTCGCCGATGCATTTAGTCGGAGGGAAAATTTACGAACAACCATGCGAGTAGAGGCGAAGGGTTTTGACTTACTTCCAGATTTTCTTACTTCATATTCATATTTTTTTGAAATCCTAGACAAAGTCAAGCAGGGTAACATGGATGGATATATGCTGGTTGAAGGCTTTCTATTCAAAGGAAATCAGTTGTGTATTCCTGATTGCAGTTTACGAATGAAAATCATCAAAGAATTACATGAAGAAGACACGTGGGCCGCGACCGTACTATGAAGTTGATCTCAAAGTCTTATTTTTGGCCGTCAATGAGGAATAGGTTGAAAAGTTCGTTCAGAAGTGCCATATTTATCAAGTTTCAAAGGGGACCGCAACAAATCCAGGTTTATATATGCCATTGCCTATACCTACTGAACCATGGGTGGATGTTAGTATGGACTTTGTATTGGGCTTGCCGAGGACGCAACGTGGCAATGATTATATCTATGTGGTGGTTGATCGGTTTTCAAAAATTGTACATTTTATCGCATGCAAGAAGACTGCAGATGCAGTAAATGTCGCACATTTATACTTCAGAGAGATCTATCGTCTTCATGGGTTGCCTTAATCTATTGTATCGGATGAAGACGCTCGTTTTCTGAGTCATTTTTGGATGAGTCTATGGAGAATGGTCGGGACAAAGATGAAATTTAGTAGTGCTTATCATCACAGAAAGATGGAAAGGCAGAAGTTGTGAATTGATCCCTAGGTAATCTATTGAGATGCCTCGTGAATGACAATTTGAAGAGTTGGGATTCCAAGCTATGTCAAGCTGAGTTTGCACACAACCATGGAGTTAATCATATCTTGGGGACGTCCTAAAGCGCTCATGGTATGGGAGATATTCGTTTGTTCAGCGCGGGACCGTAGCACTGGGTTCAGTCCATTCCAGGTCGTTTACTCAACAATTCCTAAGGGACCATTGGATTTATCTATAGTACCACAGCAGAAAGGAGTGATCAAATGAGCTAGTGATTTTGTGAATGAATTGCAAGAGTGCCACAAGGTTGTGCAGGAATGATTGCTTAAGGCGAATGAGAAATATAAGCAATCCGCAGATATTAAACGACGAAATGTTGAATTCAAATAAGGAGATTTTGTATATGCAGTATTGACTAAGGATCGATTTCCTATTGGTACTTACAACAAACTATCTGCTAGAAAGATTGGCCCTTTGGAAATCGTAAAAAAGTTAATGAGAATGCTTATCAGTTAAAATTGCCGGATCATATCCATACTGCTGACGTTTTCAACATCAAACACTTGATTCCATATCATGAGAATAAGTATGTCGAAGAAGAGGAAAGTGTAAATTCGTGGTCGAATTCTTTTCAACCAGGGGAGGATGATGCAAGCACCATGATAAGTCGCTCAACGATGATTTCCGAGTTATGTCGCTTAAGTCGCTCAATGACCTTAAGTCGCTCAACCTTAAGTCGCTCAACCTTAAGCTGCCCCAACCATCCTTGCCCCAACCATCCTTAAGTCGCTCAACCTTAAGTCGCTCAACCTTAAGCCGCCCCAACCATCCTTGCCCCAACCACCCTTAAGTCGCGTGTCAGATGATGCAGTGCATGATAAGCGAGTTATATCCCTTAAGTCGCTCAACCAACATATGTCGCTTAATCTTATTTCGCAACCAACATATGCCTTAAGTGGCACCAACATATGTCGCTCAATCTTATGTCGCAACCAACATATGCCTTAAGTCGCTCAAACTTATGCCGCATTCCTTAAGTCGTAAGCCGTTCACTTATGCCTCATTTCCTTAAGCCGTTCACTGATGCCGCATCTTCTTAAGTCACATGAGTTGAGTCGCGTGCATTGTATTGTAAGTCGTATGATGATTGTAATGATGTTAAGCCACATTGTTGTTAGCTCGTGTATTGTATTGTAAGTCGTATGATGTTGTAATGTTGTTAAGTCGTATCTCGTTAGGTCGTGTGTTGTGTTGTTAAGTCGCATGCGTATGTTGTATGTTGAGTCGCATATATGTGTTGTAATTTCCTATAAATAGGGGGTGTTGTCATTTGTAAAGGGAAGATGATTTTTGAATAAATTTGTGTGTGAGCTTTGGCCACCATTGTTGGAAGTCGAGTGTGATCTCCTTCTACTTTCCATCTTCGGGTTATTTGTGAGCAAATCAAAGAATTTGAAGCCAATTCTCGGTATCACTTGCGAGTGATCAACGATCGAATTGTAAATCTTTCAACATGGCATCTTACGAGATCAACGGGTTGGAGATAGCTAGATTCCCACATCATCACGATCAATGGAATTGAGCATTTATCGTTCTATCAGTTTATTTGACACGAAATCATCATTTCGTGAGGAAGATCCTGGATAGTTTGTGACAGTTTGGTATCTAAACTGTTCGAGCCTAGTCAAAGCTGCGTCAATAGGTAATCAACTTACGATAATTGAACAAGGGTCTAATAAAGATCAAAAAAATAATACAAAAATCTGTGATATAGATGAAGTTTTATTCCAACCTTTGCCAACGCCAAATTTTGAAATGAATATAGACAAACCAAGAGAAAACTACAAAATGTTGAAAGAAATAATGAAAAGGCTAGATGGTTTAAATAATAAAGAAAAGGAATTTGCACCCATAATAGAAGATAAGGTATCTTGAGATATTTCAGAATCAAAATCTGATAATAATTCAGATGAAGAAATGATTAATTTACAAAAAATGTTCTTAAACATAAAACAAAATAAACCAGAAAATAATTTTGAAGTTGATAAAATAAATTACGGATGTACATCATATAGTAAACCTTATTATACGAGACCAACGTCATCGACCTCTTATTTGAGGAACAAAACAATTACGAAGCTATATCTTTTTATGGTACCTCCATTGTAGAATGGAATATATAGATGGTTATTCTGAATAACAAATACAAACTAGTCTAAATTATGTGACAATGTACGCTAAGGCATGTCTAATTAAAAATAATTAAGATGATAGAATAGCCAAAGCTATTGTACAAGGATTTACTGGTCAACTAGAAGGTTGGTGGGATTTTCATCTTTCTAATGAAGCAAAAGCGCATATATTTACTGCAACAAAATTAGAAGACGGAATGGCCAAAAGTAACTGTGTAAATACACTATTATATACAATAGCCAAAAATTTCATTAGAGCTATAGCTCTTCAAACTGATAGAACTTAAGAGCAATTAGTGAATTTAAAATGTCAAAATTTTATCTCAATTTAGATGGTATAAAGATGTATGTTTTTAAAAATTATTTACCAGAAGTGATAGTAATCGTGAATTTCTGAAAGAAACATTCTTATCAGGACAGCCACACTTCTTTGCTTAAAGGGTTAAAAATCATTTTAAGCAGAAAAGTAATGGAATTATCCCATATAGCCAATATACTTATGGTGAATTAGCAGCGGAAGTAGTTATAGAAGGAATTCATTTATGCAATGAAATAAAATTACATAAGCAAATCCAAAAGGAGAAAACTTATGAAAAAAATTCTAGGAGATTTTTCCGACCAACTTGGTTTATTACCAATAAAACCAATTAATGAAAATAAAAAATTTATAATTTTGCCTACGAAAAAAAATCTATAAGAATAAATTTTTTTGAAAAGTAAAATGCAGAAAGTAGCAAGACTCCTAAAAGGAAAATATATAAGCCTTGCAAAGGAAAAGAGCAAAGCAAATATGCTCAAACAAAAGTTCCAATATGTTGGAAATCTAAAACACAAGGCAATTATGCAAATAAATGTAAATTAAAAAATAAAAAAATAATCTAGATATAGATGAAGGATTAAAATATTGATTTAAAAAATTATTTATATCAAGCCCTGACTCAAAAATAAATTTTTTAAATTATCTGTTATTTGAAAAATCAACTCAGAAATTAAGAATGAATCAGATAATGATTTAGATAATAATCCAGAATCTGATAGTTATGGTAGTTATGACTATTACAAAGCTTTATGTAAAGCCGATGGATTGCTTATGCTAACGAAAGAAGAAAATTTCATTCTGGATATTATAGATAAAATTTCAGATCCAGAATAAAACAAAAATATGTTAAAATACATTTAAAAATATAGAAAAACAAAAAGAAGTTAAAGCTAAAAGAACCAGAAACTTATAATTTAAAAGATAATTTAAGAATAGTAAAAACCTCAAGTAATATCAATCTAGTAGATATTGAAACCTCAATTGCGGAATTACAACACGAACTTCAAATACTTAAGCAAGAAATAAAAGAATTAAAAGAAAGAATTGTCTCTAATAGGGATAAAACCTCAAGATGATAATATTCAAAATAATAATAATACTTTAGGAGAACAAGAATCAAATTCTTTAACATTCATTAATGTAGTAGACAAGTTAATTACTCACAAATGGCGTACCACGATCACTATTTTAGTTCACAAGGAATACTTTGCTACATTAGCAATGATAGATTCAGGTGCAGATTTGAACTGCATCAATGAAGGGTCAGTACCTTCAAAATATTTTTCTAAAACTACAGAAATATTAAATGTTGTAGATGGAAGAATGTTGTTAGTTAATTATAAGCTAAAAATACATTTGTCTGTAATGAAGGAATTTGTTTAGAAATGCCATTTATAATGGTTAAAAATTTATCTCATAATGTTATACTGGAAAATCCTTTCTTATATATGTTATATCCTATAACAAATATATCGAAAGAAGGAATTGCTAGTACTATCAACAATCAAGAATTAACATTAAAATTTGGGTCACAACTATAACATCATAAAACTGATATTATACAAAAAATGATTAAAAGAAAAGAAAACTTTTTAAACTCTATATCTCATGAAATAAATTATAAAAGAATAAAAGAAAATTTATTACAACCATATTTACAGCAGAAGTTTAAGGACCTACGAAATCATATTGGAAAAACTATTTGTGTAGACACTTTTGATGTCTTTTCGCGAAGGAAAAAACATGAAATAGGTTTACCTTATGATTCTAGCTTTAAAGAAAGTCAAACTCCAACTAAATCTAGACCAATGGCTTTTTCCTAAAGACATTTATCAATTTATAGAAAAGAAATAAAAGAATTGTTACATGAAGGTCTTATTAGATCATCTAAAAGTCCAAAGAGTTGTTCGGTGTTTTATGTTGAAAATGCAGCAGAACTGAAACGCGGTGTTCCAAGATTAACTATAAACTATAAATCTTTAAAAAAGGCTTTAAGATGGATTAGATATCCAATTCGTAACAAAAAAGATTTACTAGCAAGGCTTTATTTAGCCAAAATAATGTCTAAGTTTGATATGAAATCTGGATTTTGGCAAATTCAGATCAAAAAGGAAGATAGATACAAAACTACATTTACTATTCTATTTGGTCATTATGAATGACATGTAATGCCGTTAGGCATAAAATATGCCTCTTCAGAATTTCAAAAAATTATGAATGATATCTACAATGTTTATACAACATTTACGACAGTATACATTAATGCGTTCTTACATTCTCAGAATCAATTGATCAACACTTTAAGCATTTGAATATTTCATAAATATTACCAAAAAGGATGGATTAGCTGTATCAGCTAAAAAGATAGAACTTTTTCAAACAGAAAATAGATTTCTTGGACACATTGTAAAAGATGGAACAATATTTCCTATTGATAGAGCCGTTATATTTGCATAAAAATTCCCAAATGAAATTTATGATAAAAATCAATTACAAAATTTTTTAGGGAGCCTGAAATATGTTTTTGAATAATATAAAGACTTAGCTTATGATGCTAAAACATTATTTTAGAGATTAAGAAAAAATCCACATGTCTGGACAAAAGAACATACTAGGGCATTGATAAAAATAAAAGCAAAGATAAAGGAATTCCTTATCTTGCAATCCCCAACCTTGATGAACTTAAAAATAGTCGAAACCGATGCATCAGATAAAGGTTAGGTGCTATTCTTAAACAGAGAATTGATTATAATGAGACTTTAGTTAGATTTACATTTGCAATATGGCAAGGACCTAGAGTTAATTACTCTACCGTCAAAAAGGAAGTATTAGCCATTGTATTATGTACACAAAAGTTTTAAAGTGATTTATTATTTCAAAAGTTTTTACTAAGGTTAGATGGTAAGTTTACAAAATAAATTTTGCAAAAAGATGTCAAAAACATCGCATCAGAACAAATATTTTCTAGATGGCAAGCAAACTTATCAGCATTTGATTTTGATATTGAGTTTATTAAAGTATCTTATAATTCTTCATCAGATTTCTTAACTTGATATTTCTATAGGGAAAAAACGAATAAAGGAAAAGAAAAGAAAGAAAGCAGTAAAACTGCACTATCTCGTCCTATAATGACTTATAAGTCAGTATTTCAAAACGATGCAAAAAAACATTAAGAGAAGATGTCTTAAAGACTACACTAATTGAAGAACAACTCAGAACTGATGCTTATGAATTAGAGGTAAATCTATATCAACAAAAGAATATGTATGCCCACATATTTCGATATCTACTATATGGATATCTCCTGTAGAAAAATATATATACATTTATCTATTGAAGAGGTTATGACCGTCTATTTAAATTTTTTTACAGATCCCTACCTTTATCCAAAGAATTTTAATTTCTACCAAGAAATTTTAATCTACACAGGTTTTGCTCAATTCGAATAGGCCATGACAACAAATGGCGAATGGGCTTTCTCAAAGGTCTCTATTATTGAAGTAGTTGCACGAGAATAATGGGAACATGATTATACAAGCCCAAAGAATTAACTACAAATTCCAAAAATCCTATAACAACCCATAAATTTTCGACTGTTTAAATTGTAAAATTAATGAGTTTTGGTAATTTAATATGGAAAGAAATAAAAACTTTGTAATTTAATAATGAAATGAATGCTAAAATGAAATGTAACAATGGTAATTAAAACTAACAATTAACAATTTGAATGAAATTACAATTAATTGAAATATTGTAAATTGTTATACTGGGTTATAAATTGATGAGAAAACAAATGAAAACATTAAATTAATAAATGAAATAGTATGAAATAAATGACCATTGAATAAAATTTGGGTTATATAAGAATTGTAACATTTGTTTGTGAATAATGAATTCATAAGTGTGATTAAAATTTATAGTAACGATTGTTGCAAGCTACCTGTTTATTTGGTCTATTTAATTAAAATGAGAAATAAAATAAAATTAAATTAACTTTGATGTCACATTAATGAGAATTAATACAATAACTGAATGTGTGAATGTAATAAAATAAATAGAATGTAAATTTATTTACAAAGTAATATTTGATGCAAAAAAAGAATAGAACTAAGATAGAATAACTAATTGGATTTAAAATCTTAATTAATGTGTGTAATTGACAAAATTACAAATTTTGAAATATAGTCATTAATACAAATAGGAGATGGGAATTGGAATATATTAATGTAATGATATATAAAACAATGTAAAAACCATGTCTATAGAATAATAGCTGATTTGAGTATAAGGATTGAAACCAAATGAAAACAATTTATTGGAATTAAATTATAATTAATAGGATTAATGGCAGTTGTAAGTAAAGCACTGTAAATTTTGAAATAGTCAATAATGAATTAATATAGAGGTTTGTTTTAGAGTATTATAAATTACTAAGTGAGTTAAGGTGATAGGAATTGTGAATTATAAAATTTGAATTTAAAAATCGATTATTTCATTTAGTATTAATTTATTTAATTAATTAAAAATAGCTATTTCGACAACTGACTTGGATTTCGATGAAACCATTTTCATTGGATCCATAACTGTGAATTATTGTGGGGTTCCAAGTTTTGTAACGATCGGACTTGTTGTTTGATCGTACGGACTCGAAACGCCTAGAAATCAATTTAATAGAAATCAATTTGAAATAAGCTGATTTTAACGTAACTTCTTCATACGATGGAATTAGGACTTGAAACCCATTCCACTAAGTTTAAAATACTTTAAAACATCTATTTTGATATATGGGTTGACCCATTTTCGTTCCAGAGTAAAAACGGGCTTTTCGGGTAGTTTATCGTTCAATTAATCTGGTCCATTCTTTCTGTTTCAGCCTTGCCTACAAATACCTCGTTATAAACCCTAGCTACTCCTTATTCTCACTTGTTTGTGCATACATCTTATACTTAGCTCCTGGTAACAACCGTGATTTTATTACCATCGAAATAAAATAATTGAAAATAAAAATTTTAAATTGAAATTTGAAAAATAAACTTGCAATGCAAAAATGTTGCAAAGTCAGTTGATATTATAGGTGGTGCACATGGGAAAAATTAAATTTTTTAAGAATGCAAAATCGTTTGCAAAGTCAGTGGAATATAACATCATATGCCTTTCACTTGTAGCATGTATGGGTCTAACTCAAAAAGCAAGTGGAACATATTTTTGCCTTGCTGTAAACACGAAATTTTATAAAGCAAAAAATATGTGAACACATTGGCTATCACAAGAGTGGAAACACTTTGCTTTTGCCTTCACGTGTGTAACAAATTGGTCCATATTATAAAGCAAAGATAACATTTTCTTTCACCAATTATATAAAGCAAATATGTGAACAATTTTCACCATCTTTTTATATATGCAGTATGTCCTTTTTCTTCCCTTAATGCGCGTTTCCTTTAATGCATTTGTACAAATCACTGCCGCCATTAATTGCATTGACTTGTTCGCATTTTGAAAGAGAAGAGTGTATGCCTGCTACATCCTTTGCTCACTTTTCCAGTAGCTCACTGAAAATGCATTAATGGCAGTCAAGTTTTTTTTTTTCTCTCTTTTGGATCTAGGTTGCTTAAAGATTTTGGAAGCAAATTATAGTGAGTGAAAATCACATTTCTAATTTAAATTTCTTTGCTACCTGTTACACTGAGTGCAAATATAAGTAGCAAGAAATCAAGTCACCGGTCATTGATCATTGTCATTTTGTTCGTGGTAGGCTTTGTTTACAGATAATGGGAACATGAACTTCCCATTATCATTTCACTATATTTTATACACGTGCAAATATGCATGCGCCCATACACGAGGCTTGCAATTTGCACTTCCAGTATTAGTTATTGTGCATGCTCATGTTTCACTGCCTGCTACTTCATTAAACTCATACACATTTGTGTGTTTATATGAAAAAGAAAATTTTCTTCCCCCTTAAATATGTGATGTATAAACATGTTTTGCACGCGCATTTGTCAATTCATGTTTTTCGTGTGCACAACTTGCATGCAAAATTAATTTATACGTTACTTTGTTCAGGGCTTTGTGTACAAGCATGTATGCGTGAAAATAAAATTTGCTGTGAAAAAATATATTACATACGAAAACGAGTTCCTGGCATTTTTCTTCATACTTAAAAATTTTAATGTGCGTGAGTATTAATTTTCCAAAAGGGGACACGTGTTGTCCATGTTTTCGTAAACAAAAATGAAATGCACAATTACTGTAAGTGCATGCAGAGTGTAGTGTGTCAGGCATTTTCAGGTTGATGCGTTCATATAAATGAGTTTTAATTTATTTGTTTTGCTCACTTTATTTACGTGCCAAGCTGAAATGCACAAAGCAAACCCTGAACATTTGTTCGTATACAAAAGTATATGCCCAGACAAAGTTGTAGTATATTATATAAATTCATGTCCAGATTGTTTTACTTCATGAGTGTGTGCAAAACTTTGTTACCCAGGTTATTTTATATTTTTACGCGAGGGCTATCGCATTGTACAATTATTTTTATATTTGTTAAGTAAGTGTGCATGCATTTAAGTGTATTTCAAACTTCTATACGCGTGCATATATGTATAACTTTGCCAGTCCATTATTTACATCATGCAAACAAAGTGAAGAAACCCAAGTCATGTAATTACATTCTTTGTTGCGTGCAAGTGAAAAATTTTGATGAATAAATATAGTAGTGCAGTCTACTGTTTAATTTACGTCGAACCGGTATTTGGTTTTAAAACGTATTTGGTTGCCGTTATTTTTATAACGGAATTTTTACGCCGATATTATATTTTTGAAGTGTGTTGTTTTGATGACATTTTTTGATGAATAAATATTACTGTTGTTTTGACTTCAGTATTAATTTAAAGTGAATTTTTTAGCGGTTATCTCGCAACGCTGATTTGATGTCCGCTTTTACGTTGTTTTGTGAAGCGCGATTTCTTCGTCGAAATTGTTATAGTTGTTGCTGGTTTGATCACGTGTTTTAAAAAAATCATTTTAAAATAAAATTGTTTTCAAAAAATTTACAGTTTGCGCTTTCAAAAGAACGAGGAAGCGATTTAAACGCTTCAGCAAAATTGAGCACCATGAACCCTTACTTTTATTAATTTGCTTAGTTCCGGACTTGTCCGTTTGAGAACGTAAATTTTATTTATATAAAATACATAATTTTGCACTTTCAAGGAAACATTGAAGAGATTTAAACGAGTTAGAAAAAGTGCGGAATATGGAACCACACTTTTACCAATTCGGTTAATTCTGGACTCGTTAATTGAAATATTTGTTGTGCATTCGTTGTTTGATGATTTTGATCATTTTGTTGGGCTTTTGAGCCACTAGGTTGGACCTTCGGGTCATATGATGGACCTTCGGGTCAATTACCAATACTGGACCTTCGGGTCATTTGTTGGACGCCAAAAATTATGATGACAGTACTTGGTAGGCTTCGGCCATATGAGATACACGTACGGCGTAGCTTAGACTCGCCATATGATGGGATCGATCCACTTTTATGCTGATTTTTCTAGCTATCTATTTTTGATTTCCAAATTTTGTGAATTGCTATTTTGAATTCAAGTATGAATCTGAAAGTTGAATTCGATGGAGTTTAATGAGATTTCTTCATTTAAACAATGTTGATTACTATGTTGTATAGTCTCATCCGAGATTATAGTTTTGTGTATAGTCTCATTCGAGACTATAGTTTTGCGTATTACTGTTTTGAATTCAATTATGAATTTGAAAGTTTCTTTTGATGGAGTTTAATGAGATTTCTTCATTTAAACTGTGCTGATTTCTTATGTTGAATAGTCTCATTCGAGACTACGATTATTTTCCTTTGATGTTGTTTATGATGCATCCACTTCTAAGTTTAAATTAGACTAATTCGTTTATTATTTTCTTTTAAATAATACTCGAGACAGACAGAATTATTTCAGGATAATCACTATCTTTGATTCTGTTGCCGCTTCATCTTTTGGGATTTCTTCTCATCTTTTGTATAGTCTTCGAGGAGTACTTTTGGTGTATTGATTCTCATCTCATGTATATATTGAAGGTAATGTATATGTACATTTGGTTCATGTGAACCATCGATAGTTGTAGCATGTATCCAGACTTGTCTTCTGCTATATATCTGATA